>OZ014509.1:1482500-2682500 GCA_963966075.1 Aphodius sticticus | reverse complement strand
CAACTATTTGTGTTACCTCCATCGCATGTAATTAAACATTTACTATCTAAAATGAGTTCACTTGTTTCCTAGGCTTTGTTTCCAATTGTTTCATTTGTTTCCATTTAATTTTTACACTGAAATAAGTTGTCAAAAAGCGTTAGAAATTCACAAAAAAAGGAAGAAAATTAAATAAAATCTAGTACCATTATTCAAGTATATTAGAAATTATTATCCAAATCTTATAAATAAAAACCTACATGTCACATTTAAATGATTCACTGCTTGTTCCCTATGAAAAAAAAATAAATGTTCAGACTTTTCCCATTAAATTTATCAACGGAACACTTAACAACACGCTAAACTGCCTCAGCACAATTTTCGGCCACGAAGCGCAATAAAACCATGCGATATCCATTTAAAAATAGAAGCCGGCTCCTATTCATCATGACAAATGATCTTATAACTCAATGTAATGGAGTATCCCACCGTGACTGTACCGTCTATTATTACGCACACAGACAATTGGTAATTTGGCAAAGTTTCCAATTTCCCGATGTTTTTTTAACTCATTATAACATCCTACTCAGTATTCCGTATTGATTTCACTTTTCCTACGGCACAAAGTTAAATTTAGAACCGAAAAAAGGTTATAAAAAGAGGATTATTTTTTGCATGATCCTTAAATCCGAACATAATACAAAATAACAGGTAATGGATATTTAATTGTGGGAACATTATACGAGGTTATATTATCTTAATTGCTGTGTTAACCGACTGTTAGCGGATATTGTGTCACCTTTGACATTTGCGTGAGAATTTAGTAGCAAAGGGAGCAATTATTATCGGTAATCTTAGCAGAGCTTAGAGGTTAAGAAATTCTTTCTACAAACAGTAGTTGTTTGAACAAGCCACTCAAAATCGATATTAGCTTTTCGTGATTACACAAACATAAATCGTTTTTGATTTAAACGGTTTTAGATTGAGGGTTTCCACATACAAAACAATTTTCAGATTTTTTCATAATTTTTTTAAGTTATGAACTACATATTTTTATTTCAAATCGCGCCTAAAGATAAATAAATAAAGAACACCTATTCAAGTGCGAAAAATACCACGTAGCATTTCTAAATTTAGTATTGTTTTATTAGTTTCTTGTTTATTATTTAATATGGCGTCATCACCCACAGGTTCGTTAAACATTTTTATAATAAGACGTTTATTGTATTCTGTTGAACATAGTGTTGTTATATTTTTCTTTTGTAACGATTTAAAAAATACATGAAATTACATGTCTCTGATTTTTGTATAGCCATTTGTTTGTGTAATAACTGTTCTTGAAGAAACATAAAGAATTAGCTGCCCCTCCTGCCACGTTTGATATTATGGCATGTTTTGTGATAAATGTGAATAGTGGAATTTGACACTTTGAGCTTTGATGTTGAATAACTTTTGTAATCTTTAACTGATTTTAATGATTCTTTCGGGGAATAGTAAACAAATTCATCATGATTATCACCCGCCTTCAGAATTTTGTAAAAGGAACTTCTTACAGTTGCAATGCCGGAAGAATTAACGTCATGTTTTGGTGGTCCAAGTGTAAGAATACATGTGGGGAAAGAAACTTAATTAGGTTTCTAAGTAGACTGTTCAAAAGCTGTATCAATTCCCAACTTCTTTTCTTTTTTATTCATTCCAACATCTGAATTTTGTAAAAATAGCTTTAGCGGTACAACAATAACTTAATTTTAGTTGTAATGTACAATAACTTTTGCGAAGTTTAACCGATTTTGATTATCTGATCAGCACATAAACAAATTGTCAAGGGTATCAAGCCTTTGCAATTTTGAAAGAAAAAAATCTGATGTGGCCAGGCACATGACTTTATCATACTATATATAAAATTAATAGTTTAGCTGCATGAGATTCTATTTGATCGAGATCGGCTATGTCTGCATTAAAATAAAACTAGTAGAACTAGACAAATATCTCGATTAAAGCTGCGTTCGGATATTCTACTCCGTTGACAGCGGGTACACCGTCCAAATGACACTTACGTGTTATTGTGTGTAAAAAGTGTAACGGTGTTCAATATCCGAACGCAGCCTATATTGACAGTAGCATTTTCAAGACATTAGCGTTTGACACTAGCTACTGTCATGAGAATCAAAATAATCTGACATATCCTGGCTACTAGTTTTAAAGCAGTACGCCCGATCTCGATGAAATAGAATTTGCTCATGCGGCTAAAGTATAAATTCTACCAAAAAATGTCATATACATAAATTATGGAAAATTTCCTCTCCTTTAATTTATTATTTAACTATTTTGACGACATTACACAAATAGCGGCTCATTTGCAAAATCTTCGAAAAATGCTATGTGTAAACCACCAGTTCCTTTGGACCCTTTTCAACAGAAAGCTTTTCAGCTCTAAGTTTGGTTATAAAACTTCTAAATATGAAGTTTCGTCCCGATACCATTAGTAGTTTCTCCGGAATCGTCTCCACAAAAACGGGTACACACACACACACATACACACACACACACAGACATTTTTTTGTACCTTGGTCAAAAATGTTCAGGGGACCCAAAAAGACATATTTCCGCTAAAATCTCAAAAAATTTTTTTGGCATGATTACAATACTTTACATACTGCGTATGATAAAGTAAAAAAACTTGCAGCTTGCAAAAACATTTAATTGTGTGCATTGGTCTGTATGTATTTTGTATAAAAAAATTGCAATTCTAGCTTTCTTAATTTAGTTCAGCATATTATTTTTTGTAATACACGATTTAGGAATATAAAAATATTTTAAAACAAATCAATAGTTTATTTGGCCTTGCACAAATCCATTTCCACCAGAACATTATTTTCGTTTTCCCGGTGTAATAAACTGCAAGCATAATTTATTTTTGTTTCGAAAACTGGCATGAGCGCGTTATACTCTTGATAAATTTGTTGATTTAAGGGGAATCCGTACCCCCTACGTTCTACATGCAAAACACGCAAAAGTTCTGAGGCTTTTTCTCAGCAATTAGTTCACATAATCGTAAAAGGAATGTGGTAGATTTTTGATAGTGCTGTTCGTTTTTGACAAATCTATTTCTGAATATGACATAAAATTGGCTGACTTTTGCAATTTTTTTACGAAGAACTCAGGTCAAAATTGAAAAAAGTACCACATACTAGATCTAGGTTACATCTTCCTCTATAAGTGTACAAAATTTCACGTAAAAATATCAAAATCTTACATGCTTTTTTCGCTCAAAACTTTACTTCTTCGAGTGCATGAATAATTTATATTTTATCACGTAGCGTGGATACAACAACAACAAGTAATACATATACATTACCACAGCAAGTAATAGACTTTTATCTATAATTTAATGTATAACATGAGAGAGTTGATACAACATTAAGCTGACTATGGTTCTAAAAAAGAATCAAAATCGTTTAAAGTTCACAAATGTTATTGAAAATTAACGCTAAAATTGCAAAGGTTTGCTTGAAAATCTGCAATTGTTACAAATCGAAAACAAATTTATTGAGAATTGATACGGCTTTGTATCAGACTACTTGAGACCCTGACATCTGACGAAGTATTCCACAAGGTGTCTAAAACTTAGACCACCAAAACATCATGTTGATTCTACCGATTAATAAATTCTACGAATTGCAAATGCGTGTGATAATCTCGATGAATTTGTTGTGCTCACAAAATGTTGACAAAAATCATCTAAATTCATTAATTATAAAAGTTATTTAACATCAAAGTTTTGCAAAATACTAGGTATTACAGTTCGCAAGCTTTTAATTCATTACCCCCAAAGTATTGAGCATGCGCTGTTACCAGTTACAAGAAGCTAAGAATAAGGAGTTCACGAGAAAGTACAGGTAATATTTAATTTTTTTAACTTCGTTAAAGATGAGATCGATGAGATAAAATCATGACAAAATCTAATTGTGAATAATGTTACTCTACTTTAGCCTACAAGTTTGAATAAATATTCAGCGAGGTCGCAACGATGATCATAAAGGAGCTTGGGCCAACACTTTTAACCCTACTGTGATAAATACATGAAACTTAACCTAAAAAAATACAACTTTAAAATAGTGGTTTCATAAGTATAATAATCAGAATAGAAGTGCTTGGCGGTGACTGATTAGTTACTTCGAAGAACAAGAACTTACTAAAGAATTGTTATAATGCTTAACGTTTAATACCGGTGTCTACCTAATTCCGCTACGTAGCCGTTGCGGCTTATATATTTACAAGCACTTATAATTGAAACCCAATTCTAATTTCGGCAAAGTAGTTTATTAGAATAAATTATACTTAGTAAAATTACATGTGATGGAGGTAATACAAATACGTTGCACACAACCAGAACTAAGACGAGGTCGAAAGCGACGGACAAAAACAAATACGAATTGAACCGAGCATCCAAACGTCCAAAATATTACCGAAAACTTATACGTTATATAAACTAAGAAATCCTCTACACTTTAAATGTACTACAGCTTGGTACGTGTATGCTGTTAAACCATTTATTGCGCATATACAATCTCGCAGCAGTAATTAAAATCGTTCGTATCTACGATGTAGGTTTGATCTTCGCATAATACCTTATTAAAGTAAATGTGGTCCTTGAATTATATCTGAAAAGGGGATTTGATGTTTAGTTGAAAAGAATGATAACGATCACTTACTAGAGTCGTAAAACATCACCGTAAACGTCATGCTGGCGTATTTTGATGAACACAGCAAAACTAAGAAAGCCCCAATCCTTTGGCCATACTATAGCAGGCTACACCCATGTTTAAATATGTATAGAATATTGATATTTCGCAGTTTATGCGATTGCAAGCGATTAAAAGATGCAGTGTGTGGTTATGTTGGGTTATGTATTGTACATTTGACATATGGCATTTGATATCACTGTGTACCAATCAGACAAAAATGTTACTGTTTTCGGTATTACAATGTGTTAATTGTAACACCGAAAACAGTGTTACAATGTGTGCATTGTGAATGCAAAGTAGAAAAAACATATTTTTTCTCTTGCGGTCTCTTGCGCACGCGTATTAGGCCTTCCAAAACCTTCATTGTGCATGCTTAGTAGAATACCCAATTGCTTTTACTGCTCCTCGAACTAACCTATAGTATTATAACATTCACATATTTTCCATGAACCCACCAACAGTGATGATGGGACCTGAAATTCCTCTGACAGAGAATATATATCTGCTTAAAATCTAACATATTTACTAAACTATTATTAATATATGTTGTTTTATTAATTTCCAAGTGCGACCCCTGTGCGCTCTCATATACCTTCTAACATTGGTACTTTGTGCACAAGCATAGTCACATCTGATGGATTTTAATAGTTTCTCGTCTTTGTGGGTTACGAGCGCATGTCGTGTGTTTAACTGAACGAGTACTTTCGAATTTTGCCACTATTCTTTTCACAGTGGATGAATTTGGAACAATATTTCTACTAAAAATTAATATATTTATTATATTAAATTATTATTATTTTCTTTAAAAAAATGGATTTTGATCAATGACAGATTCGGATAAAAGCACCCGTAAAATGTTCTTGAAACTTATTGCGCTTTTTCGGTACTCTCATACTATAACACATACTGCGTTCTATCACGCAAGCCGCATGAGAGTCAAACTTTGCCCTGAAGTGTGTTTGTGTACCTACACTAAAATGCCGAACGGCAGCAATATCGAGAGAGTTTTGGTATTCAAATTGTTTCCAGCACGCAGTCGGTCGTTCGCCGAAAAACAATACATCGTAAATACTTGGCACAACACGGTAGTAGAAGTGGTAAAGACCTACAACAGCAGGATATTATTTCCCTTGCGTGGTAATTCCAAAATCGAAGAATCAATAATACAACTGGTGGGCGAAATGGTGTTGGCAGTCTCACGGCTGCCAATATTGAGTGCCTTGTGTCCGGCTTTTTACTCTAAAATAACCTAAAAACTAAGTAAGAACGTACGTAGGCTTTCACAGCCAGAATCATTTTACTCGCTTGTTCAGAGCTAACTGAATACTGAAGACCTACCAAAGAAATTTCCCTTATATACCTCAATTTACACCTCACTGTGCACATCTGGAGCTACCGCTCCCATGTGTTTTTCCACCTGACCGCGTTAGGATCGATTTCCAGACCCTACTACCGTCAGTACCGTCCTCACGATTGATGTTGTTAGGATGCTCATAAATTTCGATGGCTTCTCTAATAAGCCTTCGAAGATAATTACCCACCCTTGCCAACATCTTCCCGTCATCGAAATCCATTGTGTGTCCCGACTCATGGCAGTGTTGAGCAACAGCGGACTGTTGAATCTTGCCTAGCCGGGTGTCTCTACTGTGCTTCTCGATGCTTCGTCCTATCTGTCCTACATAGCATGTTCCAGCATGTTATCTTGTATTCCCCTTCGTTCTTCAGGAGTGGTGTGATAGCCTTTGGGTTAGGCAAAAGATCCTTTACCTTAGCTGGTGCTCTGTACCTTACCGTGATACCCGATTTCTTCAGTAATCTACCAATTCTTGCTGATACACCACTTATGGTAAGCAAGCGAACCCCATTGACTCTTGCGGTTCCTGCGAGACTTGCGGTTTTCTTTGTGGGACACCCCGTATGTCAGACTTGTTGTGGGCACTCTGACGTAGGGCCCACTCCAAGTGTTTCCGTTCGTCGCCCAAGGTGCTGGAGTAGTATATCTTCTCGCCTCTGTTGAACAGAGTGTTAATTATTTAGTGAGGTTTCATTCTTATTCATGTTCCTTAGTTCTTAATTTGTTCCTTAGTCCTTACTTTAGTTGCTATGGCAACTTATGGAAGTTATAAACTAAGAAAAAATGCTATAACTTGCAGCAGTATTAAAAAAATACATATATTTTCCTAAACATTATTGCTAGAAAAACAACATTAAAAGAAATTATAGCAATTCTTCCTTACTTCATTCACATGTCCATAGTTTAAGAGATAAAATTTATTATCTGTACAAATAAAAAGAAAAACCGTTACGCCAACCCTGCTGGATTGATTGAACATACTATAATAAATAATAATAAATAAATGGATTGGACAATTCGGCCCTGTAGGATGTCCACCGCGTTCACGTGATTTAACGCCACTTGATTTTATTCTAAAATTAACAACTAGGGAAGCAACAGACGAAATAAATGAAGAAACAATTGATTTGGTATATCAGGAGTTTAGAAGATTGGAAAAATGAGTAGCTGTAGGACAACATTTCCCCAATAACATTTTTAATTTAAGAGGGGCCTTTATCCATATACCAGTTACATGCAAAACACGGGCGCATAAAAACCAGGTCGGAGTCGAAACTATTGCACTGATGTGTAAAAGTAAGGTACTGTTGGAATGTGTAAGCATAGGGCATTGTTCCGGGATAAATATAAAATTCAAGCGCGTTTGCTTTAATCATGAACTTAATTAGAGAAAAGAAGCTAATTTTTGACACAATATACTGGTTGATTTAGTATACTTTCATGGTGATTAAGCCCATAGCATTAATCCCGGAACAGGAGTTAATTTATGGGTGACATTTTAAGACATAGCTCTTTAAAATTGACCCAGCCGTTGTCAAGTTGATCTGCTTTTTATGCAATTGTGTCGAATTACTACGAACTGTCACCGCGGAGCTCTGTAAAGAAGGTGTCTGTAATAAAGTCCACAGACCGAGACACAGGAGAAGAGTACCAACAGCTCAGATCAATAATAACTAACAGTTGACAATAACTAAAGTAGCTGCCTATTGGCAAAGGGCAGAAATCGGCTGAACAAATTAAGTAAGTCTGTTTGTTTATACACAAGGACTTGAGTACAACGGTTCACCGTTAGATGGAACCACATCCTGGGCGTACTACAGACTCAAGGCCGACGTCGATGTTACTAGCATAAAAGCAGCTCTTAATTTCGAAAAACCTGTTTAGGACATCCAAAATACTTTATAAACGACTTTTTCTCGAGAAATATAAAATTACGTCCACTATAGATATAGTTAGGTCCATTGGGGGACACACTGTATATAATATAATAGAATTGTTGTCGAGGTGTGATTGTTTTAAAATCGTCCACTGGCATTACATATTTCGAAAATTTGAAACGAGAAATTCTTGGCAATGTCTGCGAATCCAACTTTATAAATACCTTCAATCTATTTGTGCCAGACGTCAGCGCCATGGATTCAAACGCGAATAAAACGGCACAAAATGCACCTAATTACTCGCGACTTACCAACCGCGTACCGACTAATTGCAAACTGCGTGCAAACGTCTTTCCAATAATATTCCCTTTTTCGACGTTTCCTAACGTTCAAACGTATTTTTAATTGCCCGTTCCTAACGCCAGATGTCGTGGTTTCAGCGTTTCAGACTATCAGCTATTTATAGAAGCTTATCGATGTTTGAAGTTGAGTGGTATCTAAGAGAATATTGAGGTTAAGGCGACTAGGTCTGGGACACAGACTATGCGAATTGCAAAGTAGCCAACACAGATAGAGCAACACTTATTATGTCGTTATGCGGCAATTTTCATTTCCTTGAAATAATTGTCTACTTAAATAAATGATAAACACATCCTGTATAACATCATTATTATTATTATTTAGTAGAGACTATCGATACCAGTACAGATATGTAATTTTCTGATAAATTTAGAAAGTCAATTTTCTTCTTTACCTATCACAGAAACTGTTTTACTTTTTGGAATTTAACAATTTAGAAATTTGATTTATGGCCAGCGTTTTGGGTCAAATACCCCAATGTGCGATGTACAAAAAAGAATACGGTATTGGCACGACCAGAATTCTGTCCAAAATAGTACCAAAAACATATACGTTACATAAACTAAGAAATCCTCAACACTTTAGATGTACTATAGCTTACTACGTGCATGCTGATATTCAATAAACTGTTTATTGCGCATATACAATCCCGCGGCAGTATTTGAACCCGATCATATCTACGATGTAGGTTTGATCTTCGCATAACTCCATATTCAGATAAATGTGGTCCTTGTATTTTATCTGAAAGGGGTATTTGATGTTTACTTGACGAGAATGATGCACGATCACTTACCAGAGTCGCAAAACATCACCGAAAACGTCATGCAGGCGTATTTTGGTGAACAGAGCAAAACTAACAAAGCCCCAACCCTTTAATATAGATATTTCGCAGTTTATGCGATTGCAAGCGATTCTTGCGGAAGCAATAGCAAAAATGCATCTTTCTTGATACAGAACATTGTAAATGAAGCCGGCGTTGACAATGTGGCGTCACACGGATGTTATAATAATCCTGTTTTACGACATCGTTACTTTTTACAGGCAATCGTTTGCGACTGCTCCACGTCCATTTTGCGTGTAGAAAACTCGCCTTTTAAGTAACTAACACAACCTTCAAGTTGCAATAAAAACATTACACGGTTACTGTTATTATTACTGACGTCTTCGCTAATGTTTCCGTCCATATTATGCATGTGTAGGTTACATACTTTTCGTGTTATCAAGCAAGAAACGTGACGACCTAATCAACTAACCAAGGTATGCATATTTTTTTATTCAACGTAATTTCTATTATCGCAGAATTGTTTTTAATAGGGTATTACGGTCATGTGGAAATTTAAGCAAAAGCGTGTGTTAAGCGATTTTACAGTATATAACCCGAAATTCTGTTAAGTTAAAATTAAATTACATTCAGAATTTGTTGAGAAAATTACAATTAAAATTTGAATTTTCCTATCACTGTCGTGATTGGCCAAGTGTAGAATTGGTACCGTAGCCAAGAAATTGATCAAAACCTAGGGAATTTTCTTGTAAGAGTGTTTGCATCGCTGTTTGTTTGTATGTGTGTTGACAAACTTCGACGGTACTAAAATCAGCGTATCGTAAAGTTATTACTTATTAAGTAAGTTGTTATAAGTTGTTAAGTTACCAGTGCAAGCATATGTTCTGTGGAAGATGATTTTACCAAAGCGAATTCGCAAAATTTGCCCACGATCATACACTGTCATACATATTATTCAACCAGCTTGCAATTGTTCATAGTAAATTAACGACAAAGTAATGAAACATCCCCCAATCACATGGTTCACAAAGAAATTTGAATGTAGAGGGGAAGACTAGTAGTAAAAAATAACTGCTTAAATAGAAGTTTATTAATAATACATATTGACAATACATTTCTTATAATATATTCCTGTGTGTTTATGAAACTACAAGGTAGATACACCATTTCGTCTAAATGTTGTATTGAATTCTGGTGTTTCGACTGATTTGCTGTTGCAACCCGGCACACAACAAACTATATTATTGTTTGCTCATGTTGATTATGTATGGTGTTTGCTGGTGTTGATATATTAAAAAATCACTGACCACCTAACCTCAATACATGAACGGTAAACAGAGTGAACTACAAGACTGTTGGCACCACAGCAACATAAAATAACTATACGCGACGTTGTCAAGTTTCGCATTATAATCCCTCCTTGTGACGTCACAACTAGGATTTTTATTTGAATTTCAAAACGCGTTTTCTCCTAAATTAAAGCGTTGTTTGGCATTTTACGTGTGAAAGGGTGATGCTAAGCTAACCTACTTTGTAATAGAACAGAATTTGAAAAGTGCCGTAATACCCTATTGTAGCACATTGACTTTGATGTTATAGACCAGGCAATAGAGAGTTTTGCGTGACAAAAATACTAGCAGGAAGCCGACGATCCCAGGTCACGTGGAACAGTCCGTAGATGTATTGTGATGTATTTCCTACTCGCAAATATCATTTCTTAATTTTTTATAAACAAAAACCAAAAACAAAAAACGTTTTTCGCTTGTAAAAACTGAACCGATGGAGCAATCTTGATGCTTTCAACAGACGAATTGTAGAGACTGAAAAGACGAAAAAAATGAACCCTGGACGGACTCGATTGAATTAATATTAACGGAGGAAATTCGGAAAAACCGAAAAAACCTGCGTTTTTTTTCAAAAATTCATAACTCCGCCATTTTCAAAGTTGTACCGGAGGCTTTTCGCGTGAAAGTAGCGATTGATGGGTACTTTGAGTGTGGACAACTTAGGCGTTGTCCGATTACTAGTTTTTGCACAATTGACGATTTGAATATTTGTATGCAATACGATTCGGCGAGTCTGGATGCGTCGGAGGTGGTCCGATTTTAATTTTTTGTATGTATTTGGAAAGTAGAAGTATTGTGCTACAAAACGTCTATTCTGATTTTTGCGTTAAAATGTTGCGAAATAGGTGAAAAATGCTCGCAAACATGACCGAAAACTGCCGCGCGCTCCAAACCGGTGGAGTAGTGGTGGTAGGCGGTCGACGCGGGGAAGTGATCCAAGCGCGCTGCGCGCGCGTACTACTATATATACGTTTCCCCTCTAATCGCACACTTCCCCCATCACTCGACCACTCTAGCGGGCGCGGCCGTTTTCGCTCATGTTCTAAGTAGTTTATTACCCACTTAAACGGGTCTTATCGAAAAATCAGAATAGAGGTTTTGTTGCTGTTCACGTCTAGTTTCAAAATCAGTTTTTCAAATTGCATTCGGACGACCTCAAACGCATGCAGCTATCCGCAAACATATTGCCAAAAAAATGTCAAATAAGAATTGTGCGAAAAATATTAATCCGACCGAATCCAGGTTTTGCACACTTAAAGTACATGTACATGTGAATACATGCTACCACTGTGCAAAGTTTCAGCTGTAAAAATGACGGAGTTATTAATTTTTTAAAAAAAGCTGAATTTTCGGGTTTTTTCAGTTTTTCTCCGGTTCTAATTATCCGATCGAATCGTTTGACCTGTCATTCTTTTCGTAATTTAATTCTCTACAGTTCATCCCATTGCATCATTAAGATTGCGTCAATAGCTTTCCTTTTACAATAAAAAATGTAAAAAGAAACGCGATTTTTTGTTGATAATTGTTTATAAAAAATTAAAAAATGGTATTTTCGAGTAGGAAACATAGTGGGAATATACTACGGACTGTCCTGCATAGGATGGTACAGGCGGCTTCCTGCTAGTCTTTATGTCAAAAAAGTAATCGTTTGTAGCTCTATTGCTTGGCCTATTAGTGAATAACTATGTATGTATGAAACTAAAAACAATTCCTTAAACAACCCTTCGAATATAGCCAACTATTAAAATCATACCTTTCTAACAGATACTTTCGTATAAAGCAAGATAATGAGTACTCAACTCTCAAAAGTATTAAAGCTGGAGTACCACAAGGTAGTGTACTTGGCCCAATTCTTTACCTTCTTTACACACATGATCTTCCGCAACCAGATGGTGTTACCGTTGCCACTTTTGCTGATGACACTGCTATCGTGGCAGTAGATACAAATGTTGAAGGAGCAACGCTAAAACTGCAGAATGCTGTCAACAATATTAGTGATTGGATGCAACGATGGCTCATTTCATTGAACAAAACCAAATCCGTTCACATAAATTTTACTAATAAGCGAATACAACACGTTCCAGTGAAAATAAATAACACCACCGTACCCTACTCGAACGCCGCAGAATACCTCGGTATGACGCTGGACACCAAGCTTGGCTGGAAAGCACACGTTAAAAAGAAACGAGAAGAATTGGGCATAAGATACAAGAAGATCTACTGGCTCATTGGTAGGAAGTCGGCTTTGTCGACATATAATAAACTCCTACTTTACAAACAGATACGTAAACCTGTGTGGACCTACGGTATCCAACTGTGGGGCTGCACTAAGCCAAGCAATATCGCCATCATTCAACGCTTCCAAAATAAGGTGCTCAGAAACATCGTGGGTGCACCTTGGTATATAAGAAACAGAAATCTCCACAGGGATCTTAAGATGGAATTAGTAACCAACGAAATTGGAAAGTTTGCAGAGAATCATCAGAACAGACTTCTCCAGCACACGAATGTTGAGGCAATCCAGATTCTTGACAATTGTGACAGTGTGCGAAGACTCAATAGAACTAAACCTTTTGAGTTGGTGAAGTGATGTTAAAAAAGCAGAGCACAGTGTTATGTGAGTGATAGGTGAACAAAGCAGAGCAGCGTGCAGTGTGTGAAGTTTAAAGCGTCAGCATCCAAACTAAATGTAAGTTACACCAATGGGGAACACTTAATATCGAACACTTTTTATACGTAGCGATTTAGGTTGGATTAATATAGCTAGATAGTCATCAGACTAGGTGTTATACACAAGTACCTATGAGGTACTGTCTATTAATAAAAAAAATCCCTTAAGATTATTTTGTTCTATTCTACGTGTCACGTCACGTGTGAATAATGTGGCCCTAGCATTAGTTCGTCACATAATCTACACTGAGCAAAATATTTGTAAAATTACGGATAAATCATTGTATAATGTATAATAGCAGTGTTGTTTATACTAACAAAGCTTAAAAAATAATAACCTTCTCATTTTACAGCTTAGTCCTACATTGTTGTACATACAAAATTTTATAAGAATTGATGCAAAAATGACGTAGTAATAGATTTTTATATAAGATACTTATAAATCACATTTTTTTTTACTAGATACTCAATTTTAAGTAAACATGTCAGAACAACGTAATCCAATGAAGTGTGTAAACTGCCTGAAATATATAACACTAATATCAGATGAGAAGCGTGAAAATTATTACCCTTTTTTCAAGTAGGTTTCGCTACACTAAGCGTAAACAAACTAAGATCGGTCGTTTTTCACCACATTTCCGAGTGTTTTTAAATCGTTAACTTCCAACATCTATTTGTTTTGTCTATTTATATTTTTAACGGTTTACAGAGCTGTAACTAATCCACTTACACAAATGTGTATAAATCAACTACTGTTTTGCTACATTTTTCTTTTTGTCAAGTCACGATATATCGGCCAATTTCCGTATTATTTTAGTCCAAACATGTAGAGGAAAATTTGGAAAATCATAACAAACCGTAAACGTAAAGTGGCTTGTAAATCGCTCAACGTTTTAATATCCGGTTTGTATATTATTGATGTCTTGTAATGAATGATATATCACAGGATGATGTTTATCATTTTCGAAATCGATACAATTATGTATGCATTAACCGAATACCTTTCTAAATTTAGATGGCCTTCTTCAATATGTGTCTATATTCATACTTTACAGCTCCATTTGAGGATTTATAATTTATATAACAAATTGATTTCCGGGTGGAAACCGCGTTGATGACTTTAAAGCAAAATTGTCAACTTCGTAAAGTTGGGATAAAATCATGACAAAATCTTATTGTGCATAATTTTACTCTACTTTAGCCTACAAGTTTTAATAAATAATTAACGGGGCACAACTATGATCACAATAGAGCTTGAGGCACCACTATTAACCCGCAACGGCTACTGTGATAAAAACTTACATGACAACCGGTGAATAAAGGATATAGATATAGAAACATAACCTAAAAAGTTAACTTAAAAATAGTGGTCTAATAATTATAATAGTCAGAATAGAAGTGTTTGGCGGTGACTGATTAGTTACTTCGAAGAACAAGAACTTACTAAAGAATTGGTATAACGTTTAACGTTTAATAGCGGTGTCTACCATATTCCGTTAGGTAGCCGTTGAGGCTTATACATTTACACGCACTTATAATAATTGAAACCAAATTCTAATTTCGGTGAAGTAATTTATTAGAATAAATTATACTTAGTAAAATTACATGCGATGGAGGTAACACAAATATTTGCACACAAGTAGCATTAAGACGAAGTTGGAAGCGACGTACAAAAAAAGAATACGGTATTGGCACGACCAGAATTCTGTCCAAAAGTCACATAAACTAAGAAATCCTCAAAAGACAGTTTGTGGTTATGTGTATTTACGTTTGACATATGACATTTGATATCAATGTGACCAATCTTAGAAAAACTTACTAAAAACGGTGTTACAATTTGTTTATTGTAACACCGAAAACAGTGCTCCAATGTGTAGAAAAAACTGTTTATGTTCTACAGGACAAATCTATCAATGGATAAGCGACAATCTGTGTTCGAGTGATTAATTTTCGTCTAGATTGTCACGGTAATCACTCAGCATAACGCGCTGTCAGCACTCAACTCGACTCACTCGTCAGCGGTTTCACAGGCGACCAACACTCGCAAAATTACCTGCACCAGTGGCGTTCGTCGCGTTGCACTTGACTATTCCGATGCTCATTTGCATACACCTACGTATCTCTGCAATAAACATAGGATTTCTAGCACCTTTGATCTCTGTTAGTAAATTAACAGTACTAAGTAAGTAAAGTAAGCTAGCAACTAAAATTTAACTTACTCAAAAATAGATTTCAGTAGGTTCATTTAATATATGTAATATAATTATTTGCATTTTTGGAAATTACGATATTTGAAATTACAGATTACAGAAAAAAAGTTTATCGAGTTGATGATACACAAGTTGAGTTAATTTTTCTTCGAAAATCAGTTGATAGTATCCTAAAAATGGTTGACATACATAAACAATTTCAGAGTAATTTAAGTACATAGCAGGTTGTTCAATATAGTTGATATTCGAAACGGTGAGACTTTTAACTGGATGTCTAAAATCGCAATTAACACAATGCAGGGTGTTGAAATAGCTGACAAAATGAGAAAATTAATTTTTTGACCCCTTGGCAACAACAGTACCTACGCCAATCAGGACAATTCTGTAATGCAGTTGTTACGTAGCAAATTGCTACGTAGCAACTACGTTAGCAATCAGCTGATCGGTACCCTTCGATGTGCTGTGTACACAAAACAAAATTATGCAAATTAATAATGAATAGGGGTATCTGCGATAGTAGAACTACACAAAATCCATATTTATGCCGTCATGGTTAAGTTTATTCACAAAAATAAAGTTCTTTTGCGACGCACTCAACTCCGTTTACGGAAGCCCGTAACGTCGAAGAATTGTGGTAACAATTTACGCAAAAATTAATTTTGTGCAAAGGTCCACAGAAGATAGCTGCTCAGTAAAATCGCGTACAATGATGTTTATCGTTATTCTTATTCTTCCGAGACTTCGCGTCTGAGTGCATTTCTGAATTGTGAGGTTAGGTTATTCGAATATGTTCAAGAAAAAGTTTCAATTGAAGGGGTTCATTAATACGAAAACTGGTTATATTCTAGTAGTTGTGGTTAAAAGTTTTAAAGGTTTTCTCGTTTATTGGATACTAATTTAATTCTTTAACACCGATCATTTAGATTAACTGTGTTAATCTTTCTACTGTACATTTAATAAATTTAACAAAACTGTTTTAATAGTCAACGAATACAAAATTGTATTTGACTATAACATTATTCTTTCACTTGTATAGATATACATCCTAGGTAAAAGCCAAGGAAGGGTCCCTTAAGGATCCTCTAAATTAAATCAAAATACCTATCATATATTGAATAGTAAAAACAAACTCAATCACCTTTCATGTAAATCTTCTATTTCATTTACTATTTGTTTATTTACGATACATACACCATAATCCAAACAATTCGTTTTTCATTTAAGGTTAAAGACCCCCCTATCGGTTTGTACATAGTTCGTAGTCACTCAGTTCGCCACTCAACTGGTGGCAAACTATTTACCCACTGGATATGTTACAGAATACCATTTTATATTTTCACAACGTTGCTAATAAATTTAACTACTTGCTACGTAACAACTGCGGTACAGAATTCACCTGAATGTCGCCACAAAGACGGTTCGCTTCACAGTTCGCTTCTCTTGAGTGAGGTTAGTTTTTGATTACTTTTAATTTATTACACATTAGTATTTGGCATGGAGCTGTCTATCTTCATCCGCGGTTAATACGGAAACAACAAAAGTGGATGATAATTTTAAACGAAATTTTAGGTTTCGTTGCTATTAACAAGACAGGTGACGATATGTACTTATATTACTACATACGTATGTGCGGAGATATATTGTATACCTATGCAAGTACATTACCCATTGGTTGTGCTGACAATCTTTTAGATGTTTGTACATTTCAGTTGCATGATAACCATAGTTATTGCCATTATAGATTGATACGTATTGACCGCACCCTGTGCCAGATGTTTAACTACTTATTGTTAATAGCTATATAAGTAAGTTATTTTGTACTACAAATAAGTAATAAAATTATAAACCCCTAACCACAACAAGTATTTTAGAACCTAAATACGTATTTCAGCAACTAAGTTGCCATCTTCAGTAGAAACTAAAAAGAAAAGAGATTAGCACTTCATAGTATCTTTACTGGATATTGTCCAAGCAAATCACTAGTGGAAGTGACGTCCATGTTAAAAATTAGCCTATATATACCCATTGTTCGTCACACCTCAGTGAATTTTGATCACTGAAGCGTAAAAAACATGTTTTAATTAAAGCAGGTCAAACAATGGCGAACTAGGTATAGGACCCCTGTCTGAATTTATTAATTTATCTCTATTCAAGTGAATAAAGATACTTTCCAAGCTGTTTAGTTCCCTATTATTTGACACAGCTTTTACAAGTTTTAAGTCATCTACAACTACTTTATGACCTGTGTCTAAAATATGTTGAGCCACACTCGATTTTTCAAAACGATTATATTTAAAATGAGCTACATGTTCTTTGAACCTAGTTAAAATTGTTCTTCGAGTCTGGCCAACGTATTCTTTTTCACAGTCATGACATTTGATACAATATATACCAGATTTATCGAGTATATCTACCTTATCCTTTGGGTTTCCAAGAAGGTTTTTTATGCTATTATGAGTCGAATATGCTATACAGAGATTTTGTGATGTAAAAATACTTCTCAAACCCCTCGTATATGCACAATCGAACGGTATTTTAACATATTTCTTCTTTTCTACAGACAAAGTATTTAAAGTAGATATTTGATTTACATACATTTTTTGATTCTGCTTCTTAATCATTCTATCAACTATTTTCTCAGGGTACCCATTATGTAAGACAGCATTCTTAATAAACAATAATTCTTGCTGATATCTATCTGCGGACAATGGAAATTTCAATAACCTATTTACTAAACAACTAATAAAAGACAATTTTTGTTGAAAAGGATGCTGCGAATCATTAGGGATAAACCTGATTGTGTTAGTATCTTTCCGATACACGTCAATTTCTATTATATTTTTGCTATTCCTGACTACCAGAGTATCTAAAAATGGAAGTTGGCCGTTAACTTCTTGTTCTACAGTAAAGTTAATGGTGTTGAATTTAGAATTCAAAACGAAAAGAAAATCTTGAATACTGCACTTTTTGGTGTCAAAAATGGCAAAAATATCGTCGACATACCTAACCCAAGTCTTAGGGAAATATGGTGCAATAGACTTTACATTGGTTTCAAATCTGCTCATAAACAAGTTGGCAATAAAAGGTGAGAGACAGTTACCCATTGCAGTTCCCTCAAGTTGTTCAAAAAACTTTCCGTTTATTTGAAAACAATTTTGAGACATACAAAGGGCAGTCAATCTTACATATTCATCTATTTCTGACGGGTCAAAGTTGTTATTGCTCAATAATTCCCTAAGAAACTCCAAAGTTTCCGGAATAGGCACACTAGGAAACAGTGAAGCAACATCAAATGAAATCAACAATTCGCCATCCTCTAATTTTACATTGTTGACCTTATTGATAAAGTCCAATGAGTTATTAACAGAGAAGCTTGGTTGAGGAACAGGTAAATTGTTGAACTCATTCGATAACCATTTCGCTAACTGGTAAGTAGGTGAGTTAATACCTGATACAATAGGTCTCACTGATTTACCAGGTTTGTGAATTTTGGGAAGAACATATAATCTAGGTACAGTAGGATTGGAAACTTTGAGTTTAAATCTAGTTTAGCGGGTGATAAGATTAGGACAACTGGACAGCGTACTATTTATTTGACGGACTAGTTTGGGCAGTGGGTTTTTCTTGATTTCCTTATAAGGACCATTTGCAATTAAGTTATCAATCCTATCAAAATAATCCGCCTTATCCACGATGACCACCTTATTACCTTTGTCAGCCTTAAGATAAAAACAATTCTTCTTCTTGAGTCCTTCAACAATTTTGTATTGATCTTTACATTCATTACTAACTTTAAAGTCCTGTTGATTCATTAACAGCTGATTCTTACAAGAGCTCCTGATTGCAGCTTTTGTGGTGTCATTACATTGGCTAATTGAAGATTCAATTCCTGAAATTAACTCTATAGTAGGCATCCTTTTATTAGGCAAGTTGTATTTTAAGCCTTTATTCAGAAAGTTAATTTCAGTTTTTGAGAAGGACTCAGAAGATTCATTGATAACTATGTTACAATCTAAATTCTTAATTGGAACTTGTTTCAACAAAACATCACTGTTTCGTTGAGATAGCAAAGAGAGTTTCTTCCTATGGTTGAAATTAACCTTATCCATTTTGTGATTGATGATTTCGTACATGTTTTGTTGAAACACTAACCATTGTTGGTAATTGAGATCTGAAAGATCTTTACAAAGTTTTAAATGCAAATTATATTTTTCTAACTCTAACCTACTTCTTTTTGCGTATAGATATTTAATTTCCAAATCAAGCCATTTTCTTTTAGCAAACAACGTCAAGGATTCAGTGAATCTTGACTTAACATTTAAATTAATATGAACAAATTTAGGAAACAAACATTGATTTTTGGATTTCTTTAGAAATGAAATATCTGCACCTATTTTACAAATCTTAGTACAAGTGAACTATATCTATTTATTTTTCTATTTTTCTATTTATTTTACAAATAAGTATTGATTTCCATTTATATTACAGGTTTCTTTGACATTGAGAATTAAGAATAGAAGAAGATATCCACGCTTGTAAGTTAACCTTCTTCTTAGTTTCAAACATCCCTACTAAAATTGATTTTTTTCGTCATTTTTTACTTTATCATACGCAGTATGATAAAGTATAAATATGTCCTTTTGGGTCCCCTGAACATATTTGACCAAGGTACAAAAAAATGTTTTTGTGGCGACCATTCCGGAGAAACTACTGCAGGTATCGGGACAAAAGTTCATATTTTAGAAGTTTCATGACCAAACTTAGACCTGAAAAGCTTTTGGTTCAAAACGGTCCAAAGGAACTGGAGATTTACGCTTAGCATTTTTTAACCATTCTGCAATTGAGCCGCCATTTCTGTGATTTCGTCAAAATAGGTAAATAATAAATTAAAGAAGAGGAAAGTAATATAATTTATGTCTACGACATTTTTTGGTAAAAATAATAGTTTAGCTGCATGAGCAAATTCTATTTGATCGAATTCGGTCGTGTCTGCATTAATATCAAACTAGTTAGCCAGACTATACCAGAATATCAAACTAGTTTGACAGATATTTTCATTCTAATGACAGTAGGTAGTGTCAAACGGTGATGTTTTGACAATACCTACTGTCAATAGTATTAAAATATCTGTCAAATCCTGGGTAACTAGTTTTATTTTAATGCAGGCACAACCGAGCTCGCTCAAATGGAATCTCATGCAGCTAAACTATTATTTTTATATATATAGTATGATAAAGTCATGTGCCCGGACACATCAGATTTTTTTTCTTTTGGCATCTTAAAATCCTTCTTGGCTAAAACTTTTATAAGGCACCAAAGGGATGTTTGCTCGTCTCTGAATATACTGAATATCCTTCTCCCCCTTTTTCGTCCTGTCTTTATCCAGCGTTACGTGTTTTGAGGCCATTAGACGTCATGATGCACCGCTGCGCCGCGGCGCAATTTTCCAGGACAATAGATCCTGCAGGGCAGGGGCCCGTCGGGACCATTGCGGAAAACAACTGTCACGACACGTTAAATATATATCAGAGCACGCGGTGTCATCGCGAGCACTGCATTAAGCCTCCCACCGCTTATATAAGCCGACAAAGGAGAGCTCGTAATCTAGGATTTATGCTGAAAAGGACAATATTATCAATGGTGCATGACGTAGTAAAAGAAGTTCTTATAAGATGTATTATTTATTATTCATGTTTCCTCGACGATAGTCCTTTATCATCGCAAGCCCTGAAGAAGCTGAAAATAGTCAGCGATACGTCGCACATTGAGGTAATTGATCCAAAAAGCTGGCAATAAATCAAATTTCTAATGTTTTAAATTCCAAAAAGTGAACCAGTTTCTCGGATAGGTAAAGGACCGATGTATTAAAAGGCGGCAATATTTTTTCACCTGAACCCTGCGCCACTTGTCCTTGTCAGCCAAAAGTTAGATTTTACTCTGGCTAAAGATAGATGCACATAAGTTGACGCTCTTGAAAACGGTTGTAATTTTGTGTGTTTAGGAAAAATGTGACTTTTTTGTTATACCTTCTTTAGAACCAAGTATAAACTCTCATTCGACAATGTTTTTATTAAAATTTACCCACAATTTTGTTAATTGCAGGGCCGAGAACATTCGCTATTATAAAAAAAAAAACAGTTTTATGCCGAATTTGAGTGTTTTAGTGTAGAGTTTGGCTTAATTAAGCTCTTGAAAGTGGTTCAAATTATAGTGAACATATTTGACATTACAACTACTGCAAAATCTGCTGCGGATAGGTGCGGATGCGGTTTTTGTGATTTTATTTCTATCACGTTGTAAAGGAAAATCCAAAAATTGATGTACGGGCTTATATGTAATTTGATGCAATTCCTTGAAATCGTGATAGTAGAGGTAACTTAGAACATATTTACCCATATTTAGCTATATACAAATGATGGTTATCAAGATATTGACAATTTTATGTTCAACGTCATCGTAAAGTCTGTCAATAAAACCCTGTAGTGAGTTAGACAAGGCCTGTGCTGGAGTGCGTCGGATTTGTTCCTTCAAGTTTTCTAAACTATCCGGTCTATCTTTATAAACCCTATTTTTTAAATCACCCCATAAATAAAAATCCAATGGGCTTAATAAGTCCGGTGAACGTGGGGGCCACTCTATTGTGCCCCTTCTACCAATCCAACGATTTTGAAAATAATTATTCAAAAATTCACGGACTATTGCGGAATAATGAGGAGGTGATCCATCCTGTTGAAACCAAACCGTGTTGATGTCTTCAATTCTTTGGATATCAGGACAAATGTTTTGTTGCAGCAAGTCTAAATATTTCTGCCCAGTCAGCGTCCCGTCTATAAAATATGGACCAATAATGTGGGTATTTAAAATACCAACCCAGACATTAACTTTTTGGAGATGCTGGGTATGCGCCTCCTGTATCCAATGTGGATTTTCTGCCGCCCAGTAACGGCAATTGTGACGATTAACAGTGCCATTTAAGCAAAATGTTGCCTCGTCGGAAAATAGAATCTTCTTAACAAATTCATTGTTGTTACACAGCTCGGTCATCTGTTCACAACACTGTAACCTTCTATCGTGGTCATCTTCGGATAGCTCGTGCACTAAATGAATTTTATATGGACGGTACTTTGCTTGTTTAAGAATTCTTCCAACAGATCGACGACTTATTCCAACATTTAAAGCTAGTTGATTGGTAGATGTTTGAGGGCAATCTTGGACAGACAACAAAACATCCAAGCTCTTTTCTTCGTTTGTTGCTGATTTGGTTCGAATTCTAGAATCGCCACGTACGCTTCCAGTAGCATTAAAGCATGCTAAAATTTTGCTGACGGTTGACTGAGTAATGGGATTTCTGTCGGGATGGACATCATTGAATAAATCGCAAACCTCTTGTTGCTTTCGTTTATGGTCTCCATAACCTACCATCATTAAAATTTTAATTTTTTTACGTTCCGTTCATCTAGCCATTTTATAAACTAACAACAAATTGTACTATTAACCACCACGTGTATACCATGAAAATTGACAGTTGACAGTTGATTTATTATGAGTATGGGGGAATGTGTTATACGGTTATACGGTAAAGGTAAGAAATAGAGCTATCCAACGATGTATCACAAGTCATACGTCGCCATTTAAAAAAAAATGACGTCATAGTCGCCATACTTTCAGTTTACTCTTTAGACATAATTAGATTTTGTGAAAATTTGGGAAAAAAATAGTCAAACAACTTTTATGTTTAAATTTTGTTGATAAAACTAATAATTTACGCTGTGCAGGCAATATTCCATTTAGTTGCCCAACCCTGTATAAAACAACACATCTAGAGCCCTTATAGCTGAAAAAATAATTTTGGCCAGGTTTTCGGGTACACTGTGCGTCGGCAATGTTTTAAATAAAGGACCAATAAAAAACAGAAGACTGAACGAGCGTTTTATTTAATTCTGAACAAACACGCAGTCGATAGCAGCTTTCCTTTCAAGTTTTTATAGTTTTCGTTATAATGACTTGTTCTCAATGTGTGCTAGGTGTGCTCCGCACACTTACGAGTAAATGATAATGAATAGTGCGCATAAGCGCTGAGAGCACAGTCAGTATGACGTCAGTCAAAGATCTTTTAAATCTTTTTTGAAAAAGTTATATTTAGAAAATCTGGTCAGTCATAAGTTGACCTATCAGTCCTTTACGGCATGACGTCAGGGCATTCTGAGACCTAAACTCGTTAAAAAATCGAAAATCTTAAAAGGATTAAATGGATTTAAATGGAAAATACGACAATTTTCAACTGTCGCTTGAGCCTGAACGGTTGTCGGAATTTTTTTTTTGTTTTTGGTGGTTGATATCGCAGGAATGATTGTTAGCAGGACAACGCAGTTAGCATGCAAATAATTCTTATTTACTGCGATATATATCCCTTGAATTTAATAGCATTCCGACTATTTGTTAATTTTTAAGATCGAAATAAACGTAAACAATATTTTGCGCAGTTCGGCTTCCCTCGCTTATGGGTTTTGGTGCGAGGCAGTCGAACCAGATGCGAAGTTTTGACGCGATCAATGAATCCGTTTGAAGCCGTGTTTGTAAAATATTGTTGTGTATAATTAATTGTATATGTAAATTCATTATTTATATTTAACTCGCACTACTATTCAAAATTCCGAAATTCAATTGTTCTGATCGTATCGTACTAATAGTAAATAATCTTCCACTGTTCCAGCTACGTTTCCATTTACCGTTACGATTGACGTAGAGCGCGCTGCACGAAATTTATATCATTCATATTAAATCACTTTAAAAATATTATGCAATTCTGTTTCTACAGTCGCATTAAATAAGATACGACGATTGATTACGTGCATATCCTGATATCGAAAAAATTTTTTACCTTTTTTTGAAATTTTTTTTTGCGTAAAAAAAATTTTTTTTTACCTAACCTCAGACTTTGATTCATCATAAAAAGACATGAAGGAACAACGATATAAAAACTACCCCACAACTCTCCTGTTAAAAACACAATTTGACTAGATTGTTAGTATAATGAGGGTTTTCTTATTTCAGGATGTTGTTTCTAATCATTTTCTTAACAGGAAACAACAGAACATCAATCATATTTAATGCGACGCTCGAAGGTCACTATTGAGGCCGTGTGATTATAAACACTTGGTCTTGAAATCCATAGCGCTAGTTAAAATTTTAAGTATCGATTGGCAAGCCTGTTCTGTGCCCACATATATCTCGAAGGACATCGCATGCACATGAACCCAAGCACGGGTTACCAACTGCAGCAACTTGACCTTGTACGCTATCGCCTTTCCACAGTTTAAATGGCGAGATTCAAAATAGAAATTTATGAATAAGTAAGTGGCTATGAAAAGGTTCGTAAACGATTAGTTTCGGGCCAATTTATGATACTGAAATTACTGTTATAGAAAAAAAAATAACGCGTGTTGTATATATTACTACAGCTTATTAAAAAAAATTTGTTTTGAGGATTTTTTTTGGTGAGTTTATTAATAAATCGATCAAAATTTTGAGGGCTCATTACACTATCTCTAAGTTACATGTGTTATGTATACAATCAAACATATTATGTACATTAATAAGTTGTACATAATGTAGATCCATATTTTCCTATTTGATTACAATTTCCCCCTTCTCAGAATATATGGGAGACCGGGGCAGATTGGGACACGGGGCACATTGGGACACTTTAAGGGGGGATTCCGGTTTTTTCCTCTAAAATTACCGCCTTTTTTAGAATTTTTTATTGGCGAGACTATGCAATAAATTGATTCCAAATTTGGCACAAATATTTATTAGCTTTTCAAGTAATTACAAAAAAAAATAATACAGAAATATGATGAATCACGCTCACTAGCCACCCGCGACCATGACACTGCGCGAAGATCCGCGGTCACTGGTTGGCATGATTGGGCCACTCCAGGTGATCTGAAATAAAAATCTCGAATAGCGGCCTACTTAATACATAAGTAGTTATCGTTTGATGAACCAGAAAATAAAAATATTTATATTTGAGGAAATGGTGGCTTCTTAAACTCAAAATATCGATTTTTCTCAAAAAAATTGACAATGTTTTCTCTATAAATGGAAAAGTACCTAACTTGGTGCAATTCTTGTTCATCAAACGATAAAGGCATGTTTAC
Source organism: Aphodius sticticus (assembly GCA_963966075.1). Lineage (NCBI taxonomy): Eukaryota > Metazoa > Arthropoda > Insecta > Coleoptera > Scarabaeidae > Aphodius > Aphodius sticticus. The sequence continues at coordinate 2,657,015 of OZ014509.1, read as the reverse complement.
TGAACATCCAGTTAAAATTTGAAGTCAATCGGTCCAATAGGTTTCGAAATATCATGCCAACCGTTTGCGAAAAAACTGTTCCGAGAAAAACACGTTTAAACATTCAAGTACAGTTTATTACGGGACATCGAGTACTTACAATGTTTTTCTGCTAATATGCTATACCAGAGCCATACTTTATTCCTTCCTCCACTTCGTAGAATTTAATTTGTGACTTGCTCATTTCTACGCCTTGTTTGAGCTTATTTTGCAGCCTCTAGTGCACGTCTCGACGACATCAACGAACGAAGTTTCTCGCGAACATTTGCAAATATTTTCGTTTCCTTGCCAATAACGATTCCTATAGTTGTCATAGTTTACAGGATGGCAGAAAAGCCTTTATTATAAATGCCTGCTGCTGCATAAGCCGCAATTTTCACCCACGGTGAAGATGTTTGGGTGCGAGGCGGCAGACAGTAGAATTGAAGCTTTAGTTGTTGTTTTGTGTGTCACCACTAGGGGTGGGCGATCTCGGAAATTTGTGAACGATCTTTGATCACAATTTGAGATCGACCTGATCGATCGATCGATCATGATCGATCAGATCGATCAGATTGAAAAGATAGATTTGATCGAAAAGATCGATCAGATCGAAAAGATCGATCAGATCGAAAAGATCGATCAGATCGAAAAGATCGATCTGATCGATCTTTTGATGATACGTACATGGTTGGACACTTGTCGTACGTATATGAAAGAACTGAAAGATCGATCGATCGATCTTTTCGATCTGATCGATCTGCTCGATCTTTCAGTTCTTTCATATACGTACGACACGTGTCCAACCATGTACGTTTCATCAAAAGATCGATCTGATCGATCAGATCGATACGTACGACACGTGTCCAACCATGTACGTTTCATCAAAAGATCGATCTGATCGATCTTTTCGATCTGATCGATCTGATCGATCAGATCGATCAGATCGATCTGATCGATCTGATCGATTAGATCGATCTGATCGATCAGATCGATCTTTCAACTAAGATGATCGATCGATCGATTTTTTTGCCCAGCCCTAGTCACCACCCAAACACTGTTCTAGCAACTCTCTCGACGACAAGTCGTTGTAAATCGGCTTGATGGCATTTTCGACATTATTAGCAAGTGTTATTGAATTCATCCAGAGTTTTCTCGGCTTCAGTTTTTCGCCATTTGCACCAACTCTGTGATCCCACAGGGCAGTACATATGCTCAACCACTTTGTTAGTATATTTCTCCATAAATATAGTGATCCTATACAACGGAAATGTGACCTCACTTCTTCCATATCCCGTCTCCAAAACCCAGCACTATACTTTTCTCGTCTTCCGCTGTCGACAATTTATCGGCAGACGTACTAGCAAATGCTTTTCTTTCACGAGTGTGCATTCTCAGAAAATTTTCTTTTTTTGTTGTCCATCCGCACGTGTAGGAGTTTTTCTTGAGTGTTTTTTATCGATGATTGTTCACGAGAGAATTTCACACACTGCAAAATTTTTTGGCTTGAAAAACTCGGGCGGAAAAATTGTTCAGCGCGCGATACGACCGATCCGCGCGCTGCGTATTTTTGGCACCTGCACGCCGTTGGCTAATTGCTTACAACTTCGCTAATTTTGCAAATTTTACCTTAAAACTTCGTGCACACATTCTTAAGACCTTAAATAATAAAATAACGTACAGAAAAAAAAATCGATTTTTTTTCATCAGAAAACCGGAATCCCCCCTTAAGTTCACCGCCTTAATGATTTGCGATTAAATGCGCATGCACACAGAATACGCGTCAGTGAATGTAAACAATATCCAAAAAAGTTTCCAGCGCGATAGTGTCGAAACTACGTTTATTGATGAATGTATCAGTTTTTGGTTAACCAAGTAAGTATTTTATACATCTGTTCGTAAGGCTCTACACAATTTTATATGTTGTATTGTAGAATATTATGTATATTCATACAATTATACATATATTCTTCATACATCACCGCTATTGGCGGCTACCAAATCACAACCTTCAATTTTCTAGAATTTTTCAATTCATAAAACTCATCTTGGGGCACATTGGGACATTTCATCGGGGGCAGTTTGGGACAGGGAAATAAGGGGAAATGTTCCATTAGAAGTTTTATGTTCCACTATTTCTATATATTTCAGTATTTGGAATCAGGATCTACTCGAGTCGATTTTTGAAACTAAAATACTCTCAAATTGACTGCATTCCCGTCTACCGGAAGTCGATATCAGCTTTCGTATTTGATCTTAATTTCGCGACAATGTTTGAAATGTTATCTCTTTGTTGTTATTAACAGTTTCAGGCTTGGTGGACGCATACGTTAACATGACTGACAATATTATGTTTACTTCGTCATTATAATACAGGATATTTAAAATTAAGTTAAATCATCAAAAAGTAAAAAAATCGAAATAGCTCAGATATTATGATATGTAGATACCTATAGGGAAACCAGTTTGATACCGGAAAACCAAACTTTGAATAAAAAGCACATAATTTTATTTCAAATAACCTAGTTGATATTGGTTCCCATTAGATCGGTATTGCAAAATACAGGTGTAGTCAAAATTACCGGAACAACTAAATAATTCTCCAAACATAAACAATTAAAAAAAAAGTTTAAGCAAAAGTATTTTGGTTTGAGTGTATTTTAATATACAGAATGTTCATTTCATTATGAAAATTTCTTTCCATTTTCTTGTAGAACAACTTTTAATTTTTGTAAGTCTAAGATTTATTCTAAGAATATTTTGTAGGAATAATGTTTGTGATAAAATGCATCATTTTTGAGTTATAAGCAATTAATCAAAACTCTTGGACTCCCACATACATACACATTTATTTTAATTTGGCAGTTTGAACATTTAATTTAATTCTAGTTAACTGTTTTGTTACATTTTTCTTGAATTTTTTTACTTTATCATACGTAGTATGTAAAGTATTGTAATCGTGCCAAAAAATTTTTTTGAGATTTTAGCGGAAATATGTCTTTTTGGGTCTCCTGAACATTTTTTACCAAGGTACAAAAAAATGTCTGTGTGTGTGTGTGTGGATGTGGGTGTGTGTGTGTGTGTGTGTGTGTGTGTGTGTGTACCCGTTTTTTGTGGCGACGATTCCGGAGAAACTACTAAAGGTATCGGGACGAAACTTCATATTTAGAAGTTTCATGGTCAAACTTAGAGCTGAAAAGCTTTCTGTTAAAAAGGGTCCAAAAGAACTGGAGGTTTAGTCTTAGCATTTTTGAAAGATTTTGTAAATAAGCCGGCATTTCCGGAATTTAGTCGAAATATATAAATAATAAATTAAACTAGAGGATATTCTGAATAATTTATGACTACGACATTTTTTTGGTACAATCAATAGTTAGCTCCATGAGCAAATTCTATTTCATCGAGATCGGTCGTACTGCATTAAAACTAGTAGCCAGGATATGTCAGATTAAATGTCAGAGGTGATTTTAATGACGGTGTAGATAGTGTCAAACGCTAATGCTTTGACAATACTACTGTCAATACAAGCTGCGTTCGGATATTGTACACCGTTAAGGGGCGTTTTCATTAGTGCTAATGGCAGTGGTAGTAGACGCCATTATAGTATTTCTAATAGAATTTGCTAGTGACTCAAGTTTATGTACATGCAAGCTAATATGTGTCACCATCACGACATGTGAGAAACACTATAATTTCGTCTGCTACCACCGCCATTACTAACCATTGCCACCAATCGGAACGCACCTCCACACTTTCTACACCCAATAACACGTGTCATTTGGACGGTGTACCCGGTGTCAACGGAGTACAATATCCGAACGCAGCTTTAATCGACATAGCTGTCTAGTTCTACTAGATTTATTTTAATGCAGACATAGCCGATCTCGACCGAATAATATCTCATGCAGATAATCTATTAATTTTATATATAGTATGATAAAGTCATGTGCCTGGCCACATCAGATTTTTTTTATTTTTTGTCTGTTTGGTTAAAAGAAAAATTGATGAGCTTTGATGCCATCCTGTACCAAAAAATTTAAGCCATTTGCGAATCGGTGAATCATATTTAATCTTAAAATCCTCACTTTTCCTTGTCGGCTGAATATTTGAATACTAATTTTAAAATATTGCTATGCTGGTTTTAAAGAAATTCCTCAACAACAATTGTAGGTAGTTCATAAAACACTTTGACCTTCACAAAGTCACACCATACAATCAAGTCACCGTTCGGCTATATGTTCATTGATGTTTTTGTTCATAAAATAACACGATCTATCACCCCTCCAATATTTGGGACGCGGAACAACACAGTCTGTATAATAATATAAAAACGATTTAAATTTTAAGTTAATTTGTCTGGTATAGTCTGGAATGACACAGGCCACGATTTTTCGATAGATATACACGGTGTTCAATTTAAAAACTTTTTTTAAGTTTGGAAATGTGATATTTATGTTACAAATTCTGAACACCTTGCATAAGATATAATAATGAACTTAATGGCATTTTGTTTGTCCATGTTGATGGGTGGTACTCACCAAACATCAAATTGGTATCTTCAATAATAACCAAGATATTCACACTGTCCCAATGTGCCCCGGGTCGGGGCACATTGGAACAAACTGCAAATTGGAAAGAAGTTATTATAATTCCAAAAATACTTTATTCAACTTAAAATTTCCAGTGTATATACCTGGATAAATGTATATAGTATAAGGTGATAAATGTGCCCCGGTCTCCCCTACTAACCTAACCTATTACATCTACTTCTGTTGCAATATTTCTCCTTTATTTAAAGTAAGTGATTGTATCTGTAATTGTCGGTCGTAGGTAAAATTATGTACAATACTCGAACAGTAACGCATATTACGTGCTCGTGAAAAATAAAAAAACTCGCTCGTATGTTAACTTTCTACTCGTACGTAAAATGCTAGTTACAGCTATTGTAATGTAATATACTAATCTATAGCACTGTCAGTAAAAAAAAATAACTTCAAGTGATTATACTCTGTAAACAAAAATACACAGCAGGATTGAATCAGTGTTAAATCCAACTTCGTATTTTCATGTGAGTAGTATTCTCAATGTTTTGAAACCGCCTGGTATAATGCAGTAAGAGACGATCAGGTTTGGAATACAAAAAGATAAAGAACCAAGGCTTTTAGTGCTGCTCCTCTATCAGTATTTCAGCGATTGTCCACTTGTGCCGATAGCTACAAGTGACAATTGGAAAATTTAAATTAGATTTTCCGTGGAAAACTCGTTTGCTCTGGTTCGCACGGATTCCACCTGAATTACAGCGTTGGGGTGGGGGTATTTGATGGGACGTGTCATTTAATTTGCAGTACAAAAAAAAAACGTAGTGTAACGTGTAAATTGCCTGTACTGAAAAAAATATACTGAAACGCGTTCTCGTGTAACTCGTTTCGCATATGCTTTATGCAGAAGTTTGCAGAGTGAATAGAGAAAATTGTGAAATGGAATGGTTAAATGGCTTTGACATGTGTAGAGGAAATCACGATTTTCGAGGAAAAGCTTTGTACGTGAATGTTTTTTTTGTATAACAAAAGTGCTTAATTATGTAGGAGTATCTAGTTGGAACTTTTTATTAACACTCTGTATTGTAGCTTTTCTGCTCGATAATGTAGGTATGTATAAAAGGTACTATAAAATTTGTTATTATTTAATTTGCTATGATGTACTCACCAGGTTTGCTTTGTTGAAGTGGGAGCCTGAAAATACAGAAAACAAAAATAGTTAACAACTTTAAATTTCAAGAGAAACAATAGTAGCAACTTTATGTTGCAATCATGGGTTTATGATTATGATAGCATGTTTAAAAACAAAAGGAAAGACTTATTTAAATATTATTAAGATTGACTACGTGCTAGAGTCACTCTGTAAATGGTATCTAATTTCTTTGGCAATCAGCATCTACCCATTAGCTTTGTTTCTTACGGGACAAAGTTGTAAGATAATATCTGAAAAAATGTCGTTCATATGTATTTTAAAAAAATGCCCCAATCACATTTATACGCTCTACATGAACTTTCTCAATATTGAATCTGCGGTGACTTACTACATAAGACTACAAGGAAGATACCATAGTTTCGAGTCTAACCGCACTATATACATATAATTAAGTTCTCTAGGAACTCGATAGTGAATATGCTAAAGATTACCAGCGTAATTGGTACGAAGTTGTTGCCCAAAACTCGTTTGGAAAAGTGGTAACCTCCCAGAGAAGATGATGGTAAACATTTTCAGAAGTTCAGTATAGTTTAGTATTAACTTTGTCAGAGGTGAGCGCCATCTGGTGAAGAGCGTGCGCGATACAGTATTCGATAACTTGATTTTATGAGGCCAAAGTTTTCGCTGCAAGCGTTACACTTGCGTCAAACTCACTTCCGATATTAGTTTTGTAATGATGCAATTCTGAACATCAGTGTTTACTTGAAATTTCAGTTCATACTCTTTAGTTTCAACAGTGTAGGCATATACAGATGCAAGATTGGTGTTTAATTGGAATAAATAAGCATTGACATAACCAAATATTTTTGATTCAATACTAGTGATGGGCGCATTCGGATTACATAATCGATTATAATCGATTTTTGAAATAATCGAGATATCTCGATTATTATTTTTAATAATCGATTCTTAGTAATCGATTTTTAATAATCGATTCTTAACAATCGATTTTGAATCATCGAATTTGAATAATCGATATTGAATAATCGATTTTTAATAATAGTATGTTAATAATCGATCTTAATAATCGGTTTTTAATAGTCGGTTTTACATACATTTACATCAGTTTTCCTAAAATTTATTGTATTTTAAAAAGAAGTTCTAAAACAAAATTCTTTAATTCTAAAATACCGAAAACAACACAAATTTTACGACTGGCAGACTAAACTTAGACGTTGGTCATCCAAAAATACCAGATGACGGGTCTAATTCAGCAGTTGTTATCTAGGTCGGCATCATTAACGAACTGTAACCGTTTCAGTGAGGCGTAAATCCTGAAAGCAATTGCGAAAAACTGAAATTTATGGCGAATAGATTGGCGGGCAACCCTGAACTTCAGCCGAGCGAGCCGCGTATGTGCTGACCTCAGTGACGCGACAACAATTGCACAAACAATTGCCTGCCGCAAAACAATAAAACATAATTACGGCTACTTAACACTAATTAATATACGGTTACGACGGTCAAGTAAATATTTCCATCCACCATGTTTGCTACGAATTCCAACTTGTGACGAAACTGAAATCCTGGGCTACATATTCGTATACTTGCCAAATATCAAATATTTGCCACATGTTAAAAATTTGGTAAGTATATTTACCACGAAAATCGAAAATGTTTGTTATTTATTGGTCTAAACGATGCCATGAGTGACTTATTTTTCCTTTTAAGTTCGTTCACTGAATATTTTTCATCCATCCTTGATTACCGGCTGATTTTTATATAGCTCGAAAAAAAATATAACCAACAAATTTGTACAATATTCGTTTGTGATTTCGGACCGTCAGAGTTGCACTCCAACAGTAAATGCATCGGACATTGATGCATCGCCACATAACATTTTCTAATACATGAAAATCTTCTTTCAGGACTTGCTACATGTGCGTACCGAATGGGCACTAGCTATTTTTTGATTAGTTCGCCTTATTTGCACATTAGCTTTTTCAAATCAAACTGATAATTTTCTTACGAACAAGCAAGGTTTTATTTTATAATGCCGACATATTTTTAGTTTCATAAGTGCAGCATTCACTGCGTACTAACAAGGGCATTCTTGTGGAAATGTACAAAACAAATCTTGACGAAACTGTTTGTTTCATTTTAATGATTTTTTGTTTAATTTATCAGCTTTCTGTATTATTAATTTGCAGCATCTAAGTTTGACAGACTGTAAAACAATACAATTGGTCATTTGATGTGAACTAGTTTAAATAAATTATTATTTAATGAGAAAAAATATATAAATTTATTTAGGAAGATATTGCCCATAAAAGAAATGTTAGATATGGTTTCTTCGTCTTCTACTAAATGAAATTGTATTACTAGGTTCGTTCTATAAATATGTCCTAATATTGTCTGAAATACAGATCAATTATCAATTTAAACAAATGAGCTTTCAAAATATAATCTTTTTGTTGAATAAAAAAGCTACACAAAATTGTCTCTAGTATTAAAATATTTTTAACCGCTTTCGTTTCTCTTCAAATAATAAACACAAAAATCGACAAATATAAAAATACAAGCAAATAAAGTATAATTTTCCAAATAAATTATTTTATAGACATGCTGTGTATAAAATTTTTATGATGTTTATTACTTGAACAGAAACGAAAACGATTAAACATATTTTAATAGTAGAGACAATTTTGTGTAGCTTTTTTATTTAACAAAAAGGTTATATTTTGAAAGCTCATAAATGAGTATCAACTATATTGTTCATAGAAAAGCATCAACTTAGAATACACTCTGTATGTGGTGTACGTTTTTCTTGGAAAGGAATAACATTGCGTTTATGTGGACAGGTAAAAACAACAGTATTTTTTTTATTTTCTGTCTAACGGTTTCCGGAAAACTGTATGTCTGACGGTTTCACAAATTACTATTTTATGCGGTTTTCGCCCTTTAGAAAAATCAAAAATCTTACAAATAATTACAAATCTATTGTCAATCTTCGTATACAACCTACTACATACAAAACGAAATTAAAAAATTGAAAAATTAAACAGCGTACTAAAATGTTCATCGAGTGCAAATAATTGAAACCAATATTTATCGTCTTTGCATTTGCTATACCAACTTCAACTGGGTATTGCAAATACCAAGGATATGGCGTAAAAAACTCGTCCGCACAGCCGAACGTCGAATATATAAATTTATTTTAGAGGTGGACTAGCTACGAATAGAGCAAGTTTTTTTTTTAATTCCAAATATTCATATACTAGGCAAATATTTTATATTTGGCAAGTATACGAATTTGTAACGCCGGCTTATAGCAAATTCCAAAGCGACAAATATTGTATTGAGTTTTACAGCCTGTTAAAATTAGATGCTGCGAATTATTAATACAGAATGCTGATGAATTAAACAAAAAATCATTTAAATGAAACAGCTTCGTTAATATTAGTTTTTAAGTTTCTACAATAATGCCTTGTTGGTACGCTACAGTGACTTATGTAATTAAACATGTGTTGGCATTCTACAATAAAAACTTGCTTGTTCCTTATCAATTGAATCTTGTCTTTTATTTCATTTTAAAGTTCTATACCTCTAAAAAAACACCCGTTATTATAATACGCAACTGAATGAATTTAATAACAATGTAGATATTCTAAAATTAAATGTTAGGGCAACAATAGCAGAAATATTCTCCAAACATTTCAGTCATTAAGACAAGTTTAACGTGGAACGCGGTGGCATTACCGGAATTTCATAAATAACGAAACACACGTTCCCCCACTCGAGGCTTTTGATCCCACACTTGTCTCACCCTTAATTCTGAACACGATCCACCATAAACTTTAAAAGCGAACAACCCTCCCCTGCGAGAAGGTGTACTGTAAAGAGTAAAGTTCACCACTTCAAACCGAGGAAAAGTTCCAGCAAACATCAACCAACCAGTTTCTAAGAAGAACTCACGTGTTATAAATTGGAAAATATTGCCCCTTAAAGTTTTCCCCGTCTCACTGTGTCACAATTATAAGATTTTATTAGAGTGAGTTATTTATTATGGTTGATCTTTCTTTGAAGAGATTTCCTGTTTAGTGTCTTTAAAGAAAGTACTGAAATATTTATGGAGACACCTTCAATTATACAGTGTGTCCCCCGATGGACGTAACTATACCTATAATGGACGTAATTTTTAATTTCTCCAGAAAATGTCATTCTTTATAAAGAGTTTTGGATGTCCTACAAAGTCGAAAGCCATTGTTAATATTTTGATTTAACATACAGGATGGTTAGAAAACACGAAAATGTTAAATTTGCCAAAGAGTAAACCATCGGTTTGTCGGAATTAGAACAAACATGTTATATGTTAAAGTTGTTTTATATTTAAATTTATGCCCAGATATCAAATTTCAATGTTGTATTCTAAGTTTTATATTTTATTTATTTTTTACAAATTAATTTAACAAAACATTACTCCCCATGTTCCCCTTCTACAGCTACACATTTTTCCAATCTTCTTCTGAACTCCCGATATCCCAAATCAATTGTTTCTTCGTTCATTTCGTCTACTGCTTCCCTAATTTTTAATTTTAGAATGTCTATATTATCATGAAAATTATTCGCATACACCTTGTGTTTTAAATAACCCCACAGAAAAAAAAATCAAGCGGCGTTAAATCAGGTGAACGTGGTGGCCATCCTATAGGGCCGAATCGTCCAATCCACCTATTTGGAAAATGTCTGTTCAACCAATCCCTGACTTGATATGCGCTATGAGCAGGACAACCGTTGTGTTGATAGTGTAGCGAAAACCTGAGCTGTAAGTTGATTTCGTCCTAAGTAGATAGCAAAAAATTTTCCAACAAATCAAAATAAGTGTTTTGGTTTCCAGTACCGTCAAAAAAGTATGGTCCAATTATTTTCTTGTAATAAATCCCACACCAAACATTCACTGTTTTAAATTTTTGAGAATTGGTTGTAATACGGAAATTTGGGTTTTCTTGAGACCAATTTCTGCAATTCTGTGAACTAACTCCATTTGTGGTAAACGTCGCTTCGTCAGAGAAAATAATTGTTCTGTAGAAAAATCTATCGACCATAATTCGTTCTCCCATTAATAGGCAAAATTCTAATCGACGAGCATCATCTCCTTCTACTAAAGTGTGTATCAGTACTGGTTTATAAGGATGAAATTTTTGATTTGAAAAGATCCTTTGCAGGTGGCTTTTACTGATGTTCAAGTCTCGAGATCTTTGCCTAAACGATCTCCTGTTGCATGAAATTTTTTAACCAATTCACGAACACAATTGACAGAAACGTATACCTCATGGTATTTTCTGTTAAAAACTTCAATAGCACGGCGGTAAGATACCTCACCTATGCCGTAACAAAAAACTAAATAAACTCTTTGCTCTAAAGTCAACATACTTTCAATCAGCTTCTATCAACAAATTGTTTGGATACGCTGTTACTACCGTCACAACTGATCAATCATACTTGAGGTCTCTAAATTTTTTGTTCACTGATCCGAGATGTAAAATTTGAAATAGAACATTCAAGTTTGATATTTGAGCATAAAACTAATTCAAACTAACTTTTACCTATAACATTTTTGATCTAATTCCGAAAAACCGATAGTTTACTCTTCGGCCAATTTAACATTTTCGTGTTTTCTAACCATTCTGTATGTTAAATCAAAATATTAACAATGGCTTTCGACTTTTTAGGACATCCAAAACTATTTATAAAGAATGACCTTTTCTCGAGAAATTAAAAATTACGTCCATTATAGCTATAGTTCTGGTACTCAAATTTCAAGTTTAAGATTCATCTGAGATGTTTATTATTCATCTGACATGGAAATCTCTCTCATTTATTGGTAATAATATTTCGCTTAATTCAAGATTTTTCACGTAAAAGTAGTCAGTATACAATATGCTTGGAATGTTTAATAAACCTACCATTTTAATATATACCGGCAAAGAGTGCCATGCTCTATAACCTAGTTCTTAAGTAGGGTGTTTCATAGAAACGACATAATGGACCATTTCGAGGACAGATGAACAATAAAATGTCTGAGAATAAAACGTGATAGCGCCCTATATAAATAAGATAGACGACATGAATATTTGACGTGAATTTCTATTATTTTACTTATTTTTTGCTATTTTGGAACCTCATGTTGTGTCACAAATGTACTTTGAAGGTAAAACATAAGAAAACATACATGCCAATCTGTAGACTAGTGTATGAAATGACACCAAAAAAATAAATAAATAACGCTGTAAGTCGAAACGATCACAATGAATAACAAAATCTTGTAACATATATGCTTTAGCAGCTCAAGTATCAATGGAAAAAAATAACAACACTTCAATTAATGTCATTGATGTGATTCTATTCACTCCATTCAGTTTCAATTACAGTTACATCGCTTTGAAATTGGATGGTACTTGTTTGTTGCAGATTTACAATTCACTCGTTAGAGCACATCGAATCATGCGTATAAATATTCAAGGTCGCACGAAGTGTTTGTTCATTGACGATTGTGCATTGTTTATTGGCTTGAATGCATTACAATAAAGATCAATATACAAACGACGGTACTGCATTGGTAAACAAACACAAGCATATAATATCTACAATACCAGCAAAATGTTTTGCGAATGTTGTATCATCTAACTTTTAATAGGGCATTGAGGCGTTTTTTAAATAACTTATTTTTAGGAGAGATTTTAGAATTTCGACAGGCAGCAAGAAATTCTCCAACACTTCTAAGGAAATATTTTGATTTATAGTACCGTTAAACCATATAGGACAATTATTATATTCTTATAATAAATCCAACACCAAACATTCACTAAAGTCAAGAGGTAGCAATGAAATGTTTTCTCTTACCATCGGTTGTAAAAGTATTGAGCCTTGTGTTTGGAGGCTTGTAACCCTGCAACGACTGAACAAAAAAAAATGAAATAAAGTGTCTTATGCTCCTGAATTATTTCTACATAACATGAGTGACTATCAAAATTTTCTGCCCCTAGATTTGGACAGAAGCGCGAGAGATGTGTAAAAATGTACCCTATTTTAGCAGTTTTTAATAAACGCTGGTCTTTCCATTCTTTTTCTCCTAAACCGCTTGCCCAAAAAAATTCAAATTTACACAGAGTATAACTCAAGACCTTGTCTACAGATTGACATTTGTATTTTCCTAATTTTCTTTGCAATAAAGGCTATAAACAAGATTTTCATGAAAGCGGATATCTCGGCAACGAGTTTTAGCACAACGGCACCAAACGAAAAAAATTTCCTAAACCGGTAAAAAAAGTGCTATTTGGGTTGCATACACGATGCAGTAATATCAGAATTTTGTGGTAAAGAATTGAAACAGTACATATGAACGCTGGATCACGTGACTAGACAAAGACGAATGGCACAAAGTGGGATGGAAAGCAGACACATTTCTACTATACGAAAACCGCTACATTGTTTACATCTGTTGAATATCCTGATATCCGTCCAGGGATGTTTTTTCTTGCCTAGCGCCGGCCACACGTTTGTTTTGAACCATTTTGCACAAAGTGTAATTACATATCGTGAGTAATGAAATGAAGTGAGCAAAAAAGTTACATTTAGTATGTGCGCATAAGTATTTAGTTTATTTTATTGACTAATTACGGTACCGATCGGTTGGTTATTAGTGTTATTACTTAGGCTGTATACCTATACCTAGTTTTGTCTACAGGTATATACTTATTACTTTATAATAAGTATGTAATAGTTACAACTTTTTGTGTAAGTTATTCCAACTTTTTGCAAACTAATAAAGTACATATAGGTAATAATTTTTGTCTAGTGTCCATGTCGGTGCAATACCTAGGATAATATTGCTTTCTCAAAGAATTTCGTGATATACAATTACATACTATTTGGCATGGGCCAGATTTGTTTTTAATATTTTTTTGTGCTAGGTTATGTATGAGAATTTATAGGTAAGTAGAAATATTATATGTATTCTACATACATATCTATATTACATACGTACTGTATAGCTTGAATAAATCCGCCAATTTCGAAAATTGGTTTGCAAATGTGAAAATAATAACAACCAATAGAATGTATTTGCACAACTTCATTGTGTAATTTTTTCGTGCTCGGGATTGTACTCACCTCAACCACACTCATGCTAAATAGCATTTATTATTTTTATAAATTCTTTTCGAAGAAGCATAAAATTGTGTTATGTATCCTTCGAAACTTCTTACATTACAAATTTACCACTATCAAATGGTTTCAAATGCGAAAATAATAATAAACTATGAAACATATATACTGCAGCTAATTTCATTCTGAGATTTTATATTTTTGGGGTTGTACAGAAGTAGTCAGGTCTTCAGGGAATCAATCGATACGTGCCATTCTGTACTTGTATATTTACTTGTAATTCGTGACAGAAAAATCCTGAAGCTTCTGTTGACTAACAAATTTTTGATTTCCATTCATATAACCCCAATTCACAGAGGGTAACACTTGTTACGCTACTAATAATCCGTTATACATCGGTTAAACCTTTACGATAAATACTTCACATTTCATTAATTTTATAACCATTATTCAAATGAACACAGTTTGATTACACATGATTTCGCAGCTTATAAAAAAAGCAAACAGTACATAATTTTACATAATTTTCAGAAACATAACCTCAATAATGCCATTGCAGTTTTGACGCTATTATGAATTAGATTGAATCCGTATGAATGAAAGCAAAAATCAATACATATTTTCGTTTGGGTTGCCTACATCAAGGGATTAAACAAGAGCGACATCTCGTATCAAACGCTTGAACTACAGACTAATGAATATGTCAATTAATTTTACACGACCAGTTTTTGTGAATAAAGTACAAGACGACTAAATTACAATTTATTTTATTATGGTTGTACATACCATTCGGTTCAGAAGAACATGGTGATTTTTATCTCTATTTTATCTCCGTTAAATGTTCTTATTGTGGCCGTTTGAGCATAACAAATAATAAATTTATAGAGACAATTAAACTGCGATCTCTATTTATAATCTAGCAAATTTAGATATTCAATTAATACTCTCTATCAAATGTCTTGTATACGTTTCAGTTGCGAGCAAGATTTCTGCGTCGTATGTGGTAAGCTTCCCTGTGACGCCGACCGTTAATGTATTGGATAAAATCAATATTATATAAATACATACATATTCCATTGATAACTAATTTCTTGAATAAAGTTACTTGAGTAACTGCGTTGCGTGAGTACGTGTTTTGCAAGTCTTCAGCAAAAGTGCTGAAGTATTATTCCAAGGAAGTAAAACAATTAATTTTATCAGTGTCAGAAATTCTTTTCTCAATTAACTAGAGCACAGCTGTTGTATCTGTCAAAAATCACCATCAAGAGAAGGTACTTATATTAGATTTTATAGCAAAAAAAATCATATGCAATGAAGTAAAATTATTGTGATTACCTGTAGCCCATTGCGAGTTTAATGCAATTGAATTAATCTGGGCTTACGTAAAAAATAAAGTTGTAAAAAGCCACAATACATTTAAAATTAAAGATATGTTACATTTATGCAACGAAGCACTGTATCAAATGAGATATGCCAAGATTGTGTTGCATAATATCATCTACAACTGATTTTCGGCAGAAATAATATTACGAAGTAAAAATAAATCACAAAACAGAATATGTATACAATTCCACAAATAAAGAAAAACAATCACGAATGCTAGTTTAAAAAATAAAAACGAACGAGAAAATGACAAAAATATTGAATACGGTCCTGAGAGTTGATCGTTTGAAATCGTCGCGCGAAGCCTTGCATCGCTTCCCGCCCGTAATCCCCTTTCCCCGAGGGGAACCATCCTGCGCACAGAATCGATTACATACATTTCACTCTTAAAATTTTCCAAATAACTTTAATGTTATTATACATCAAAGGATGAGTATCACAATAAATAAGGATTGTTTACGTGCTAACTGCGTTGTCCTGCTATTGTTCGTTTCTGAGATATCCCCGCCCACAAAAAGCTCGCTTACAGACTTTATTACATACAAAATCAAGAAAATAAAACCGCCAATCTATAGAAGAGACTCTAAGTATAGGCTGACCAAAAATAAAATTTTTTTTTTAAGTGGATTAACGAAAAAAAAATCGGAAAGTCAAGTATTAATTTAAAACCGCAAAAATCGGGTACCTTTTTCTACTTCTCTCGCGTTCGTGGCCAAACCGATGGGCAGAAAAATTTGATAATCACTCCTGTCATGTAGAAATAATTCAGGACTATAGCGCACTTTATTAAAAAAAATTTTGTGCAGCCATTTCAGAGTTATGGGCCTTCGAACATAGGGCTCAATACTTTTGCAACCGCTAGTAGGGCAAAATTGTGGTAAGCGGAGCAAAATAATACCAGAAAAACAAGGAAGAACAGTTCTAAAGTTATATTAAGACCCAGTTCTACCTCTCCTAAAACGCGTTTGCAAATAAAAGCGTTATTTATTGTTCAAAGTTTATGAAATTTTTTATGTAACTTCTTAGATAAATAACGAGTTGGACTGGATGAAAAAAAAATTTTTTTAAAGATAAAAATCACTTTTACTTCTGCCTCTTTGGTTTTTTCAAATATAAAAATTTAGCCCAACTCATGATACAAAAATAGATTTTTTATTTAAGTACAATTTTAATCTAAACATTATAATTGCGATAACAAAGCGTAATTGCCAGAAATGTATGTAATTTGCCTATATTACGGGCCCGGTGTAGACAGCAGACGTTAGGAGTTTTAAACACCGCCTATAACTACGCCACGCCTACTGCTATTTTTAGATTAGACTGTTCACAAGTTATGACCGTAGCGTATATTGAATCGGGAGAACAGAGTTCTCGCATTTCACATTTATACGCACGGTTTACAAATTTAACACACGATAAAAGTCATATACTGTATGATATTATACTTAGTGTAGTTATACCTGCTAGGTGTTCGGTACATTTGTTTAATAATGGGTAGAAGTGGTGGCAAAATACCTAAACATCCGCGTCTGTCCTTTAGACGAATTAGTAAAAGACGACTACGTACCACCTAAGTTAAAATATATGCATAGATAATCTAAAAGAACAATATTGTAATTATTTAATTACAAATGAGACAAAGAGACCAGAACAGGACTCAAATGAACATTTTATTTAAAATGTCGGTTTTATGGACAGGAAGAGACAATTAGCAGTGACGAACTTGGGTCGGCTCTAATGGATATTAGTTCAGCGACTGTATTGGGCAGTATTACAGCGGGAATTGGATATAGCCAATGCCAGAATTTGTTTTCATTCATGAATCTTGCATTCATGGCGCCCAAAACGTTTATAAAATATAGCGAACTTGTAGGTGACAAAATATTTGGGATTTATATAAATGGTTTGGGGAACTTTGGACTATGTACTATGATTTTACTTTATCATACGTAGTATGTAAAGTATTGTAATCGTGCCAAACAAAATTTTTGAGGTTTTAGCGGAAATGTCTTTTTGGATCCCTTGAACATTTTTAACCCAGGTAAAAAAAAAATTCTGTGTATGTGTGTGTGCTTTTTTTGTGGCGACGATTCCGGAGAAACTACTAAGGTATCGGGACGAAACTTCATATTTAGAAGTTTCATAACCAAACTTAGAGCTGAAAAGCTTTCTGTTGAAAAGGATCCCAAGAAACTGGAGGTTTAGTCTTATAGCATCTTTGAAAGATTTTGCAAATAAGCCGCCATTTCTGGAAATTTGTCGAAATAGTTAAATAATAAATTAAAGTACAGGAAATTCTGAACAATTTATGACTATGGCATTTTTTGGTAAAATGAATAGTTTAGCTGCATGAGCAAATTCTATTTTATCGAGATCGCTGCATTAAAACTAGTTAGCCAGGATTTGTCAGATATTGTGATTCTAATGACAGTAGGTAGTGTCAAACGCTGATGTTTTGACAATACCTACTGTCAATATAATCAAAATATCCGTCTAGTTCCAGTAGTTTTATTTTAATGCAGACATGGCCGATCTCGATCAAATAGAATCTCATGCAGCTAAACTATTAATTTTATATATGGTATGATAAAGTAATGTGCCTGAACGCATCAGATTATTTTTTTTTATTTTTGTCTTCGTGTGTCACTGCCGTGCGTTCGTTCGATATTAGCATGTTTATAGATGTATTGGGTCCTCATTGCTCGATTTTAATTAATTCCTTTCTAAATTGAAGTCCATAATTCACCGATGAGTTATCATGAGTTAATATATTTTTGTCAATTTACTATACAGTATGTATGTCACCCTGTTAAACAGATTAAATATTATAATAGCAAGCGCGCTCTCTCTAACTTAAATCAATATATTTTCTTTTACCGCCTGGCGGCCGCCAGCCAGCTGTATGCAGTCCGGGATGCATATGCGACCGTGATGAGTGACAACACTAATACATTGTAACTTGAGCGAAAGCGAAAGCGCCGACGCGCGCCGACAAACTGGCTGAGTACTTCCCCTTCGAATGTACTCGCGTCGACTATGCTCCGCCTTTGCCTGCTTCCTCTAAACCCCCCAACTTCCCCTTATCATAAAACTGTGGCCTGTTTGACGTTGGTGGGGGCCAGGCAGACCACTCCCAGCAAAAAATAACATCGCAACGAAATATTTCGTTTGGAAGTTGCGATGTTTTTAAAACGGAGCCTTAATGAAGGGTCAGAATCGCTATCTAGTACCACCAGTATCATGGACCGTTTTCAAATTAACGATATCAAAGCTAGAATAACCCATTGAAACTGCAAAGCGGGCTGCCTGTATAGTGTGTTCAGAGGCTCTGCAGTCAGTATCGGCGGTTATTTAATTTGCATTGAGTGCACCGGAAGTTTAAATTATATAATACGCTTAAGGCCGACCCTAAACCATGTCAATGGCACGTTTCCAAACGTGTATCATATGGTGCATATAATAAATTGTTTACGACTGGAGTGTTTCTGTTTAGTCTGGTGTCATCCTTGTCTACAGTATGTCTCCGGATGGAGTTACAAAGACTAAAAAAATATTATTGGTAAATTAACAGTATTTCTGTTAATTCCTCATGTAATGTAATTCCTCAAGTTGTTTATTAAAAATTTGTAACATATTTCTGTTGATTAACATTTCCATTGAAGAAATATCGCCTAATTACCCCGTGATATGTTATTTGCCTGAAGGAGCAAATGTAGATGGCGCTGCAAAAAATAGTTGTGGCCGCTCTAAACGGGAGAAAATCCTGGTGTTCTGTGTATGTACACTGACGCTCATGGAAGTTCGAACACATAGTAAACATATAGGAAATAATGTAGCAAAACGTAGCATAAACGTAGCAATAGGCACCTCTATTTCTACCAAATAGCGAACACATTCTTAACGTTGATTTCCAGTAACATACGACATCATTAATATGCTAATTTAAAATAATTTTTATATTTAATTATTATACAACATTTATGCCGTTTCGTAACTGGTTGTTGGGAATTTTCTAGTTTCCATTAAAAAGGATTAAATACGAAATAACAAATAGAGTCATAAATACTGCATCTCATACACATTTTGCGACCCCATTTTTTCCAGAGTATTGCATCAAATGCTCGAAATCGTATTCAAACGAGTCTGTGCCTGCAAGCAGTTTGCACAAGATAACTCTGTCACGCGGAAGACATCATGCGACGCGGAAAGCCAACAAGCAAGGAACAGCGTTCTGTAATTATCGATTTTCATCAGGAACGATTGTCAGTTCGTGAAAATCCAATAAATAAGTCAACGATAAGTGACAATCTTCACCAATATGAAGAAACATAGAATTTGAATGACGTGTTCGGCCGGGACTATCACGCATAATTTACCAAGCGGATGAAGAACGATTAAAATTAATTTTTAAGCAAAACAGAAAATTGACCGCACCTAAAATCACCTCTGAAGTCAATCGCGATCGTGAAAGACCAATTTTCGTAAGCACAGGGAAACGACGTCTCCAAGCGGAAAATCTGCATCTAATTTCGATTTGTACTAATGCTTTTCTTCAAAGCTTTTCTTATGCTATTTGAAGAAAACAATGGTACATAATCATTATTTAACATTATTGTATCATTTTCGTACTAGTTTTGAAGAAAAACGATCACTCTATCCCAATTTATAAAATGGTACCGCGAATTCTGGTCACGGGGTCGATTCGGTCGCGTTTAGCATTCACGACAACGCGCCATCTGGCGGATGGATGAGCGTCGATAATACCCGGCTATTATTATTTACAATTAGCGGATGATACGGTTTTCAGAAAATCGTATTAAAAATTGACGCTGGAGTGCAGTGCCGGCTAGACCTAGCGAACACGGTCGATAATACGGTACACCATATTCCGTTTACAATTTGTGTCTGTTAGGAGTATGCTATGTGAATGAATGGGTTAGTTGCTAAATCATAGATGGAGTATAAATAACTAAGCGAGTATGTCGTCCTAGTCATTGGTCTTATTTACATTGCAAACTAACGTAAAAAGTGGGATTTATCATCCAAAATGACTCTGTAGCGTAATTCTGTAGCAAATACTGATGGTCAAAAAGGGAGTTCTACAATGAAAATGTATGAAGCGAAAAACACATTATGTAGGTGCGATAAAACTATTAATATGAAAAGTGTGCTAAAAGAAATTTGCTCACACATGCATGACGTTGTTACACACAGAAAAGTGATCTCTCGAACGAAGAGAGAATTACTTGGCTGAAGTAGTAGGTAGGTTCGTATATACGCGAGAGATTACTGACTTCAACCAAGAAATTTTATTCCTTGGAATAATTACTAGATTTAAGAAAGTGGTTACTCTGATGAAGTAAGTAAACAGTCTTCAATGAAGTGTATATTTTTATTCCCGGTAAATATTTTTAGCTACTTAATGTAAGAATTTTAAAGATTTGGCACAAATACGTTTTCCATTGCTAATTAACAAGATAGGTATGTTATATTTATTTACTCGTTCTAAACTGTTGCGTGAGTTACATCAAACTATTCCGTGTTGAAACGTTTATTGTACACTATAAACCACAATACACATCCCCAATAAATCACAAGGCACATCCCCTACGGGTATTTACTTCGTTGTTGTTTTCGTACTAGGTTAGGCTCCTTTACCGGCCTTTACGGCGCCAGCACCACGCGCGGGCGCGCGAGCCTTGACAAAATCACGGTGCGCATATTTATTCCAGAGAAAGGGATTACTTGAAAGAAGTGAGAATCACTTCAGTCAAATAATTGGTGGGTTTTTATTCAGTAAACAATACTTACTTATATTAAATGTCTTATATTTTCTTGGATGAAGTAACTACGCACTTGAATGGATTTACTATTACTTCGTTGGAGAAATTAACATTTTTGCGACGAAAAATTCAATTACTTCTTTCAATACAATATTGGTTCTTATAAAGAAAGAATTTATTTGTTGACAGCATTTATCTGAGAAATTATTTTACTTAGGTATATTGAGTATGTGGCATTTCTTGTATATACCTAACTTTCTACATCCAAGTAAATATGCATTTGAATCTAGTAAATAAATTCAAGAAATTATGTTTTCTCGTTCCAAATAATAACTTTTCTTTGTGTAGGTGTTACTTTATTGAATACTCTAGTTTATTTGCTTGTAGAGATTAATTTACTTGGAATATTTATTTATGTCAAATAAATAAATTTTGATACAAACAGAAATTACTTTCCTTTAAAGTATTATTTTTAACAATTTGCTATTTTATCAGGAAATGGAAGCTATTGAAAAATGTTTTCGAGGGAAAAAACACCATCAACATGATCGCAGACTACTGCTGGTCACTCAAACACGAAACAGATGATGTATTGTATAAACGACGGAGATCGAGTAAACATTATTTTTTAAGTTTTGTTGGCTTTCTTGTTTTTTTTTATTTTTTATAAATCATGATAGTAACTCAGTACTGTTCTAATAAACGAGTGAAAATATTACTGATGGTGCAATTTATTTTGAACCAAAGTATACCTGGAAGGTAAACTGTAATGTACTTAGTAACATATTGTGATAGTCTGGCAGGTAAGAACAAAAAGGAAAAGAAAAAAACAGTGTCATAATTTTAGAATAACAATGTAAATCTAAGTGGTAGTGATGTCTAATTAATGTGTATAAAGACTACGGATTTATTAGAATCTGCCTGTATATTTCTTCTCCGTAGTGTAATGTGTCTAGCCGGTCAATAAAATTTGATAATTCTGTTAAATTTCAACCGATTCTAATAAACAAACGCGTATAAGACGCAGATAAAAATGGGCTTTCAATAAAAAAAATAGCAAAAAAATATTACGTATTCAAACAGGTCATTAAATTGTTGTTAAAGTTGAAAAAATCTGAAAATAATTGGAAACTTCTGGAGTTGAACGTCCATAACTTTTCGATTTGTTATTGGATCTGATCGAACAGTACATCTTTATAATGGCCTATGCTTCCTCCTTCATTTACATTTTTTATTTTTGAAATCGAATAGAAAATGGCGGAGTTATGAATTTTTATACACGTGCAACTAAAAACGCTTTTTTGAAAAAAAAAATCGAGATTTTGGAGGTGTTTGGAAAATTTCAGCTATGCCTTTATGTTGAGCTCTACCAGCTCAACAACTTCCGCCATGTCTCGTGAAAAGTATATTTCGTATTTTTTTTGTAGCACAGTGTTAATAATTACTGAAAATACCGAACTTCAACTGTATACAAACTTTATAACATGGCCATTATTTGCGGCATCAATAGCTCAACTTCAAAACACACAAAGCACAAAGTTAATAGTTTCAGTTCCATTTACCGAACCAGTATTTATATTCCCGTCCCTGTTAAAACCATTCGACTATAAAATGCATTCAGCGCGGTCTGTCTATGCGCTGGCACTGTCATTCGCTCACTGCGCATTCGTTCCCTGCCTTTGAAGTGGACGCTATCGAAATATTTACCATGAAAAGCGTCTCGCAAATGAACTGAAAGGCATGAATGTTTCAGTTTTATGCGCGATGCTTTTTTGTTTGTTGTGCCGTTTCGTTTCTCTTTTAGCGTTCGTCCATGGTACCTATCCAATTGAATGGAAAATGAAGCCGGAAAAATACCGGACAGCTCGGCCAGTACCGCTGGTCAGGGTCGCTTCTCCCATTATCGAGGTTTTAACATATTAAAAGTTCGGCTGAAAGCCCCTTTCAGCGTCAATTCTCGCGCATAATTACTATTTATTGGCGTTCAAATACGCGAGGGCATAGAAATTGGTTCGGAAAATATTTTGGAGTTGAAAACCTCTTGTGATTTTGTGGATTTATTGATTTTAACAATAGGAGTAAATGTTTTATGTTTACAGATATTATATAGGGTCATTAGAAATGATTGTAGGCTGCTTCGAATACATTTAATCATTTAAAATAACGCAGTATAAAGTTAATAAGGCGTGTTGTACAACTGCCAAAAATATATACAGAATGTTCCTAAATATCATGTAAATACGAAAAGGGGTAATTCTTTGGCTTATTCAATGACTAAAAATTCATATAAACATAGGTCCGCAAACGCTTCGTTGCCGATCTACAGGGTGTTGAAATTTTAAGAGCTGTAGGACTTACATCATTGGGCATACCAAATGGTTTTCTACAGGGAGATATTTTTTCAGGGGTCATGCCCCCTTTTCTCCCCATGAACTTTTTTTCGGCGCGCCGCTGGTGGATTCTAAAATACAAAATGCATTTTTTTGTTTGTTCTAAAGCATTTTAATCTTTTGTAGTTTTTTCGTATTTACCACCATTATCGAGAAAAATAAATAAAAGCTTTTCTGTGTTTCGCTAGATGAAGTTAAAATTTTTTAAATTATTGGTCTAGTATGCCTTGGCTTGATTTAGATAACCTTTTGTTTGTATTTATTTTGACGTTTAATTCGCTACCAACTGTTAAAAATTAAAACTAGGATACAAGAGCTATAAAGAAAAACCTAAAAAAAAATCTTGAAATTTCAACACCCTGTAGATCGGCAACGAAGCGTTTGCGGACTTACACACAGAAAAGTAAATACTTCACTCAAAGCAATATGCTTTCATCCAAGTAAATGATTAGTTTTTCTTGAAATGAGTATAGATATTATTACTTCTAGAACATGATCATAATGAATTGAATAGAAATTACTGTTTTAGTTTTTTTTTAAAACGGTAGGGAATTGTGTGAAATAAATAGACAATAACTTAGCGAATGATATTTGTTTTATTGTATGACATTTCTTTGCTTAATTACATATATACTTACCTATTTATAAATTATCACTACATACAATATCTAAGGCATGGAAAAAAACACCATATTCTATTAGACATCAAATTGTTTCCATTATATTACACAAGTAAGTTTTCTGTGGCATGTATGTTGATTTGGTGACCACTATATGGCTAGGCAAAATTTACGTACTGTGTGCGTCACAAGTCACAACTACGAACTGCGTCGCAAATACGTTGAACATAAGTACTGTAGGCTATTCACGCAAAATTAAAACTATATACTTTCATAATATTATAGATCGCGTAGTTATTGCGTACAGTACCTACAAAATTAGTACTAACATATTGAACTCTTCCCGGACAATACTCGGTAGTCAGCGAACACGACGCCATAGCAGACCCCAACTAACTGAAGGCAAAGGCCGATGCGAAAAATCTTAAATCTCGGCAACGTTCGTGCACGTTTGAGTGTAAATGCGCAAGCGCGTTGCAAGCAATGACTTACTTGATTCAAGTTATTGATCAACTTCTTGAATTGAGAATTTAAACTATTTGGTTTGAAAATTATATACTTAACCGAAACTAATAACTCTGAGATTGGGATATTCTTGAATTGTGAGAACAAGGAATTCTTAAATGAACAAAATTGTTTCAAACCAAGTAAATATTAACTTTCATCTAAAGCAATAACCGCAAGTAAATAATTTTCTCACGTTTTGAGAATATACTTCGCTGTGTGTATGTTTATATGAATTTTTAGTCATTAAATAAACCAAAGAATTACCCCTGTTCATATTTACATGATATTTAGGAACACCCTGTATATAGAGCTGATGTAAACTAAGAAGTTTTGTTCAGTGGCGTAGTTATTTCCAATATTTTGGCAAATTGGGATGCGTTAACAAATTGCACTCCAAGGCAGAGGTTGAACTGAACAATTTTCAGTTGATCTTAATAATAATCTCGTTCTCGCTGTCTTTATGCAGACATTGGATTTACCCAAGGTCTTTAACGATTGTGGAGAAACCATGGCCCACGTTTAGTTTTCTTATGGGCAACATTAATGAACTTTTTAGGTTGTCTTTTCGTCAATAGTCACGTTACTTCAACCAAGTCATATTTATTTTTTTGTCATTTTTTAATGACAAATGACCAACATTAGCAGGAACCCTGAATACATTGTGTTGCTCCTCTTTTTTTCGATATTTTGTGTTTGAAGATGTAATTTTTACGTGAAAAACAAGCAGCCAAGCCCTGAGCGTCAGACAAGTGCAAGAAAACTGTCATAATTTTAGTTGAATAAAAAAAGATGTTGACTTTAGTTTCAAAACACTGCGAAAGCAGTTAAAAGTTACTAAACAATATACAAATTTGCAAAAAATCTACAATATAACAAGTGTGGTACAAAACGTAGAAAATCACCCTGTATACGAAGCAACACCTCTACGGTCGTTTTTACCAAAAACCAGTGAACGCTTTATATTGGCTGGCGAGATTTGAGGCAGCCACAATCAAAAGAGACAGAGCTATGATGTGGGCTATGTGTTACTGTCTGACTACCGTACACACAGAAAAGTGATTATTTGGAACGAGAAAACATAATTACTTGAATTTATTTACTAGATTGAAATGCATATTTACTTGGATGTAGAAAGTTAGGTATATACAATAAATGCCAGATACTCAATCTAAGTAAAATAATTTATTTCTCAGATAAATACTGTCGACAAATAAATTCTTTCTTTATAAGAACCAATATTGTATTGAAAGAAGTATCTGAGTTTTTCGTCCCAAATATGTCAATTTCTCCAACGAAGTAATAATAAATCCATCCAAGTGCGTAGTTACTTGATCCACGAAAATATAAGACATTTAATATAAGTAAGTATTGTTTACTGAATAAAAACCCACCAATTATTTAACTGAAGTGATTCTCACTTCTTTCAAGTAATCCGTTTCTCTGGAATAAATATGCGCACCTTGATTTTGTCAAGGCTCGCGCGCCTGCGTGTGGTGCTGGCGCCGTAAATGAGCCTAACCTAGTACGAAAACAACAACGAAGTAGCCGTAGGGGATGTGCCTTGTGATTAGTGTACAATAAACGTTTCAACACGGAATAGTTTGATGTAACGCACGCAACAGTTTAGAACGAGTAAGTAAATATAACATACCTATCTTGTTAATTAGCAATAGAAAACGTATTTGTTCCAAATCTTTAAATGACTTCTCTCTTCGTTCGAGAGATCACTTTTCTGTGTGTACTAGAAGGAATTTTTGGCATTTCACCACAAAATAGGCGAAGGTTGTCACAATTTTAAAACGTCTTTAGCTGACTCCAGATGGTCCGCCTAATTTCAATATTCCTCGCCGTTTCGCAAATTGTTCTTCCACTTCAACTGAGCATGCATAATGAACGACTTCCTTGGATTGTTTCAATGAGCCTAGGCGAGCATTTAGCAGCTTTTCGTAGCGCTAATGATCTCACTTGAATAGGTGAGAAAGCTGTCCAGCTGGCCCTTTCATTTCACCGACCCTTCTACGTTGGAATGAGATCTTTCCTGCGAATAATTGATCAAATTAGCATTGCAACGAGATGCGACGAACGGACGAAGAAGTTCCATATTATGCCGTTCTCAGACAGTGGCTTCATTCCACCGTCGAAGTTGAAGCGACGTAAATGCGAAGCTCCAGCTAGCAAGGACCCCTAAAGCTGGAATCTCTCATTAGAATCCAATTTCTTGGGTATTATCATTTGGGATAGCGAGTGGGACAGACAAGACCCTCATTAGAATATTCGATCTGCATTATTATATACATATATATATACACTCAGTTCCAAAAGAAAGTGACGCACTTGACCTTTGACCTAACTTTAATGTCTCTATAAGAAAGATGTTTCTTTTACTAGCATTTTGCTTTTTTTTTATTTATTGATTTATCTCTAAAATGTTCTAATTACAGCTCTTTTTCAAACCTTGTATATTACCAACTTTCTGAATTTATCGATAAACAGTTTTCTGATAAAAGAAACTGATACACATTTTCAAAAATATTTTTATTAAACACAAAATTATAAACTGAGAAAACTGCTTAAAACCGTGTATTGCCTTCTTAACCGTTTCGTTCGCTTACAAACAAATCGCAAAATCAGTCAATTTTATATCAGATTCAGTCACTTTTTGTCAAAAACGATCAAAAATATCAAAAATCCATCATCAGACGGAAAATTGCAAACCATTTATCTTTAATTTCGTGTATAGCTTTTACGATTCTGTGAACTAATACACACAGAAAAGTGATCTCTCGAACGAAGAGAGAATTACTTGGCTGAAGTAGTTGGTAGGTTCGTATATACGCGAGAGATTATTGACTTCACCAAGAAATTTTATTTCTTGGAATAATTACTAGATTTAAGAAAGTGGTTACTCTGGTGAAGTAAGTAAACAGTCTTCAATGAAGTGAATATTTTTATTCCCGGTAAATATTTTTAGCTACGTAATGTAAGAATTTTAAAGATTTGGAACAAATACGTTTTCTATTGCTAATTAACAAGATAGGTATGTTATATTTACTTACTCGTTCTAAACTGTTGCGTGCGTTACATCAAACTATTCCGTGTTGAAACGTTTATTGTACACTAATCACAAGGCACATCCCCTACAGCTACTTCGTTGTGGTTTTCGTACTAGGTTAGGCTCATTTACGGCGCCAGCACCACACGCGGGCGCGCGAGCCTTGACAAAATCAAGGTGC
Organism: Aphodius sticticus; assembly: GCA_963966075.1. Lineage (NCBI taxonomy): Eukaryota > Metazoa > Arthropoda > Insecta > Coleoptera > Scarabaeidae > Aphodius > Aphodius sticticus. The sequence continues at coordinate 2,629,224 of OZ014509.1, read as the reverse complement.
GCATATTTATTCCAGAGAAAGCGATTACTTGAAAGAAGTGAGAATCACTTCAGTTAAATAATTGGTGGGTTTTTATTCAGTAAACAATACTTACTTATATTAAATGTCTTATATTTTCTTGGATCAAGTAACTACGCACTTGGATAGATTTACTATTACTTCGTTGGAGAAATTAACATTTTTGGGACGAAAAATTCAATTACTACAATACAATATTGGTTCTTATAAAGAAAGAATTTATTTGTTGATAGCATTTATCTGAGAAATTATTTTACTTATATTGAGTATGTGGCATTTCTTGTATATACCTAACTTTCTACATCCAAGAAAATATGCATTTGAATCTAGTAAATAAATTCAAGAAATTATGTTTTCTCGTTCCAAATAATCACTTTTCTGTGTGTAGTACATCCAGTATGGTTATAGCATTTTTATGCCATTTTCTCGAAAAATGTAAATTTTTGGTGTACGCATATGAAGCTAAAATTGAAAATGACCCATCTGTATTCTCGTATCGGTGTACTCGTTGTGGTGAATTTTATTCTCCTCGCGTTACGCTAGCTGTTGGCAAACCTGGCTGGTTTTGTATAGTCATAAATCAGGGTCTTGTATATGTGCGAGCGGACGGCAGTTTTGAGCGGGAAAAAATTGATTCGGCCCCATAAATTACAGGAAGGGCTTCTGCATAACCTATCTATGCCCTATGGGTAATGCATGCAGCGCCGCAGGGCGCTTACGGACGCTCGAAAAACTACACACAGCAGGCGCAACATAATAGCATCGCCCAAACAGTTACCGAGCGCGCTCGGACATCTAAAGCATCTAAAATGTGCAAATCGGGTTGAATGGATATGTCTGGTTTAAATTTACGGTTTACGTGCCCGTACTTCGTTCACGAATTGTTTCGGTAGGTGTAGTTGTTATTGTATGTATGTTTCGTCTACCTGTATGGGTCTACAAAAGAACAAATAACATGTTTTATGTTAGGAAAATCAGTTCTTTTCAGTATGTTAGAAGAGCTGGACAAGATCGAAATCGAAAAACTCCTCAAAATCAAGACCGATTTCTTGTCCTTTCCTCTCTACATCAGCGTACTGTTACAGCACGAGACCTCCTAAACGACGTAAGACGTAAGACTGGACGCCTGTACTGTTTACAGACGAGTCCAGATTTCGTTTAACTCATTGCGACGGTCGAGTACGTGTATATAGACGTCCTGGTGAACGCTACGCAGCCGCTACTCTATACAGGAGTGGATAGATTTGGTCGTGGATCTGTGATGGTTTGGGCTGGAATCAGTATAGACAACAGAACTGATCTTGTTGTGGTTCCTGGTAGACTAAATGCCATGAATTACATCGAAAACAACTTGGAGGACCATGTGGTGCCTGCTGCATATGGCGTGGGTCAAAATTTCATCCTAATGCACGACAATGCAAAGCCACATACCGCCGGCATCACCAGAAACTTTTTACTAGAACGTGGAATTCAGGTCATGGAATGGCCGGCGTTAAGTCCTGACCTGAATGCTATTGAACACGTGTGGGATCAGCTTGACCGAAGTGCTCGCAAGCGCTCTAATCCACCACTAACCATACAGGAACATTGTTTTTGTAATTTTGTTTTGTTAAATATATGCCGTTGAAGTATACCAAATTTGATTTGCCTAGAACTATTATTTAAATAAATTAACTAATTTTTTTTAAGCAGTGTATTAGCTTTGTATATAGTATAGTACTTATAGTAGTACATATAGTACTTATTTTTTGTAGAAGTAGAAACTATTTACATTAAACTATTTACCTACAGACTACTTTTTTTTTATTTTCAATTATACAATATACTTTTTCTACTTTGCATTCACAATGCACACATTGTAACACTGTTTTCGGTGTTACAATTAACACATTGTAATACCGAAAACAGTAACATTTTTGTCTGATTGGTACACAGTGATATCAAATGCCATATGTCAAACGTACAATACATAACCCAACATAACTACACACTGCATCTTCTTAATCGCTTGCAATCACATAAACTGCGAAATATCAATATTCTATACATATTTAAACATGGGTTTAGCCTTCTATAGTATGGCCAAAGGATTGGGGCTTTCTTAGTTTTGCTGTGTTCATCAAAATACGCCAGCATGACGTTTACGGTGATGTTTTACGACTCTAGTAAGTGATCGTTATCATTCTTTTCAACTAAACATCAAATCCCCTTTTCAGATATAATTCAAGGACCACATTTACTTTAATAAGGTATTATGCGAAGATCAAACCTACATCGTAGATACGAACGATTTTAATTACTGCTGCGAGATTGTATATGCGCAATAAATGGTTTATCAGCATACTCGTACGAAGCTATAGTACATTTAAAGTGTAGAGGATTTCTTAGTTTATGTAACATATAAGTTTTAGGTAATATTTTGGACGCTTGGATGCTCGGTTCAATTCATATTCGTTTTTGTCCGTCGCTTTCGACTTCGTCTTAGTTCTGGTTGTGTGCAATGTATTTGTATTACCTCCATCACCTGTAATTTTACTAAGTATAATTTATTCTAATAAACTACTTTGCCGAAATTAGAATTGGGTTTCAATTATAAGTGCTTGTAAATATATAAGCCGCAACGGCTACGTAGCGGAATTAGGTAGACACCGCTATTAAACGTTAAGCGTTATAACAATTCTTTAGTAAGTTCTTGTTCTTCGAGCTAACTAATCAGTCACCGCCAAACACTTCTATTCTGATTATTATACTTCTGAAACCACTATTTTAAAATTGTTAACTTTTTAGGTTACGTTTCATGTATTTATCACAGTAGGGTTAAAAGTGTTGCCCCAAGCTCCATTATTATCATAGTTGCGACCTCGCTGAATATTTATTCAAACTTGTAGGCTAAAGTAGAGTACAATTATTCACAATTAGATTTTGTCATGATTTTATCTCATCGATATCTCATCCTTAACGAAGTTGACAGTTACTACAGTGCTACCACATGGTACCCGCAAAATGCCCTAGATTCTAATTTAGCGCGATATAGTAACCACAATTTCTAAACTTATATAAAATTAATGACGCAAAGTAGAAAAAGTAGTATATTACACTCGTTTTATAAGACGTATTGGTGCACTCGTTCCAAAACAACTCGTGCGCCAATTTGACGTCTTATAAAACTTGTATAATAATATACTATTGTCTGCAAGTCAGTCATTACCACAACATTCTATATAAGTTTAGCTTTCGTTTCAAGTTTCCAAACAAACAAAAAATCCAACAAGAAAAAACACGAATTCATCACAATTTTCAAACGATTTCAGATTCAATTTTTTTTCTTCCGGGCATCTCGACAAATGTCACGTTCCCGCGAACTGAGGGCCTTTCCGAGCATTAACTATTAAGCAAACGCCATAAAAGTGCTTCGAAAATCCCGCCGGAGTGGATCGAATCAAATAAAAAAATATCATCCCTCTTTTTGCGGGCTATGCATTATGCATAGGAGCGGATTAAGGCTACGACCCTGAGGCCACCACTTTTTACGGTCCCGTCCTCGTAAATGGAGAAAAGTACATCCGCCAAATCTCTATTCCATGGCTTTGATGTGTCCCCTGCCCCCACCCCCCCACCCCCTGCCATCCCTAATATTTTGTGGGGGAATACTTTAAAATGAATCGTGTGTTTCGGTGATGTTTCTTTGATGTCAGATTTTTACATACAGTACACTACGTACATTAAAACATTGTAAATGTTGTTGAAATGCTTAGATTTCTAATTAATATAAATATACAGTGTGTCCTCCGATGGACCTAACTATACCTATAATGGACGTAATTTTTAAATTCTCGTGAAAAAGTCATTCTTTATAAAGAGTTTTGGATGACCTAAAAAGTCGAAAGCCATTGCTAATATTTTGATTTAACATACAGGATGGTTAGAAAACACGAAAATGTGAAATTGGCCGAGGAGTAAACTATCGGTTTTTCGGAATTAGATCAAAAATGTTATAGGTAAAAGTTAGTTTGAATTAATGTTATGCTCAAATATCAAACTTGAATCTTCTATTTCAAATTTTACATCTCGGACCAGTGAAAAGACATTACATAAAAGTGAACAAAAAATTTAGAGACCACAATTATGATTGATCAGTTGACAGTAGTAACAGCGTATCCAAGCAATTTGTTGATAGAAGCGGATTGAAAGTATGTTGACTTTAGAGCAAAGGGTTTATTTAGTTCTTTGTTACAACATAGGTGAGGTATCGTACCGCCGTGCTATTAAAGTTTTTAAAAGAAAATACCCTGAGGTATACGTTTCTGTCAATTGTGTTCGTGAATTGGTTAAAAAATTGCATGCAACAGTCGACGTGTAAAATATCAAAAAAAAAAAAGCGAAATGGCGAAGATGATGCAGGAACTATGTTAGCTATTGATTCTGTGAACACTTGTCCAAAAAAATCGTTGAGGCAAAGATCTCGAGACTTGAACATCAGTAAAAGCCACCTGCAAAGGATCTTTTCAAATCAAAAATTTCATTCTTATAAACCAGTACTGATACACACTTTAGTAGAAGGAGATGATGCTCGTCGATTAGAATTTTGCCTATTAATGGGAGAACGACTTATGGTCGATAGATTTTTCTACAGGAAAATTATTTTCTCTGACGAAGCGACGTTTACCACAAATGGAGTTGTTAGTTCACAGAATTGCAGATATTGGTCTCAAGAAAATCCAAATTTCCGTATTACAACCAATTCTCAAAAATATAAAAAAGTGGATGTTCGGTGTGGGATTTATTACAAAAAAATATTTGGACCATTTTTGACGGTACTGTAAACCAAAATCAACACGACGGTTGTCCTGCTCATAGCGCATATCAAGTCAGGGATTGGTTGAACAGACATTTTCGAAATAAGTGGATTGGACGATTCGGCCCTATAGGATGGCCACCACGTTCACCTGATTTAAGGCCGCTTGATTTTTTTCTGTGGGGTTATTTAAAACAGGTGTATGCGAATAATTTTCATGATAATGTAGACATTCTAAAATAAAAAATTAAGGAAGCAGTAGACGAAATAAATGAAGAAACAATTGATTTGGTATATCGGGAGTTTAGAAGAAGATTGGAAAATGTATAGCTGTAGGAGGGGAAGATATGGTGTAATGTTTTGTTAAATTACTTTGTTAAAATAAATAAAATATAAAACTTAGAATACAACATTGAAATTTGACCTCTGGGCATAAATTTAAATATAAAACAACTTTTTCCTATAACATTTTTGTTCTAATTCCGAAAAACCGATAGTTTACTCTTCGGCCAATTTAACATTTTCGTGTTTTCCAACCATCCTGTATGTTAAATCAAAATATTAACAATGGCTTTCGACTTTTTAGGACATCCAAAAGTCTTTATAAAGAATGAGTTTTTCTCGCGAAATTAAAAATTACGTAAACTGTAAACACTGTTTTTCCTAAACCCCAACGTATTTGTCCCCTTAAGAAGCATTGCAAAATCCACATATTATGTAGAATGATGCGTGCGTAAGCTGCAGTTATTGCCGCAATGTGTTCCGACAACAATCGCTTGCTCGGGTGAGTCGTTAACATATTTTCCAAGCAATATTTCCCGAGGTATTCGAAAAATTGCACCGTCTATAGCATCCGCGATACGACTCGTCGATGGCAGGCATCTCTGCACATAGGTGCGCTGGAATTCGACAATGGAAGCCAGAAATAGCGCAGAATATTTCCATTTTTACCTTCATGAGACAGTAGAGCCTTTAACCTGGAATACAGGATACCAAAATAGCCGAGTTTCAAGCATAAATAGATTATATACAACGTGACTTTGAAAATTTGTAACAAATGTAATGAAAGGTTTTTTAAAAAATAATACTGTAGCTATCAAAATATACCACATACAGCACACTTATTTGCTCTCAATTGCTCGCAATGAGCTCATTTTGAAGAACAATAGCAATATCTTTCTTTCTATAGTAAAACATAGCAGAGCACCAGCTAAGGTAAAGGATCTTTTGCCTAACCCAAAGGATATCATACCACTCCTGAAGAACGAAGGGGTATACAAGATAACATGTGCGTGTGGAACATGCTATGTAGGACAGACAGGACGAAGCATCGAATGTCGAGTCAAGGAGCACAGTAGAGACACCCGGCTAGGCAAGATTCAACAGTCCGCTGTTGCTCAACACTGCCACGAGTCGGGACACACAATGGATTTCGATAACGTGAAGATGTTGGCAAGGGTGGGTAATCATCATCGAAGGCTTATTAGAGAAGCCATCGAAATTTACAAACGTCCTGACAACATCAATCCTGAGGACGGCACTGACATTAGTAGGGTCTGGAAATCGATCCTAACGCGGTCAGGTGGAAAAACACATGGGAGCGGTAGCTCCAGGTGTGCGCAGTGAGGTGTAAATTTAGGCATATAAGGGAGATTTCTTTGGTAGGTATTTGGTACATTCATTATTCATTGGAACTGATACTATAAATCGAAATGAAGAGATATCTAATACTTTATATCAGATTCAACAAAATATTCAATTATAGTACATATTTATATTAATTCCCTGCTATAACAGCCACACAGCGCATACATATTGACACACACAAAAATGAATTTATTTCAATCTAAAATAAATTGAAATATGAAAACAACATCTGGCTAATAATTACTGTAAAACGCATTTTGTTTACTGAAAATCGACACTATTTAATTTGAGAATAACAACATAAGCTGTTTCAAACTCGTAGAGAAATATCTGAGGTTAAATATCACCATTCTTCGAAAATGATAATGTGTTGACGCTCGGTCCCTTTACGCACATAGCATTTCCTGCCATTTTCTTATAAAGCGGTGAGCACAAAAACAGAAAGAAAACAAACTGTTTTGCAATGCGCATAGTCATTTTCGAAACATTGCTATTAAGCATAACTGAGATACATACATAGTAAACACAGTAATTTGTAGGATAACGGTAATAGTTACTTAAAAGCGAATGTAAAAAGATTCTTTAAGGGACATTGTTTTTCTAATGAAAATTTTCGTCGATTAGAAGTAGGGACCTTCGAGTTTCCTCTTCTGTTATTCAGCGTTCATAAAATCGGGAGACTGGCGAATATGTTAGAAGAGCTGAACAAGGTCGAAATCGAAAAACTACTCAAAATCAAGACCGATTTCTTGTCCTTTCCTCTCTACGTCAGCGTACCGCCACAGCACGAGACTTCCTAAACGACCTAAGACGAGCACATGGAATATAAATTTCTGATCAAACTGTTAGAAACAGATTAACAGAAGCGAATTTGAAACCAAAAAGACCTGTCCGCGCACCACGCCTTACGCAGCATCACAACGCAGCGCGAATGAGGTTTGCTTTGGATCACAGAGATTGGCAACTTCGTCATTGGATGCCTGTACTGTTTACAGACGAGTCCAGATTTCGTTTAACTCGTTGCGACGGACGAGTACGTGTATATAGACGTCCTGGTGAACGCTACGCAGCCGCTACTATACAGGAAGTGGATAGATTTGGTCGTGAATCTGTGATGGTTTCGGCTGGAATCAGTATAGACAACAGAACTGATCTTGTGGTGGTTCCTGGTAGACTAAATGCCATGAATTACACGGAAAGAATTTTTCAGTCTTTTCCATTTTGTTTTGTGCTATTAATTTACATTTTTTAATGTAACTCTAAAGTAACTAAGAGTTGTAACATGGTTTTTGTAATTCTCTTTAGTTAAATACATGCCGTTAAAGTATACCAAATTTGATTTGCCTAGAACTATTATTTAAAAAGTTACAGGTTTCGAAAAACGTGTTTCACTAATTTTTTTGAGCAGTGTATTTTTGGTGGTACAGTATTTATTTATTTATTTTTGTATAAAAGTTAGCAAAAACCAGAGTGTTATACAGTCGGTTTCTTGAAAGACAGAAACGTAAACAACATGTGTTACACTTTAATAAACTGACCGCAAATAGACTCATAAATCTTATGTCGGTTGTTTCTTGGTACGGTCAATTATTACTAAATCGGTACACCGCACACTTGACCTTAGTTGATAGCTTATGTCCGCAAAAATAAACGTACATTATATCGACTGGCAATAAAACACTACTCATGCACGATAAATATTTTTGCGAAAGATGACAGATGGATTTTATTTTTTTTACTTTATTTTTTTGACAAAGAGCATGTGTTGTGGAAGTACTACATACATACATTTGGAATTGTATCGTATTTATGCTGGAAGTGTGCCAAAGATTACATAAGGAGCCTTAAATTTGCTGTCTGAGAATTATATTTTATGAAAACATTGCTATCGTGTGTGTGTGTGTGTGTGTGTGTATTGTTAAAACTCATAATAATTAGCGTCCTGTCGTTGCTAAAAACAAGTAGATTTAAGGTTTATTCTAGCCAAGAAAACAATGGAAAATTTCTTTGTAGGTATTTATTCTTGCAAGAATAATTTGGCAATGTCATATAAATGATATTGAGTGAACATACACTTCTCTTTGCTTTTTTTAACATTCTGCAGATGAAAAATATCAACTGAGAATACACATAACATAATGTTTTTTCTACAGTCTAAAGTCAAATAAATATATTTGGATGCAAACAAAAATTACTTTCCTTTAAAGTAATATTTTTGTTTTGATTTAAAAAGGTGTTTCTTTACACCAAAGAAATCTAAGTTTGATTTGTATACCTAGAAGAAGAGATAAGAGAACACAATCATAATTATTTGAACTAAATAAATCTCGTCTATATTAAGTAAACGCAATTGAACGATTTTAAATCGGTGTTTCACAAGCCAAAATGTCGATTCTTAATTGCTTATGGAAAAAATGGAGAACCCTTTTCGGGCGCGCGGAGCGCGACCGTCACCCTAAATGGACAATTCTACGTTGCGTGAGTTTTCGAAATCGACGAAAAACGGCCTCTGGGGCGTTTTTGCTTCAAAATTTTCCAAAACCCGAGCGATTTTGGTGAAAGAGCCTCAACATTCCAACAGCTGTTTATTCCGCGTCGTCATGGCTGCGAGCTAGAAACGTCAAAAACGCAACCACCATAACCTCATAACATAACCTATTCACATTGCAGTGGGTATCTATACAGAGCTAAGCAATTTGTATACGTACTCAATACCTTCAATACATACAAGCATAATTGGAATGATCTGGTAAAATTTGACAAATAGCGAATGTCACCGCGCAGTTAATCTGCTACGAAAACACAGTAAGTAAATTAATAGAGATGATTATAGCTTTTCGTTTAAATTTGGCCGCCTACTTTACCTCTAATTGATTACAGTTTGAGACATAGCTTAGATGGCACCCATGTACACCAGCCGGGTCTGCGGACAGCGCCAATGTCAAGAACCACCACCTATTACCTAACGTCCTAACCTAATATTTTGATGGTGAAATTTCACAAACAACCGCACGCATAGCATAAGGTGAGTTTATTACAGATTATTTGTAGAACACATTTACTTATTTATTAATACTTTCAGGATGTTAACAAATTGTTGTACAGTAACTAATTTGTACATATTTAGCCCCACATACAAAAGATCTTAAAGGTCAAAGTATATCGAAAGACACAGATGGCAAATAAGGTATACCGCATATAACTCAGTTCTCATACCATAGCCCCTACAAACTACGAGAAGGCAGAAGTTAAAATAGTGTGTTAATTGACAGAGCGCAAGAGAGAAGCCTAGAACGTGAACATCAGCTTATTATGCCAGAAATAAGGATGACTCCAGAGAAAATAAACAAGAATTGTTCCTATAATCAAACATTTAGTAGAAGAATTTGAAGGAATGAAACTATTTATTGTTATTTTGAGGTTAGATTAATTTTTGTATATTTAGTTGAATTTGTTGTAATTTGATTTTTGCAGGTAACATCTACGATCTGAAAAATAGCCTGGAGGAACAATCTAATTATGGTTTAAAGAAAGTTATATCAACATTCGTGATTAGGATTATTAAAGTAGACTTATGGCATTAGTCAATCGTAAGTCTCGGTCACCCGTAATGTGATTTTCAATTTCATATACATACCAATCATATTACAAGGAATACAACTTCCAATCAAGGTCTGTATTACTATAACTGTGTTACTATAACCATAAATGAGGACAAACTTTGGATTTAGTTGGAATGTATTTACTTCAACCCGTGTTTGCACACGGCCAGCTAAATGTGGCATTTTCTACGACTAAAAGGTGGGATTCTACGTACGTGGTAAATTGACAAAACGTTTTCTTAAGGGCGATTATGTAAAAAGAGTCTATTCAAATTGACAGGTACATGTTACGAAGAAATATTTAAATTTGTAAATATTTTTTTACTTATTTTATTGTTTTCTGGAATATATACATATGTAGGCAATCGTTCTACAAATATATATTATATGCAGTCTCTGTAAAGGAACTAATTTAATTTTTAGCCTCTATCATATGTTTTACATACTTATTTATCATTGCTTATTTGTTATTTAAAAATACTAATGTTATTATACATGCATTACATATTCTGCAATATATCTACAATGTTATTAATCTACAATACCAATCTGTAAGTGACCAACCAAGCAGTAGAGTGTATAAAAGGAACTTTTTGGAGAATCAAAGTTTTAAGTTGATTTATGTTGTCTCTATGAACCCACATAACATCAACAAGATTGACACAATTAAGAACAAATAGGTCTCCCACAAGAAGCCTAAAGTTAATTTTTTTTTTCAATTTTTTTTTGTGGTAAGGGTAGAGTATTTTTTTAGGTTGAAAATTTTTAACTATATACATATTGTGAAATAATAGTATAAAAATATTACTCTACTGCAAGATTTAGGTCAACAAACATCTTTAATAAAATCTAAAAGATAAAAAATAAATCAAAAATATTTTTTTTCAATAAAGCTCTCCATATAAGTAATCTACACTTAGTTGCTGGACCAACAACATGGTGGACCATTATATAAAAAATAACCTTAATGTTAAATTTGACAAATATACAATTGACATTACATAAGTTGATAAAAAGTTGTCTCTATGGACCCATGTATACCACCAACAAATTTTGCCCAATTGAAAGGAATCTAGGTCTTCAGCAAGGGGTCTAATTTTTTTTTTACATTTTTATTGAGATCATGTTTGTCACTTGGAAAAAAGACAATACCAACATGTTACAAAGAAATATTTAAGTTTGTAAATATTCCATTTTTACTTATTTTATTGTTTTCTGTAAAATATACATATTTATACAATTATGTAATTGTTGTACAAATATATATTATATGAACATTCTCTGTAAAGTAACTAATTTAATTTTTAGCCCTAATCAAATGTTTTCCTTACTTATTTCATTATCATTTTACTGGTAATTTTTGCTTTTGTTTGTACAATAATGAAGTTGCAATAAAGTATGATGTCTATAATTTAGTAGAGGTTTGTTTATTTATTTGTTTTACCAGTTATCGTATCAAAGTAACTAAATAGTAAAAGGGAAATGGTATTTAAAAGTACTTATTATACATGTATTACAGATTCGCCAAAATATCTACAATGTTAGTAATCTACAATATCAATCTGTATAAGTAGTGACCAACCAAGCTGTAGGGTGTATAAAAACAACTTTTTGGAAAATCAGTTTTAAGTTGATTTAAGTTGTCTCTATGAACCCACATATAACATCAACAAGATTGGCCCAATTAAGAAAAAAAGTAGGTCTCCCACCAGAGGCCTAATGTTTTTAATTTTTTTCAATTGTTTTTTTTTTGTAGTTAGCTTAAAGTATTTATCAAGTTGAAAATTTTTAACTATAGGTTGTGAAATAATAGTATAAAAATATTACTTTACTGCAAGATTTAGGTCTCCTGCACTTGGCATAAAATTGAGTAGTTTTAACAATTGAAGCTTTTTTGTATTCCATGTAAATTAACTGGGAACAAAATCTAACAATTATATTTTTTTCAAGTAACAAATATCTTTAATATGATCTAAAAGAAAAAAAAAAGTCAAAAATATTTTTTTTTGCAATAAAGTTATATATAAGAGTAGATTGTAGTTGCTGGGCCTAAAACAAATAATATAAAAATAACATTGTTAAATTTTAAAAATATACAATCGACATTATATAAGTTGATAAAAAGTTGTCTCTATGGACCCATGTATACCACCAACATATTTTGCCCAATTGAAAGCAATCTGGGTCTTCCGCAAGGGGTCTAAAATTTTCTTACATTTTTATTAAAATCATTTTTGCCACTTGAAAACAAAAAACAATTGTTAGTTTTGTCGTTGTAATTTGTATTGATTATGAAAACAATGCTGCGTTTACCGTATATATACGGTTTCCGTATGTTTTAACCAATAAATTGGTTTAGACTGGGATTAAATTAATGTTCCCTAGAAAAGGACGTACTGTTTTAACTTTCAGTTCGTTCCCCAATTTGGAGCCATCTGTCGGAGTATCATTAAACTACTAAAATTACATCAATGAATTATTTACAATAAAAATTAAGATGCATTTCACAGGGACAAAACAGGTTGTCCACTGTCCAACTAATAATATTACATTAATTACGTGCAGAAGGAAAGACAAACCATGTGCCACCAAGCTTTACGTGCAAATCACAAGATGGCGCCTCCTATTCAAATAGAATTTATTTCATATAAAGTATTAATTTGACAAAACAAACATAAAAATACGCTGTGATACAATTTTATTTGAAGGATCACCGATGAAGATGGTTTTTGTTGCCATTCAGTATCATATGCAGTTTCAAAACAAACATTTTGCGGGTTAAATCTGCGCATCGTTACGTTAAGGAATTCTTAATTTATCTGTATAAACGGCGAAATATTTTCCTACTGTTAAATTTCGGTTAATTTGCGCTACGGAATGTTGACTAAACCCACCATAAGCTAAATTTGTTAAAATTACTAAATTGTATGCAATTTAAGTACGCTGCATTAGAATACTATATTTTTTATACTTTTGTTTCACACCATACGTATTGTTAAAATTAATCAACTTGAAAAGAAAAAGCAACCTTCAAAAAGAAAATCAATATTTTTTTAATTAAGTCATTTTTGTTGTATATATGAGTCCATAGAAACAACTTTATATCAACTTAAAAGTTTGATTTTGCAAAAAAAGGTCTATCGATTCCTGCGATGTACCGATTCACTGATCCACCCAATAGGCGGTCTACAGGTCCACTAGTCTATATTAAGTAAACGCAATTGAACGATTTTAAATCGGTGTTTCACCTGCCAAAAAATCCATTCTTAATTGCTTATGGAAAAAATGGGGAAGGTATTTCAGTCGCGCGGAGCGCGACTGTCCCCCTAAATGGACCATTCTACGTTGCGTGAGTTTTCGAAATCGACGAAAAACGACCTCTCGGGCGTTTTTGCTTCAAATTTTTCCGAAACGCGAGCGATTTTGGTGAAAGGACCTCAACATTTCAGTAGCTGTTTATTCCGCGTCGTCATGGCTGCGAGCTAGAAACGTCAAAAACGCAACCATAACCTATTCACATTGGTATGTACAAAGCTAAGCTATGAGCTAAGCGATTTCATTATCTGCGGGGGCCTAAAGCACAAACTCCGTAGTCCGTACCCACAAATAATGTTTGAGAAACCTATAACAATGTTGTACGTATAATAATAATTATTAATTCGTGATTATTTGCCTTTGCGTTAATATTTGTTCGAAGAATGTGTATCGATCCAATGAATGTTATTTGTGAAAAGTTCGCGTCTCAAACCTAACGTGAAAGCACCGCTCAGAACCTATTTTAACCGAACACGAATACAACTCTTGAGAGGTTACATATTAGATGGCACCACAAGATATTTTTGCTACTAGCGCCCCTAGCGGGCGTGAAATATCGGTATATAACCTATAATTATACATAAGTTTGGATGAACACATGGAGGAAGGGATGAACACTATACAAAATTTAGCTGCAAGACCAAGAAGTAGTAGAAGATCAATAGGGTGTGGAATTGATAGAGGCGCCTGAAAAAAGCCTCCAATGGCTCGGAATATGGTCCCCAGCAAAATTTTGTTGCAAAGGCTGATCACCCACTTCAAACTACTTTGAACTGCCCGTGGTTCTTTCTAATGGTTTCTCCAGATTAAACTAAAATACAGTAAGAGAATTACATGGAATTCATCAATTTGTTGGCAACATTGAGGTTAGTTTTGAGTTTAGAATGCGTAGCTTTTGTTAATTTAATATTTTTGCAGGTAACGTGGTATGATGAAAAGAGTACACACGCAGTGGAAATGGTTCAAGGTCTTTCCGAATAACAGCAACTTGCTTGCGTACCATAACAAAGTGGCAAACAATTATTTATTTAAGAAAAAACTTGACCCAAAAGATATTGGGCGTACTAAGGGAGTACCGGAGAGACCAAGGGCCGCAGTCGATAATAATCATTGTTGACAGTAAAGGGATATATTTTGCCTACCTGTACTTTAGATTTGGCTATGACGCAAGGTTACTAAAAATAGATAGGTCTGTCTGGTAACTTATAGCATACGTCACTCAGTTTACCACATGAAGTTAACTGGTATGGAATTTAATGTTTACGTGAGCGTATAAAAAAATACTAATAATTTTAGTTCATTGTTTTCTGAATGATTTATTGGAGATGGGTGATAAAGCCCTCTAAGCTGCAAGCCTTCTAATACCTATGAATTCAAATAAATTTGAATGGGCATATCAAGTGGTATGCAAATTTTGATATCTTTCGGTATGACGTTAAATTTTTGTAAATATGTAATAATTTAGTTCATGTGGTCACGGCAACCAAATGCATTTTTGTCAGTGAGGTGCAGGCGATAAATCTTAAACAATTAAATGTGTTAAATCATCTCAAGATTAGATAATATTCATTTTAGGTATTAGTTTTGGGTATTATATACCTATTGTATTATTACTAGATCTCTAGATGCATTGAATCCAACTTTGTTCTAACATTCAAATATGAATATTGTGTTGTAAATAATACTATTTAGTTATAAAATAATTAATTAGGGTTCTTCGATGATTACTTTAAATGTTGATACTTATTCTTGAGTTTTTGGTTTATAGTAGACATAAATAAATTTTAAATTAAATATTTTCACATTATTTTATTATGTGCTCTTGCTTGACGAGGGTACTCTAACATACTTTCCGTTTCTTTTACGAAGGAGGAAAGGTAGACACTGGTATACAAATTTAACATTTTATGTTTTATTTTTATTTAAAAATTGAGCATCTGGCTGTATAGTTTTTGTCCAATATCAAAACAAAAACCAGAACTATAAAGTATCAAAAATTTTATGCTATTGCAACGTTTAGGTCTTCCGCACTTCATAAAATTGAGTAATTTGAACAAATTTAGCTTATTTTTGTAGTTCATTTAAGTCAAGGTTCACGGTATTGGGAAAAATAATTCTAACATTTTTTCTTCAAATGACAAGCATCTTTCATATGAACTGAAAGAAAAAAAATAACAAATCTTTTAATAATTTTTTCAATAATGTTATCTATATACGGTATACTGTAGTTGCTTGGCCAACCACATGCGTTTATATAAAAAAGCAGTGCACTGTTGCCAGACTGGGGGATTTTCTCTCACATTTGGGCGGTTTCCCTCCAAAAATAGTATCTTTACCTTAGGGATAAAGGAAAGTTTTGAGGGTAAACTAAAGATTGTAGTTGTTAGGCTGACACATGGGACAAATGTTTATCCCAATTTATTTTGACGACAAACTCGCCAAATAGTGAGAAATTGGCACCTCATGGCAGGTTATGTACCCAATTTTCAACATTTATTAAGCCTAATTTTATTGGCTGCCACCGCCACTGTGTTTTTTTGAGACATCCTTCTACATATGCTGTCAATTGATTCCTGCGATCTACCCAATTAACTGATCTACCTAAATAGGCGGTCTACAGGTCCACTAGTCTATATTAAGTAAATTGGATTGGAACATTTTAAATCACCATTTCACATGCCAAAAAGACCATTCTTAATTGCTTATGGAAAAAATGGAGAAGGCATTTCAGTCGCGCGAAGCGCGACTTTCGCCCTACATGGACCATTCTACGTTGCGTGAGTTTTCGAAATCGACCAAAAACGGCCTCTCGGGCGCTTCAAAATTTTCCAAAACGCGAGCGATTTTGGTGAAAGGACCTCAACATTTCAGTAGCGGTTTATTTCGCGTCGTCATGGCTGCGAGCTAGAAACGTCAAAAACGCAACCACCATAACCTCATCATAACATAACCTATTCACATTGCAGTGGGTAGGGATGTCCAAAATTTTTTAAACATCGATGTCTACATCGAATAAAACATCGAATTCCCATAATCGATGTTGTACAAATAACGAGAAAAAAACATCGATGTTTTTAAACATCGATGTTTTAAAATAGAGAGAGTCAAAAAGTTGTACGTATTAGATGCCGATGCCAGGCCTACCCGTAGAAAATGTGTTACATTAATTTGAACTCCGCCATATTTCTGCTGACCAAGCTGCCAACTAGTTCGTAATAATATACAAATTGTAAATTTTAACTGAAAACATAAGTTGTTTAAAACACAAATAAACGCTCTTTCTACCAAATAAATATTTCAAACAAATGCGTTTTTATCAGCAAATAAATATTTCTTTGCCTCTATTGAAACAACAGATTTCTTGTCAATGCAGATTTATTTGAATTGAACAAAGTCTATCTGTGTACGATAAAATTGTGCTATCTAACCTGACCTACAACTGTTTCGAACATTCCAGTAAGATTTAATATTTATTTTCTTCCGACCTACCACGTCTTACCTTAATTGCAGCAATAATGAATTGCGCCACCTAAAAAAATTAAGCTAGATACAAAATTCAACAATTCCTGGCTAACCACCAAAATTTGGCTTCAGAAAGTCGACGAATTTAAAGCCTTCTGCACATAGTGCTAGGTTGAAATTTCGCTAGCAAAATTTCAGTTTACATGGTAGTTTTGGAGAATATACCTAAATTTGATTTTTATCTGATATCACCACAGCAAAGTATTATTCTTGCATATTTAATAAAATATGTAGTATTTCTTACTACTTTTTGATATATTTCAAGAATATTTTGTGGACATATTGCATATGACATAATATTTTCAATCACTTCCTCGTGAACAATTACAAAAAGGTGGCAACCCTGGTAGGTACAGACCAAGGTCTATAAAGTAGTAAGGTTATCCAGAAACGAGATTTCTCAGTTTGAGGGGTAAAGGGAGATCGTGACGTCACTAGAGTCGTGCGCTGCCACCAATTTGAATGCTTATTTCGTTGTATGATTTAGGTTAAGTAGGTGCATAATTATATTGAAAAAATAAATGCATCTTTATTGTGATCATTTTTAAATGATTAGGATGGAAAAAAAATGATGAATGTGATTATCACAACATGCTATTTCAATAATTTGTTAATAATGCTGAATAAGTACATTAGTATGTAATGTATGTCCGATTAAAGAAATGTGTTGTGCTAAACCAGGTCTCTGCAGTTGGAATCAAAATTTAGCAGAAATTCAGTGAGTGGAGTCAACCTACAAACAAAGTCAAGAGCCGGAGTCGAAGGTGGTATAACGGCAACCACATATTTTTGCAACCATGCAAATTGGGGGTTGAAACACTAAAATTATCAGGAATTGAAGTCGAATGTTTGGTTTACCGACTCTACAGATAAATAAATAGAAAAACTATAACTAAATCAGTATTGGTAGTATTGGTACAACTTGCTTATTAAACCACTCATTGGCTTGTCCTGATTACAATATTTGGTTAGAACATACGTACAAAGAAAAAATAAAAAATCAGTAAGAAGCTTTATTGTACAAATTTTCTCATCTTTGTTGTAATTTTATTTTTAATATCAGCTACTCTTCGTTAAATATTTAGATTTTTTTGCTGTTGAAAAGTAAAATTTAAAAAAATGTATCCGTACATATATTCTTTGCTCGACAAAAGCTTTCAAAACTATGGTATCAATAATTGGATCTTGTTTTAAAAGTTCTCTTCTTAATTTACTGCTAATTCTTTTCGAATTATTAATCCCATCCCCCGTAAGTCTTTCGAACTTGCTAATTCATTTTATTAAACAAGCGTTTAAATTCTTCCGACGGATTTCTTAGGCCGTCAAAAGATAAATGACGTATCCAGGATGGAAGGGAGTATGGGTGCTCTTGCTGATCTTCGTATGAGTAATGTCCCAATTGTGGATGAGTTCTGCTTTAAACTTTGATCACGTGGAAAAGTAAAATATGATATTGTTAATCCAATGTTGAAATGTTATACCTCATACCGCAACCCGGTACGGAGCAAACCATAGGCATCTAAAATTGATACATGATTTAGAATAATGTAATTTCCAATATAAATTAATATCTTACCTTTACTAACTTAATTACATAAACTACTACACTAATAAAACAACCAACAACGTAAAACTATCAACTATTGAATATAACAATATAAACGTAGAATAACGATTAAACACGAACAAAAGCAACCTTTCTAATTCACTAAAAAACCTATAACGAGCTGAGCTGGCAATAATTAAACGTATCTTTGAACAAACTAAACGAGCGATGTATGCGACGTGATGCGAAGTGTGCCGGGACTCGCATATAGGGATCTGAGGGGGGTATATAAGGTGGACTATAGGAAACATAGCAAGCTGGATAACCTCTTTCTTTATAGACCTTGGGTACAGACATTGAAATTCACAAGAAAATACTTTTATCAATTTTATTTCCAATGCAGACCTTTTAAAATGTATCGGGCACCATTTCTTTCGCAAAAAGCGCCTGAACGATCCAGGTAAGAAATTGTGGAATTTATATTTACGACGCAGAAATTTTCACATGCGTCGGGCCACATTCCTGAAGCTAAAAAGTTGTGAAATAAAGTAAGAAATTGTGGAATTTTGACTTTCCCGTAAAAACTGCATGAATAGAAATTTGTTATTGAAAATGTTCTCTAGAATCAGATAAACGAAAATGTGATGTCTACGATTTGTTGTTTTGTAAGACACTAACTATTTCATGTGTTTACACAGACATATATTAAGAATTTTACATATTAAAAATATTAATTTAATTAATTTAGAGCCAAACGAGTACCTAGATTTCAATTGTTTTTTTTTTGTTTTGACAACCGTTCTGACGTTAGGACAATGACAGTCAAAATATATACATACGCTTAAGTCATTAATTTGAATTAGCCTGTAGTTAATATAACACGTCAATCTAGCATACAAATTCGGTAAATTTCCCAGTTTAGAATTAAATTAATTAATTTGCAGCGTACGCGCACAACAGACGTACTGCGGACGTTTTAAATTACCGAATACATCGGTAGGCATCGTTAATTAAAATCGAACGCAATTAATATTATTAATAATAAACGACATAAATAATATCCAACAGTTTTGAATGTCGAAAACGCGTATACTAAATAAACAGACATCTGTTTTATTTAAACGAATTGTTTCGACCAGATAAAATTGCATTTTCCATTTTGTCGCGTCAGCAAATTTATATTTTGTTGAAATTGGAACATATGTATTTTTAGGACAAACATTAATGAATAAAATATATACATCCAACCAGTTCAGCAATAAAATGTTTTTATGTTTATCTGAATTGATTAATATTTAGCCTATTCTTTGATAAATATATGAAACATTTATTTTCTATAATAAAAATTTTTTTTCACTTATACCAGCTTAACAATAATAAAGTTTGCTTTTCATGGTTTGTTATGAATATAATAACTAATATTTGGCATTAACAATGTTATTAATACATTGAATACTCTAGTTTATTTCCTTGTAGAGATTAAATTATTTGGAATATTTATGTCAAATAAATATATTTGGATACAAACAAAAATTTCTTTCCTTTAAAGTAATATTTTTGTTTTCGTTTAAAAAGACGTTTGTTTACCCCAAAGAAATCTAAGTTGGGTTATACATTTTTATGTAGAAATTGTGAAAACAACACATCATACAACACAATTACCAAACGGCGACGATGCCGATGCTGACAGACCATATGGGCCGATTTGACGTCTACTCTCGTCTACTATCGTGTGACGTCACGCAACAGAAAGTATCGCTTTGGCGGGACTTTTTGTGATTCAAGTTTTAACGCTGATTTTTATAAAATATCGAGGAAATAATTACTAAAAATGATGCATTTACAATGTAGAGTGAAGGAATAAACACACTAACGCCCGGTTGTACCACCACTCGCAAACCGTCTGATCAGCAGACCGGTTGATCAAAGGTGACCGATGATCAAGACGCGATGCGTTGTACAAAGCCCGGTCGGGTGCCGGTTAGCCGATCAGATGATTTGGCGCGGTTGGCAGTACTCGTCTACCAAAAGCCAGTACATTTAATAGAAACTACGTGAAAAGTCCGCAACCAAACTAACACAGCAAATAAAGTGGTAGTAAACATATAAATATCACGCTGAACTGTTGAAACTTTAAAATAGGCCATTGTAGATATTATAATACAATATTTATTATAGCAGATATTAAGTTACTTTCTACTATAACAGATATTTATTTATAAACATTTTGCTTATTATTTTTTACATTGGAAATTTGTTTATCATTGATATTCTCAACTTGAAATCAATTGGTGCCTATTTATGTCAATATAAATAGAATTTTAGTTCTAAACTGAAATGAATACTTACCCTACCCATTTTCAAAGTGATAAACTAAGCCTACTTAATTAATCTTTACGGAAAATGTAGAAATAAGGGTGTAAATAAAAGTTTATAGTAAATTATTTATTTAAGCAAAACTATACATCATTAGTTATCAAAAAATCTTTCAATATTCTTCAATTAACATATTTCTAATTGCAACGTCGCTCTGGTTATCAATGTTAACATGATCATCGATAATAAGTGGCAAAATTAAAATTGTGATATCATCGTCCACTTCTGGTTGCTGATCGTGCATGTCGCAGGCGATGGTGTGTAGGACAGCTGTGACAATCACAATTCCATCCATTTTATGGACATACAATTAAATCGCCAAGGATAAAATGGGCGAGACACCAAAAGAAACCGGCTACCACGTGTCTCGTTCGAATTAAGGAATCGTTGGTGTCCTGTTAATGGATTTCCGTCATGGGATAGGGTTTAACACCATATCCACCATAATAGTTTTAAAAATCTCCATTTTCAAGCTCTGCTTTCACTTGGGAATTTCAGAAAATATTTGCATCTGGTCACGATAGCTGTCTATCAGCTAACTGGCTATCGGCAAACAATGTTTCAAAGATTTAGCGTGCTACAGATCACCTGGACATTCAAAGAAAATAACCTTTTGAGGTTTCTGTAATTTTCAGCCACTTCACCACCTGGATTTTTAGATAATCTGAACCTCCTCCAAAACTCGACATCGTTCCACTGTTAAAAGTGATTGGGCCAGTCTCTCAACACTGGCCGCAGTCGTGGATGCTGCACCATGTCCACCAGTTAATCTTTATTATCGGTCACGGCCCCAAGAAAGTCCCTTCGTACTGGATCTACAAGCAAATTAATTGAAAATATGGAGCCCAAAAAATGCAAACAAAAAATAAGAACTGTAGATAATGATAAATGTATACGAAACTGATATTATAAATACTGCATACACTTATTTTTCTAGTACTTACCAAAATTAATCCCAGAGATTTGTTCGCTGATGTCAATACTAGATGTAAACACAAACAATTATAGGTTAGCGTCACTCAAGCGCCTGCCATGCGTCTGCGCGCCAGTCTTGATCAAACGATCACCGGCCAATATACGGCGGTCAACTTGCAGCGTGGTTACGGACCAATCAACCTCTGATCAAGGTTGGTACAACGAAAAATGCTCCGCTGACCAATGATCAACGTGATTGGACGGTCATCAGAGTTGGTACAACCGGGCGTAAGATGGTTTTGGAAGAAGTGTAGGTGGTTCATATTGACTATTATAATCACTATTTAAAAAAAATCTATCAAAAACATCTGCAAATAACCCACTTTCCATGCACGTTATCAATATTACTCATATTATCATTAAGTATTAAATTATCATGCGCAAAATGTTCACAAGTGAACAACAACTTTGAATTTATTATTTATTATTTCAAATTTTGTAATTTCTTGATGGCCATAATACTTTGCATATGAATAAATCTAGTAAATATTTAGAAAAAAAAAATTTGAAAAAGGAAAAGTAATGCTACGAGCATCTACATCTTTTATTACATGACATATGTTGACAATTAATTGATGATAATCAAGACTTATTTCTGATTCTCTATGCAAACTATTCTAAACGTTTATTGTGTGTAAATCAATCACATCAAATTCTAACAAATAATTCTTTCTATTTTTTTAGATTGAGTTTTATTTTTGTGATGGCTAATTTTTCAATTAATGTTTTTTCGACCGTTAGAAATTTCTCAAAATAAACATGCAAAAATAATGCGTGTAGGTATTCTACTCACCAAACAAATGCGAATCGCTCCTGCTATAACGACGTCCTGAGATGTGTTGTCGTAAGATTTTAAATTTAGCAGAGTTACGATATACCGTATGATTACGTTTGTAGGTATATTTTATAGCACAAGCGCACTATTTTCGTCAACACTATTTTCGTAGCACTAGAAACGATGACAGCCAACTTGTTTTTATTTTTTTGTATCATCCGCGAAACAGTGAAACTCAAAACACTTCACACACAATTTTCGCCTTGAGTTTTTCACGCACCAAGCGACAACTGAAACAGAAAAGATACAAAGTTATTAGTAAACCGACCATTATGTAAAATTTTGGCAATTTAATCGCGTTGTTTTTAGTAATATAAAAATATTTTTGTCTGGTATTCTGCAGGTTTGGACCGCAGCTTATCGCATATTTAGTAAAGAAAATGATAATTAAAATTTTTGCACGACGACATAATGCATAGCGCTGTGTGTCAACTGTTTTAGCTATGGAGGTAACAGCTGATTAAATATTTAATTATAATATGCCTGTCGGCAAGAGCATGATTTTAATTGCATAGAAGTCGAAAGTAATAAAAACTAGCATGTCAACAGTTCTCGTAGGTAATTTGTTTTTGTATTGGTGTTGTAATAATATGTTCATTGATAAATACTTTTGAAGATATGTTCTCATTTTGTGATGGTCATATTCAAGGGATAATATAGACAGACATTGGTCAAAAAAGAGGTGGATTCACAACAATAAACAAGCCTTAAAAATCGTCAAAAAGCGGAATTAAAAACACATGCCTGTATTTGTGACCATCAGTGGTGGATTGGTAAGTATTAAATTTTAGAATTGACAATGATGATAATAATAATAAAAATAATAATAATAATCCACGATGTAAACATTCACTTTTACAATCCATCTATCACAAGAATCCATCTATTCAAGAAGTTTGTTGAAGACCAAGTATAGGTTCCTGGCAAGAATGATTTTAAGAAAAGAAAACTAATTTTCCAATAACTGTGTTTTAACGTCATGTGATTTTTCTCTCATTTTTAAGGGCTGTTATTTTTAAGTGCGTTAGCTATCATGCGGAACTGGTACATTAGAAGTTTCTCATGTTCTACTATTTCTGGAAATTTCAAATTTTGGAATTAGAATTTACTCCATCTGAGCTCTTCAGCTAAAATATTCTCAAGTTAACTGTCACGTCCGGTCACGGGAAGTCGGTATCAACGTTGTCATTTTAAAAGGAATGATATAATTTTAATTTTATTTTTGGTTTCTACATATCATCATACATCATTTTTAATAAGGTTTCCCTATACCTAAATATTACCATTTTTGAGTTTTTTTTATTTTACTAATTTTTTGGTGATTTTCGGGGTTGCGTTTAATATTGAATATCTCGGTTGTTATTTAAACTAGAAGTTTCATGATTGGTGGTCCAAAACTAGAAACATAACCAAACAAGACGATGTTTAGTTCATTATGATATCTTATACAGGGTGTTCAAAATTTACAACACAATAATTGAATGTTCAAACGTAAAGAACTCATTTTTTTCAAATGGAACACCCTGTATTCCGATACGCCATTCGACAGGAAATCTTATTCCCTATCAATCAATATTAGGGTTCCCTATATCAATCTTTAATAGTTTTTGAGATATTGTTACTTTTTCTTTAAATCCATTTTGAATACTCCCATTTAATAATGGGGGACGAAATTAGAAACGAAATTTACAACGAAAATTTAAATAGTGATAGATATTTAGAAATTTTGCGTGCATGTGTGTACAATTTTTGCGAAACCCTTCCTCTCAGTATTTTATTCGACTGCTTTTATCAAATGGACGGTGCACCGGCACATTCTTCGCATGTGGTATCCATTCAACTTAATCAGTTGCGATAGGTGGTTCGGAAATAGGGGACCATGGCGGTGGTCACCAAGCTCACCAGATTTAACACCATTAAACTTTTATTTCTGGTGTCATGTGAAAAGTCAGGTCTATTCCACACCAGTTAATACTCGAGAAGAATTGACTACCAGAGTAGTAGCCGCCATCAGTGGACTTCAGGGACAAGAAATCCGAAGAACGACTATGACAGAAGTACAGCGAAGAGTTTTAAAATGTTTGGAGCAGAACGGGCAGCATTTAGAACAACATAATTAAGTTTTAATTTAAGTTAGATATCCCAAATATATTATTTTGGTTTTAACAACCCTTTTCAATATTTTTCTATTTTTCCTGCTGTTCCAAAGTTGTTACATTCCTATAAATGAAGTATCATTCAGTATCAATCATTTTGTATTTAGTTTGCATTCTTTTATACTGACAATATCTCAAAAACAATTAAAGATAGATATAGGGAACCCTAATATTGATTGATAGGGAATAAGATTTCCTATCGAATGGCGTATCGGTATACAGGCTGTTCCATTTGAAAAAAATGAGTTTTTTATGTAGGAAAATGCAATTATTGTGTTGTAAGTTTTGAACACCCTCTAATTCCAAAATTTGAAGTTTCCAGAAATAGTAGAACAAACTTCTTATGTACCAGTTCCGCGAGACACTGTAATTTTGTGTTTAATAATAGTATATTATTATACAAGTTTTATAAGACGTCAAATTGGCGCACGAGTTGTTTTGGGCACGACGAGCGTAGCGAGGAGTGCCCAAAACGAGTGCACCAACGAGTGCACCAATACGTCTTATAAAACGAGTGTAATACACTATTTTTTCTACTTTGCGTCATTAATTTTATATAAGTTTAGAAATTGTGGTTACTATATCGCGCTAAATTAGAATCTAGGGTATTTTGCGGGTACCACGTGGTAGCGTAGTAACTGTCAACTTCGTTAAGGATGATATCGATGAGATAAAATCATGACAAAATCTAATTGTGAATTATTTTACTCTACTTTAGCCTACCAGTTTGAATAAATATTCAGCGAGGTCGCAACGATGATCATAATGGAGCTTGGGGCAACGCTTTTAACCTTACTGTGATAAATACATGAAACTTAACCTAAAAAGTTAACAATTTTAAAATAGTGGTTTCATAAGTATAATAATCAGAATAGAAGTGTTTGGCGGTGACTGATTAGTTACTTCGAAGAACAAGAACTTACTAAAGAATTGTTATAACGCTTAACGTTTAATAGCGGTGTCTACCTAATTCCGCTACGTAGCCGTTGCGGCTTATATATTTACAAGCACTTATAATAAATTGAAACCCAATTCTACTTTCGGCAAAGTAGTTTATTAGAATAAATTATACTTAGTAAAATTACATGTGATGGAGGTAATACAAATACGTTGCACACAACCAGAACTAAGACGAAGTCGAAAGCGACGGACAAAAACGAATACGAATTGAACCGAGCATCCAAGCGTCCAAAATATTACCGAAAACTTATACGTTACATAAACTAAGAAATCCTCTACACTTTAAATGTACTATAGCTTCGTACGTGTATGCTGATAAAGCATTTATTGCGCATATACAATCTCGCAGCAGTAATTAAAATCGTTCGTATCTACGATGTAGGTTTGATCTTCGCATAATACCTTATTAAAGTAAATGTGGTCCTTGAATTATATCTGAAAAGGGGGATTTGATGTTTAGTTGAAAAGAATGATAACGATCACTTACTAGAGTCGTAAAACATCACCGTAAACGTCATACCGCCGTATTTTAATGAACACAGCAAAGCTAAGAAAGCCCCAATCCTTTGGCCATACTATAGCAGGCTACACCCATGTTTAAATATGTATAGAATATTGATATTTCGCAGTTTATGTGATTGCAAGCGATTAAGAAGATGCAGTGTGTGGTTATGTTGGGTTATGTATTGTACGTTTGACACATGGCATTTGATATCACTGTGTACCAATCATACAAAAATGTTACTGTTTTCGGTATTACAATGTGTTAATTGTAACACCGAAAACAGTGTTACAATGTGTGCATTGTGAATGCAAAGTAGAAAAAAGCATTTTTACAAATATGTATTCAGTTTATTTCACTAGAGAGCAAGGAGATAAATAAGATGAGGAGAAAACACAGAATTTTTAATGTACAGACTTTTTTTGGAGCATTCATCTTTACAGAATAGAATTCCATAACACAAGTAAAAAGTGTCGACTGAAAATCTAAGAAGAATTCATACAGTTTTTTTTATGGAAATAAAAAATTATATACCAATATATAATATAGCTTGAATCCAATGACAATTAATTTTTGGCCTAAACAGAATGTTTGCACACAATGCTCCCAACGAACAAAACAAACGAATCAACAACAACAAAAAACAATACCAACATTGCTATTCAACTAAACTAAACCTATATCAAATCATTCGTTGTTGTTCGTAAACAAAATTACCTGCAATTCATTGTGTCTGATCCAGTTAAATAACAGTGGGCTATTTTGTTACTAATCGGAAACAATTAATCGAGTCATTGCGATGGTAGTAAGGTCAGTCTGCATCTACCAGTACCTACGTAATTTCGCAAATGATCCGAAAAAGCAATAATTTGTTGTTACTCTCAATACCCATTTATTCTGCAACGACATACTTCGAAATTAACGACCAAAAACAACCGTAAAATTCAGAACTAACAAATATTCCTTGACCTTTGAGTGTGTTTTACAATTTTCCTATAAATACGTTAATCTAAGTATTATTTACAGTTGTTACATGCAAGCAATATTTCCTCAAACATACTTCTGCGACTTTCTGGTATAATCAATGAGTTGATACATCTATTTTTATTGCAACTGATCATGATTAAAAATTGGCAATGTTTTGCTAGACGTATGTTTGCCCGATCTATTTTTGTTTGAAGAACACGTGCATTAGTGTACTATCAGTTGCTATTAAACTTGAGAAAATTAAATATTTAGCTACAAGAATATCTCACATTGGAGCCCGAAAACTTATAAACAAATGTTTGCAAACGGGTTCTGTATTAAACATAAAGAAGCAGAAAATTAAACCGAATGAGGAAGGTAACTAAGTTTGAGTCAAACAAATATATTTGTATACAAGAAGCGATTTATTTCCTTCAAAGAAATGTTTTTGCTTTGGCTTAAAAATAGGTTCACTTCCGACAAAGAAATCATATTTTGATACAAATAAATATATTTTTCTACTTTGCATTCACAATGCACACATTGTAACACTGTTTTCGGTGTTACAATTAACACATTGTAATACCGAAAACAGTAACATTTTTGTCTGATTGGTACACAGTGATATCAAATGCCATATGTCAAACGTACAATACATAACCCAACATAACCACACACTGCATCTTCTTAATCGCTTGCAATCACATAAACTGCGAAATATCAATATTCTATACATATTTGAACATGGGTGTAGCCTGCTATAGTATGGCCAAAGGATTGGGGCTTTCTTAGTTTTGCTGTGTTCATCAAAATACGCCAGCATGACATTTACGGTGATGTTTTACGACTCTAGTAAGTGATCGTTATCATTCTTTTCAACTAAACATCAAATCCCCTTTTCAGATATAATTCAAGGACCACATTTACTTTAATAAGGTATTATGCGAAGATCAAACCTACATCGTAGATACGAACGATTTTAATTACTGCTGCGAGATTGAATATGCGCAATAAATGGTTTACACGTACGAAGCTATAGTACATTTAAAATGTAGAGGATTTCTTAGTTTATGTAACATATAAGTTTTCGGTAATATTTTGGACGCTTGGATGCTCAGTTCAATTCATATTCGTTTTTGTCCGTCGCTTTCGACTTCGTCTTAGTTCTGGTTGTGTGCAACGTATTTGTATTACCTCCATCACATGTAATTTTACCAAGTATAATTTATTCTAATAAACTAATTTGCCGAAATTAGAATTGGGTTTCAATTATAAGTGCTTGTAAATCTATAAGCCGCAACGGCTACGTATCGGAATTAGGTAGACACCGCTATTAAACGTTAAGCGTTATAACAATTCTTTAGTAAGTTCTTGTTCTTCGAAGTAACTAATCAGTCACCGCCAAACACTTCTATTCTGATTATTATACTTATGAAACCACTATTTTAAAATTGTTAACTTTTTAGGTTAAGTTTCATGTATTTATCACAGTAGGGTTAAAAGTGTTGCCCCAAGCTCCATTATGATCATCGTTGCGACCTCGCTGAATATTTATTCAAACTTGTAGGCTAAAGTAGAGTAAAATTATTCACAATTAGATTTTGTCATGATTTTATCTCATCGATATCATCCTTAACGAAGTTGACAGTTACTACAGAGCTACCACGTGGTACCCGCAAAGGCCGCAAAATACCCTAGATTCTAATTTAGCGCGATATAGTAACCACAATTTCTAAACTCGTGCGCCAATTTGACGTCTTATAAAACTTGTATAATAATATACTATTTTTTTATTGCATTTGCCTAACTTCTGGGAGTGCAAAACCTTTTTTTTATTATTATTATCTTATTCAGTTCAGAAATGGCGACCAGTTTTGTGTCAGCGAATCCGACATTTTTGACATTGGTATGTGTTTGCGTTAAACGAAATAACTTTGTTTGAAACTGTCATAGAGAGTTGAAATAAAAACTACAAATTTAATTAAAAATTCTCAGTAAACACAAAACAAAGCATACTATTCATAACAATTATGTCATTTTTTACAAAAGAGACTTATAAAACTAAGTGATCTTCATACGTTTTTAAGTTGATGTGATGTAACATCTTGTCACACCTTCTGTTGGTTGAGGAGAGAATTTGTGGTGCAATACACAAGAATGTTTTGATTTATTATTAAACCTTATAAAAAGGTGAATTAATTATGAAAGTTTCAGATTTTTTGTCCTGTCCCATCAGAGATATTTGACATTAAATATCCCAAAAATGAGAAATTTTCAGATTTCAATGGCTTGTTATCAATAGGGGGAAGGAGTAAGATAGCTATTTTTTTATTACAAGCCCTTTGCATGCAAGGTTATAACTAAAAAATTTTGAATCGACAAATGAAGTACCCCTTCATGTATAAAAAAATCATGAAAACGATTCCTAATAAGCTACTGTAAGTAAACTTTAGGATATTTTTAAAAATAGAAAATAAACGTAAACTACACGTATTATATACTTAACAGGTAGCTTGAAATCTGCTTAATAGTGTGGTTTTTATTACAACTCTCTAGGACCATCCCAAAATATTTTGTTTAACGCAAACACATACCAATGTCAAAAATGTCGGATTCGCTGACACAAAACTGGGCGCCATTTCTGAACGGAGTAAAATAATTTTAAAAAAAAATGGTTTTGAGTCTCAACGGAGTCTCTTCTGTAGATTGGCGTTTTTGTTTTCTTCAGTTTTTATGTAATAAAGGTTGCAAACAAGATTTTGATGGAAGCCGATATCCCAGGAACGAATGTTAGCAGGACAACGCAGTTAGCATGCAAATGATCCTTATTTGCGATACATATCCCTTGAATTTAATAGCATTCTGACTATTTGTTAATTTTTAAGACCGAAATAAACATGAACAATATTTTGCGCAGTTCGGCTTCCCTCGCTTGTGGGTTTTGGTGCGAGGCAGTCGAACGAGATGCGAAGTTTTGATGCGATCAGTGAATCCGTTTGAATCCGTGTTTGAAAAATATTGTTGGGTATTAATTGTACATCTAAATTCATTATTTATATTTAACTCGCACTACTTTTCAAAATTCCGAAATTAAATTGTTCTGATCGTATCGTACTAATAGTAAATAATCTTCCACTGTCCCAGCTACGTTTCCATTTACCGTTACGATTGACGTAGTGCGCGCTGTGCGAAATTTATATCATTCATATTAAATCACTTTAGAGATTACTTAAAAATAATTATGAAATTCTGTTTCTACAGTCGTATTAAGTAAAATATGACGATTGATTACGTGCATATCGCGATATCGTGCTAATATTCGTTAGTGAGATATCCGCTTCCATGAAAATCTTGTTCGCAACCTTTGTTACACAAAAACTGAAGAAAACAAAAATGCAAATCTATAGAAGAGATTGTTGTTACAACAGTTTTTTTTTCACTATTTCCATGCTTTTTCTTTCCTATTTTTGCACCAGGCTACCCTTATTTCTCGCCCCGTTGTTCGATAGTCTATTGTTTACTCAACTAAACAATCCAACGGGAATTAATTGATTGACAAGACCGCACAGAGTACAATTCTCTGTTACTTTAAAGCAGTTTTCCGTGTTATCTCTATTTCCCCATTTATTTAAATGATTTTCAGTTATATTCAAGGGAAAATTCGCTAATATTTTAAACGAAAATTAAAGTTAATGTTTCACTTGATCTGTTTATTTCAAACGCATTTATTTATATATTTATTTATTAATATCAACTGCATAATTGAAATAACAAGTTGTTACTGCAAATGTTTACAATCAGTATTTATTATGGTAAATTCACATAACTTTATTCACATAACTGCTAATGCAAATTTATATTTACGGCATCCAAGACAGAACAATTTAAAGTTCGCATTACAAACAATAAACAAAGATTGTTTTTTGTTTACGTTTGTTCTGATCTATTTTTAGAACGTTATCATATAAAACCACCAAATTCTTTTGATGTAAAGACTGGGAGTTATAATGTATCTAAAAATAGGTCTAATGGGCTATTAGTGATGAGCTTATACAATGTTGCCAACCTATAAATGGTTTAATTCGACGGACGTGACATAATTTAATATTATTACACGTTTATAATGAGGTTAATAATTTAATTAGGCGATAGTTTGTATGTATTAACAAGTCGTCTGTATATTTTGCTTTTCTAATTCAAAATAAACTGTAGAGCTCGAGTGCTCACATCGGCGGGTTACAAAATGGCATTTTAAAAATAGAGACCGATCTAGACCTTGGCTTTTATTGGACGACAAATTTAACGATTTCGGGCACTCTCACGGTTTTATTATAAGCACTCAGCCACTGTGAAGTACCCGAAAATATTTTAATCGACTAATTATGCGTCCTTTTTTTCGATTTACACTCAATCATTCAGTTGGATTTTGATGGCATTTCCAATAAAATTAACATAACCTTTTTGTATATGTCAGTTTTTTTTTTGTTTATTATAAAATGTCACTTTATATGATAAAAGTTACTGAACTTTATACATTCTAGAGAAAAAGTCATTCTTTATAAAGAGTTTTGGATGTCCTAAAAAGTCGAAAGCCATTGTTAATATTTTGATTTAACATACAGGATGGTTAGAAAACACGAAAATTTTAAATTGGCCGAAGAGTAAACTATCGGTTTTTCGGAATTAGATCAAAAATGTTATAGGTAAAAGTTAGTTTGAATTAATATTATGCTTAAATATCAAACTTGAATGTTCTATTTCAAATTTTACATCTTGGACCAGCGGTACTATTGTACAATTTCTGTCAATTGTGTTCGTGAATTGGTTAAAAAATTTCATGCATCAGGAGACGTGAAAAATATCAAGAACAAAATAGCAAAATGGCGAAGATGATGCAGGAGCTATGTTAGCTATTGATTCCGTGAAGACTTGCCCAAAAAAGTCATTGAGGCAAAGATCTCGAGACTTGAACATCAGTAAAAGCCACCTGCAAAGGATCTTTTTAAATCAAAGATTTCATCCTTATAAACCAGTACTGATACTCACTTTAGTAGAAGGAGATGATGCTCGTCGATTAGAATTTTGCTTATTAATGGGAGAACGAATTATGGTCGATAGATTTTTCTACAGAAAAATTATTTTCTCTGACGAAGCGACGTGTACCCCAAATGGAGTTGTTAGTTAACAGAATTGCAGATATTGGTCTCAAGAAAATCCAAATTTCCGTATTACAACCAATTCTCAAAAATATAAAAAAGTTAATGTTTGGTGTGGGATTTATTACAAGAAAATAATTGGACCATACTTTTTTAACGGTACTGTAAACCAAAACACTTATTTTGTATGTTGGAAAATTTTTTGCTAACTACTTTGGACGAAATCAACTTACAGCTCAGGTGTTCACTTCATTATCAACACGACGGTTGTCCTGCTCATAGCGCATATCAAGTCAGGGATTGGTTGAACAGACATTTTTCAAATAAGTGGATTGGACGATTCGGCCCTATAGGATGGCCACCACGTTCACCTGACTTAACGCCGTTTGATTTTTTTTTCTGTGGGGTTATTTAAAACAGAAGGTGTATGCGAATAATTTTCAGGATTATGCAGACATTCTAAAATTAAAAATTAGGGAAGCAGTAGACGAAATAAATGAAGAAACAATTGCTTTGGTATATCGGGAGTTTAGAAGAAGATTGGAAAAATGCGTAGCTGTAGGAGGGGTACATGTGGAGTAATGTTTTGTTAAATTACTTTGCTAAAAATAAATAAAATATAAAACTGATAATATATCATTGAAATTTGATAGCTAGGCATAAATTTAAATATAAAACAACTTTTACCTATAACATTTTTGTTCTAATTCCGAAAAACCGATAGTTTACTCTTCGGCCAATTTAACATCTTCGTGTTTTCTAACCATCCTGTATGTTAAATCAAAATATTAACAATGGCTTTCGACTTTTTAGGACATCCCAAACTTTTTATAAAGAATTACTTTTTCTCGAGAAATTATAAGGTATAGTTAGATCCATCGGGGGACACACTGATATTTGTATATTGTATATTGGAGTCCTTGCGATGTATTTTACTGAATTATGTATAAGTAGTAAGTACGTAAGTTTCTACAATAATTATGAACGTGTAGTTTTTTTTTAACAGGCGTTAGGCATAAAAAGTCATGCACGTACCATGATAACTTCAAACGGCCGCACTGTATCTATAAATAACGATGCAGCAATATAACACGAGCAGCTATAAAACTCTATTGTTATGTTTGTTTGTGTTTGTGCCAGAACTAACTAGTAAAAACACTTCCCTAGTGTAGTCCATTTGATAACCAGGAGAATTTTTAAAATTTGTATAGTCCGATGTAGAGTTTTGTACTAATTTACTGTATTTTACTTTCTGCATCAATTCTCGATTGTTGTGTTGAACAATTTCTGATTCCTGATTGGTTAATTACTTCGTTACAAGACCACAGACATATGATTGTCATAATATGTCAAAGTTACTTTAAATATCGCTTTTTTAGACCAGGCAATAGAGATTTTTTCGTGACAAAAATAGTATCAGCAAGCCGCCGGTCCCAGTTCACGTGGAACAGTCCGTAGATGTATTGTGATGTGTTTTCGACTAGCAAATATCATTATTTAATTTGTTATAAACAAAAAACCTAAAAAAATCGTGCTTTTCTTCGTTGTTCGCTTGTAATAGCTGAACCGATGGAGCAATCTTGAGACTGTCAACAGACGAATTGTAGAGAATGAAAAGACGAAAAAAATGAACCCTACACGGACCCGATCGGATTAATATTAACGGAGGAAATTCGGAAGAACCGGAGAAATCAGCATTTTTTTCAAAAATTCATAACTCCGCCATTTTCAAGGTTGAAACGCAGGCTTTTCGCGAGAAAGTAGCGATTGATGGGTACTTTAAGTGTGCATAATCCAGCCGCTGTCCGATGATTAGTTTTTGCACAATTGCGATTTGAATCTTTTTTATGCAATATGGTTCGGCGAGCCTGGATGCTTCGGAGGTGGTCCGATTTTAATTTTTTTTACGTATTTCGAAAGTAGAAGTATTGTGCTACAAAACGTCTATTCTGATTTTGCGTTAAAATGTTGCGAAATAAGCGAAAAATGCTTGCAAACTTGACCGAAATCTGCGGCGCGCTCCAAACCAGTCGAGTAGTGGGGGTAATCGGCCGACGCGGGGAAGCGCGTATCTATAGTAATCCCAACGCGCTGCGCGCTTCCCCGAGTCGGCCGCCTACCCCACTACTCGACAGCGTTTGAGCGCGCGGCTTTAAATTCGTAAAATTACAACCTATGTTGTGAATTTACTATTATAATAGCGGGTTTGTTGATATTGTAACACCCAGACGCATGCGCTACGTTTTATCAGCTGTTTTGCAAACGAACGCCGGCACGCATACCATCGAGTGCAATATGTAGTTGGGCGCGTTGTATTTCTGTCTCCGGTAAGTAACAATGATACAGTGAACTAAAACTTATCTAGATACCATGTAGGTGTAGGTTAAAATACCAGGTCACACTGCAGAACAATTGTATTGCCTTTGTAGATCACCAACGACGACAATTAGCCATTAGAAATTGATGTCTTAACGTTAACGCTATACCTGGACGAAAGCTGTAAGTACAGTCTTCTACGTTTCTTTGTGAAAATGTGCTTTAAGATTGAAGGGTTTTATACCAACAGAAAGATAATGTGCAATCTTCTGTGTAGGTTAACTTTTTGTGTCTGTCTAATATGTTTCCTTGTTCTTACAGATTAGGGATGAGTCGTTCGCGAACGAACCGTTCAAAATGAACGGGTCAACTGTGTGAACCGTTCGATCCGGTTCAACCCTGGCAAACTGACCCGTTCAGTAGGAGATCCGGTTCAGTAGCTCGTTCGTTTACGGTGTCTACGCTCTCGGCTCATTTCTTCTCACAGCATAGACGGCTCAAAGCAGACCGGCGCGGCGCGGCGGCGTCTTTGATGCGTATTCATTTGTTTCCAGTGCCGCGTAAAGTACATAATATGTATATACATTATACATATATAAAATATTTTCGTTCGTTTATTTCTGGTTTGATTGATGCATAAAGATTCGTCAACATATTATGAACTGGCCGAACATTTTCTTTGCGTTTTAAAATTGTTGAGATCCGTATAGCTGCACTGTATTTGTTTTAAATATTTTTGGGATATTATATTGAGTCGGGAGTTGATAATGAAGACCATTAATTTTAATAAATATAATTTATTAAACAAAATGAAAGTTTGAGAATATATAACGAAAAATATAAAAAGCATAAAAGGCAGAATGAAAGAGAAATGAGATTTTTGCGGTAAAATTGAACGATTTGTTTAGTTAACCATACAGAACTTATTGAAAAATTTTGTATAAATTCCGTAAAATCAGCTTTCGAAAATCGCTAAAAGATCAAAATTAGATTTAATTAATTTAAATTATATATATATATATATATATATATATATATATATATGCAAATACCATTGACTTATTAGCCTTAGTAGCATTTTTATAGGATCTATTTTGTTTTTGTTACTGAATGGAGGTAATTTCTATCAGCATAAATTACAAGAAAAACTAAGCTAAATCAGAAAATTCCATTTCTGACAAAGAAAAACAATACTCGCAGTAGTTAGGCCGTCGCGCGTCGGTATATTCGTAAACTACATAGGGCCGCTGCGATGGCTGAACGAAGATACCAGCAATGCGCGCGTCGTGTTCTCGTTTTTTTGAACGGTTCGTTCACTAGATCCGTCTATATAGACGGATCTATTGAACGAACCGTTCAAAATGAACGGGTCAAATGTCTGAACCGTTTGGAGGTTTGATCCGACTCACCAGTGGCAAAGTGAACGGGTCGCTCGAACGGGTCGGGTCTGATTCGTTCGTTTACGGCGTTTATGCACTCGGCTCTTTTCTGCATAAGATCGATAAACGGCTCAAGGCGGTCACAGGCCAGTTTTTTTGCGACGGCCGGCGCTGGCGCGGCGGGCGCGGCGTCTTTGATGCACGTGTGTTCGTTTGTTTCCAGTGCCGCGTAAAGTATTATGGTTCAGTAGCTCGTTCGTTTACGGTGTTTACGCTCTCGGCTCATTTCTGCTCACAGCATAGACTGCTCAAAGCAGACCGGCGCGGCGCGGCGGCGTCGTTGATGCACGTGTGTTCGTTTGTTTCCAGTGCCGCGTAAAATATTATGAAAAAAATATGTTCGTTCGTTTACTTCTGGTTTGATTGAAGAATGAGGATTTGTCAACATATTATGGTTCTCCCCAAATATTTTTGTTGCCTTTTAAAATTGTTGAGATCCGTATATCTACACTGTAATTACTTTTAAATATTTTTGGAATATTATAGTCGGCAGTAGATAATGTAAACCATTAGTTGCAATAAATATAATTTATTAAACAAAATAAAAGTTTTAAACTATATAAAGTAAAATAAATAGAAACAATAAAAAATAACTAAATATTCATGCATTGACTCAGAACTGGAACGTTATAATTTACTAAATAAAAATAATATATGTAATATATAATACACATAATACAACATAATATATATGTTGCCAAACTCCTCTAATCTCAAAAAATATAAAATGCATATAGAAGTATAACTCATCACATTACCTATTGTAAATTGCTATTTAAAAATAGTAATTGTGACACTTTTGTAGAACTTATTCTGTTTCGGCTTTCCGTTAGCGTGAGCCCTGCTTTTGAAAAAATTGGTCCATATGAAAGTCGTTCATTTTGAACGGGTCTGATTGAACGGATCATTTTAGTGAGCCGGTTCTACTGAACCGGCTCACTGAAATGACCGAGAATGCCCATCCCTATTACAGATACAGATGCGGAACATCTTGCACCAAGTGTGTTTGTCAGAAAAAGAGTGAACGAGTATGTGTGTTCATGGTTGACCGAAGTGCATTCATATATTTATCAGTGTGTTTTCTATGTTTAAGTATTTGCGTACGCTAAGTATTTATTAATTGTTTCTCTGTAGTTTTAATGTATTCTTATGTCCCTCAAACTATTTTATACTTGTATGTACATCTACATATTTACTTTTTTACAAGTAACTTTATCTATACCATTCTGTTTGACCGTTTGTACTATTGTAACGTTTGACTGTGTGCATGATGTAATTGTTTTTTTTGTGTTATATGATAGATAATGTTAATATCTACTCAAGATCAGAATAAAATTATACAAATAAAAAATACTGCATATTTCATTGAATATTACACTGAAATAGATGTAAAATTAATACGCATTACCTCATATTTCATTTAAAATTACATTTAAATTGATGTTCAAATATTACGCATTGCCCCATATATCACTTAAAATTACATTAAAATCGGTGTAATATTTCAGCCAAATTCTTGTAAAATCACAGTGTAAATATACAATGACAATGTAAAAATACAATTGAGATGTAAAATTACACTGATTGTCGCAGGGCAAAAAAAACCTACTATTCCTACTGTAAATTCACATTTTTTTCAGTGTAGTGTGAACCTGGCGTCTCGTCTGGTTTTAGTTCTCCTGTTTATTAAATAAACTATAAAAGCGTGTTTCAAAATGTCAAAATTAAAAACAAACAGACAAACAAACAGTTTCTCTTTTAATAATATAAACTCTATACTTTTGCTGCCCACTGTAGTTATTATCAACGACGGCACATCCTGTGTCATACAGAATCCATTAATATCAGATGTCTGCAGTGTTGTGGCATGTCATCGGCAGGATCGATTTCAGCAGTGAGGTCGTCTCGGTCTGTAAAAAATGTTTGTCGGGAGTATGCATAGGCCATAGAGCGCCTTTCAATGTTTTATGTATTGTGCACACAGTTCCTTGGACCTCATGAATTTTTATTGAACACATGTTTGCTGTTGCCGAGGCTAGAAATGATTGATCGAAGGCTATGGAGGAAGGACGAGTGTAGATATCTCGGATTTTACGAAAAACCGACGTCACTCAATACCCTACGCCCGCCTATGCCAACAAACCACCCATCTGGCGGAGATTTATGGAACTAAATGGATGGATGGTTCGCCAAAATTCAACAATCTCACAAATGTAATAGTACTTATTTTCATGCAGCATCTTTTAGTAATACCAGATAGAAAATTTTGTTTAATTCAAATAAACATGCATTGACTCAAAGAAACCTGGTGTTTCAACAGAGGCAAATAAATATTGGGTGTCATTTTTCGGCCCGACAAATTAGGGGCTCGCACGAAAAATGTCGGTACCTTAACGACAAAATATGCATTTGAACGACAAAGTATGTGTTTTAACGACAAAAAAAATGTAAATAAACGACAATATTTGTATTTAAACGATAACATCAGCAAACTACGTGATTTAACCTCAAATACCTTGCTCAAATACCATAAATGACAGCAGTATGACAAGCAGCGCCGCTAGGCCAGCCGTACAAAACTTCTTCCATACTCCTACTAGAGTGTGCTACCGTTAAAAGTGTGGTTATATGTAATTTGTTTTTAAGTTCGCAGAAGGACGTTATGGGAATAATTGAAAATTATTCAGTATATAATTGTTGTTCAGTCAGTCTTCAGGTAAGTTATAATTATAAATTATATATGATTTGAGTTAAAGAATAATATGGACAACAACATACAACTAGAAATCGAACAGTTGTAGGCAATAGGGTATTTGACTATTATTGGAAAACCATCTTAGTGTGTTTATTCCTTCATTCTACATTGTAAATCCATTATTTTTCCTAATTATTTCCGCCAAAACGATACTTTCTGTTGTGTGACGTCACCCGATAGTAGATGTCAAATCGGCCCATATTGTCTGTCAGCATCGGCATCGTCGCCGTTTGGCAATTGTGTTGTATGATGTATTGTTTTCACAATTTCTACATAAAAATGGGTTATAAATGGTGTATAAATCCACAATGCAGAAAATACGTCAAGATAAACTCCGGATAAACTATTTGTAGCTGTTCCGCAAGATTTGAAACCGAAGAAAGTGGTTGTTCCTAGAAATCCAAATGAAATAAATAGCGGCCAATACAAGTGTTTTTTGTTGTGAAGATTACTTCGACATAAGTAAAACTGACTAGAATAAGTTATCTATCGTATCTCGAACCAGGTATGATCTGATCTGACAGCTTAAGGTTAGGCCTATCCTAACCTACAAAGTTATGCTTACATGGCACTTTAGTGCTATTAAATTAAATAAACGGGAGAAGCATAAGAGCGCATTCGGATAACCCGGTATTGTACAGTGAGAGTGACGCGCAGCATAATAGGCGGACTAACGCCATACGGCGTTGATCTGCATATAAGAGAGAGACAGCCGACCCAGATTATCGGAGCATTGCTCTCCCCATACCCAACCCTGACAAACCGAACGCGCTCTAAGCGTACTAACGAATGACGTCAGAGCGTTTTCAATCGCTCTGTGAATAAAATTCAATTTTAATTTTGGTTTTTAATAGAAATAAAGCAATTTTTTTTTGAAATGTAATAACTAATAGTTTTCATAAGCTGTAATCTATTAGGATGACTATAATACAAGCCATATTTTTAATACAGTCAAATACCCTATTGCTTGTTTGATTGATATGATATTTTTAACTAAAATATTTGTCACTTACAAAAGTTCAACTTGTCGTCTTTACCCTGTAACATGTCTTATGTTTAGTTTATTATGTCAATTAGTGTGGTGCTTATTTTTTGCACTGTTATTTTTTTATGCAGGACGGTCTCAATTTGTTCATTTATATCAATACTTAATTGCTGTGAAATTTGAGATCTATCGATACAGTACATTAACCCATACCTCAAGGTTCACAAAATCGAGTATACATTTAATTTAATCATATTAAGAAGGAAATATTTTTGGTTTGTTTACTGCAATAAATTTACATACCACAGTTATTAACTTACATTCAGAGCAATTTACATATTTCCAAGTAGATACTTAATTTGTCAAAAATACAATAATCCAAGCTAAGTACCATCAATAAACACAATCGAGCAGTCCATGGAGAAAACTCTACCAAAAATAGTTTTCACTTGCTCGATTTTGTTCATTGTTGGCCAGGATAGTTACTTGGCTTCGACCATTGTATTTTTGACAAAAGTAAATACGTGTAAATATGTGAAATGCTTTGATATCGAGATGCTTTGTCACCTAACTATGAACAATTTTACTCACAAAAAAAAACAACTTCATTTAAGGACTAGACCGAAGAATATCAATGCAATTAAACAAAAAAGTTCTTGAAGTGGGTACTAAATATTACACATGTTCTACTAAATCAAAAGTTAAAAATATTCAAATATACAATAATTCAAGACAATAATTAAAATAATTGTTTATTTTTTTATAGAATGTACGGACATATATTTATTGTACTTGAATTATAGTTTATTTGTTTCTTTATTTAAATATATATTATAAATTTCATTTGTGTTTTTATTAAATTTTTACCCCACACTTCAGCTGTTAATTAAGTTTTATAAAACCAAAATTAAATCATTAGGTAAAAGAAAGACCCCGGTCAATGGCCGTTCCTGGAAGAAATGCTATATGTTTAAATTACCAAATGTTATGTAATACAATTTGTGAAAAACAAGATTTCTTTCGGAATAAATTAATTCTAATCTAGGTAAAACTCAAAAATCAAATCAATATAACCAATACTTTTCGCACACAGCTTAAAAAAGTAAAATTACATAATCTGTCGTTAAGAATCCCTAATTTGTCGTGCTGAATACATATTCTGTTGTGTTAACAATTGTCGGGAGGAATACCAAATTTGTCGTGCTGAATACATATTTTGTCGTGCACAATTTGTCGTTGGGAATACCTAATTTGTCGGGCCGATATATATTCCCCATAAATATTTATTTGCTATATAAATAAAAATGCATTCTTTTTGAAATGTTTGGTAGAAAGAACGTTTATTTGTGTCAAACAACACATGTTTTCAGTTAAAATTTACAATTTGTATATTATAACAAACGAGATTTATGTAGTTCAAATAATTATGATTGTGTTGAGTTAAAATGCAATATTTTAAGTTTTAAGGTTGCGATAAATGGTTCTTTGATTAAAGAAATTATTAATTTGTTGAAGGAATTAATGTGGACCTATCATTGACTAGAACTTTTCGGAGAGTACAGTAGAGCAAGATCTCCACATGTTGCCGCCTTTTGGTTTGTATGTCTATGACGTCATCTGTAAAAAAATAACCGCCCTCCATGTAATGAGTGGAAAACCAGAGTATGTCCTGGACTTTCGAAAAGATCGAGAAATGGTATACAAAATGGCTATTTTAGTTTAAAATGTCAAATTTTGGACTTATTCTGTTCTTCCACTCACCGATTCATTTGTATAAACAAACTTAGATTTCTTTGGGGTAAAGAAATATCTTTTTAAATCAAAACAAAAATATTACTTTAAAGGAACGAAATTTTTGTTTGTATCCAAATATAATTATTTGACTTAAATAAATATTCCAAATCATGTAATCACTACAAGCAAATAAACTAGAGTATTCAATGTATTAATAACATTGTTAATGCCAAATATTAATTATTATACTCATAAAAAAACATGAAAAACAAACTTTATTATTGTTTAGCTGGTTATACCAATATTAAAAACAAAGTTTGACTTGTTTACTATCCAAAATGAGTTCACTTGATCCTTGTCAGTTACCTCAGCTTGATTTTTTGAAAAAAGAAAATTTCATTTATGGGAAGTTGGTTAAATTTTGTATTTACAAAAGACTATAACGCTAAATCAACAGTAACGTTATCAGAATTAATCTCCACGAAAGTTGGAATAGGGTGGGAAGCAATTAGGGGTTGACGCTTCGACTTAAAAAAGAAACCGCCCATTTTGAACACCCCCTTAACAAGCAAATACAATATACATAAATTCTGACGGCCTAAAGCAGTTGAAGAGTGAAGTGAGATGTAACGAAGGTATAACTTCAGGCCTTCACCCTGTTATCGCATAATTAAAATTCCGGAACAATTAGAACTCCAAGAGCAAATTTACATTAAGATTGGTCCGCCCAGGAGGGGCGGATTCTCCCTTAAAATTGTCCTACGGCCGCCTCGACAATTTCGAACACAATTACGAGGACTTTGTTAAAATAATTCCGGCAATTATTTCCTTAAATTATTCTATTTCATTTCTCACGTCTCACAAACTAAAGAGTATGCCACCTTTACAATACGTCGAGCTGCTAACATCCTATATATCTGATCGACTAGTCAGAATAAAACAGATCGAT
The DNA here is from genome assembly GCA_963966075.1 of Aphodius sticticus. NCBI lineage: Eukaryota > Metazoa > Arthropoda > Insecta > Coleoptera > Scarabaeidae > Aphodius > Aphodius sticticus. The sequence goes on along the minus strand of OZ014509.1, from coordinate 2,586,675 downwards.
GAATACTCGGAACTAAAAGAAGTCAAAGCTGAGGTACCCCAGGGTAGTGTATTGGGACCAATTCTCTATCTACTATATACAAGTGACCTTCCACAAATGGAAAATGAACAGTCGCCACATTCGCAGATGATACGGCTCTAATGGGATCAACTATTGGTGAATCTACCAGGAATCTTCAACAAGCTAGTAATAAAGTATATAAATGGACCAAAAAATGGAAGACCAAGCTCAACGAACTGAAATCTGTCCACATTAACTTTACAAACAAAAGAATCGAGGACATACCTCATGTCAAGATTAACGACGCCATAGTTCCATATGCGAACACTGCAAAGTATTTGAGTATGACTCTGGATACAAAACTAAGGTGGAAAGAACATGTTAAGAAGAAAAGAGTAGAGCTTGGCCTCAAATACAGAGAACTGTACTGGCTTCTGGGAAGAAACTCTCAGTTGTCAGTACAGAACAAACTACAAGTTTACAACCAAGTACTAAAAACGATTTCGTTATACGGCATCCAACTTTTGGGTGTCACGCAAAAAAAACAAATATCCAAGGAATCCAGACTTTCCAAGATAAAGTACTAAGGAATATGGTTAACGCTCCTTGGTACATACGGAATAGTGACCTGCACCGTGATCTTGGTGTCCCACAAGTCATCCAAGAGATAAAAAGATTCGCCACTAAGCATGAATCTCGCCTAAGCCATCACGTCAACGTAGAGGCCCTGCAGCTACTGGACAACCAGCATCTAGTGAGAAGACTAAAAAGAACTAAACCCTTCGAACTAGTGAATCAGTGAAATGTGTAAAAAGCACAGAGCACAGTGAGTGAAGTGTTAGTGCTTCTTGTTTGGGACAAAGTAAATATAGGGACATCAGTGGATAGCCTATTAGAGACAAGTACCTAGTTTTAAGAATTCAGATTTAAATTGATGGTTAATCTTTTAGCTTAGTTTCAATATGTTAAGTATCTTATGCTTATTAATAAAAAAAATTGTCATTAAGAGTTTTATTCTTACATACAGGATGTTTGGATATAAGAAAAATTAATGAGAAACTGTTTACAAGTAGATGTTTAGAGTCAACAAAATATCTACATATCGTAAAATACACATCGTTATCAATAATATTACATATCATAAGATTGCCATGACTTTAGGAATATACAAATTATCGCCCAATTATAAATAAATATCCGTTATGAGATAGACTTTATGTCACTTAAAATTCACCTACTATTTCAAGGTATTAACAATTATCTTGTTTGTCAAGCATAAAACATTTCAACTATATTTACTCTTTATTTATTATTTTTACCAGCAAAAACCTAGAAATCCAAATAAATAACATACAACTTTGTAGTCTGTGTTTGAAATTCAATTGTTCTAAGAATAAAGTTCCAAAGTAGAGTGATTGCTCGAGTGAGTGAGCTATGCTCTGCTAGGTAATTTGATAAAATGGCAGCACGCGCTCTAGCGGTAAAACTTTGGAACTACTCCTGTAAGAGGAAGATTTCAGGAAAGTTTCCAGTTCTCCCATGAGAGGAAACTCTCGGCAATAACGTTCCTGCATAGAAATTAGCACGCCAGGGCAAATTTTCGGCTTAAATGTATTATTTCAGCTCTCGGCGTAAATAAGCAAAACTGGCGGTGATGTCGAAAAGTTTTGGCTTAGTTTTACAGTTGAAGCGCTGTGAACATTGCAAAAACACATTACGAGATAACTGACAGCTGTTTCCGTAAATCTTTCAGATGAAACTGATTTTATGTTTAATATTTTAATAAATTAATAACAAATAATTTAAATAAACAGTGTGTGTATGGATTAAGGTGGACCTTAGTTACTTTTAACGAAGAATCTGTTTCCAATTATGTCCATGCGCCACTGTAGTTTATTCTACATACTGAAAAAGTAACTCCCATAATTGGACAATTTAAAATTAAAATATACCGTAAACTTGGGTGACTTTGGCCGCCCTGGGTGACTTTGGCCACTATTCGAAAATTTATTTATCTTGTTTAGATCTTTGTTAATATTTCAAACATTGCGAGTATTTTTGGTTATTTATATTTTAGATACTATATTGAATACAAAGGTGCTTAATGTAAGTTAGATGATAATTTTTTTTTGTGGTAGCGTTCAGAAGATAGCTTTGAAAATTGACCAATTTTGTAACTATGAACAACTTTGTGTTGAGTAATCTATCAGCATCTATGATTTGCCGCCGATAACATTAGTCCTGTGGTTTGTTAGGAATATCTTTCTGCAATACCCGCGTAGTTAAAGTGCTCGGTGTAGTCAATCGAGGAAAGTAAAGTCGGGCATTCTCAGTGGAAATGGCCATCAAATGATGACATTTCTGTGGTATGACAAAGATGACATTTTACAAGCAATAAAAACACCTGGCCCGTCCAAAGGAGGTTTCTTCATTATACCAGAAGTACAAAATTATGTCTAGCTATACCGGGTGATTCAATTTCGAGGCTTATTAGATCTAGCTTATTAGTGGAGCTAGAGGCTATGTTTAAATTTGGCAAAGTTTCGTATTTTTGTGCTGAACAATTATCTGAAAAGAAATTTTAGCTATCATTTTTCATTTTAAAGATATCCGCAAAAAACTGAAATGTTAAGATATCGTTTTTAATTTTTTATTCAAAACCAAACGTAGCTAGACATTTGAAACAAAAACATTCTACAGCGACTTTTTAACAAGGAATGCAGTGTTATTTTTTAAAATATAAAATAACATCAAAGATATAAAATAACATCAAAGATGGCGGCGTAATCATGGCCAACTTTTATTTTTCTTATGGGATCCATATTGAATTTTGGCATTTTCCGATAGTCGTGTTTTTTCTCATTTCCGCAATGCATGTTAGCATTATTTTTTAAAATAGTCATAAAATAGTTTTGTCATGATCTTATTGCTGATTTTAACATATTTTGTTCTTGAACACTTTTAAAACATATTTGGTGGCCAAACTTGACCATACACTAGCTTATCGTTTCATTGGCATGATAAACAGTAGTATGGCCAAAGTGACCGAATAATGAATTCTGACTTTGGCCACCCATATATATACATAAAAGAAGTATATCCTGACGTTGGAAATATTAGTGTTTTGAGATTTTTGAAGTACTATCAAAGACCCAAAAAATAGCACAAGTATGAGTAATTATATCTAATCTGTTAAAAGTTACCAGACTTCAAATTTCAAAAGTGGACTAAAGTCACCCAAGTTTACGGTACATTGAGTACAGTAAATATTATTCTATTCCAATATTCCAATTATTATAGCATAAAATGATAATTTGTCTCCTTATCAACAGACAAAAAAAATCTGATGTGGCCAGGCACATGACTTTATCATACTATATATAAAATTAATAGTTTAGCTGCATGAGATTCTATTTGATCGAGATCGGCTATGTCTGCATTAAAATAAAACTAGTAGAACTAGACAGATATCTCGATTAAAGCTGCGTTCGGATATTGTACTCCGTTGACACCGGGTACACCGTCCAAATGACACTTACGTGTTATTGGGTGTAAAAAGTGTAACGGTGTTCAATATCCGAACGCAGCCTATATTGACAGCAGCATTTTCAAGACATTAGCGTTTGACACTAGCTACTGTCATTAGAATCAAAATAATCTGACATATCCTGGCTACTAGTTTTAAAGCAGTACGCCCGATCTCGATGAAATAGAATTTGCTCATGCGGCTAAACTATAAATTCTACCAAAAAATGTCATCTACATAAATTATGGAAAATTTCCTCTCCTTTAATTTATTATTTAACTATTTTGACGACATTACACAAATAGCGGCTCATTTGCAAAATCTTCGAAAAATGCTATGAGTAAACCACCAGTTCCTTTGGACCCTTTTCAACAGAAAGCTTTTCAGCTCTAAGTTTGGTTATAAAACTTCTAAATATGAAGTTTCGTCCCGATACCATTAGTAGTTTCTTCGGAATCGTCTCCACAAAAACGGGTACACACACACACACATACACACACACACACACACACAGACATTTTTTTGTACCTTGGTCAAAAATGTTCAGGGGACCCAAAAAGACATATTTCCGCTAAAATCTCAAAAAATTTTTTTGGCATGATTACAATACTTTACATACTGCGTATGATAAAGTAAAAAAACGTGTTTTAACAAAATTTTAAATATTTAAATTTCGGAATATTATAGAATATTTTTAAAATTTCTGGTAGACATATAATTGTTATTTTTTGAAATTATTTTCCGATATATTCTGCACCTCTTGCACCAAAAATCATTCATGAATCGGCAAAATTTTATAAATTTCGAATGTCTATTGGTACTCTATGCAACTACTGGGCTGCGAATCCACGCTTCAATATACAGAGTGATTCATAACTGGAGGCGAAAAGCAGTGAATTGAAGAAAAAAGGTTGTATCAAGTCCTGCTTGGCGTGCTTTTCTCAACGACGTGCGTGAAATTTTGGAATTTGGTTATTTATATAAAAGTTATAATATAAATAACCAAATTCCAAAATTTCAAAAGAGTTGTCAAACTTGGTTGAAATTATAATTAATAAGTTTCATTTATTATGAGGTTCAGCCTCCCATAAAAAGTATTTTCTCTACGGGTAAAAAACTGAAGTGGCCAGGCACATGACTTTATCATACTATATATATAAAATTAATAGTTTAGCTGCAAGAGAGTCTATTTGATCGAGATTGGTCGTGTTTGCGTTAAAATAAAAAATAAAATGATAAAAAAAATAATAATGCGGACACGACCGATCTCAATTACCATACTATGTATGATAAAGTAAAAAATATAGTATAATATAATAACTCGATCCGTTAAACGATTCGAAAGTAATCGCGCATGCAAGTTTGCAAGAGAAGGTAGAAACATTATACTTTTACCAGGGCTGTGGAGTCGGTCAAAAAAAACTGTCGACTCCGACTCCAGATAATTTTGGTAGTCCGACTCCGACTCCAACTCCGACTCCGGCAAAATTTTATTTGTTTCCTGCGAATTTAATGGCAAAAAAAATTAAATCTGACATAATCTAATTGTAAATAAAATCAAAAAGGCCTGTTGATCGGACCACAAAATTATGGCCATATTTAAAAAGGACGCTTTTTTATATTTTCAAAAAAATCTCTGAAATCATTAGAACTTCAACTGTTTTCTCATTAGAGAGCACATAATTCTGAACTAGTTTGTCACTTGAACCGATGTTCTATCTTTAATAATAACAAAAGTAATGACAAACCACTGCATAGTACAAACTAAAATTCATTTCAATGAATACAAAATTAAGTGCAAAATAAAATGAAAATACTCTCAACTGTTACTTCTGTTAGTGGTAATGACGTCACAATTCTGGCTGCAACGAGTATGACTTACATACATGGATATTCCTACATTCAACTTAAGGTAGAGTTTAAATCGGAAACGCAGTTATGATTTTTAATCGGCTATTATACATATATTATGCATGTTCAAGTTTACGCGTTAAAAATTACGTTAGAGTGAAGTTTGTACCTTTGCTAATAATAAAAAATATATCTGGCTCAATTCTGCCAAGAGTAGGTGACGAAATCTGCGAATATCGGTGTTTTTTAGTTGGTCGCAAGAAGGCTACGACATAGCCACCAACAATCTTAAAATCCATAACCTACACTCGACAGAATCAGTAAGAATTTAAAATCTCTACATATTTTGTTAAATACAAAGAGATGTGATACCCTTGATTATACCATAATATTGTATAATCAAGGGTGATACTTTTGATAAATTTGTTCATGTGCCAAAAAAAGATTCAATTTCGGTTAAACGTTGAAAGCTATCAAACATTAAAGCTAAAATTGCAAACTTTTACTAGTAAAGCATTATCTTTTACAAACATTCAGATATTGGGACATAAAAATAAAAAAAAAAATTTGACAGTTGATAATACGACTGTGTTACCATCACGTTGCTTCTTCTGGTACAAAAGCTGTAGGAAACAATTTCTTCTTTTTAAGATTGCAAGGGAATGTCATTAAAATACTTTTTGCAATATTTAATGAATTGTTCAGATGTTCTTTGTGGCCGAACGAATAGGAGCAAATTCTCGTAATTTTGATGAATAAGGAAAACCACACGTTGGCGCTTCACTTTAGAAAGTTCTAATTCGTCTATAAGTATGCATCGAAGCATATTGAATATTAGCATATTAGCATATTGAAGTTGGTTGTTGGAAATACATAAACTATATATGCGACGCAGCAAGCGACTCACAATAATCATTTTGCTAATCATCACTCACCACCGACCTGTGTGTTATATAGTTAACTATAACTATATTAACTATATTATTAATTAATTAATTAATTATTATTAATTAACTATATTTACTTTGTAAAAGACCTAATAAATGTTTAGTTAATCGTTTACTATCTATTGAGGCAATGGCCATCTCGCATGTCTTTTTCTACATTATTTAAACATGGAATTTGAAATTGAGCTGAAATTTGTCTGAACTCCGACTCCACAGCCCTGCTTTTTACAACTGCGTGATTTTTAACATTTTTATAGACGAAAAATTTCTACAAAACTTCTATTCCAAGCTCTAAATTTGTCGTAAAGCCTACTACAGCACAATACCACGAATATACATATGTTTCCCTGAAATGACAACAATTTCTTTTCCTTACCATTTCATCTGCCCTGAAAACATGACTCACTCAAGTTCGGTGTAACCCAATTTAGAATTTCGCGTCCATATTCAGCGATAAAAAACGCAAACATCGGGCTTATTTTCAAGAAACTCGTTCCTCAGCCCCGTCAAGCGATATAGTAAATTTCATAAAGAAAATATAATAAGATAACAAGAAAAACGGGCGCGATACGCTCACAAACAAGAGAAACACGAAGCCGAACAAAGTTAAGTGGTGGGGGTAAAGCGTGCGTTCGTTGACTGAAATTTATATCAGGCCCGTTCGCAATAAATAAGGACCCCTTTTGGCAAAGTTTTAATGGCAGCACAATCCTGTTGTAAGGTATTTGCCATAAAAGGGTGATCCCTACTCGAACTTATAACGTTACAATGGACCGAAATTGCTTTATGTGAAACTTCTTTATGTGCTTTAACTAAAAACATCACGTTAACCTTTCTGGCTACCCTGCGGAACGCTGAAACCCCACAAAAGCTATATTTGTGGTGTAGAAATTGCTTGTAAATAAGTTCGGACATTGAACTTGAAATAAATTTAAGATCTAAGGGAATGTTTATTAACATTTGTCAGTTAATTTACATTTGTTTCTATTATTCTATTAATTCTATTTGTTTAAATAATTACTCTTTCTCGAAAATCAGTCTGAATTCTGTTTTCTGAGTTCTCAATGGCAAATTATTATTTTACAGTGATTATTTTTTGACGTTTCTTAAAACCAATGAAATGCTTCTTTATTTGTCACAAGGGTAAGTTTCAACCAATTATGTCATTATTATAGTGGGAATAATTCTCTTGTGATTATTCTCGGGAATAATCACTGTAGCTTTTATCTGCCTAGCAACTGTCAGATACTTGTCAAAATAATTACTTAATTGTGCAACGCGAAATGGGTGAAAGTCATCGGTTTAGTACCTTTTCTAATGCAGAAATTACAAAAAAGATTTTAGAAACTACTTCGAAAAATACTCTAATAAGTAATCAGTCTATATGGAGACAATTTAAGACCTTCACCAAAGAAAGAAATTATATTCTGGATCAATCTACTACAACAGCTACTCTGGCATTGATTTTAAAAGATTGGGCTTATAACATGAAAAGAAAAGACGGAAATGATTATAAAGAAGCAGTAATAAAGACAATGTGGAATAAAACGGCAAAATTAGTTCAAGAACTTTAGTTTAATAAGTATAACAGGTCCTTTGATCCTTTCCATGATATAGAATTCAGAAATGCTCGGAATGCAAGAGATGCAAAAAGAAAAATTTTACAAAAACATCCTGAAAAGCACAAACTAAGTTCTGTGGCACTTTCTAATACAGAATTGTTGCAAATTTTTAACTATTGGGACGAAGATACACCTTGTGGATTGCAAAGAAAGTTTTTTCACGTTGCATCGTATGAACTAGCTTGGAGGGGAGGAGAAGCTACGAAATGTTTAGTTCATTATTTTAAAAAAAGAAACCGACATAAAAAGATTAAATACTGGCCGCATTGAATACAATCCCATCTTTACAAAAACTGCACAGGGTGGAGCACAAAGGTGCGCTAATAGTAAATGGTTGACTCCAAACATAAATAACTCAGATATTTGCCCTGTTCGTCTTTTTGAAAAACTAATGAGTAAACGTGAAGAAAATATTAAAACCGAACGCTTGTTTCTTACTCCAAATCCGGCTTGGCAAACTCATGGTTTTTGGTATAAAAACGTTCCTGTGGGAATAAATTCCATTTCAAAATGGATGAAAGAATCTGCAGAAAAAGTAGGTCTAGACACAGTTACTAAAAAAATAACTAACCATTCTGCCAGATCAAGTGCAGTAAGTAACCTTTCAAAAGCTGGTGTAGGAGAACAAGAACTAATCAAGGTCACTGGTCATAATTCTGCAAGTTCGATTAAACCATACTTACAATTGAACCAAGAACATCATTCAAATATAATAAATAATCTTAGAGAAAATACGCAGGAGGAAAATCTTAATATAACAAGCAATTCCAAATCCTCAATAAATAATGAGTCTCGAAATATTTTTAATAATTGCGTTTTTCATTGTACTAATTTAAATTGTTAATTCTTTTAATATATTCACAATATGTCAACGATATTTTCATATATTGTAAGTAATAATTAACTAAATTAAATTTTTCAATAATTTTATGATAGTTTTATTGATCTTTTTTATTGTAAAAATTTGTGAATCAAAAAATAATCTAGTCAAATATAACTCGAGTGTTCCATAAATTAGAAAATAATTTGACAGATTTTGTTTAAACTTGTTGCCATTTGGCAATAGCCACTCGAGCCCTGCGGGCTCTAGTGATTATTGCCTGGCAACAAGTTTTCAAACAATCTGTCAAATTATTTTCAATTTATTCTCACTCTCTTGTTATGTTATTACTGACAAAATTCATTTAAAAAATGTTATTATTATTTAAACAATCAATTATTATTCATTTTCAACTTTTTTCTAATTATGGTAGAAAAGTGTGAAATTAACTTACTTATACATTTCATGTTCGAGATATCTAATAAACCTATTATTTATATTATCTAATAAACCCACATTTGTTTAATCAATCTTTGTTTGCAATTCACATAAAATTCATTTTTTTAGATCGGTCTGGCCAACTGTTATTCTCAAGTGACGTCATTTATATTTTTGGATGATTTCCATTGTTTAAATAATTAAATATTATTCGTTTTCAATATCATTTACTCGAAGAAATTTAAATGATTTGAAATCCTTTTTTTTTCGGGAAATTAACGAGTTACATTTCTTTTTAAAATATTAAATTTCCTACTCAACAAATTTTATTAACCAGATTTGTTTCTCCATTTCTTATTCTGATTTCCTACCCATGTGTTCTAATTTAACGAAATATTGAAAACGAATATTATTTTATTATTCAAACAATGGAAATCATCCCAAAATATACATGATGTCAACTTGAGAATACCAGCTGGCCAGACCGATCTAAAAAAAAATTTAGGCGAATTGCAAACAAAAAAATGTTTAAAGAAATGGCATTTGTTTAAACAAATGTGGGATTATTAGATAATATGGGCTAGATATCTCGAACATGAAATTTGTAAGTTAATTTCACAAAAAACTGACCTTTCTATCATAATTAAAAAAAAAGTTGAAAAGGAATTATAATTGCTTGTTTAAACAACAGGAAGCAATTTTTTAATGAATAATGTCACTCTAAGATAATAAATAAACTGCCATTTCGAACTCAGAAAACAGAATTCAAACGGATTTTCGAGATAAACGAAGATTGAAACAAATAGATATTGTTCAAACAAATGTAAATTAACTGATAAAAGTGTATAAATATTCCAATAGTAATGATTTCTATGAGAATGAGAAGAATGAAATGATTAGAACGGGCAATTTTCTGAAGAATCTAAATTTTTTCATTTGGGTAGTTTTCAGGGCACTGTAGGGGTGGGTTGGGGCGTCAAATTCATATGTATAGTAAGTCAAATTCTTCCTTGGAGGCCTATAACAAGGCCTATAACCTTAACATAAATTTTCCCAAACCCCGAACAATTTTTCGAAAAATACCAAAAAATTTCTTTTTCCAATGTAAATTTGAGGCCACAATTAAAAATCTAAATTTCGAAAAAAAATACGTGTTTACTTTTTTGGATTTGGTAACGATTTGGGGTGGATCGTTGCTTTCTAAATAAAAATACCCTCCCTAGTGTCCATAAGTGCTTTGTAATAAACATAATACCAAAATGCGAAATGCCCCCCCTTGGATACGCCAATGAGTACCTATATAATTTTTCATTTAGTGGTAGATTATTGATATTGTTGCTCGCTTTTGACAAATCTGTTACTGAAACTGACATAAAATTGACGAAATTTACATCTTTTTGCGGAGAACACTCAAAACTTTACTTCTTTGAGTAGTTACATGAATCAGACATATTTTATCACGTAGAGTGGATACAACAACAACAATTAATACCTACATATATGTACAATATGTACATTACTATAACAGGTAATACACCTTTATGTATAATTTGATGTATAACATGTGAGAATTGATAAAAAAAATTGCAAAACTTACCCTCCACGGCATATTCATGCATTCTCATTATGTAGTTATAACTCCTATCAATAACAAAATGTCATATTGCTTTACACTTAACACACAGGCTACACTTTTGTTCGTTTATAGGTTATATTAAACCATTATATGAAGACATTCAACGCAAAAACTGTCTGCAATAACTCACTTCACATGCCGATACATAATCAAAAACGCTAATTGCATTAAAAATTCAACGGAGTATTACGAACTGTATATTATATAACCTATAAACTATAGCCATTTGAACAAATCTGACAATTGTGAAATACCCGGTAAGCAACAGGGCAAATATGAAATGCACTGCGGTAGATGGCGGTTGTCTCGGTTGGTTGCATTGCGTTTAGTTGTCGCGTTGAAAATGGCTTTGCGGTTAGTTTTCGTTTTCGCGTCTCTGGATGTTAGGGAATTGAACAGTGTAGCGTTAAAGTTAAAACTATGGGTTGGGCACATCGGATTGTGTTTCTTAGACTAGTAGTGTGTAGTGTTTTATAAAATTATATGTAAGACCACAGCAAAGCAAACCGGGTGTAAGACGCTATAGTTGTAACAAAACTGTGAGGTTAAGTTCGGCTGATTGGTATTCTACGGAAAAGAATGCCTTTCATAACATAATCGGTAAGTTAAATCATGTTTCATGTCTTTACTGTAGGTATATAATTACTGTATATGTGAGCAAATACCACCGATGTGGTTATGTATGTATATTTATTGTCGTACCGATACTAAAAATACTTGATAATAATGACCAATGAGTCATCTTTGAAACAGTTTAGTGGCAGTTGTTAAATTCAATTGTCCTTACTTTTTAAAAGATAACCTTTTATACAATATGTCAGATCAACTACTCAAAAATTACGACAGTTATCGTGTACACAGACAAACAGACAGACAGCTAAATAGATTCAGTTTTCAATATACCCTACCACAGTACATGTCTGGTATAAAACGGAATTTATCAGTCGTGTTTGACGTCGTTTTTGACTCGTATTGTAATTGCGGTGTCTCCCGTATTTTGTTTTTTTCTTTGTTATCTTTATCTTAAATGAGAATATTTTTTTGCAGGTTATAACGTCCAAGAATCCAGCATGATTTTAAAGGAATGTGGGACTACAGCGTAAAAAGTAAGTGATATTACAATTGTAAAATGAGAATAAAACCTAAAATCCCTAACATAACCTATAAAAATATGTATTAGTAATTTCACCAATAGAACTGCCATGAATCGAGTACCAACCGTATGCGATAGTTCGTCGTTTTGCCGCTAGGTGCTTCCGAGCTGTCACAATGCTGCTTTTGCCGTACGTCTTTTCGTTTCTTGCTATTTTTTTCCGGTGAAAATGCCAGAAATCGTTGGGCAAACTATGCGAAATGCTTGCGCGACGGCTTCTTACAAATTTCCAACAGTTAGGTATTTCAAACGAATCGGTAAGTATTTTGGGAAATCATACCTTGAAAGTAGACCGTTGTCAGGGGATTGTATTTGAACTAATGTTGACATTCTGGGTTTGAATTTGATCGACTTTTATAGGATTATCAAATATGTAGGTGTGATTTTATGCATTTTCTGTTATAATTTTGGTATCCCCCGTCATTTTTTTTTTGTTTATCCTTATATTAATTGAGAAATTTTTATTTATAGGTTATAATTTCACAAGCTTCCTGCATGATTTGAACGAAATGCGGGACTACAGCGTGAAAAGTAAGTGTTATGCATGTTTTTTACTACGACCCCACCGATATTACAGTCCCCACATGAAAATAAAACCTAAAATCCCCAACATAACCTATAAAAATATCTATTAGTAATTTCACCAAAACAACTGCATGAATCGAGTAACAACCGTAACCGACAGTTCGTCGTTTTGCCGATAGGTGTTACCGCGCTGTCATACTTCACTTTCTGTCGTACCGAGGTCTTGTTTTAGGCTATTTTTCGGGCAAAAAATGTCAAAAATCGCTGGGTGACTACGCAAAAAGCTTGTGTGATGGTTTCTTTCAATTTTCCAATAGTTATTTTGAACGAATCGGTAAGTATTTCGCCGAAAAACTACTTTGAAAGTGTCAAACGTCAAGAGGGTTCCTCTTTGAACAATATGGTGGATGTTTGGGACGCTATTGAAAGCTATTTATTGTTTTTGTTAAATAATTAAATAATTGGCGTTTTTTTGGTCAATTTTTAACTGTACGAGGTTGATTTTGTAATTTATTGTTTGATTTTCTGATTGCCCGAACTCCGCTATTTTTGGGGTTATGTTTGAAGTAAACGTGAAAAATTATAATTTAATTTTGTTTGTAGGTGAGAATTCTGGAGATTCAAGTCTGATTTCGAAGAAAAGTGCGATTGTGTCTATGTAAGTGTTGGCATGATTTCTAGTTTATATTTAGTCCTTATATAAATGAATTAGTTCAGTTAAATGGTGTTTTGGCCAGGAAATTAATATAGAAGTTTTTCTTTCACTCATTCTATATGTTTTTTGTGATGCTGAATCCGAATTTCAACTTTGCTACTTCCCACGGATACGGTTTCATAACAAAAATCGCAAAAAACCTAAAAATGTTCGACTTTTCTTCAGTTTTTTGCGAAAAAGTCTCAAAACTATGCACTTTTCGACGTAGACCACTATATACAAAAATAAAGTACACTAAATTTCCTATCTAAAGCACCCTAAAGTGTATTTTTTGGTTGAATGGTTTGGCCGCTAGAGCGCGCTGAAAGAAGGCCAAATTTTCCTGCTTTATGTAATGTACGTGTAACTACAAAACAGCTAAGATTCTGTTAAAACTACATTAAATTCCCTACAAATTGGAGAACTTAATTAGTTATTTTGGGCAAACTGTCAAACAAGTCAAGAGCCCTTCACCAAAAATTCAGTAGATACCAATATTATTACTATTTATTTATTAAAAACTATGTATTTGCTCCATTTAATTGATACTTAATGTATTATGTATTTTTTTGTAAAGGACAATCATAAACATTCGTGCTCTTGTCTTAGCTTTTAATATATAAAAATAAAATATCAACAGGTTCACGCGGCTACACGGTCTGGGCCAAAATAAATGATTTGTACAAATTTGTAAGGAAATTATGTAATGTAGTTTTAACCAGGGCTGTGGAGTCGGAGTCGGAGTTCAGACAAATTTCAGAGGAGTCGGAGTCGGAAAAAATGTACCGACTCCGACTCCGGGTCCATGTTTAAATAATGTAGAAACAGACATGCGAGATGGCCGTTGCCTTAATAGATAGTAAACAATTAACTAAACATTATTGGGTCTTTTACAAAGTAGATATAGTTTAACTACAAAACAATCAGGTCGGTGGTGAGTGATGATTAGCAAAATGAGTATTGTGAGTCGCTTGCCGCGTCGCATATATAGCTTATGTATTTCCCATTTCCAATAACCAACTTCAATATGCTAATTATGATAGCTAGATCATCTACAAATAAAAAAAATCGGACTTCGATGCATACTTATAGACGAATTAGAACTTTCCAAAGTGAAGCGTCAACGTGTGGTTTTCCTTATTCATCAAAATTACGAGAATTTGCTCCTATTCGTTCAGCCACAAAGAACAGCTGAACAATTCATTAAATATTACAAAAAGTATTTTAATGATATTCCCTTGCAATTTTAAAAAGAAAAAACAGTTTCCTACTGCTTTTGTACCAGAAGAAACAACGTGGTGGTATCACAGTCGTATTATCAACACTCAACATTTTTTTATTTTTATTTGTCCCAATATCTAAATGTTTGTAAAAGATAATGCTTTACTAGGAAAACTTTGCAATTTTAGCTTTAATGTTTGATAGCTTTAAACGTTTAACCGAAATTGATTCTTTTTTTTGGCACATGAACAAATTTATCAAAAGTATCACCCTTGATTATACAATATTATGGTATAATCAAGTGTATCACATCCCTTTGTATTTAACAAAACATGTAGAGATTTTAAATTGTTACTGATTCTGTCGAGTGTAGCTTACAGATTTTAAGATTATTGGTGGCTATGTCGTAGTCTTCTTGCGATCAACTAAAAAACACCGATATTAGCAGATTTCGTCACCTACACTTGACAGAATTGAGCCAGATATGTTTTTATTCTTAGCCAACCTGCAAACTTCACTCTAACGTAGTTTTTAATGCATAAACTTAAACACGCATAATATATGTATAATAGGCGATTAAAAATTATAACTGCATTTCCGATTTAAACTCTGCCTTAAGTTGAATGTCGGAATATCCATGTATGCAAGTCATACTACTCATTGCAGCCAGAATTGTGACCGGTCAGCCAGAGTTGAGATTATTTTCAGCTTATTTTGCACTTAATGTTGTATTCATTGAAATAAATTTTATTTTGTACCTACTATACCGTGGTTTTGTTGTACTATACTTTTGTTATTATTAAAGATAGAACATCGGTTCAAGAGACAAATTAGTTCAGAATTATGTGCTCTCTAATGAGAAAACAGTTGAAGTTCTAATGATTTCAGAGATATTTTGAAAATATAAAAAGGCATCCTTTTTAAATATGGCCATAATTTTGTGGTCCGATCAACAGGCCTGTTTGATTTTATATACAATTAGATTATGTCAGATTTAATTTTTTTTGCCATTAAATTCGCTGGAAACTAATAAATTTTTGCCGGAGTCGGAGTTGGACTCTGAGTCTGAGTCGGACTACCAAAATTATCTGGAGTCGGAGTCGACAGATTTTTTACCGACTCCACAGCCCTGGTTTTAACACAATCCTAGCCTCGAAAACTGGGTTTTACACAAAGTAGGAAAATTTCGCCTTCGAGTATAACAAACAGTTGAATCAAAGCTGCATTTCAGGGGTACTCTTATAGGAAATTCACTCGAAAAGTGCATAGTTTCGTCACTTTTTCGCTAAAAACTGATAAAAAGGTCGAAAATTTTTAGTTTCTTTGCGATTTTTGTTGTGAAGCCACTTTCGTGGGAAGCAGCAAAGTTGAAATTCGGATTCAACACACCAAAAAACATATAGAATGAGAGAGAAAAATCTTTTGCCTGGACTAAATTGTAACAAGTCTTTATGGATAGCTATAATTTTTACGCGAGCAATTTTATACTCGAACCGTAGGCGAGTGTATAAACATGCGAGAAATCTACATTATATCGGAAAATTACGACGGGTTCTCCAATTATTTCCCTTTCAGAGTTTAAGCTCACTGAAGTGTCAGCGTTATTATAGTACGTTTGACGTCGCTGCAACTAGATGGCGCGACATCCGTGTCGCACGAAGTGTTCAGTACTACAAAGTGGCAATTAATTTGCGTTACGAATCCACGACAAGATGTTCACGAAACAATTGCGTTGCTTCTACAGGGACTTGTAGTACTCGACTCTACAGAAGCTGCAGAATACGTTTTTAAAATAATTACAGCAACGCCGCTCTAGATGTCGCCTTAGTCGTTGTCTTCAGAATTGCATTGTTCTGTAATAAGTCTAGGGAAGGTAGGGCTTCACATCCAGGACCAGGGAAGCTTAGTTCGTATATTTTGTCTTCAGTATTCGCGTTTCTCTAGCTTTTGTGATCTTCAACAAATTTTCATTATTTATTCGGGATATTGTAAGGAAATTGGTCAATTATTCCTGGTTAACTAAAGTAATGTTTTTGGTCTATTTTCAAGACAACGTGTGGAATAAGTGAGGTGCTTGGGGAAGTTCTGAAGTATTTTGTTACAAAGCCACATCAATTCTGAACATTTTGTTTGTTGGTTCTTTCCAATATCTGAATTATTGTGGAAGATACAGAATTTTATGTAAGCGTTTGCAATTTTAATAAAGTAAAAATCTCATGTGGCCAGGCACATGACGTTATCATACTATCTATAAAATTAATAGTTTAGCTGTATGAGATTCTATTTGATCGAGATCGGTTATGTCTGCATTAAAATAAAACTAGTGGAACTAGACAGATATGTCGATTAAAGCTGCGTTTGGATATTGTACTCCGTTGACCCCCGGGTACACCGTCCAAATGACACTTACGTGTTATTGGGTGTAAAAAGTGGAAGTTAACAAATGGAACGAGTGCGCTTGTCTTATAAAACAAGAGTAATATACTATTTTTTCTACTTTGCGTCATTAATTTTAAATAAATTTAGAAATTGTGGTTAGTATATCGCGCTAAATTAGAATCTAGGGTATTTTGCGGGTACCACGTGGCAGCACTGTAGTAACTGTCAACTTCGTTAAGGATGAGGTCGATGAGATAAAATCATGACAAAATCTAATTGTGAATAATTTTACTCTACTTTAGCCTACAAGTTTGAATAAATATTCAGCGAGGTCGCAACGATGATCATAATGGAGCTTGGGGCAACACTTTTAACCCTACTGTGATAAATACATGAAACTTAACCTAAAAAGTTAACAACTTTAAAATAGTGGTTTCATAAGTATAATAATCAGAATAGAAGTGTTTGGCGGTGACTGATTAGTTACTTCGAAGAACAAGTACTTACTAAAGAATTTGTTATAACGCTTAACGTTTAATAGCGGTGTCTACCTAATTCCGCTACGTAACCGTTGCGGCTTATATATTTACAAGCACTTATAATTGAAACCCAATTCCAATTTCGGCAAAGTAGTTTATTAGAATAAATTATACTTGGTAAAATTACATGTGATGGAGGTAATACAAATACGTTGCACACAACCAGAACTAAGACGAAGTCGAAAGCGACGGACAAAAACGAACACGAATTGACCCGAGCATCCAAGCGTCCAAAATATTACCGAAAACTTATACGATACATAAACTAAGAAATCCTCTACACTTTAAATGTACTATAGCTTCGTACGTGTGTGCTGCTAAACCATTTATTGCGCATATACAATCTCGCAGCAGTAATTAAAATCGTTCATATCTACGATGGAGGTTTGATCTTCGCATAATACCTTATTAAAGTAAATGTGGTCCTTGAACTATATCTGAAAAGGGGATTTGATGTTTAGTTGAAAAGAATGATAGCGATCACTTACCAGAGTTGTAAAACATCACCGAAAACGTCATGCTGGCGTATTTTGATGAACACAGCAAAACTAAGAAAGCCCCAATTCTTTGGCCATACTATAGCAGGCTACACCCATGTTTAAATATGTATAGAATATTGATATTTCGCAGTTTATGCGATTGCAAGCGATTAAGAAGATGCAGTGTGTGGTTATGTTGGGTTATGTATTGTACGTTTGACATATGGCATTTGATATCAATGTGTACCAATCTTAGACAAACATGTTACTGTTTTCGGTGTTACAATGTGTGCATTGTGAATGCAAAGTAGAAAAAGAAATTTAACAGATCTATCATAATCACAACAACAAAAACATCGGGTTTATTTTTTTTTAGTTTCGAAATTCTAAATTAACTTTTAGTTGTCTGACTTCAGGCCCAACCCTTCCTTGTTTTATCTCCACTGTAAGGGTAGTGGAACTTCCTGTTCCCATCCTAGCTAAACAATGCACCTGATTTATCTTGCTGTTAGTTAGGTGCGGGTGCAATTAAGAATTTAGACGTTCTCGTAAGGATAACAAGGGGTAAGGGGTAAAAGGGGTAAACAGCGCGCCGCGCCCTCTACCGGTTTAAAATAATTACCCCGTACAATCACAATTTACCGTGCGCGGGCGGTTATCTCGCTTCTCTGCCTGCGTTATTTATTCTGCTAAACTAGTGCCGCACTACTAAGCCGTAATTCCATATTGGTTGCGCCAGAACGGCCATTAATTATCCTAATTTACGGTGCATCCACCCCCCACCCCCGCTCGTGCACCCCCTTATTAATAAATGGGAAAATAAGGGAAGTTTCGAGTCGTTCTTTTCTCGTAGATTTCTAGGGGGTTACGCGTCTGCTGGGGTGTAATTAATTAAAAGAGGGGGTCGTTGCGATTTTATTTAACTCGGGGTGGGTTTTAGCGTACCTGTGCGGAGGAATTTTTAATTTAACTGTGTCTATTTGTCTGTCTATCTCAACTGAAGAGTTGAAGTAAATAACGAACTAAGTGCCAAGAATATTATTCCGAGATACATATTTAGAAAATAGTGCGCAGCAAGATAAATGTTTTATAGAAAGCCATCCCTAATTTTTTGTGCAATTTAAACAGATTGTATCACATGGTGGTGTAGTTTTTCGCCGAGGTCTTGTATCGCAAAAACAAATCTAAAATAAATTCAAAAATCCGTAGAAGCTGCTAAGTGCTAAGGTGCTAGAAAGTTAAACTTAATAAAAATAAGTTGTTTGACCAAGTATACTTCATACAGAGTGTCCGTTGTTCGAAAAAATACATGGGGACCTCATTTAAAGAAAGCCATGCAAAATTTGATAGTTCTGCTGAATTTTATGGTCATTAATTTTCTTTAAAAATGCGTTTATTTGTTATTTTGCAAATGTACTGAAAAACTGTTGTTTTTGGTGCAATCTTTCTAATCTACAGATGTTTATATAAAGTGTACATTGAAAATGACTTATTTTAGTAACTTCTTTAAGAAAAAGTAAGGACCAGAAATCAAAATCCACTCAACGTTTTCCTTTTATTTTGAATTATTATTTAAAAAAAAAAACAAAGACAAGCTTTGATATTTTTTTTTCACAAACCACTCAAGGTATCACACAGTATTGATACCAACAAAATCGTACATTTTCTTTTTATTAAAAATCAAAATAAAATGTAATTCTAAAATAAAAAACAGAAATAACATGAACTTTTTTGTAATAATAAAATTACATTTTTTCATATAGACTGTATATTTAAACATTTTTTAATTCTAAGATTAATTCTAAGAATTGTTTATAGTAATCATTTTTGCGTCATTGCATCATTTTTGAGTTAAAAGTATACCAAATTTATATATCAAAATTTGCCAAAATTACCGGAAAACCTAAATAATTCCCCAACCGTAAATAGTTTCAAAAAATGCTCAAATAAAAGTTTGTTGGGTTTAAACAAGCTCTTGTTTAATATATTATTCATTTTATTATGGAAATTTGCAAACCTTTTGTTTTTCTAGTAGAACATGTATATTTATTTTTTTTTAATTCTAAGGGTATTTGT
Source organism: Aphodius sticticus (assembly GCA_963966075.1). NCBI lineage: Eukaryota > Metazoa > Arthropoda > Insecta > Coleoptera > Scarabaeidae > Aphodius > Aphodius sticticus. The sequence goes on along the minus strand of OZ014509.1, from coordinate 2,566,769 downwards.
AGGAGTATTATACTTTTATAAAATGCATATTTTTTTAATTATAAACAACTACTGGCACTGACTAAAGGCACTTAGCGCCCTATTTACGAAATTACGCCGAAAGTTATCTCATGCGAGATCGAGCGGTCGAGTTTGTTAGGCATTTCACGACATATTTTTACGTAGCCCGTTATTTACGTTAAAGCCAGTGATATCCAGCCCACTTTAATGTAATAAAACTAATTTTTCATTTTTTGGCACTTAGTTCACTATTTACTTCAACTCTTCAACTGGTTTTAATTTTGTTTAGAGTTTTGTTATGTTAGATACTGTTTGATTCATTTCAATATCTTCATTTCTGTACAAGGTGCACAGTCGCAATTTTACCTTTTTTTAACATAAATACTCGGTTTCTTGTGGATTTTTGCTTACTCAAAATATCAAAGATGACATTCTCCATTTTTTTTCCGAAAGTTAGAGACGTGTGTAAGGTTGTCAAAAATAGTCGAATAGTAGCAGTTAATACCAAGATTATGTCAGTTATATATCAGTTATTAAAGTTCAATGAAGTTTGTGGTTACTCCTTTGTGGTTTGTCTTCAAATTAATTCATTACTGCCACATCTGTGATGTTAGCATCTCATTGGTTGATATTTACTTGCATGCGGTGTAGTTCTTCAGTTCTAGAAAGGTTTTAACAATAGTTCTGTTCATTTTCCTCTTTAAATACGTTTTGAAGAAATAAGATGCCATTCTGGGAACCCAGAACTGTGTCCTAAAAATGAGCATCCAGCGGTTTCTTAAAAAAAAATTGTTTAAACATTTTTAATAATTACTTAGGGACTCGTGGGACCCAGAACTCTTCTGCATTTTTATTGGGAGCGATAAAACTTTTGAAAATTCTGGGAACCCAGAACTGTCCGCATCAGCATCTCATCAATTTCGTGAAGAAAAGTTGTTTATAATTTTTAATAAGACTCATAAGGCCCAAAACTCTCGTGCATTTTAATTTCCAGCTATAAGTCTATCTCATAACAATTCTGGGAGCCTAGAACCGTCCTCTAAATATCAACGCTTCACCTATTTCTTAAAAAAAAATGTTGTTTAATTTTTAATGTTTGTTCAGGGACTCGTAAGCCCAGAACTCTTTTATATCTTAGTTTGTGTCACTAAAACTGTCGTATATAATTTCGTGAAACCCAGCACTGTCAGAATTCGGTGAGATGCTATTGCTAAAACCTATCTAGAACTAGCGATGGGCGGAATCACTCATTTACATGTTTCGAAACATTTGATTCATTTGTGTTTGTGTATCGAGTCACTGTTTCGACTCACGACACAGTTCATGTTGCGCATGCGCTTGGAATCGCGTCACATTGACGATGTGCAGTGTTAGAGAGTCAAATCGCCGTTTCGACTCACGATACTGTGGTTACGATACTGATTAACTTATGGTAAATAATATTGTCAGATTTTGAAGGTTGTTAATATTATTATTAGTTGTGACAACATGAATTGAATTCACTTTTAAGGTGCGTTCCGATTGATGGTAATGATAGGTAATGGCGGTGGTAGCAGACGAAATTATAGTATTTCCAACATATCGTGATAGTGACACATATTAGTTTGCATGTACATAAACATGAGTCACTAGCACTTTTAATAAGAAATACTATAATGGCTGTTACAACTACCAGACCACTAATGGGAACGTACCTTCAGGAAAAGGGATAAATATATAGGGATTAGAAAATTCAGTCATACTAAAATACATTTTCCCCACAAATAATGAAAGTTAATGTTTCAAGAGTCGAATCATTTACCAATTAATGTTTCGAAACATTTGAAACAGTTAATGAGTCGATACAGTGTTTCGAAACATACACTCACGAGCCATCACTATCTAGAACTGTAGAACTATACTGGATGCAAGTATATATGAAGTCAACTTATGAACGGCTATTATTTGAGATGCTAACTTCACAGACGTATTGGGATTAGTAAAAAACAAAATGTTATACATTCAAACATAGCCTGTATATTATTTGCTAACTGTAATGTCCCTTAAGTTGTTTTTAATTTATAATAATATTGATATATATAATAATATAGTCCAACTAAATACAAAACATAGCCTTACACTGTAACATGGGTGCTCAATCCCAAACAAAACAGAACAATTTACTAAAGTTAAACCGTCGCAATGAGTAGCATTGTTTTCATTCGAATTTATACGCCATTTTTGAGTGAACGACGCAAACTCTGGCGGTTGTTTCATTTGCAGGGAATAAAATACATGAGTAGTATGTATAACCTTCACGGTAAAAAGGATATTATGATGATTACTTCTGGGAAATTGACTACATCGCGCATCATCGTGCGAAATTATTGTTTAATGCATTTGAAGGTTGACAAATCTACCAACACGTATTTCTTCAAGTGGTTTGGTAGTTATGCGCAACCCAATTTTTTAATGTTAGTAGAATAAGAACAAATTTTACCTTTTCATGTATATATTTCATTGATAACTGTATTCCTGACAGCGCACAATCTTGCAAAATTAAGAGGTTTTTTTTTTAACTCCTGTATTAAACAATATTTAGTACAATTTTATTTATATGCGAACTCAATGCTCCTTTCTGCATTTTAAAAATATTTATGAAATTTTCATAAAAATCCGTACGAAAACCATTGCTTCGTCGGGGAAATCGTCAGAAACGACTTCGTGCCCACGAACACATAGAAGTTGGACAAATGAAGACTGGAAACAGTAGTGTCTGATGATTTTCCCGACCAAGCAATGGTTAGCGTACGGCAACGCGTCCATGCAGATTTTCCGCTTGGAGACGTCGTTTCCCTGTGCTTAAGAAAATTGGTCTTTCACGATCGCGATTGACTTCAGATTTTAGGTTCGGTCAATTTTCTGCTTTGCTTAAAAATTAATTTTAATCGTTCTTCATCCGCTTGGGAAATTATTCGTGATAGTCCCGGACGAACACGTCATCCAAATTCCATGTTTCTTCATATTGGTGAAGAGTGTCACTTATCGTTGACTCACTTATCGTTGACTTATTTCTTGCATTTTCACGAACTGACAATCGTTCCTGATGAAAAGCGATAATTACAGAACGCTGTTACTTGCTTGTTGGCTCCCCGCGTTGCATGATGTCTTCCACGTGACAGTTATCTTGTGTAAACTACAGATTGCAGGCACAGACTCGTTTGAATACGAATTCGAGCATTTGATGCAAAAATCTGGTGAAAATTAGGTATGCAGTATTTATGACTATTTGTTATTTCGTATTTAATCATTTTTAATGGAAACTAGAAAATAACCGACAACCAGGTACAAAACAGCATAAACGTTGCATAATAATTAAATATAAAAATTGTTTTAAATTAGCTCATTTAATGATGTCGTATGTTACTGGAAATCAACGTTAAGAATGTGTTCGCTATTTGGTAGAAATAGAGGTGCCTATTGCTACGTTATCAGTGCTTTTATCATTATTTCCTATATGTTTTCTGTGTCCGACCTTCCATGAGCGGCAGTGTATGTATGGTATGATAATGTACTTATTATTTTGGTTGAACCACACTGGCTTGCTACCAACACAAACACAGTAATTTCAAAATGAACAACTTTTAAATTAGTCTTCGTATTGTTAGCAGAACAATAACCTTGGACAACTGTCTGATATTTTCATCTTTGTTTACCATGCACCACATCCTGTGCAATGATTTATATTCACAGCTAACCATGATAACATTTCTCTCAATAAATCCAAACGAAAACTAACAATACCACAAACGATAACAAATATTTGACATTTAACTGCTATTTCTTAATGCAATCATTTCATTGCAGAACAATTGAAACACACCATACAAGCACTTCATATCCAATTAAATTTTTTACGACGAATTTTTTGATTTACAATTTTTTCGTTAATTGCCACTATATACCCATATATATCAACCATTGAATCATAAGATTAAATTACTAAATAAAAAATTGCCATTCTGATTTGCACAAATCTAACCTATAAATAGAACGAAATTTTATTGTTTTTATGTGTGAACAGTTTTCAGAACAGGAAAGCAAGGCAATTGATTACCTAATTAATGACTAATAATTAATCAAGGATTGCTGTGAGATTACGCCAGCGTGAAGGTCACATACCGGACATCTAAATATGCGCTATATATATAATTATATATACATTAGGTTAAAAACGTTAGTTTCGACACACCATGATATAGACTTGTTCTAACTATTTGTGAAGTTTATTTTTTATTGCTGCCTCGAAGCTTAGGTTATTTCGCAATACAACCAACAATTTTAATCGGATTGTTTATTGTTTATAAGTATGTTTGTGAATAGTATTGCGTCAGTGAGTATTATTGTCTTACGGTCATATGGAATTGAGTTATTATTTTATAATTTAACTGCTTAGTAATAGGTGTTCTTGTAAAAAGTTTCTGGTGATGCCGGCGGTATGTGGCTTTGCATTGTCCTGCATTAGGATGAAATTTTGACAGACGCCATATGCAGCAGGCACCATATGGTCCTCCAAGATGTGTTCGATGTAATTCATGGCATTTAGTCTACCAGGAACCACAACAAGATCAGGTCTGTTGTCTATACTGATTCCAGCCCAAACCGTCACAGATCCACGACCAAATCTATCCACTTTCTGTATAGTAGCGGCTGCGTAGCGTTCACCAGGACGTTCTGCGTAAGGCGTGGTGCGCGGACAGGTCTACTTGGTTTCAAATTCGCTTCTTTTAATCTATTTCTAACAGTTTGATCAGAAATTTCTATTACATGTGGTCGTCTTAGGTCGTTTAGGAGGTCTCGTGCTGTGGCAGTACGCTGACGTAGAGAGGAAAGGACAAGAATCGGTCTTGATTTTGAGTAGTTTTTCGATTTCGACCTTGTCCAGCTCTTCTAACATATTGGGCCGGTCTCTAGAAACCGATTATATAAACGCTGAATAACAGAAGGGGAAACTCGAAGGTCCCTGCTAACATGTCGAATAGAGTGGCCATGCTGAATAAGGGCGACAACACGAGCAACTTGCACTTCACTAAGATGCCTTATTTTAGTTCTAATCAACGAAAATTGACAACTGAATTCATTTGTCATCTTTAGTAGGCTTTCATACGTGAATTCAAAACATCGTTAAATTTTTGCTATTTTCTTTTGTGTTATCAATTTATATTTTTAAGTGTAACTTAAAAATAACTAAGAGTTGTAACATTGTTTATGTAATTTTCTTTAGTTAAATATATGCCCTTAAAACATACCAAATTTAATTTGCCTAAAACTATGATTTAAAAAGTTACAGGTTTCGAAAAAAGTGTTCCCCCAATTTCTACATAAAAATTGGAATTATTAATTGATTTTCTTAATCAGAGTATATACATTTTAGTACATTTATTATTAAATTTGCACCAAGATCGAAATGTGGCGGATCTATTTCAGAACGCTGAAACGACATCATGCATAAATCACTGCTAATTTTTGATATACGCGCGTGTCAACTCAATAAATTTCCGCCGTTCTACTTATTTTGACACATCACGGATTTTCACGGTGGCCGATTTTAATGCTGTTTATCTAAATATAGACTTGTTTTCGGACAACTATACACTAAAATACACGCTTTTCGCGGACACGACCGATCTTGATCAAAGAATTCGCTCATACAGCTAAACTATTATTTTCCAAAAAACATGTCAGACATAAATTATACAAAAATTCCTCTACTTGAATATATTACTTAGTTATTTTCACGAAAAGAGGAAATAAGAGGAAATCCTCAGTTCCTTTGGACCCTTTTGAACAAAAATAATAAATACTCGTATAGCATGAGAAATTTTTTTCTTGACAAAGATAATGAACGTATAAGAAAAAATAGAACCAAAAATACATCAAAATCCTGTACTCGTGTTCAGCGAGCACGCAATAACAATTTCCAATATCAAAGTACTAATATACAATTGAAAGTCGTTATTATTCGTTGGAATTTATTCAATAAATTGTCAAAGGATGCTACTTAAAACTTAAATTGGTATGGAGAACAGTCCACAAACAAAAATATACGTAATTTGTTAGACAAGGAAACAACGCGTATTTTGGAAACGCGCTTTCACTCCAAAACAGACAGAGAGAAAAGTGGTGGTACTCGCAATTACAGATGCGTGGTGGGGCGGCATTCCTGACCGAGCGCGATGTGAGAAACCGGTTTCAAACCGAAAATACAAACCAAAATATTGCGGCTGTGGCTTAGTTAGTGTTAATCTCAACCAACAGACCGATAATTTGTTTATAAATGATCTAAATCAAACGCGAAATATCGGTGAAAGTAGGAACAATGTAACTGATTAGTGATATTGTGTCGGACTTTCAAGTGCATTTCTGCGATTTTCTGGTAACTATCATGCGGGACTGCGTAGCTGTACGGAAGTAGGTTTGTTTTGGTTATGTTTATGACTTTGTCGCATACGTACTTATGTGGGGTTATGTTTCTTAATTAGGCGTGGACAGAATTATTGTGCAATGGAAATCAAGATAGGCATCAACGATGGATAGAAAAGGTCAGATTTATTTGTTTTAGTTATTTTTAAGAATGCGAATGGGGTTAATTAAAGAACTCAAGCATTTTGGAGTATTTATAAAGAATAACGAGTAGTATAAAACTCAAAAAGACCAACCTACCGGTGATAGCATAAATGATACTTGTGTAAAATAGGAGCATATTCCATTTTGTAAATAAAATTGATGTAATATAATATACATATTTATTTATGGACATATTTCCGCTAAAATCTCAAAAATTTTTGTCGGGACGATTACAATACTGTACATACTACGTATGATAAAGTAAAAGCGTATTGATCGGACCACAAATAGAAAAGTTATGTAAAAACACAAATAAACAGACCACAAGTAAAAATGTTATTTGAAAATGTAATTTCTTTGTTGATTCAAAATATCAGTATTAAACTGTTTTCTCATTAGAGAACATACAAATCGTCACGACTTTGTCTATTTAACCAAATGTCAATCTCTAATAATAACAAAAGCATACATAAGACACAGTGTATAACACGAAATATAATTCATTCTAATAAAAACAAAACGAAGTACAATATACGTTTATAAAATTTTTGTGAGGGACAGAATAGCTCCAAGTAATTCTCCTGCAAAGATGCTTGTTCTTAATTATTTTGAAAGCTGAAAATAATCATAATTATGGCTACAGGTATAACTTCTGAATAAATGATACTTTTGTTCAATTTTTTTTTTCAAATTTCTGCCGGATTATTTTTGTAAATCGTTTTCACTTTCGTTTGGAAAGTGTGTTTTGTAATTTGATTATTTACATATGTATGTAGGTCGGTACTTTGTAAAGGACCTAATAGAATATTTGGTTTTATTTGTTTACTGAGGCAACGTCCATCTCGCATGTTTTTTTTCTACGGTAATTAAACCTGGACTCGGAGTCGGTACATTTTTCCGACTCCGCCTCCTCTGAAATTTGTCTGAACTCCGACTCCACAGCCCTGGTGGCAAGTGTAAAGTTCTTTAAATGCAAGTGTTTTGTAATAAAAAAAAAGGTAAAAGGTAATTTTTATGGTATTGGATTTTTGTGTAGTTAAACTAATTGTTGTTCGAAAAAAATTATTCTAGTTATAGAATGATTAGAGTTATAGAAGTTTGACTGTAATTTCAGTAGAACAAAAACAAAATCGTGTTAACATTGACGTAAATATGTCCCGGAGGCACAATAAAAAAACCGATTTTAAAACTCTACGTTGAACGTACGTACATATATACGACAAATATAACTTTTAATTATAATTACTTTCGCGTTTGCCATGTATGTGTCATCTATATTACTGTTGTGTTACAGCAAACCTATAATCAGTGTCGCTTCGTTAAAACCGTGTTGCATCTCTATCATTTTACGTATGAGTGGTGTGGGTATGCGCTTTTCATTTGTTTGTTCGCGTCGACATTGGAATAGTTCTGTTTTGTATCGCATATCGGAAATACCATGTGTTTATTGTTTATGCGGAAAAAGTGTTTTTTTTTTATTGGTCAGTTCGTGATAATAATGATATGATATATAAAGAGAATTTGATGTTTTTGTTATTATAATGCAACATTGTTGCGCGAAGATTAATAAGAGATATATTTCGAGAATACTGAGAAATGGTTGTTGTCAATATATTATTGTGCTGTTTGTAGTTGGAAGTACATAAATTTGTTTTAATTCAAAGTGATAACAGAAAAACAAATATTTGAAAGAAAACTAAATTAGTTTATTAATGTAAAAATCTTAGATATATGATTTGTTTTTTAATAATTGATGGACGATTTATTGTAGTTATACAGTGTGCTGAGATATCAAATTTGACATTTTTTCAATCGAATTTAATATTTCATTATTTATCTAGATTGTAGACTTGTTTTATTTTTTTTTGTTTTTAACGTATTATTTTTTATATAATGAGTTCCATACCCGATGTTATTCAGAAATATGTCTAATTTCCTAATTTTTCGAATTCCGTTTTATAATATCAAGTCACATATAGAAATGTGAATTAAAAAAAAGGAAACAGATTTACTTTGAACTGGGCCGATATCTTAGATTTAAGATACTACATTCCAATTTGATATTAGCGTTTAAAATTAGATTTAAATAACTGTAGATTTAAAAAAAGTGTTAGTTTATTCTCAAGCCAACTTCTTATATTTTTCTTTAAAATTTATAGTAATTCTGCTAGTTTGAAAACAATCTTTAAAACACCGGTTTTATAATACCCATTTGAAAAAAAAACTGATGTGGCCAGGTACATGACATTATCATACTACTATATAAACAATTAATAGTTTAGCTGCATGAGATTCTATTTGATCGAGATCGGTCGTGTCTGCATTAAAATAAAACTAGTTAGCCAGGATTTAACAGATATTTTGATTCTATTGACAGTAGGTATCGCCAAAACCATCAGCGTTTGACACTACCTACTGTCATTAGAATGAAAATATCTGTCAAATCCTGGCTAACTAGTTTTATATTAATGCAGACACGACCGATCTCGATCAAATAGAATTTGCTCATGCAGCTAAACTACTAATTTTACCAAAAAATGTCATAGACATAAATTATACAAAATTTCCTCTACTTTAATTTATTATTTAACTATTTTGACGAAATTACAGAAATGGCGGCTCATTTGCAAAATCCTTGAAAAATGCTTAGAGGAAACTAGTTCCTTGAGACTCTTTTGAACAAAAACCTTTTCAGCTCTAAGTTTGGTCATGAAACTGAAGTTTCGTCCGATACCTTTAATAGTTTCTCCGGAATCGTCGCCACAAAAACGGGTACACACACACAGAAACTTTTTTTATCTTGGTCAAAAATGTTCAGGGGACCCAATAGGACATATTTCTGCTAAAATCTCAAATTTTTTTTTCGGTACGATTTCAATACTTTATCATACTATTATGATAAAGTAAAAAATACAGATTTGTCCTGAACAGGACCGATATCTTAGATTTGAGATACTGCATTCCAATTTTAAATTTGAGCATAAAATTACATATAAAACAATTATTTTGTAATATTTAAATACCTTTAGATGTAAAAAAGAGTTACTTTACTCTTTAACCAATTTCACAACTTCTTATTTTTCGACCAATCTGTATGTTAAATCAAAATTCTGAATGTGGCTGTGCACTTTATAGAACGTCCAAAACTCTTAACAAAGATTTTTTTTTTGAGGAATTAAATATTAATATGTTAAATGTTAATTATCAAACTACGAAGAATTTTTAGAATTTTTAAGAATTTTTCTACAGTCTGAGTTGTAGTACATACTTTTCAGCATTTATGATATTCAGGATCATTTGGTTGGGTATATATTTGTGTCAGTTTTCTAATAACAATGGAGGATTTTTAGTAGGTTTTATACAAAAAACCGACTTTAAACAAAAGGTTTTCGAATTCCCAATTTAAAAAAAAAACGGTTAAAACTGATTTTCAAATTTTTTCAGGAGAAAACATTTCGAAAGCTCTTCAACTGACAACCCAACTTGGGTTTATTGTTTTAGAGCAGTTTGGTGCTTTATTCGTTGTCTCAAATGCTGAAACTTTCACATTCAATGTTTTCAAAGTATTATTTCTTCAGGTTATTAAAATATAAGTACCATATACATTAATTTTTCCATAATTTTGCTTTTTCCGTAAGAATCTTTCTTTTTGATAATTACAGCTGTTTTTACCTATCATATCGCTTAAAAATAGGTAAATTTTACAGCACAAACATTTGACAAATATCTACTTGTTTTACATATCTTATTGTTTTATACAGGGGGTGTTCCACTTTATTTTCCCGCAAAACATTTTTCCAGATAGTAAATGTCATTCTGAGAAAAAAGTTTCATGTGGACTTTTTTTTATTCCTGAAAAATTTACAGCCGTTTAAAATAATAACAAAACTGTACTTGAAACGCCTCTAACTTCTTGCGAAATTGAAATACCCAATAAGTCAACATGAAACTTTTTACTCAGAATGACATTTACTATTTTTTACATAAATTTATTTACTGTTATATTTGTTATGGGTAACTTATACTGGTTTTTCCTCGTTTTCGTATTGTTTAATATGTATTTTATTATTTATTCTTCTTTATTTTGTTAATATGTGAAGCAGCTGTAACTTTTTAAGGATTGAAAAATCAATTAAAAATCCAGAAGCAAATTAAATTTACGTTCTACAAAATACTGTATTTGTTTCTTCATATGTTAGTTCATTTTATTTTTAGTATTTTTAATTGTTTTACAGAACTAGTAAACTGTTTTTGTTTTCACAAGAAAATGTTATACAATATATTAATTGTAATTGTAAACTGGTTAACTTTTTTTTTTTTAATATAAGAACAGGTTTTCGAATGTCACAAAAAAACGTTTCTTTTTAAAGCGATAAACCCTATTTTTTTAGGTAGCGAATAGCTTTTTGTTGATTCATTTGATTCTTGATTTTTTAGTCCTAAATTTGGTTGCATATTGAAAAATAAAGGTTTCAAAAAAAGAAATTGCTGTTATTAAAAAAAAATAACAAGTAGCTACTTACAGAATTTCTACGAGACCTACTAATATTTTTAAGTTTTAAGTAATATGTACCTATCTACATTTTTTACGCTTAAATTAGGTATGCAGATAAGAGTACTGATAATCTATTTCTAAAGCCTGACTTAGAACTTCAGAAACCCACTAGATATGTATAAATACTTTATAAAACAATATTTTTGCGATTTCAAAACTAAGAATTTTAAACGACTTCCTTGTTGCACTCTTTATAAATATTACGTAAAGGTGAAAATTCACGTATTATTTTCTTCGGGATTTAAATTCAAATTCAGTAATATTTTTGAGAATTATTTAAACCACAAATATACTTAACTATTCTACTTTTTCAGTTCAACAATTAAAATGCAAATTATCTACCTTATCCTAGTTCTCTCCACGTTAAAATGAAACCAGACGCGATCCAGCAGTCCGAATCCAAATTGTTCCTCAAAAAACCTCCAAAATCCCAAAAAAACACTTCACCACCAAAAACCAGACGTAACAAAACTCTTATCAATGCTTATCTCCTCAAATTCCGAACTCAACTAAATAACAACCACAACACTGATCAACAATCTTCTTAGTTCGAAAAAGTACGAAAAATCTCTCTTATGTCGGCACTCGAACACTCAAACTTTGATTCGACGGCGAGGGTTATCAATTGTTTCCGCGTCAATGCGACAACACGCGCCGTTCCAGCTAATAATAATAACAGTTTGTATTATTCGTACGCGAGTATCATCATTGCGAATCGCGGTAGCGGTGCGCGCGATATCAGGCGGGCTGGTATACGGACTACGGAGATATTCAGCAGTGCGGACTTCTGCCGTCAGCGCTGTGATCGTCGAACGCACTGACCGAGCGACGGACAGACCGCGCTGCTCTGCTGTTCCACGCGCCCGTTCTATGCGGCGCGCCGTGCTGATTCTAGCCGAGTACCGCGACGGGCATTCGCGCTCCGGGCCCGTTCCAGGGCCGTATTAAGCGATTTCTTCGAATTGCTGAATTTTGATGAGGTTATTTGACTATTATTGGAAAACCATCTTAGTTTGTTTATTCCTTCACTCTACATTGTAAATAAATTATTTTTCGTAATTATTTCCTCAATATTTCATAAAAATCAGCGTTAAAAAATGAATCACAAAAAGTCCCGCCAAAACGATACTTTCAAATCGGCCCATATGGTCTGTCAGCATCGGCATCGTCGCCGTTTGGTAATTGTGTTGTATGATGCGTTGTTTTCACAATTTCTACATAAAAATGGGTTATAAATGGTGTATAAATCCACAATGCAGAATTACGTCAAGAAAAACTCCGGATAAACTATTTGTAGCTGTTCCGCGAGATTTGAAACTGCGAAGAAAGTGGTTGGCTCGTAGAAATCCAAATGAAATAAATAGCGGCTAATACAAGTGTTTTTTTTTTGTTTTTCGACATAAGTAAAACTCACTAGAATCTATCGTATTTTCCAACCAGGTATTATCTGATCTGACAGCTTAAGGTTAGGGCTATCCTAACCTACAAAGTTATGCGTACATGGCACTTAAGTGCTATTAAATTCAAACGGGAGAAGCATAAGGGCGCGTTCAGATAATCGGGTAGGGTACGGTGAGAGTGACGCGCTGCATAATAGGCGGACTAACGTCATACGGCGTTTATCTGCATATAAGAGAGAGACAGCCGACTCAGGTTATCTGAGCATTGCTCTCCCCATACCCTACCCTGACAAACCGAACGCGCTCTAAGCGTACTAACGAATGACGTCACTGGAGACAGCCAATTACAGAGCGTTTTCAATCACGTGGTAAGACATGAATAAAATTAAATTTTAATTTTGGTTTTTAATAGAAATAAGGCATATTTTTTTTGAAAAGTAATAACAAATAGTTTTCTTAAACTGTAATCTATTAGGATGACTATAATACAAGCCATATTTTTAATACAGTCAAATACCCTATTGAAACTTAAGAGAAATACAGGTAATTCGATATATAAATTGTATACTGAAACTGACAAAAAAACCGAAAGTTCTTAAAATCAGAATTATAAAAGTGAATAACACTGAAACGGTTTAAGATATAACTGAAATGTGTGCTGGATTTTATAGTTGTTAAGTGGATAACTTTTAAACAAAACATTTTTAACGTTTGTTTTTGTACATAGTCTTCATTAATCATTTAAGACAATTTTTATTAAATGTGTAACCAAGCAGAATATAATTTAAGTCAAAATAAAGGATTGATTTTTTCTTCAAATTGTTTCTGCGTTATCTGAGATCAAGGCTCCCGTCTCCTACCCCCAAAACGCCAAAGTAACTCACGCTATAATTATTGCACCAATCGTGAAATGCTTGCTACCATTCGATTCTGTAGGTCTTTATGCTACTGCCATCGGAAAGGATTTCAATATTTATGCAGATTATTTATGCAAATTTTAGTGTTAAAAAAATGTGGACTTCAAATATAGAAAAGCTTTCCGATGACAGTGGTATCTGATTATTGTCTGCTGTAATACATTATAAAAGTACATTAAATGTTAACTATAAGAGCACAAGTTACTTTCTTCCGAACTTCTCTAGAATTGCATTCTAGTAAGTTGGCAAAAATGATTACAATAGCGACAGTTCAGGTATCCAAAACTAGATGGCGCGACCTAAATCCGCATTTTACGAAAGTGTTTTTTTATGTGATATGTCGATTGTTAGAGTACTATATCATCAACTAAAAAACTCAAAACGACTCCAGTTTCAATATTTATACAAATAGAAAGCAATAATATATTTAATATAGGTATATATATTATATTATAAATATATTATCAATAATATATTATTTATATTTGAAAATTAAATATATCCACATATGGAAGACAACTTAATTCGTTTCCTGTATTTGAATATTACTATGGTTTTCCATTTAGTTTAATGTTATTAATGGGTAAATCTATTCGATTTCTTGTACGTAGTATGTTCAAACCACGTTCAAACAAAATGCATGCTACTTGCTAGGAAATAAATATTATATTAGTATAAATTATATTATTTGCTAAATTTTGGAACCCACTAAACAAGTAAATATATCTGCAACATGTATACAACAAATTTCTTTGTCATTGTTAAATGCAAATAATGTACCTAATATATTTAATTGTAACATTGTTACTACGTCTTATGTAATATTTTGACCGTGTTATAATTACAAGAATGCAAAATTTTAAAAAACATTTGAATCTTATATATTCATTGCAATTTGTTATGTAAAATTTGATTAATATTCTTTTTGTAGTAGGTATTTTGTTGTATTAATGTACTCCATAATATACTTACCTGACGGTTTTTGAAGGAGGAACTAGGGTTTAGTTAGGCAATAACTGTACAACTCACGTATATACAGTAGAGCGTCGAAAATCCGAACCCCGGTAATCCGAACGCCCCAAAAATAAATAACAAAACAATAAATCACCGAGTAACCGAGTAAAAAGCTATTTTTGTCGATTCCTTTTTACAAACATATATTGCTTTTGTTTTATAGCTTGTATCCAATACTCGATATTTGATAATCCGAACAATTTGATAATCCGAACCACCCTCGGTCCCAATTAGTTCGGATTATCGACGCTCTACTGTATATGAATTATTTGAACAAATACGAAACTTATATGAAACTTTTTACTCAGTATGACAATTACTACTTGAAAAATAATTTTGTTAAAAAAAAGTGGGACACCTGTATATAAATTATTTATCATACATCACATATAATTTCTGCGGGGAATAGTGGAACAGTTACATCATACGTGTAACAGATGAACGTTTACTGTCTATTATACATGTTAACAGACCGAAAAGTCATGACGAACTTTCTGGAAAAAAGGGCAATAACTTGACACTTATGACACTATTCTCCGCAGAAACTGTACAACATATTTGACAAAGACTTCTTATTCACTTCTGAAGGTGTCACTGTAATCTTCCACCGTTTCCAGTGATATGCATGTGTGTATAATAAACAAATATTTCAACATCCTCGTTTGCTCCCCACGCATTATCAATAGTCAAATTCACACTTTCTGGCATCTCAGTATCCAGTGACAACGGTTCCGGAGAGTTCGGCTGTACATCACCATATCTAGAATAATAATATTTTAATTTATAGCATACCTATTTGTATAAAATAAAACATACCGTAAAACCTCTTGAAATCTTGCCCACCTTAGTTTTGCTGCCGCACTTCGTGAATTTGTGCCCGTAAATTTAGCATTGTCGGCAGAACCTTTTCGAAATTAAACTGAACGTCACACAAACGCGTTATTTACAACCTATCCTACTAAATCTGTTTATAACTATTATAACTGGAAACTATATAATCACCACTCAAAAATAGTATAATACAAATATATACTACAAACTCCCACACACGTTATAACTCTAAGAACACTAAAACTCCTCTATAAATCAAAAACAAAGACCGAAACGTGAACTGTCAATTATAGTAGTAGCACTGGCACGGCGTCGGGGTTCCCCTACTACGCCGAATGTAGTAAATACGAAATAAATTCAGATTTGGTTATATTTGCGCCATCTACATCTGGTAATTTTTCTATTTCGAAGCTTTGGAGAAAAGCGCGCCATTTGAATTCAGACGGGAGCCTTAAAACAATTTCAACCCTTTCTTGTGTATTCAGACGCATCTTTTTAAGAATGTATTGTAGGTTGACTTTAATCAAACTGGCATTTCTTCAATTTCTAAATATATTTTTTTCGTTTTCAAATAGAGATTTTACGTGTCTTTATAATAAAACTAATTTAATCCTAATCTTAAAAGTTATTTTAATTTTTTTTTTAAATTAAGTAATACATTAAGTAATGTACGTTGTAGCTAGTCACCTAATGAAGTAAGAGGCTTCGGATATATAAAAATTGTCATACTTTGTTGACCAGCAAAGTTATGCTGATTACTCCATACTTTGTTTACATCCTGAATTTACTTTGAAATTTGTTTAAATACATTTTAGGCATAATTTATTTATAATTTTACCACTTATGCATATAAAAGGAAATAACCTTAAAACACCCTTTCAATGTCTACTATTGTACAAACATACGTACATACAAACACCTATCACTACATATCGGCTTCAGTTCTACCATGTATTGAGATATCGGTCATTCTATTGGCTTTGCAGAGGGCGCTGTTGGTTAGTACGACCAAACACGGTTATCACCACACACGTTATCAACTGTGGATAACTCCCGGCTTCCGCTGGGTTACGTTCGTATTGAAATACATACAGGCGTCTATGGGTTTGCAGATACGTTGGCAGGTTTGGCCACTGAACAAGCCTGATAAGATGCAAGCTCCGCATGGACTGTGGGATTTCAGGAGCCGCGCTGGTATACGGTGTGATCAATTGTTCGGGTTTGCAGTTTACCTGGCATGGAGCCTAGACAAATTTACCGTGAATATCACGACCTGCATTAATGCAGTGTAAATGAAGTGCTTTATCTGTATACGTATGTAAAGTGGATATCAGGAATGGACACCCTATTCTGGGAGATGATTTATTTCGGAGCAAGTGTGTCCATAGGTGACCAACAAAATATTTGTAGTTGGAATTTGTTTTCAAAATGTTTATTACGTTGCATCACAAATTACAATTGACAATCGTGAAATATTTATAACTCTAGCGAACGATTTTGTAATAGAGAGTAAATTGTCGATTTGTGTTGAATACGAATCCGGACTAAAACATTTCCCACAATGCCTAGTTTTTGCGTTAATTTTTTGTTTTGATGATTGCCCACAAAATCAAATAAAACTTTTTGCTTAATTATACTGCATTTTTTTGTAGCACGAAAAGTCAGATTTGTTGGATTTTGATATTTTCTCGTATGTATGCCGTACGAGCGCATGTCGCGTGTTTCACCATTTTGATAATAATATTAAGGGGAGGTTCTCATGTAGAGACCTACAAAATAGGTTTTTTGGAACAGTTTTTCAAACAAATTGTAAGAGATATCAATATTTTTTCTTTTGCTATATATTTATTATACTTTAGACTACATAAAAAATTGTGCCAGAAAAACTACATATATGCAAGAAGTGGATCCTGTTGTAGGAAGTACCAGGCCCTGCGCGGCATGCTTTCCTTAACGACGTGCACTATGGCTCCTATGAAAATAACCTGAGATCGAAATTTTAAAACCGCGGTGAATCTAGATGAAATTAGTTGGAGGCTGAACCAACATTTAGTTAAAGAAATCCGATGTGGCCAGGCACATGACTTTATCATACTATATATATATAAAATTAATGGTTTAGCTGCATGCGATTCCATTAACCATTAACACAAATATATTAATTAAAGAGAATACACATTATGAATTAACATAATTTCAAATGATATAAAGCAAACGATGCCTTGCGCCGTGGGCGCTTTTATCGGAAATTGTATTTACAAATTTGAAATCTTTACGATTTACTCGCCAGTGAGTGAATAGCTTGGCGGGTATATTTTTAAAAACAAACAACGATAAAACAATAAAGATGCTTTACTAAAATATTTAAAACAACGTAAAACGTTTTGATCAAAATATTATTGAATAAAACATGGACACACACAGCACGCACACGCAGCTACCGCCACCGCCTTCGCCGTCTCCTTCGTTGATCGGGCTCAACGTCATCTACATCGCTCACGTCCCGCTCAGCATCTATTTGCAGAGGTCCTGCATCCGCTTTGCCTTCGTGCTTGTCCCCAGGCTGGTCAGGTGGTTCCGGCGCAGAGCTATTGTCAAAACATCACCGTATGACACTGTCTGTCATTAGTTCTGTCACAGTTCTGTCATTAGAATTAAAATCCTGGCTACCTAGTTTTCACGCCGTCACGACCGATCTCAATTTGAATCTGTTCCTACAGCCAAACTCTTAATTTTTCCAAAAAATGTCATAGACATAAATTATACAGAATTTCCTCTGCTTTAATTTATTATTTAACTGTTTTGACGAAATTACAGAAATGGCGGGTCTTTTGCAAAAGTCTTGAAAAATGCTTGGAGGAAACATCCAGTTCCTTTGGACCCTTTTGAGCCAAAAGCTTTTCCGCTCTAAGTTTGGTCATGCAACTTCTAAATATGAAGTTTCGTCCCGATACCTTTAGTAGTTTCTCCGGAATCGTCGTCACAAAAATCTGGTATACACACACACACACACACACACACACACACTTACACACTCACACACACATACACACATACACACACACATACACACACACACACACACATACACACACACACACACACACACACACACACACACACACACACACACACACACACACATACACACACACACACACACACACACATACACACACACACACATATACAGGCACACAGACATTTTTTGTATCTTGGTGAAATATGTTCAGGGGACCCAAAGGGACATATTTCCGCTAAAAGCTCAAAATTTTTCTTTGGCATGATTACAATACTTTATAATACTGCGTATGATAAAGTAAAAATAAACGGGAGTACCTATGCCGTTGGTCACCCGGTATATTCATGATGGTGACAAAATCCCTAGCATAGTACCTACTCACCACCGATTATGATGGCCGGTCATTGTTTTATGATTGTCAAACATCAAACTATTTATTGTCCACGTATAAATTTATGAATTTAATTAACAATCAGAATAATAACAGCTTACGAGTCGTATATAAAACGATAAACATAAATGTGCTTATGCTCGTGCGTTACAACCTAAATTATGTGCTCGTTAAATAATGTACCATTATTCCTTCTATTTTATTAGACATAATGGTGGAGTCGCCAAAAGTGATTTTGTTTATTATACATCTATGTTATCAACGCTGTCTTTGTCGGCAAAATCAAATGAATCTACCATCAGAACATAAACCACCGTTCATCTCAAATTGAATCGATACAAGATAGACAGACCGTGTGTAGTTCATCAGCAAATGCATCAGGCAAGAATTAAATATTTACCCAGCTGATAGGGAACGCGGATGACCGCGGATCCCGTTTAAATTACATTCGCTACTACCGACTGTATATATTATGGATTCGAGTAGTGGAGACGATTTTAATTAAAGCGAACAATTTCTATGCAGATGAACAGACATCCAGCACGGCGCGGCGCGGTCGAAATGTCCCGGTTTTAATTTTGGCACGATGTTGGCGGCACCGTTCAACGAACGTTAAACCGCACCGTTTTGTTCACGGGTCAATACGGTCCTGATTTACGCTGATCGTCGATAGATACGCGCGTAATTTTGTGATTATTGCACTACGGTTTGACCGAAATGGTGATGTTATCGGTTTTGCAAAAGTTGTGTTTTGTGGGTGTTTTTATTATGGTATTGCTAGCTAATTTGATGCTCTGGTCCACAAGATAATATTATATAAACAAATGAAATAGTTTACCCTAATTTTAAAAGTGTTTTAGTTGAGTTTGTGATATGTCATAAAAATATAGACCACTCAATGTATCAGATCTGATCCCTTCTTATTCCGCATTTGTTGCTTGAAACAAAGACAATAAAAAATGGAGATTTTTTTTAATGTCACGTGGCAAATATAAAAACTAAAACATTTTATTTCTTGTTTTGCTGTATATTTGTATTTCTTAATGTATTTAATATTCTCGAACGTACTGTATAAATAATGACTGAAAAACATGTTTAATAATTTAACAACCTTATTAAACAGTGTCCTCTTTCGAGGGTTTTTAATTCTAAGCAACAATGCACTGCTTAAAAAATAATGGTAGCGGCAACAGCAATGATATCGTCTTCACTTTCTCTATAGACCAAGAGCCCGTGACCGCCAGACCTTCCTCATAGTATAAAAGCTGCAAATTTCTCTGTGCATTTCCCCAACACAGGTAAATAACGATTGCCTACTATGAAGTTAGGATCATAGTGGCTTTGGCAGGTAATAGGTAGCAAAGATGTATAAAATTGCTACCTACTTTCGTCAAAGTATAAAGCGTAATGTTTTTATGTTTTCTTCGGAATAATATTAGAAATCTCATGAACCATTGCCAGGCACTTACTATCGTGGCAACCCTTCGCCAGACACCCTTAACCTTTAATAAATTGTAGTTGTACTTTCGTTATTTTATAAAGGCTGAATTTTATATATGTTACTTGGGTAACTATTAGAAGATGTTTTCTGAAAAGCCAGACAGTTTCGACAGTTCTAACATCTTGCCAGACAAAATTGAAGGGCAGCTGTATGTGCGAGCGCTGAGGCAACATTACGTTCAACGGGTGCGCGTAAAGACAGATCTAATAAATGAATAAATATTGTTTTGGAATTTCATGAATTTCAGTTTTTAACATTTAATTTAGTTCAAATATCGACATTTCATTAAAAGTTTATGCTTATTATGATTATAGAGAAAGGAATTGTTTCAGTACTAAGAAATCAAATGAAAAATAGTTTAATATTATAATCATACTCATCGTATGCAATATAAAAAATATATATTTATACTATAAGGGTAATACAGGATTTAAAGAAATGTTTAATCGTTTATTACTTTTCACCGTTGTAATCACTATGTTCGTCACTACTACAGTCCGTAGCTTGATCGTTTTCAATATCGTATTCACTGTCAGTTTCTGAAAAAACGTAAAGAAGTTAATACAATAATTATGAATAGCTACAAATGTATGTATCATTTGAAATAATAATGAAATACATGATAGAGTTTTTAGTGAATCACTGACGTAATTTGGCAGCTGATCCCCTTCAAACCCAACCATTATTTTCTAGTTGACATAATTATACATACATTTGTAGCTATTCATAATTATTGTATTAACTTCTTTACATTTTTACAGAAACTGACAGTGAAGACGATATTGGAAACGATCAAGCTACGGACTGTAGTTGTGACGAAGATAGCGATTACAACGATGAAAAGTAATAAACGATTAAACATTTCTTTAAATCCTGTATTATCCTTATAGTATAAATACATATTTATTATATTGTATACGATGGGTATGATTATAATATTAAACTATTTTTCATTTGATTTCCTAGTACTGAAAAATTTCTTTTCTCTATAATCATAATAAACATAAAATGTTAATGAAATGTCGATATTTGAACTAAATTGGATGTTAAAAACAAATTGAAATTCATGAAATTCCAAAATATTATTTATTCATTTATTAGATCTGTCTTTTTTTATTTATTTATAATTATATAACAAGAAAATTATATTGGATAATCCTCTGAAATTTTTTTTTGTCATGAATAATTCTATATAATGAAATTATCCGATAAATCCTAATAACTATCTTTACTCGCACCCGTTGAACGTAATGTTGCCTCAGCGCTCCCATATACCGCTGCCCTTCAATTTTGTCTGGCAAGATGTTAGAACTGTCGAAACTGTCTGGCTTCTCAGAAAACATCTTCTAATAGTTACCCAAGTAACATATATAAAATTCAGCCTTTATAAAATAACGAAAGTACAATTACAATTTATTAAAGTTTAAGGGTGTCTGGCGAAGGGTTGCCACGATAGTAAGTGTCTGGCAATGGTTAATGAGATTTCTAATATTATTACGAAGAAAATATAAAAAAATTACGGTTTATACTTTGACGAAAGTTGGTAGCAATATTATACACCTTTGCTACCTGTTACCTGCCAAAGCCACTATGATCCAAACTTCATAGTAGCCAATCGTTCTTTACCTGTGTTGGGGAAATGCGCAGAGAAATTTGCAGCTTTTATACTATGAGGAAAGTCTGGCGGTCACGGGCTCTTGGTCTACTACGGTATGCTACGAGCCTTCTATGATACACAGAAATAACATGCGCCCAATGCCAACATGTTGGCGAAGTGAATGCGCGCACTACGCGCAGCGTGTCACATCACCAACGTTGCCGAGACGTTGGCACTGCGTGTAGGAGCTCCTTTAGAGATAGTGTTACAGAAGAATAGTTTCTTTTTACTTTCTTTAGTTGTTTCAGTCCAGAATAATGATTTTTTTATTGGAGATGGCATCAGTACAACTGTTATCTCCAAAGGTGGTGTATTAATGCCAAAATCGCTACTCTCTGCTGCTAGTGTTGCAGCATTCTGTCTTATTTCATCATCTCCTATGATGCCTGTCGATATTTATGACAGAATTAAGGAGAATTGCTGATTTTAATTACGACACCCTGTAATAATTAGGGATTATTGATGTCCGTAATTCCGACACTAGTTGGAATTTGGACAAAATGCGTAGAATTAATTGTAATATAGCAAACGTTGTAAAATATGTTATTTTCTTGTGTAAAGACAGCAATAGAGCCATATGTATTACTTCTAACGTGTACACAATTCCGACACATTTACGGACGTGCTATATTTACATGTATCTAATTCCGACACCCCTAAATTTGTAAATAATAGTGATTAAAAAAGTATTATTGTGATAATATAAAGCATTTTTAGTCAGCCTAAATAGATATTATTGGAATTTTCTTAATTGCTGTTATCATGTAGCTATGTAAAAGGAAGTCGAATAGCAGTTATTTTTTGTAGGGAAAAATCAACTTTTAGCATAACACTCAATTATCAAAATCAGTTAAACTTCTAGGTTACATTCTGACCGTTAGAACATTGGTAGAATAAGAAACGGTTGTGTGTTGATAAGTATAATGGTAAGTGTAATCAATGTTGTCTTTTTTAATAGACAAGAATGTCCTTTTTTATTGTCAGAAAAACTATTTCTTGTAATTTTTCCAAATTATAGCGCATGAACCCGATGTTAGAACATGTTATGAACATCGGTTTCTAGAGAAAGAAACTATATTAGAAAACAAGTCAGATATAAGTCTTATTATATATTCATGTATAAAGATGGTTAAATACAGTATGTGAAATCGCCACAATATTTAAGAAAATTCTTCAGATGAACTAAACACAAAGAAACGTAAAACAAAGATTATTTGTTTGAAAAAAGCACGGACATTCTTTCAATACAACGTAATGAAAAATAAACAAAAATTAATTCTTTAGTTCTTACAAATTTAATTAATGCCTCCAATTCAAACTTCAGTCTTTAATCTGGACCATCATCAGACTTTTCCACACAATTTACTGTTAGCATCGAGACAATTTATTAAGTTTCAGAATTTCTATTCGAATCTCATCATGAGCTCATCGCGTCTGAATAACAGATAAGCGAAAATAAATAAAAGTAGAAATTCCAACTGCAGCATCAGATAATGCCAAATGATAAGAGTTTTCGCTGGTAGTTTCGTTTAATGGTCTAGTTTTAAGTTCGGTTTAAGCTGTAAGAGGCTTAAAAGGAAATTGAATGTCCACGACGTCTGCAGGACTCGAGATAAGAATCGCATCTGAAGCAGTGGTAAGACCCAGAGAGAAAGAGAGATAGAGCGAGAGAGGGATAGAGAGAGAGCAAGAGGCGGTCAAGTGTCGTATTTGTCCGACGCGGCTTCAATTTTAACGGTTCGCAAAACTTCGCTAAACCGACGACGACGCGAAGTCCATCTCAACGACCCTGCACTTCAGCAAATCTACGACACTATCTCAAAAGTTATCATCCCACTTGGGAGTGAGAAATTATATTTTATAAACTTTATTCAATATCTAAGAGAGAACCTGTAGCTATGATATTACAGGGAGGCTTTCTTAGTTATAAACTGGTCATCAAAATACGCCAGATTGACGTTGTCGGTGATGTTTCGCCGACAACGTAGCAATAGGCACCTCTATATCTACCAAATAGCGAACACATTCTTAACGTTAATTTCCAGTAACATCGACATCATTAAATGTGCTAATTTAAAATAATTTTTATATTTAATTATTATGCAACATTTATGCTGTTTTGTAACTGGTTGTTGGGAATTTTCTAGTTTCCATTAAAAAGGATTAAATACGAAATAACAAATAGAGTCATAAATACTGCATGTCATACACATGTTGCGACCCCATTTTTACCAGATTTTTGCATCAAATGCTCGAATTCGTATTCAAACGAGTCTGTGCCTGCAATCTGTAGTTTCCACACGATAACTCTGTCACGCGGAAGACATCATGCGACGCGGAAAGCCAACAAGCAAGGAACAGCGTTCTGTAATTATCACTTTTCATCAGGAACAATTGTCAGTTCGTGAAAATGCAAGAAATAAGTCAACGATAAGTGAGTCAACGATAAGTGACACTCTTCACCAATATGAAGAAACATGGAATTTGGATGACGTGTTCGGCCGGGACTATCACGAATAATTTCCCAAGTGAGCTCTATAGTTTTGCCCCGTTAATTATTTAGTAAAACTTGTAGGCTAAAGTAGAGTAAAAATATCCACAATAAGATTTTGTCAAGATTTTATCCCAACTTTACACGATGTTGACAGTTTACTACAGTACTACAGTACTACAACATGGTACAGGCAAAATACCCTAGATTCTAGATATAGTATATACCGAATTCTGCAAATTAAATTAAACTACTTTCCAATTAAATTGTAACTGTAAATTTTAAACTACATTGCTTATACCGGGCCTATAACGTACAAAACTCCTAGGGAATATACTCCAGTGCTGGCCTTAAAATTAGATTGGCAACACTGTAACGAAGAGACCTACCTAGATATGAATCTTCAATAAGTGGGGTGTTGCAAAGTGTAGGAGATTAAAATGTTTCGCGAACGTACGTACGTACGAGATGCAGTGGGGGCTGTGGGTGGGGGTGGGGTAAGGGGTTAAAGGGTGGGAGGACCTGCACTATCTAGCGTTTGGTAGGACGAGAGTCCTGCAGCAGGATAATAGACGTTCCCTTCCCATTAAGAATTTTAATACTTAATTAAGTTTGTAGGCGCCTTGCGCTCCATTGAACTGTTCAGCGTAAATGGGAAACTTAAATGTTCCTCTCGCACCAACCCTAAATTAGCACCGTCCTAAAATAAGAGCGAAAAGGGTGGCTGTTAAGTTAAGGGTTTAGTGTATGTAGTGTGTGTTATATTGTTGTACCGGTAAAGGGTAAAATGGGTAGTTAATGTTTGAGTTTACAGTATGGGAAAATTTGTGTTTAGGTACGTACTTTGTTGTTGTGTTGTTTTATGAGCTGAGAAAATACATTTTTAAAATAGTTCAGACGTGTTTATGCTCTATGTTATATTTTGTATGTGCTCTAAACTTATTTCTTAAAACAATCGTCTAAAATAGTATTTACTATTGAAAACTTCTACCTTTTTTTTTTGTAAAAAAATCAGCACATTGAGCCTCAAAACATGTACAAGTTCCAAAGGGTTTTTTGTTACCTTTTTTGTTCTTGAATAATCCACAGAATACAAAAAATTTCCGTATGTTTAGCTCAACTAAAATTGGTTGGGTAGATTTTGAGTTATATCGCCACAAAGTGTGCTTATTGCTATTTAACTAACTATGTACTAATTTATATTTATGTTGTCAACAGAATTGTAGCATATTACCAAAAATTGTGTGAAAAAGCTAAATTTTCTACAAATGCGGGACAAAATGTGAAAATTCGGGACTGTCCCGACCAAGGCGGGATGCCTGGTCACCTTAGTTATATAGTTTATACAGTGTATTCGTTACATGTTGTCTTGGAACTACGTGATAACTGACTATACAGGGTTAGTCAAAATTACCGGAATACCTAAATAATTCTCCAACCGTAAAAAAATCGACAGGTTTTTAAACTAATTTTAATTCTGTTGAACAATCTCTCGTTAAATAAATAAATATACAAATATATACAAATATACATATTTTCAATATACAAGGCGTTAATTTTATTATGGTAATTTGGTAACCTTTGCAGTCAATGAAACTGATTTTCATTTTTCGTTTGTAAAAGCTGAACCGATGGAGCAATCTTGATGCTATCAACAGACGAATTGTAGAGAATGAAATGACGAAAGAAATGAGCCACACACGGACTCGATCGGATTAATATTAACGGAGAAAATTTTATAAAACCCGGAAGAATCTGCGTTTTTTCAAAAATTCATAACTCCGCCACTTTTAAAGTTGTAGCGCAGCCCTTCGCGAGAAAGTAGCGATTGATGGGTACTTTGAGTGTGCACAACCCAGGCGTTGTCCGATGATTAGTTTTCGCACAATTGCTGATTTGAATTTTTTTATGCAATATCTTTCGGCGAGCCTGGATGCGTCGGAGGTGGTCGGATTTATATTTTTACTTTATCATACGCAGTATGTAAAGTATTGTAATCATGCCAAAAAATTTTTTTGAGATTTTAGCGGAAATATGTCTTTTTGGGTCCCCTGAACATTTTTGACCAAGGTACAAAAAAATGTGTGTGTGTGGGTGTGTGTATGTGTGTGTGTACCCGTTTTTGTGGCGACGATTCCGGAGAAATTACTAAAGGTATCGGGACAAAACTTCATATTTAGAAGTTTCATAACCAAACTTAGAGCTGAAAAGCTTTCTGTTGAAAAGGGTCTAAAGGAACTGGTGGTTTACTCTTAGCATTTTTCGAAGATTTTGTAAATGAGCCGCTATTTGTGTAATGTCGTCAAAATAGTTAAATAATAAATTAAAGGAGAGGAAATTTTCTATAATTTATGTATATGACATTTTTTGGTAGAATTTATAGTTTAGCTGCATGAGCAAATTCTATTTCATCAAGATCGGTCGTATTGCATTAAAACTAGTAGCCAGGATATGTCAGATTTTTTGATTCTAATGATAGTAGCTAGTGTCAAACGCTAATGTTTTGAAAATACTACTGTCAATATAGGCTGCGTTCGGATATTGAACACCATCACTTTTTACACCCAATAACACGTAAGTGTCATTTGGACGGTGTACCCGGTGCCAACGGACTACAACATCCGAACGCAGCTTTAATCGAGATAACTGTCTACTAGTTCTACTAGTTTTATTTTAATGCAGACATAGCCGATCTCGATCAAATAGAATCTCATGCAGCTAAACTATTAATTTTATATATAGTATGATAAAGTCATGTGCCTGGCCACATCAGATTTTTTTTTTCAATGAACAAGTATTTTTAAGTTGCTCTTTATATTTTTATGTAGGTAGCATTTCTAACGGGATTTCTAATGTCATATAACCGGTTGACGTAAAATTGTAAAAAAAATACTTCAATCAATTATAGAAAGTCAATCGTTCAATTTCTCGTATATGTTCTCGTATCCTTTTGACTGTAAATTTCGTCTGCTACAGTGTGGTATTTATAGTTTTGCGATTAAGTGTTTGAAATTAGAGGAATGAAAGATTAATGTCTGACAGGCACAATTTTTCAATGGTTTTTCGTTAATTAAAAATTATTTTTAATTAATTGTACGTGGAGAACTATTTATTATAAAGTTTTGGAGTCTTTTTTAATAATACAGGATGTTCTATTAAAAAAAAGTGTTCCGGTAAATTTGGCTAACTCTGTATAACTGACTCGGTATAGAACTAATCTGTTATCAACTAATTTCTCTACAAAATGGTTTCTCTTTTATGTTTTGATATTCTTCTTTAGTACAAGTTTTGCTTATTTGACACCTGTTTATTTTATATATTCTACTGGGCCACATCATATTGTGTAAACAAGCTTCACTTCAATAGTGTCTAGTACGCAACACAAGATATTTTTAACCCATTAAAAAACTGAAAAATCCACACCAAAAAAATCATTCCAATTTTTCACATTCCGATATCCAATCCTATCAAATCAAACACCACTTCAATATACTTAATACCCAACACATATACGTAAAATCCACAAATTCGCAACTGCATTTTCAATTTACGTTCCCAGGTTTCCACTTGTAACAGTTATTCCCACTTTGGCAGTTATTCCCAGAATTGGCTGTGTCTACCCACATCTAACAACTAATCAGAATGTGGAACGACGTTACCCTGTAATTTAATTTCCTTACTTGTAATTCGTACCACCGTCTGTGTGGGCCCTAGCCTTCAGTGTAACGTTTGCGCAAAAGGTAAGTCCGACACGCCATCTACCTACAGCTCGCGGAATTAATGCTTTCGTACGAGCGATGCCATCTCTCTCCCCTTTCCAATCTTTGACAGTTTGTAATTCCACACTGGAGTACTTCCGATACAGAAAGTTTGCACACGCGGTATAGAGGAAATGTTGTTCTTGGGTTTAATCATCTGGAAAGGGGTAGATGACAGAGTAGCGCCCTTTGAGTATACGGAATTCGAATTCGGAATTCCTGTTAAAGACTATTGCGGTTGATGTAGCAAGTATATATAAAGCCGGGGCTACACATTCGTATACTTGCTAAATATCAAATATTTGCCAAGTATGAACATTTTAGTACTCTGTTTAATTTTTCCATTTTTTAATTTCGTTTTGTGTGTAGTAGGTCGTATACGAAGATTGACTATAGATTTGTAATTATTAGTAAGATTTTTGATTTTTCTAAAGGGCGGAAACCTCATAAAATTGTAATTTTGTGAAACCGTCAGACAGACAGTTTTCCGGAAACAGTCAGACAGAAATTAAAAAAAAATATTGTTGTTTTTACCTGTCCACATAAACGCAATGTTATTTCTTTCCAAGAAAAACGTACACCATATACAAAGTGTATCCTAAGTTGATGCTTTTCTATGAACAATATAGATGATACTCATTTATGAGCTTTGAAAATAAACCTTTTTGTTAATTAAAAAAGCTACACAAAATTGTCTCTGCTATTAAAATATTTTTAATCGTTTTCGTTTCACTTCAAGTAATAAACATCATAAAAATTTTATAGCCAGCATGTCTATAAAATAATTTATTTGGAAAATTATACTTTATTTGCTTATATTTATATGATTGTCGATTTTTATGATGTTTATTATTTGAACAGAAGCGAAAGCGGTTAAAAATATTTTAATAGTAGTGACAATTTTGTGTAGCTTTTTTATTCAACAAAAAGGTTATATTTTGAAACCTCAATTGTTTAAATATTTGTTTCAGAAGCTAAATGATCTGTATTTCAGATCAATTAGCTTCCTAATTTACATAAAAAAATATATTTTTTTTCTTATTAAAATAATAATTTATTTAAACTAGTTCACATCAATGACCGATTGTATTGTTTTACAGTCTGTTAAAATTAGATGCTGCGAATTAATAATACAGAAAGCTAATGAATTAAACAAAAAATCATTAAAATGAAACAAACAGTTTCGTCAAGATTTGTTTTGTAAATTTCCACAAGAATGCCTTTGTTAGTACGCAGTGAATGCTGCACTTATGTAATTAAAAATATGTCGGCATTATAAAATAAAACCTTGCTTGTTCGTAATCAAATTATCAGTTTGATTTGAAAAAGCTAATGTGCAAATAAGGCGAACTAATCGAAAAAATAGCTAGTGCCCATTCGGTACGCACATGTAGCAAGTCCTCAATGAAGATTTTCATGTATTAGAAAATGCTATGTGGCGATGCATCAATGTCCGATGCATTTACTGTTGCAGTGCAACTCTGGCGGTCAGAAATCACAAACGAGTATGGTACAAATTTGATGGTATGTCTTAGTGTTATAAAAATCAGCCGGTAATCAAGTATGGATGAAAAATATTCGGTGAACGAACTTAATAGGAAAAATAAATCACTCATGGAATCGGTTAGACCAAATCAATAACAAATATTTTCGATTTGCGTGGCAAATATATTTGCCAAATATTTAACATGTGGCAAATATTTGATATTTGGCAAGTATATGGATATGTAACCCCGGCTTAATGTTAATATTTTTGAAAAGATCGAGAAACTCACCGATTCTGTTATATTGTTGAATCATTGGGCAACAATAAAGAATTGCCGGACAAATGACAACTGATTCGGATAGGACTTTTTCCCAGGAATCCGTATCTGTAGGTGTAAGTGTTTTTGGCAACTTTAGAACACATGCAAAGCAGTTACGTTATTTGGTAGATGTTTTTATGTAGGATCAAATAAAACTTTGAACCTTCTCCTTTAAGACCGTATAGTGAGAAATCTGATGGCATTACTTTGAACATTTTACCCCACTTTTTTTATAGGAGCGCGTGCCCATCGTAGTCCCGGTCGGAGTGCACTGCTTCTTCCTTTATTTATACATTGTACAGGCCAAATAAAAAGTTGACGGAAAAATGACAACTTATTTCAATAGGATTTTTTCACAGAAATCCGAATCTAAACACAGAAATGGGGATTTGGCTCTTGTTTTCGCGAAAAACAGTGTTTAAGATAAAGAAAACGTGTTTTGTGCTACTTTTATACGCATGCAAAACAATAACGTTATGTGAGTAGTAAATGTTTATATGTAGGACCAAATAAAAGTTTGAATGTTGTCCTTTAAGACCATATAAACGTAAGAACGTAAAAACGTAAAAACGTAAACGTAAAATGTTCAAAGTTTATGCCATCTGATTTCTAGCTACATGGGCTTAATGCAGAAGTTTAATTTGATTCTACATATCTACATCTATATCTACATCTATATCTACATCTACATCATAACGTTATTGTTTTGCACTTGTCCAAAAGTAGCAAAAGATACGTTTTTTTTTCGGCTTTAACACTGTTTTTCGTGAAAGCGAGAGCAACCCCGCTATTTCTGTGTCCATATTCGGATATCTCAGTGCAATGTGTAAATAAGGAAGAAGCAATGCGCCCCGAACGGGGCTGCGATGGGCACGCGTTCCTAAAAAAAGTGGTGTAAAATGTTCAAAGTATATGCCATCAGATTTCTCGCCATATTGTCTTAAAGGAGAAGGTTCAAAGTTTTATGTGTCCTACATAACAACATCTATTACAGAACGTTACTGTTTTGCATGTGTTCAAAAGGAGCCAAAAACGCGTTTTTTTCCACCTTTAACACTGTTTTTCGACAAAACTAGAGCCAATACACCATTTCTGTATTCAGATTTGAGTTCCTGGGAAAAAATCCAATCTGAATCAGTTGTCATTTGTCCGGCAGTTTTTTTTGTTGGTCAGTGTGATAGAAAGAATTGTAATTTTAATATTTCGAGAAATTTTAAAAAGATCGAGAAATTTTATACAAAAAGGCTATCTTAGTTTGAAATGTCAAATTTTGGACCGAAAGTCGTGGAACATTGTATATGAATATTAATTTTAAAAAACTAAGGGATGATAGATAACACGAGTTATGAGCAGCATAAGTACTTCGCTGAGGGATAGAATTCCCTGATGTATACTTAATTTTATAGCTCATAAAATGGTCTATTGCAAACACTTTACTGCGCACTATAAACACCTATTCACTTAAACTATCAATAAAATAGACAGTTGTTTTTTGCTACAAAAAGATTCGTATACGTTTTATATAATACACTGCTCAAAAAAATTAGGGGAACACGTTTTTCGAAACGTGTAACTTTTTAAATAATAGTTCTAACCAAATCAAAGTTGGTATACTTAAACGGCATATATTTAACTAAAGAAAATTACAAAAACAATGTTACTACTCTTAGTTACTTCTAAGTTACACTTAAAAATGTAAATTAATAACGCAAAACAAAATGGAAATGCCTGTCATAGTATCGATGACAGTCGGGTTTTCTGTGGATTGGTGAGATTTAATACAGTGTATGCCGTCCACGAGCACGAATCACTTCCTCACACATGCGTGGCATGCTTCGCACTAATCTGCGAAGAGATTCTTGGGGAATCCTTTCCCATAGGGTATTTGACTATTATTGGAAAACCATCTTAGTGTGTTTATTCCTTCACTCTACATTGTAAATGCATTATTTTTCGTAATTATTTCCTCAATATTTCATGTAAATCAACGTTAAAAATTGAATCTAATCGGCCCATATGGTCTGTCAGCATCGGCATCGTCGCCGTTTGGTAATTGTGTTGTATGATGTGTTGTTTTCACAATTTCTACATAAAAATGGGTTATAAATGGTGTATAAATCCACAATGTAGAATAACGTCAATAAAATCTCCGGATAAACTACTTGTAGCTGTTCCGCAAGATTAGAAACTGCGTAAAAGTGGTTGGTTCGTAGAAATCCAAATGAAATAAATAGCGGCCAATACAAGTGTTTTTTGTTGTGAAGATTACTTCGACATAAGCAAAACTGACTACAATAAGTTATTTATCGTATTTTCGAACCAGGTATTATCTGATCTGACAGCTTAAGGTTAGGGCTATCCTAACCTACAAAGTTATGCTTGCATGGCACTTTAGTGCTATTAAATTCAAACGGGAGAAGCATAAGAGCGCGTTCTGATAATCGGGTAGGGTATGGTGAGAGTGACGCGCTGCATAATAGGCGGACTATCGTCATACGGCGTTTATCTGCATATAAGAGAGATACAGCCGACCCAGGTTATCTGAGCATTGCTCTCCCCATACCCTACCCTGACAAACCGAACGCGCTCTAAGCGTACTAACGAATGATGTCACTGGGGACTGAGCCAATTACAGAGCGTTGTCAATCACTTGATAGCACGTGAATAAAATTCAATTTTAATTTTGGTTTTTAATAGAAATAAAGCATATTTTTACTTTGAAATGTAATAACAAATAGTTTTCTTGAACTGTAATCTATTAGGATGACTATAATACAAGCCATATTTTTAATACAGTCAAATACCCTATTGAATAATTTAAAACACGAGTAAAATAAATATTTTAATCACTTGCAAAGCATCCTTTTAAGTCCATAGAGGGCGCAACGCGAATCGATAGAAATGCGTCCGCCCGACAGCTGCAGTCATTCCAGCGGTACTAAAATATTTTCCGGGCCGTTTCCGGTTAGGTATAGGACGCCCTTTCCCGGTTTATTTTATCGCAGACCAAGCAAACATAAACTTACCCACTTTCTGGGGATGCAGGGGGTACAGGGGGGCAGATGTAAGCGAACCGCTTCTGGCATTACAAGGAGGCGCTGTTCTCCTTTAGGAATACAAAGCGACTTTAATAAAATAAGCCCCGAAGGGTGATTCGCCTAGCACCAACAAAACATAGAACCGTAATTAGGACATCCTGACCACCTACCCGCATCGATGTACAGTCACGGAATTAAGTATGTTTGTATCGCTATTGCAGGATTTGAAAATAGTATGTCGGTTATATATTCGTGTACTGGTCTACCTCGACCCGGCCGCTTCGCAATAAGTTGTCCAAGGTATTTTTTTCGATGGGTGTAATATCTATTATTAGTCTATTTTCCTTAATGTAATACCTTCAATCCAATGTAATAATTGTAATATGACCATTAATTAATTATAGAATTATTTTTATATTAATAAACATGAAAGTTTTTGATAAAATGATATGAAAATATCATACGTATATGTTACTACGTATATATCTTTACGTAAGTAAAGACACAAATAATCTTGTTGTCAACGAGTGTTATTATCAATGAAGATAGACTCTTTCAGAATTGTAATATTAAAATATATTCACTAAATGTAAATAAATTCCCTAAATTTAATATAAATTTTTATTTAGGGCGGAGCATGTCTTTTGTATTTACTTTACAGCAGTTAATATTTTAATTATCTTTTATGAGATTCTAATACCTGCTTGACAACCAAAATAATTAAAATTATAGCAATGATATATGCAGGATGCCCCACGTTTTTTGTGGAAATTTTTTTTTCAGGAAGTAAATTAGTTCTTCAATTCTTTAAAAACTTACAACCGTTTGAATTATTAACAATACCTTATTTTAAACGGCTCCAACTTCTGAAGGAACAGAAAACCAATACGTCCATATGAAACTTATTACTTTCTACTTTCTAGAAAAAGCAAAACATTTTGTGTATTTTTTTTGATTCATTTGTTAATTCCAATAATTATTAATATTTTTACTTAAATTATTGTAATAGATAAATTAAATTAATAATTAAATAAATTTTTGGTTTTGCAATGTATTAATTTTTCTTTTTTGCTTAAGGGATGTAGCGCTTTAAAGCATTGAAAACAACTAAGTATATATAAAATATTTTACTCAGAATGACACTTGCTTTTTTACAAAATGATTTTGCAGATAAAAGTGGGATACCCTGCATATAAAGTATATCTTACATTTGCGTTTCTCACTTAAGTTTTTGTAAAAAATACAAAATAGGGTTTAATTATTAATTTAATTTGTACTTTTAGTTATTTTGCAGTGACATTTAAATTAGAGGTCGTGACTTCGTTGCGAACATTTTATGGAATATAATATTTGCAATAATTATTATTGGTAATAATAACTTTTCTTTCTTTATTAATTTAAAAGCGATCAAAACCCTGAAAAAAATGGAAGAGAAATATTTCCAAAATAGGTATCTGATCAGATCTGAAAATGTAATTGTTATTAACTGATCTAGAATGTCAATTTTCGCTTGTATTTATAAGAAGTCTGGTTGTATGGCCTGATTCAAATTCTAGTGAAATCCCTCACCAGGATATTTCACTTGTTAGCGGAGATTGAGAGTTTGTTTAATTCCGGCTGCTAAATATTACACACATATAAATCTGAAGAGAAATTTCACATCTAATTTACCTGGATATAAAAAAAATGTGTTTTATTTATTGCGCAGTTATTTATAAAGTAAATTCCAAATGAAATAATAAAATGGTGAAAAAAACCTACAATATATTACAATAAAACTTCTGAAGCGTCCTTCGCACTTACTTCTTAAGGACGCTACAGAAGTTTTATTGTAATATAGTTCCAGTCCAATAAGCACATATTAATCACTTACAATAAATTAGCTTGTTTCTAAATTTATAAATAAAATAAGAGGCGTGCATTAACAACGACAATACGCAAAAAATAACATTTTGACTTATAAGTTGTTTTTTCTACTTTGCATTCACAATGCACACATTTGAACACTGTTTTCGGTGTTACAATTAACACATTGTAATACCGAAAACAGTAACATTTTTGTCTGATTGGTACACAGTGATATCAAATGCCATATGTCAAACGTACAATACATAACCCAACATCCCAACATCCCAACATCGTTATCATTCTTTTCAACTAAACATCAAATAAACATCAAATAAACATCAAAAAAACATCATATATAATTCAAGGACCACATTTACTTTAATAAGGTATTATGCGAAGATCAAACCTACATCGTAGATACGAACGATTTTAATTACTGCTGCGAGATTGTATATGCGCAATAAATGGTTTATCAGCATACACGTACGAAGCTATAGTACATTTAAGGTGTAGAGGATTTCTTAGTTTATGTAACGTATAAGTTTTCGGTAATATTTTGGACGCTTGGATGCTCGGTTTAATTCATATTCGTTTTTGTCCGTCGCTTTCGACTTCGTCTTAGTTCTGGTTGTGTGCAACGTATTTGTATTACCTCCATCACATGTAATTTTACTAAGTATAATTTATTCTAATAAACTACTTTGCCGAAATTAGAATTGGGTTTCAATTATAAGTGCTTGTAAATATATAAGCCGCAACGGCTTTGTAGCGGAATTAGGTAGACACCGCTATTAAACGTTAAGCGTTATAACAATTCTTTAGTAAGTTCTTGTTCTTCGAAGTAACTAATCAGTCACCGCCAAACACTTCTATTCTGATTATTATACTTATGAAACCACTATTTTAAAGTTATTAACTTTTTAGGTTAAGTTTCATGTATTTATCACAGTAGGGTTAAAAGTGTTGCCCCAAGCTCCATTATGATCATCGTTGCGACCTCGCTGAATATTTATTCAAACTTGTAGGCTAAAGTAGAGTAAAATTATTCACAATTAGATTTTGTCATGATTTTATCTCATCGATCTCAATTCTCATCCTTAACGAAGTTGACAGTTACTACAGTGCTGCCACGTGGTACCCGCAAAATACCCTAGATTCTAATTTAGCGCGATATAGTAACCACAATTTCTAAACTTAAATAAAATTAATGACGCAAAGTAGAAAAAATAGTATATTACACTCGTTTTATAAGACGTATTGCCGCACTCGTTCCATTTGGGCACTCCTCGCTACGCTCGTCGTGCCCAAAACAACTCGTGCGCCAATTTGACGTCTTATAAAACTTGTATAATAATATACTATTATAGATTATTATTTTATTTATTAACAATAATAATTACTATGTTGTCTAAATGTTCTTTTAGATGGTCGTATATTTTGGTTTATTTAATTTTTTTAATAATAATTATAACATATTATTACATATTCCGCCAAAATTAGTAGAAAATTTAGAGCTTGCTTCCACAAGCTATTATAAATTGTTGTAAATTACTGATATACATAATTGTCATTATTTTCAGTTGTCTGATATTTGAAACATATTGCTGTAAAGCAAATACAAAATAATAATATATAAACACTGTAAAATAGCGTTGAGGCTAAATATCTCGAAAACCCCTGTAAAACACAAGTACCTAACAAATTACCATAAATATAAATTTAAAACAAATTTAATTTTAATTTATTTCGGGTTTGTGAATAATTGGGCATGTCCAGCAGACTCACTGGTGACATACCGCTAAGTTACCGGTGGATCAGCGGCGACGATAATTGGAATTTTCAGCCTGGATTCCTGAATTTCTTCTACATGTCACGGCCGCTGTGACAGTGGCACAAAGTATATGTTCAGGATTGCAAGCATGCTGATAATTCCGATTATCGTCGGCGCTGATCCACCGGTAACTTATAACGCCGCAAAAATGCAGGATGTGTACATACTTTTTTCCGCAAGTCTACATTATTTTCAACTGTTTTGCCGTAGTATCCACGGTTTTAATATTTCGTCAATTTTGTTTGCTGTATTATACGAAAAGCATATTATATTTTCTTGCAACCCCATTATAGAATTATAGGGGACTATCAATCGCAAATGGTATTGTAAACTACCCTTAAGGTTTGCTTTTATTCCTTTTGCGATGTTAAAGTTTCTGTTTAAGCTTAACATAAACTTTTGATGGTCGAATGAGGCCATTAACTTCACGGGGGTGCACGGAGCAAGCGATTTAGTTCGTGACCACGGGGGTAAGTTGGCTGTAAGGGGCGCACAAAGTTCGTTTTATGGGGTGCACATCCTCGCCAGGCTGTGTGGTTGGAATGAGAATTTTAGACAGCTCAATAAACACAAGGAATTTAAGTTTGTGGAATTTAAGCTGTTTTATTATTTTTATATTGTGAAAATTTGTGGTAAAAGGGCAGAATGGGAAGTTGTATCTTCTGAGCAGTTGCTTGCATATACAGTGTGTCTCAGAGGACGATAGATTGTTGTGCTTTTGTTATTATTAGAGATAGAAATTTGGTTAAAGGAACAAAGTACTACAGATTTGTGTTTGTGTGCTTCTAACTTCTAATATACCCAAAAAAAATGCTTATTTTTGTTGAAAATGCATGTTTGCATATAAATTATAGGGTAGAATAAATGTGTTTCTATCTTCTATAATAATGCAGACTTACACACAAAATAATGATTACTTAATCGTATACAAATTATTTTTAATTGTTATTATGATGTGGCTTGAGCTTTTGTTTAACCAAATTTGATTTTGATTGATTTTCAATTTTAATCGAATACAATTTTCGAAAACAATCGGCAATATTCTATGGCGTCCGCAAATTTTATTAGAGCTTGGCTCCCCGAAAAGCCACCACCTACCGTGTACGTTGGTTTTTCGCATTTTACCGCAAAAAGGTCACTTTTTTACCGCTGTTTTATTATTTTTATATTGGGGAAATTTGTGGTAAAAGGAAAAAATGGGAAGTTGTAGCTTCTGAGCAGTTTCCGTGCATATACAGTGTGTCTCAGAGGACGATAGATTGTTGTGCTTTTGTTATTATTAGAGATAGAAATTTGGTTAAAGGAACAAAGTACTACAGATTTGTGTTTGTGTGCTTCTAACTTCTAATATACCCAAAAAAAAATGCTTATTTTTGTTGAAAATGCATGTTTGCATATAAATTATAGGGTAGAATAAATGTGTTTCTATCTTCTATAATAATGCAGACTTACACACAAAATAATGATTACTTAATCGTATACAATTATTTTTAATTGTTATTATGATGTGGCTTGAGCTTTTGTTTAACCAAATTTGATTTTGATTGATTTTCAATTTTAATCGAATACAATTTTCGAAAACAATCGGCAATATTCTATGGCGTCCGCAAATTTTATTAGAGCTTGGCTCCCCGAAAAGCCACCACCTACCGTGTACGTTGGTTTTTCGCATTTTACCGCAAAAAGGTCACTTTTTTACCGCTGTTTTATTATTTTTATATTGGGGAAATTTGTGGTAAAAGGAAAAAATGGGAAGTTGTAGCTTCTGAGCAGTTTCCGTGCATATACAGTGTGTCTCAGAGGACGATAGATTGTTGTGCTTTTGTTATTATTAGAGATAGAAATTTGGTTAAAGGAACAAAGTACTACAGATTTGTGTTTGTGTGCTTCTAACTTCTAATATACCCAAAAAAAAATGCTTATTTTTGTTGAAAATGCATGTTTGCATATAAATTATAGGGTAGAATAAATGTGTTTCTATCTTCTATAATAATGCAGACTTACACACAAAATAATGATTACTTAATCGTATACAATTATTTTTAATTGTTATTATGATGTGGCTTGAGCTTTTGTTTAACCAAATTTGATTTTGATTGATTTTCAATTTTAATCGAATACAATTTTCGAAAACAATCGGCAATATTCTATGGCGTCCGCAAATTTTATTAGAGCTTGGCTCCCCGAAAAGCCACCACCTACCGTGTACGTTGGTTTTTCGCATTTTACCGCAAAAAGGTCACTTTTTTACCGCTGTTTTATTATTTTTATATTGGGGAAATTTGTGGTAAAAGGAAAAAATGGGAAGTTGTAGCTTCTGAGCAGTTTCCGTGCATATACAGTGTGTCTCAGAGGACGATAGATTGTTGTGCTTTTGTTATTATTAGAGATAGAAATTTGGTTAAAGGAACAAAGTACTACAGATTTGTGTTTGTGTGCTTCTAACTTCTAATATACCCAAAAAAAATGCTTATTTTTGTTGAAAATGCATGTTTGCATATAAATTATAGGGTAGAATAAATGTGTTTCTATCTTCTATAATAATGCAGACTTACACACAAAATAATGATTACTTAATCGTATACAATTATTTTTAATTGTTATTATGATGTGGCTTGAGCTTTTGTTTAACCAAATTTGATTTTGATTGATTTTCAATTTTAATCGAATACAATTTTCGAAAACAATCGGCAATATTCTATGGCGTCCGCAAATTTTATTAGAGCTTGGCTCCCCGAAAAGCCACCACCTACCGTGTACGTTGGTTTTTCGCATTTTACCGCAAAAAGGTCACTTTTTTACCGCTGTTTTATTATTTTTATATTGGGGAAATTTGTGGTAAAAGGAAAAAATGGGAAGTTGTAGCTTCTGAGCAGTTTCCGTGCATATACAGTGTGTCTCAGAGGACGATAGATTGTTGTGCTTTTGTTATTATTAGAGATAGAAATTTGGTTAAAGGAACAAAGTACTACAGATTTGTGTTTGTGTGCTTCTAACTTCTAATATACCAAAAAAAAAATGCTTATTTTTGTTGAAAATGCATGTTTGCATATAAATTATAGGGTAGAATAAATGTGTTTCTGTCTTCTATAACAATGCAGACTTACACACAAAATAATGATTACTTAATCGTATACAAAGTATTTTTGATTGTTATTATGATGTGGCTTGAGCTTTTGTTTAACCAAATTAGATTTTGATTGATTTTCAATTTTAATCGAATACAATTTTCGAAAACAATCGGCAATATTCTATGGGGTCCGCAAATTTCGCAAATCCCGAAAAGCCACCACCTACCGTGTACGTTGGTTTTTCGCATTTTACCGCAAAAATGTCACTTTTTTTGTAATTTAAACTCCTAAATGAAAAAATTATTCATAAAATTCTATACAAAAGTGCTATTTACAGGGCACGCCAAGATAGGGATACTGTTTTTGCTAAAACTACCCACTATCGCGGGAATAAGTGTATGAGTTCTCAAAAAGCGCTAGACAGATTTTTTGTTGAACATTTATTTATACAAAACTATAATTAATTAGTGAATTAAATGTAAATATATATTTATTAACAAAAAGGAAATGTTGAAATTGGTTTAAATTTTTATCAATTCCATTGAAAAAGAAAATAAAATTATCATATTATACCGTGTGCGGCAGAAAGTTGGACACTAACGGGAATTTTTTTTGTTATTTCTTAACTTTTCAGAAAATTTTATTCTTCATAAAAGCTCCTGGATGTCTTAAACCTAAGATGCTAATATTATAGTGTAATTCAGACCAATTAAAATATAAAACGGTATTCTGTATCATATTCAATGGTTAAATAGTTTGCCACCAGTTGAGACTAGCGCCTACGGTGTCCTCTAGTAAGTAGTCCCGGACATTCACGGACGCAGGCGACATTGAGCGACTGTAATTTAAATGTAACCGACAACAGTACGGAGCGCTGAGTACCTGTCAAATTGGCCAGTGTTTAGAGTTTGTGCATAGAGATTTGTGTTTGGTTAAGAATATTTAGAAAAACACATGTAAGTTACTAATTTGTATAGCAATTAATTAATTGATAGAACGCAAAATCATTTCAATTTAGTCAGCAATAAACTTGAAATTTGTTTGAAACTCAGATTTAACATTCTGTTTACGTATTTATGTAGTGAATACGATTATGCAAGGTATCCTGCAACTTCTGGGGATAAATCTCAGATAAATAAAGAGACACGGATGGGCGCCGTGAGAACTTAAGGTAAGCGAATGTAAACAAAGCTGCATGGGCGGCGAGCGTGTTTTACCTAGGGGTTTAGAATAACGCAACATTTTTTAATATTACCAGCAAATAAAGACAAGCTTAGGGAATAAACTAGTAAGTACATCAGCATAATACATAATAATAGTCAAAATATAGGACTACCATTATAAATTACACTATTAAACTTATTAAAAAATAAAATGAAATATAAAAATATTTATTTTTTAAATTGAATTTATGGCAAGAAGTTGCAGGACATTTATATATTTCTTTTCTTTTTTCTAATTCAATAACATATATTTTAGCTTATGATATGGCTGAAAATACAACGTGTACCATATGTAACGAGACTTATAGCAGTGTATGCAATCTGAGATAACATGCCCGACGATTTCACCCTGACTAAATGAATGTGTTGATACCTGGAGCACATAAAAAATCTAGAAATTTTCAATTTTCTTGTGAATGCGGTAAAAATTTTAATCAGAAACGAAATTTAGTCTTTCACCAAAGAACGCACACCACCGTAACTACGCAAGATAAATCTAAAATACCCAAAAAATTAAAGAAATCTCCGGAACGGCTCGACCGAAGTTAACGAAATTTTGGGATTAAGTATTTTACAACCTTGTGAAGTCGTATCGGTATCGTATCGTATCGTTATCGTTGATGCAACGTTTACAGTTTCTGAGATATAACCTCAAACTTTTGAATTTGAAATAGAACACCATGTATATTTCGACATTTTCTGTTACAGTCTTCACTATTATATCAAAAACATCTAGAAACTAACAAAAACGTTTATTACTTAGGTCTAAAAATTAATAAAGAAAGAATCGATAACAAAACATTATTACATTTTCTACTGCAACTACTCTAGTTGGTTTATGAGGATTCTCAACCATTGACAAGAACACATTGTTTTAAATTTGATCGATTTATTTTTTTGTTGTAGTTATTTTTTATCAATTTTTTCTTTGTTAATTTTTAGACCTGAGTAATAAAGGTTTTTGTTAATTACTACATGTTTTTGATATAATACTATAACAATCGTAGTAACAGTGATATGTAATGGACGACTGTAACAGAAAATGTCAAAATATACATGGTGTTCTATTTCAAATTCAAAAGTTTGAGATTATATCTCAGAAACTGTAAACGTGTATCAACGATAATAACGCCAGTGACTTCACAAGGTTGCAAAATACTTAATTCCAAAATCTCGTTAAAATCGGTCGAGCCGTTCCGGAGATTTTGTCACTTTTATTTCATAAACTTCAATTGTCTTTTTCTGGAAAATTTTCTGATGTAACGCCATAAAAATATTATGCTACCATTAAGACAGTTAAAAGATCTGTCAAATTCATTAAAAAAGATATAGGGTTGTCATTTGAAAAAAATGTCGATGACATCATCTGTTGAAAACAATTGAAGGTTCAAAAAATAATTTGATATCATACGGTGTATTTTGATAATTATATATCGACGTGTTCGAGGATTTTTTAAAATAGCAAACCGTTCTTGAGATTTTGTCATGTTCCATACTTTACGCGCTCACTGTATATAAATAAAAATATGTTTGAATACCTTTTTCGTTATTAAATGTATAGTTATTTTGTTTTCAATAAATGGATTATATAACAATTAGTAGATGTTTTAATCGATACAATATTCATGTAGGTAAGTAGGAACGATTGCGGTGGACTTAATACATTCTAGAACGATAGAGTATAGAATCATAGTTGTGTAATAGTATATTTTCACGCTGTGTGCACTTCATATGATACTTAATATGTTAAAATGTTAAATAACTTCTATTTGGATCAATAGTCTTGGAGATATTTAACTTGAAAGTTTTATGTGCGCGAGTAAATTAATAAACAAAGAACGTGGAATAAGATTAATATTATTAAAGTGCCAAAATTATTATTTGTATCACATGTTCGGAATATCAGGAATACCCATTGTTAATATTTATTTATCGATCATCTGCTTTATCTCTTTGTTTAATTATTAAGCCACTGTTAGCAACTTGCTACGTAACAACTGCGTTACAGAATTGGCCTGATTATCTGCTTGCATTTACCGGATTTTAACAAAAACTATGCAAAAATGTGATTTGTAAAATGCTATTTGGAAATATTAGAAGTATCTCCGCTATTTTAAAATATTTTAAGTTGAAATTTTCAAGAAATATACTTCATTACTTAGACAATAACATTTCAACCCCAAAGAATCCCTAGGATGTGCACGTTACCCCTTAAACTACTAACAAACTAAACAAACATTAATTTGCAATCAAACATCAAACACAAACTTCCAAATGAACACCGTAAATAGCCTCGAAACATTTCAAATTTTCAACATGTTCCCATCGCCACGGCACACTCAATAAATATTTAGAACTCAATAATTCGTCGCTGCGGAGTTTGTGATAGTTTTAATTAACCGCTGCGCTAACTGGGATGCTACGACGTGATATCGCTCGGTAATTAAATACTTCGTACTCGATAGACGATCGGGTGAACGAAATATGGAAAAAAATAGGCGAAAGCGGGCAAAATGTTGATTTGATTTTGCGCCCGATGAACTGAAAAGGTCACCCGCGATTGCGGATGATACAGTACTGACTTCAGGGGCCAGACATGAGCTTAACTAACCGTTAAATTTGACGAATTACCGCTATATTCGTGTATAGACAGTATGTGCACGTGGGTATTTTTGAAAGTTTAATCAATATTGTTGTGTATTGCGATAATAGAATAATATTTTCCTGTATTTGGGGATTTCGTGTTATAATCAGTGGCCGGACAAAAATGTATGTCTCGCAGTGCTAGAAGTCGCCCAGCTATGAGTGTGCGTAGCGGGCACGCATGAGTTAATGACGACTTATGCGGTCCATTGGATTGATATCCATAGGCGCGAAGCGCCTGGCGGTCGGTAGTAAACCGAGTGAATTTAATATTAAATTGGAATATTTTTGAGAAATTCCTTCATCCGTAAATGAATTCGTAGAGATTTGTTTTAAAATATTAAAATCCGGATTTCTATGTACTACCGCATCAATTTTTTT
This sequence comes from Aphodius sticticus, assembly GCA_963966075.1. NCBI lineage: Eukaryota > Metazoa > Arthropoda > Insecta > Coleoptera > Scarabaeidae > Aphodius > Aphodius sticticus. The sequence goes on along the minus strand of OZ014509.1, from coordinate 2,522,786 downwards.
TGCAATTTTTTACTGATTAGTGCTTCAATGTTTCGTAATCTTTCGTACAGAGATTCAATCCTTTGAAAACTGCTTGCAAGTTCAACATTTCGTTGTTCTAGAAACTTTATGGTTGGCAATACTTGCGCAAAATTTGTATCAATAAATTTTAATTGTTTATGCAAAACTTGTAATGATAGAACTTTTTTGCAGTCTTTAATATTAACTGCTTCATCAGGCAAATTTAAGACGAAGGGTTTGATGATATCAAAGTTTCTTGCATAAAAAATTGCCGCTTCTAACCATGTACCCCATCTCGTAATAACTGGTTGTGGTGGCAAAGGTAGATTAGGGCACTTTTCCTTGTAAAGAGACAATCTGGAAGGAGCTTACAATAAATTTTTTTTGTATGTGCTTATTAGCGTATTCACGTCTGGAAATTCTTCCCGAATAAATTCACAAATTCAAGGAATAGCGTGTGCAAAACATGTCAAATGAAGAATATTTGAAGAATGTTGTTTAAGTAATTTTCCAACTTTTAACATAATCGCAGCAGCGTCAGAAACAAACAGTAATACTTTGGTAGCGTCTGTGATTCCTACTTTTTTTTATGGCGTCATTTACTATTGTACATATCTCTTCAGCTTTGACGGTACAGCGAAACTGAGTAGATATTAAATAGGGTTTATATAAGTCTTGCGGGTCCAACAATCCGACAACGACGTTGACCACACAGCTACCCTTCATATCCGTAGTTTCATCTCCAGAAACCCAAATATATTTATCGGATAGTTTTGACTTTATTTTAGAAATTGTATTGTCATATGTACGTAATATTTTCTAATTGTGGATTCATCGGGTAGTCTCGTCCAGTATACTTCCTGATAATTTTTTTTTAAAACGGGATTATTAATTTTTGTGTAAGGTATATTAGCAGAAATAAATGTTTCACATAAATCATCAAAAAAGTTTTTAGTTGACGCTCCTGAAATATTTTCCATGTGTTTTTTTGTTTTTACATGAGCCCGAAGACATTGTTTGCTACGAATAATTAAATTTCGTCAGCAGAAATTGCAAACCACTTCCCCTTTCTTAACGAACGTGAAAGTATTGCCAAACTCAGCTAACAAACGATTTATTGAAGGATTTTCAAACTAAATACAACTATAAAATAAAAAAATAATTCAACTCTAAGTATAAAACAGAAGAACAAATTCGAAATGGAAAATAAAAACAGATATTCATACAAAATTTCAAGAAACTGCTCAAATTATCTATCGACGAAGCGGAAATTTAAACAAGGCAAGCGACTGTACTCGATCGACGCCAAAGCAGGTGTAGTGGTATGTACACCATGAGCCGAAGCCAGACCGGCACGTGTCCCATGCACGACACTGGAAAGTATACATTTTTGTCCGGCCACAGGTTATAATATTTAATGTCTCAAAAGGAAATTGAGTGTTCCTTTAAAGGATTTTACCAGAATAAACACAGTGGAACTTAAGTATCTATGCTGGCAAACGTTTGTGAGTTGAATATTTAGAAAGCGTTAGAGCATGGCATATGAATATTAATCTAAAAAGGGGGATGATATAAGATAACACGAGTTATGAGCAGCTGACGGATAGAATTCCCTGATGTATATTTAATTTTATAGCTCATGAAATGGTGTGCATCACACACTTAACTGCGCACTATAAACATATATCCAGCTATTATGCTATTAATCCGCTATAAAATAACCAGTTGTTTTCTTTTACAAAAAGATTAGCATATATTTTATACAGGGTGTCCGGAAAGTAATGGGACCTAGCTTAACCGTATATTCTTGATGTCAAATGGGACCGATTAAACCAAAAATCCCATAGTAAAAAGTGCTTGGTTAAGAAGTTATAAGGTGTTAAAGATAAAAATATATTTCTTGTTTTGCGTGTATTTCAGAAAAGAATAACGCAATTAAACATTTTGTGTATTTGCTAAAAGCTATGTCATTATAAAAAATTAAACTTAATTTTCACTTATTTTTTATTTACAAATTTATAAGGTTTTCAAATTGTCCACCGTTTAGTTCAACACATCTTTCACAACGTTTTCCTAAGTTTTGTCGTACTCTAAAAAATGACTCATAGTTATTTCTAATTTCATTTCCTGCGTCAATAATCGTTCTTTGCAAATCTTGCCTAGTATTAGTAGACTTGCCGGTATACAATAGATTTCATATAGCTCCATATAAAAGAATCTAATTGGTTGAGGTCTGGGCTTCTTGGTGGCCAAGGATAATCACTCCAGCGGTGCGGAAAGTGGTTGTCTAAATAGTTTCGCACAGTTTGCAGGAAATGAGCGGGAGCACCATCGTGCATAAACCATACACTCCCACGCAGGTTTAAAGAGATGTCTTCTAATAAGATAGGTAGAACGTTGTCCAAAAAAATTTTTTTTTTGGAAAAGCTTTCTATTAGATTGGTGACGATTTTGGTACTACTGCCTGTATCTTCCCGCTGCTGCTGCTCCATTAAATTGCTCTTGAGCATAAAGAGCAACCATATCGGTCATTTCAGAGTTTGAAAAAAAATTGTGCCGAGGCATATTTTTTTTTGTGATAAAATACCACAAATATGTAATGAACTGTGAAATAATCAATTAAATACAGTATCGTTAACCAAACTGACACAAAGGCATTTACGTTTGACACATAGAATAACATTGCATAAACTACAGTTATTAAGTACACAGCATCTTTAATTGCGTTTTTCTTGAAAACGGTGGATTTTATCGCCATAAAATGGGTAAACTTTTTTTATGTAAAATTAACGTCCGTATCATAATTTTTAGTCGTCCCGCCCAAAGTCATACTAGTAATGAAAGTATCATACTATTATTACCCCAGAATAGCTGCCGACAGCTCCCTCTACAATATGCAAATGTCCTAATACTATTATCATGTTTGGCATCTCCAAAAGCCTAAGGGTACCACTTTTCAGCTTGATCGGCCGTTTCTTTTCTGAAATATACGCAAAACAAGAAATATATTTTCTATCTTTAGCACCTTATAACTTCTTAAGGAAGCACTTTTTACTATGGGATTTTTGGTTTAATCGGTCCCATTTGACATCAAGAATATACGGTTAAGCTGCGTCCCATTACTTTCCGGACACCCTGTATAATATGTCTAAATATTTTGTAAATACCTTGAAAAATATACCGTGTCCGACACGAACATACACACAAATGGTAAATTCAATTCTTCAGAAAATTTTATTCTTCACTAAAGCTTCTAGATTGTCTTAAGGGGTAATGCCACTCTAGCGCGACAAAAAATAGCCGATTTTGTAGGTATATTTTTTACAATATAGTAAATGAATTACAAAATCTCTTTAAAGCCCCTTATTGTTCATATTTTGAGGAATATTCACAATAAAAAAAAAAACAAAAATAAATAAAAAAAATAGCAGCGTTAGAGGACATCAAAGGAAACCTCTTCCGGCGGACAGGGTTGCTCGGCCGGAAAGATTTTGTACACAGTTTTTCACTTAGCCATAAAAACAAAAAAAAAATGATTCTATATAAGATTATCTCGGGAAGTACGTACGGAAATTAGATAATTCCCTTTAAAACAAAATGGCGGACGTTTGAACACAAAATATCACTTTTAGGTACAAAATTAGGTTAAAAATTGTTTATAACAAAAAAAGTTTCGAACTTTTCGTAAAGTCCGTACGTACTTCTCTAGGTAATATTGTTCTGAAGCTGCATATAAAATTTCAAGTGAATTGACGAAGATCAGTTGAAGTTATCTTTCCGGCCAGTTTGAAAAATGCGGTTTTGAGAAAACACCGTTTAAAATGTTGTGTAACTTTGATGTATAGAATTGTTATATTTGACTATAGTCGGCGAAGTCTGGACCATATAATTATCTTTTCAAATTAACATTTTCCTCCTCTTGTTTCTTTCTGTTTGATTTTGACGACAGACGGGCCTGTTTTGCAGCATCAGTCAGGGATGGCTCTGAAACATGATGCGCCGTGCGTCAGCCTTCGCGCAGATATTATTGCAGTTTGGCTAGATGCACATCCATAATACCTCCATACACTTCATAAGGCTGGATAATGCATCATTGACAACACATATAGCTATACTTGCTGCAATATCCACAATTACTTTGCCACTTGAAAGTGAAAATGAAATCACCAGGTGGCATTTCATCGGTCAGAATTTATGATACAGTGTCGCCCAGACATATTTTCTTCATTTTATCAATTGAATCATGATTATGATGAATGGCTAGTCCATCATAAATTGAAAGCTCATTTATAGGCTTCTGGGTTAACTTCCCTTTTTCTTCGAGGCCCTAACTGATTTTTGTCAAATGGCGGGGACGAGTGCCATTAGTTTTTTCACGTGATCTATGCATTCCTTTTATTATTTCCTTTTCTTATTCCAAAATTTGCAAGCTTTGCAGTAAGTATTTAGATTTTATGAGAATGTCAACAACATTTCTCCAGCTGATAAGCGCCACCAATCATACAGAGAAGAAAAAATATGTTTTCTCTATGTTCCATCGTCCGAGACAGGTACGCCATTCTTTTTTTTTACTATTTTCAATTGACTTTTAGTCCTCCCTTCTTCTGCTGCTTTCTGCATACTTTGTTGACAATGCTTCTGTTTCCACAAAAATGGTGCGAACAACTTTATCGTAAAATGAGTGAAAAATCTGACGAGGAAGGCCTTGAATGCGCAAAACTTTTCAATTACATCTACACCTATTCTTATGCGCATGACAAGGATAATTCCGCTATTCATTTCATATCCTTTTTGAACAAATCGGCAACTCGGAATGAAAGTTTGTTCAAAATTCTCACAAGAAACCACGATTTGAAATCCTAAGTCACGGTTGCCACTTTCGGCCTATTTCGCATTTGATTTGCACGTTTTACACACTACAACTTGTGAAATAGCAGAAAACATAACAACAAAGTTCAAAAGATGATAATTAAACGTCATCCACTTCAACGTTGTAATAATCTTCAACCGACATTACTATTTTACCGGTGTGGACTGTGGATACGTTATCAGGCAGAGGCGACTCTAGTTCCAAACGATTCAATGCTTGTCATATTAGTTCTATTTGAAAATCTGCTGCTTCCCTTCGACTCCTTTCGATCACGATATACTCCAAGAATGTCACTAATTATTTCTGCTATTTTTTTACCTAATCAAGAACAACACACGTTACATCAGACAGCTGTAACATTGTACGGCTAGCGCCAGTTCAACGAACGTACCGAGGATATTTCCACAAAATCTTTGTGTTTTATAATATTTTATGTTATATTTCACACCACGCATGTAATTCCTCCAAATAAGATAAGAGCGTATAGGTCTCTAGGCCGTAACCTCTGTACGCTCGGCTAGACGCTTGGCCGTATGTTCATCAAATAAGCATTTAAACATTTTTTTCCAATATGAAACGTATTGTACCTTATTTCTAAGATCTCAAGACATCATTTAAGCAAAAAAATTTTTTTCAAATTTTTCAAAAAAATCTATAGTGGCATTACCCTTTAAACCTAATTGAACCTGTGTTACCAATGAAAACCTCTTAAGAGTAAACTACCTTTATTTTAAAAGCTATGCAAATCTGGTATTTGAAAAATGTATTTCGAAATATGAGGCAGCATTAGATACACAATTATATCTCTTTCGTCGTTGCACCCAGTATATGGAACGATGATGAAGGTGCAATACTCTGTCATTTCCATCTTTTTGGCAACAGGCGGTGTATGCAACGGAGTCGGTGATTATAATTTCGTATTTAGGACTTATAATATTTCCAAATAGCATTTTACAAATCACATTTTTGCATAGTTTTTGTTAAAATCCGGTAAATCCAAGCAGATAATCAGGCCAATTCTGTAACGCAGTTGTTGCGTACCAACTTGCTACTTGTATATCTCCGGCAGTTTAACGAATATTTCAATGAAATTTTTAGGGAATATTCTTTGAACATAGTACTATTGAAAACGGATATGGTTGATCAATTATTTTTCTTGACAAAGTGTATATAGCCTCTTGAAACATAACCTCCGTCGCCTCCGCCAATATGGTCGAACTTGAAACGTATTGAAAATTCTTAAAATAAAGGCGTGTTTTCGTAGGCAAAATTAATGTTCTTCAATCGGATGACCTTAAGAATTTGTTAAGAACAAGTAGTTTTTGAATTACACATAAGTTTGCAATGTTTAACGTTCGTTCGTGACTCGTGGGCACCACTAGCCGCTGCACGCATGAGCGATGTGGTTCCGTAGTACCTATACGCAATGTCTGTGTATCGGTTGGTTGTAAAGATCGGACACCGGACAAATAAATTAGTGTGTTCTGTATTCAGCCTCTAGAATATAGTTTTATTTTATCAATGGTAGAGTTTGCGATACTTCATACATTATTTACATACGTATAAAACAGCAATTGTTCCGTCCACTTCAAATTCACTTCAAGTTCAATCTTCTATTGTTAATATCGTCATGGTAATATTTTAAATTAAATTCGTTAAATATTTTACACCAACAAAGCATCTCATTATCTGATAAACCCACTAGCGGTAAACAGCAGACTGCAGTTTTCTATCAAAGGACGCACACCATGACAACAATTTGATTACAGGAGTGGGAAATTTGTAGCTAGGCTAGCATTCTCCCAGCGAACTTTCCTAACAATCCTTTTGAGAAATTACTTCGCACGGCACTGACGAATATGTGCTGTATATATGGGCTGGCGGAGCAGGATTTCCTCTAATAAGGGTAGAGCCGCGGGAGATGCAGCAGAAGGACTAAAGGGAGCGCTGCACAGTGGTTGAAAATGCGAATCTAGCCGGTCAAAATTATTTGATCGCTTTGGTCAAATTGAATCAAAAGTGACATAAACATGCTCTTAGATAACCAAATGACTTAAAACGAATAAGTTTTCCACCTGGAAAATTTAGATAACGTACAGTAACGGGCTAAAGTCCGATGAAGATTTTTGTACTAATTTTTAATTTCAGCATCAATTGGTGATGTAGAATAGTTTCTTACCAGGTGATTGGTGTAGTAACGAGAAAAAAGCTGTAGAAAATCTAACTTAATATTTGAACTGCAGCCATTTTCGACGTGCACAATGCACTATGAACTATGACCAAAACCTAATATAATTAATACGCTGCATTGTCAAAAAACCACTTCAGTTACCAAGACAAAGTACCAATGCATATGTGGAACAAGAAACTTGATTTCTAGTTGAAACTAGTTCATAGAATTAGCCCCAAAGTCGAATTGTTGCGCGGGAGAATCATTCTTAACTGTAAGTACAATAATTCAATACTGCCTTCAAGTGCAATTTTCTTTGTATTCGTGATTATAGAGATAATTTTTTTACAATGGATATTCTTCCTGGGGGTTTGTACTTACTTAATGCACTTTAATAATAATGAAAAACATAAAACATTCGTTATAATTTAAATTAGAAAACAGCTGGTTTGTATTTTTAGTATTTGTTGCGTTTATTTGACTTTAAGTAGTGGAAAAGTTACATATTCCACTCAATCCTGCCGAATGGTGCAGGACTGATGAATGGTGACTTTATATGTAATGCAATATATTTCTATTGAGTTGCAAACTAATATACATCGCAGTATTAACCCGGAGACTGAATAATGTGGCAAAATTCACCTTTTTGAGCTATTGTATTAAATATTTTGACAAAGGGTTTTTTTTGAGCTATTGTATTAAATATTTTGACAAAGGGTTTTTTTGGGGTCACTGATTCTAAATCTGTACCATTTTTTTTTTTCAAATTCAAAATGGCAGAGTCAATATGACGACAAAAAACTCGAATTCATGCATAACTTGCCTCCAGTGATACCTCAAGCTCCGTGATTCTAAATATGTCAGATTTAGACAATTCAAAATGGCGGATTAAATATGACGACCAAAAATGTGAAGGCTATGGATTCGCATGAAACTTATTTCCTATCATATTTAAAATCAAAATCATGTCTGATTTTGTAAATTGAGAATGGCGGATTCAATATGGCGGACCCAAAATCAAAATATATTCAAATTCACATGAAATTTTTTTCGTGCCACATTTAAGGATCTCTAATTGCAAATCTGTTGTCAGATTTTCAAAATACGAATTGGCGGATTTAGTATTGCAAACCAAAGTCTAGAACCTGTCAGATTTAATTGAAACTTATTCCTTGTGATATGTAAGCTGTCGATTTAAAATCTGTAGTCAAATTTTCAACAGAATTCACAGGCCGCTTCATATTTTTTCAACAATCAATACATATATAATTTTAAGCTCTTTCACATGTTCATATAAGCCCCAACTGCAAAGTCTTGTAATATTGCAGAAAATAAGTTTTATGCAAGTCGAAAATTTTCGGTCGCCAAATTGAATTTGAAAATTCTGATATAAGATTGAGAGTCAAGAGACTTGTAATATTCCAGAATATAAGTTTCATGCAAGCCCAATCTTATTACGAGCTTTGGCCATGTTTTCGGAATTTCTTGCCACTGTACGTCATAGAGACTCAGGAAAATAATTTCTAGGTTTCAATTTAAAATTTAGTGCAGTTATGACTACTTCCTATATATTCCCGAAATGAAAATTAACGATTTTAGGGTAAAAAGAAAAAATTTTTATCAGCCAAAAGTGCAAAATCGGCCACTGTGCGCTATATGCGTTCGTAGACTCCGTATGAAGCGACTAGAATGAAGTGAGAGGCAACCATGCAAACTGAGAGATAGGACAGGATTCAGTCGTACGGTACGCTCTGGATATTACGGGTATTTTCTCTCGGGATGGAAAAGAACCTGGAGCTGATTCGATTATGCATGTGTGGAGGGGGTAGTCGTCTCCATAGAGAGCCCGAAATGTGCATCCCTCCGCTCTAGCTGGCTGCATGGTTGCGCAAAACGCACATAAAGAATGGTACGGAATATGTCATTTAATCGTATAGAATCTAGATGGTTGAGTGCATAGTGAAAGAGGGGATTAGCTGTGGATTTTATTTATTACGGTGTAGCTGTTTGGTTTGAATTTAGTTCTGAATGTTTGAAATGTATGCAGTTTAATATAATTTTAGTAAATTTGCAGCCCCTTACTTAATTAGGTGAGTACCTAAGTAAGTACCTTAACTAACCCGCAATGGCTACTGTGTTAAACACTTACGTAATGTTTAACGCCCCCTTGAGAGTTAAGGGGAGTTTAGGAGGACTTATGTATTGACCAGTTTATGCAATATGCAAGAAATAATTGGTTCCATGCTATTTCTTTTTTGTCGCCTACAATCTAGTGTGTTGCAATCTTTATGGGACACCCTCTATATGACATTTTATTTCGTTTGTAAGTATATACATATTTCTTTTTATAGAGAAGACAAATGCAAGAAAGAGTGATGAATACATAAATGACAAACTTAACAGTAATAATCAACATAACAATGTTAACTCCTTATTTCATAAGTAAAGAATTTACTAATGTATGTGTTACGGTTAAAGTGATAAATGTGGTTTGTCTTAATAATTACCGGCTATTATTAATAATAACCGCATCATTTGGTCAATGTGATTAGAAACACTTAAATAATCACATGGACCGGCTATTATTAATAATTTCCTAACGGGCACGGTAAAAGTGATAAAAACGTTACTTTTTATAAAAGAACTTTTGTATACAGTCTTCAAAGAAGTTAGCTAAGTTATTTTGATTACTATGTAAGCTATTATATTTATTTACACGACGCAAATCATCAGTACGGCTAACCCAATGACCAAAATTACGAATAATACAAAACATTGATAATACAGAAAGTTTTCTTTCCTCTCCCTTGTACTTTAGAAACTACTGGATATAATTGGTAATGATATTTGGTATACACCCAAGGACGGCTCAATGACGAAAACATAAAAAATAACATTTTATACGGTGTTCAAAAAAGTTAACCATTTTATTATCAATAACACCCATTTTTATATTTAATGCATGTGGGTAGTTTTTTGTAAATGTACAATTACAATTTATTAAGTAAATTATCAAATCTCAATTATCTTGAAATTTTGCGCATTTTCTAATAATTTTTTCAATATTGTATTTTCATGCAAATACATGCAAGAATAGGCGAGAGTACTTTACATAGATATTTTTAAATAAATTAAATGCACCGCACAAAATTTGTGCGGTTTAAAATTTGCATTATTTAATAATGCAAACATTTTTGTATGGTTCTGTTCCTAACACGGTATTTTTACTTTCGGTGTTTGACAATAAAGTACTATTTTATAAATTAAAGATTAATCATTGCACAACTTGCCCCAATCTTCCCTACATAAGGTTGTCCATTACCATTATACCTACCGTAAGCATATCTAATATCTGACGGATATAATCTGTTTTATAAGGTGGTTTTATGAATCAACAAAATACAATTACTATGATTTTTGCAGTACTCTTTTTTATTAAAAAATACAAAAAGCAAAGGAAGATGACGTCCTATTGTTACAAACTTTATCTTGCTTTATTTTTACAATATAAATGGTGTAATTGTTGTACTACCACAAAAAAAAATAAATGTCTAGAAAGACTTTTGTATTCAAAATTAAATATAAAACATTTTTTAAAGTTTTGTATTAAAAAGATAATAAATAATAAGTAATAAATAAAAATAATTTTTCTTGCCACGAATTGCAAAATACAGAAGCACTATGTACGTACGCACTGGCAGAATAATACAAACCGAGTTTCTAATTTATTACTTACTTAGCTTTTAAGAATTGCGCAAATAATCATGACCCAAAGAGTTACGCACTCGTGCATGCAATTAGTATGGCTTGGCATCTTTTAGTCTCGTTTTGATAATCTTCCTTATTTTAGTCATGAGTAGTTATTAAATAAGTTAGTCAGGACTAACGTCACTAAAGGCGCAACACTGAAAACCCAGTGAATAGATTCGTTGTGTGGCGATTATGTAGATACTAACAGAATTCCAAATCTGAGGCTCTATTATATTGTAGCATCACCTTAATGCAATATCGAATTGAAATATATCACATTGACCACAGCATGCTGGAAATTATCAATAATAGCAGGTTCATGTGATTCTTCACTTTAACCTCGCCACTTGGCTATTATTAATAATAACCGGTAATTATTAATAATATCCTGTTTATCAGTATGACCGTAACATACGCATTTATTGAAAAAACTGTAAGTATTATTAAAGATTTTTTAGAATGGTCCAAAAAAATGACAATAGCTTTGATTGAGGATCATATTTTTTAATTGTCTTCGATAGCATTATTAACAATTGTATGAAAATATTATTCTATAATATTATTATAATGCTATTGCTTCTAGAATATTGTTATTATGTATAATGAAATAAATAATATTCGCTTGGAAATTATAGTACACACTGTGCATAGGCGTTGTAGCATTGTCCATTGCATAAAGAACATGAATAATTATTCGATTATTTATAATTTAAAAATTCTCCTCTATATTCTACTCTATACTACTTATTTATTACTATGTTTAGTCATACTATTGATACAGGTAATATAATATTTACGGAAACCATCGATATTTAAACATAACACTTTTAGTGTATATTACATGTTTAAAACTCATTGGCTATTTGTACTGATTTTAATATAATTTAGGACCTACACATTGCCAAAACTTGGTATTATAAATTCATATCAAGGTTGCTATCGTATGATTCAGATCTTAACAAATTTACGCCTTGAAAATATTACCTGATACCAAAACCAGCTTCAAACCAAAACCGCTTTTTGCTTCATCGCCGGCGTAGATAATATTATTTTCGAATATCTACCTAAGCTGAATCATTTAAATCTGACCGGCTTTCAGAGTGCACTTAATTCTATTAAAATCAGCAATGGTAAGTCATGGAATGTAAATTAAATATGCAGTTTTGCCAGTTAAAAATATCTGTAATAAATTGATATAAAATATTAATTTCTATTTCGACTTCTAGCTTATCCAGCTGAATACGACGTAGCAACATAACAACATGAATTCGACAGGATTTACCCAACAACAACAATGGTAAGTGCTTATCAATTTATAAAATAAATTGTTTCCGGGTTATGCCGTGAGTAAAAATTCGAATTCGCTAAATTAATTAACTTAAATTGCTGCTAAACTGTTTCTATAGTTATTCATTATTATTATGTCATCGTTAAACAAATAAATAAATATTTTCTTAACTCGTAGATCTAATATTATATTCTCTAATATATTTCACTCCTACAAAAAATAATAATGCCTAGCTTAATTACAAGTTACTTATTATTAATCAAAACAAAAATAAATAAATTTTTAAACCTCCAAACAGTACAAATTAACCCTTACCATAATACATCACAGTCATAATCCTGAAAATCGGCCTTTAGGCTGACAAACGGTACTGTGCAGGCCCGCTGGTCTGCAGGAAGTGTTGCCAGAGTTACCTTCCGTTTCCTTGTCTACGGAGGCGATTACTCACGTTAATGTTCTCGGCGCATTTCCGCATTTTCTTTTTACCGCAATCCACCAAAACCTCGCGAAGTTTTAACGAACACGAAAAGTTGCAAGGGGTTGCAGATAGGGCTGGAAATAACTTAGCTAAAAGTGCCGGTAAATACTCCAATTGCCTCCTTACTATTTCTCGAAGTCTGTTAATGAACTTAGTGGGCAACTTTTAACTACCAAACTGTTTTTGTTTATTTACTTAAATGACACATTTTTAAATTAATTTTTGTTTCGGATCGTTTTTGATACCGTCAATATAATATTTAAGAATGTTGATTGAAAAGACGATCGACTAAGATAGAAATATAAACAAAACGGTATACAAAAATTTTTCGGACAAAATTAGTGGATGCGCAATGATCTTACATGGAAACTTACATGACATGAGTGAATAAAGGATTCCGCTAGGTGGCGGTTGAGACTTATACATTTACACGCACTTATAATTGAAACCAAATTCTAATTTCGGTGAAGTAGTTTATTAGAATAAATTATACTTAGTAAAATTACATGCGATGGGGGTAACACAAATAGTTGCACACAACTAGAACTAATACCAAGTTGGAAGCGACGTACAAAAAAAGAATACGGTATTGGCACGACCAGAATTCTGTCCAATATGTTACCGAAAACATATACGTTACATTAACTAGAAAATCCTCAACACTTTAGATGTACTATAGCTTGCTACGTGTAGGCTGATATTCAATAAACTATTTATTTGCGCATATACAATCCCGCGGCAGTATTTAAACCCGATCATGTGTACGATGTAGGTTTGATCTTCGCATAACTCCTTACTCAGGTAAATGTGGTAGATGTGCATACAAAAATATGTTCAAATAATTATGTGTAATAAAAATCTTACATATGTAAATAATCATAAATTCAACGCACAGTAATACAACCGAGCAACATTAAATGTGCTATGAAAACACTTTTGTTTTCGTTGAAAATTTAATGTTGCTCGCTTGTATTACTGTGCTTTAGTGCTTTACTACCAGAAAAAAACAAACAAATTTAATAAATTAAATTTATATTCTAGTATTGTATCAGATTGTATTAAACATATGGCCTGTGCATATGAAATTACTCACAAACAAATAAGCAAAACAGAAGTTTTATTTGTGTTCAGCGAATTTGTTGGCAACATATTTAAAGTGATAATCTAATTGTAAATAAAAAACGGCCTATAAGATGCAAAAAGGCCTACTGATCGGACCACAAATGAAAAAGTTATGACTACATAATTATATAATGTAATTTCTTTCTGTAATTTGTTTATTCAAAATATCTCTGACATCATTAAGTATTTATCTGTTTCTTCAGAGAACACACAAATCGGCACTACTTTGTCCATTTAACCGACTTTCTATCTCTAATAATAACAAAATCACCCATAACACATAGTGTATAATACAAAATAAAATTCATTTTAATAAAAATAGAAATAAATGCAAAATACGTTTATAAAATTATTGTGAGGAACAGAATAGCTCCAACCATCCTGCAAGGATGCCATGACATATTTTTTAAATATTTTCAAAGCTGACGTCAAAGCACCATAATTATGGCTGCAACAGGTAATCTGGATAAATAATTGTTACTACATTGAACTACACTGTAAAAAATTTTGATGTGAATTTACAGTAGGAATAGTAGGTTTTTTTGCCCTGCGACAATCAGTGTAATTTTACATATCAATTGTATTTTTACATTGTCATTGTATATTTACACTGTGATTTTACAAGAATTTGGCTGAATTATTACACCGATTTTAATGTAATTTTAAGTGATATATGGGGCAATGCGTAATATTTGAACATCAATTTAAATGTAATTTTAAAGGAAATATGGGGTAATGCGTAATTATCTATTTCAGTGTAATATTCAATGAAATATGCAGTATTTTTGATTTGTATAATTTTATTCTGATGTTGAGTAGATTATTATTAATTATTAATATTATCTATCATATAATACAAAAAGAAAACAGTAACATCATGCACACAGTCAAACGTAACAATAGTACGGTCAAACAAAATGGTATAAATAAAATTACTTGTAAAAAAATAAATATGTAGACGTACATACAAGTATAAAATAGTTTGAGGGACATAAAAAAACATTAGAACTACAGAGAAGCAATTAATAAATACTTAGCGTACGCAAATACCCAAACATAGAAAATACACGTATAAATATATATGTAAATGCACTTCGGTCAACCATGAACACACACTCGTGCATTCTTTTTTGACAAACATTTGGTGCAAGATGTTCCGCATCTGTATCTGTAAGAACAAGGAAACATATTAGACAGACACAAAAAAGTTAACCTAAAAAGAAGATTGCACATTATCTTTCTGTTGATATAAAACCCTTCAATCTTAAAGCAAATTTTCACAAGGAAACGTAGAAGACTGTACTTACGGCTTTCATCCAGGTATGGCGTTAACGTTAAGACATCAATTTCTAATGGCTAATTGTCGTAGATGGTGATCTACAACGGCAATACAATTGTTCTGCAGTGTAACATGGTATTTTAACCTACACCTACATGGTATCTAGATAATTTTTAGTTCACTGTATCATTGTTACTTACCGGAGACAGAAATACAACGCGCCCAACTACATATTGCACTCGATGGTATGCGTGCCGGCGTTCGTTTGTTAAAAAGCTGATCAAATGTAGCGCATGCGTCTAGGCGTTACAATATCAACCAACCCGCTATTATAATAGTAAAGTCACAACATACGTTGTAATTTTACGAATTTAAGGTGTATTTCTATTGTATTTTTACTAAAAAATCATTGTAATTAAAATAAAGCAGCAATATCGCTGTAATAGTACACAGACTAGTAAAAATAATTGGAATTACGTGAAATTTTTATACTTACCACATTTCTATTGTAATTTTCACAATGATTTATGTGTAATTTTACAATTTCAATTTTTTCTCAGTGTAGGTTAGTCAGTATTTCAGAAACAGCCTGTACACCTTATGTTAATCATTTTAATCAATACATATCCGTTTGACTTGCCGCCGCTGTCGTCGTTGTTGGCGTTTACGTAAATCTTCTTCTTGGCGGAGCAAGGGCTGCCACAATTGAAACGATAAACAGCCGCGGGGTATCGTATTCGTCGGTCCCCTAAACCGGTGATAGCGCAAACCCGAAGTGATATATAACGAGGAACATTAAGCGATACGACGCGCTGCGCAACATTAAAGTCAGAATTGCTCCGCGGAGGATTGTCGGATTTGCCGAGAGGTGGCGTTCCGAACGCTTTTCGGAAGTTTCAGACGCCGTAAGGCATATACCGGCTGTCCAATAAGAACGTCTTTCAATTATTGGTATTTTAGATTGTAGAAGATAATCGTGATCGTTTTACACAGGGTAATTTATCACTTAATCGGTTGCAAAAGTATTGAGCCCCGTGTTTGGAGGCCCGTAACTCTGAAATGGCTGAACAATAAAAAATTAAATACAGTGCGTTATACTCCTCAATCATATCTACATAACAGGAGTGGAAAGTTATTTGGGAATTTTTAAGAGTGAAATGAATGTAATCGATTCTGTGCGCAGGATGGTTCCTCTCGGGGACTGGGGTTACGCGCGGGAAACGATGCAGGCTTCGCGCGACGATTTCAAACGATCAACTCTCTATTTTTTTCATTTTCTCGTTCCGATTTATCTTTTAAACTAGCATACGTGATTTTTTTCTGTATTGTGGAATTGTATACATATTCTGGTTTGTGATTTTCTATTACTTCGCAATATTATTTCTGCCGAAAATCAGTTGTTGTTATTATTATATTATTATTATTATTATCATTAATTCAATTGCATTAAACTCGCAATGGGCTACAGGTAACCACAATAATTTTACTTCATTGCATCTGATTTTTTTGCTATAAAATCTAATGGAAAATAGAAGTATCTTCTCTTGATGGTATTTTTTTACGGATACAACAGCTGTGCTATAGTTAATTGAGAAAGAAATTTCTGACATTCATAATTAATTGTTTTACTTCAGGTGTTACTTTGGAATAATACTTCAAAATTTTGGCTGAAGACTTACAAAGCATGTACGCACGCAACGCAGTTACTCAAGAAACTTTATTCAAGAAATTTGTTATCAATGGAATATTTATTGGGGTTTGAGGAGAAATAATGTTTTGTTATTTTCAGTGATGTTAAATACCCGGGTATTTATTATCAAGGGTAAATACCCCGGGTAAATACCCGGGTAAAAGCCCGGGTGTTTACTCAAAGTGGGTATTTATAGGGGTATTTATAAACATAATATTGTTGTTAAAAATGGCAGTAAAATTAAACCTTTAATTACGAAATAAAGTCTTTTGTTTTATCACAAAATCAAAAGCTATCCTCTTATCACAAAATAAAGGTTATTCTTATAAAAATAAAAACATTTTTAAACAACGAATAAAAATATTAGTCTCATCTGACGATATATCAAGAGCAGACATTTCCTTATCATCGTCGTCCATTCAATCGTGTGAATCTTCCATATTTTCTGATTCTGTAATCGAAGAAGATTTAGCAGAAACTTATGATGATGTGTTAAGTATAGTTGACATAGCGGCTTTTGTCGTTGTCAATAAATTTCTTATTTTGCTATGAATCAAACTAAATGTACTGAATGTTCTTATATAACTCAAATATTTTACATTATTTTTAATCAACAGTACACATCTATAGAGTGTCCCATTTTTTCCCGCATAAGTTTTTTCCAGATTGTAAATGCCACACTTAATAAAAAGTTGCATAGGGACCTATTTGCTTTCTTTATTCCTTAAAAAATTACAACCGTCTGAAATAATTGTAAAATAATTTGCAAAACTGAATATTAAAGGACTTGACTTCTTTAGGAATTGATAAACCCAATAAGTCGGTATGAAAGAAACTTTATACTCAGAATGACAATTACTTGTAGAGAAACAAATGTCTAAAAAGTTTCGTATGTATTTTAATTTCGTTCATTTGTTTATTTAGTTTATTTTTAACATTTTGAATTTTTTACTTAAATTTATTTGTTTTTCTTTCTTAGTTTTATCATTGTTTGATATGTAGCTTATTGTTTATTTTTAGAATGACATTTGCTATCTAAAAATAAGTGTTTTAGGGATAAAAAGGATAAATACCCACAATTTGGGTATTTACCCTAAGTAGGGGTAAATACTCATTCTTTTTACTCCGTCGAGGAATATTTAACTGCGCCGCATGCTGACTGATTATTTACTGTTGTTTTATGTATGTGTTTTAGCATTACGAGTGTAGTGTGTGTACATGAACAATTTATTGAGTATTTTTAAAATGTATTTTTCTTTTGACCATTGTCCATATCTTGAAAGATCTTACGGCAAATAAAGACATTTATTTATTTATTTATTTATTTATAAGTTCCCACCCACCGGGTATTTACCCGGCCCACATCACTGGTTATTTTATTTGTTTGCTGCTACCTGATAATATTAAATTTCTGCTTACATCAATAAATATGTACGATGTTTGTTTTAATTCTAAGTACGGGCCTGCGGTGCAGGCTGTAAGCCGACCTCAAAAAAAGCGGTATCCCAAAATTATATTACATATTTATATCGATTTATAAATTTAATGAACATCTGAAATGTGTTTCTATTGCAATAATCTCATTGAACAAAATTGTGCGTTTGTTTTCGTACCTGTCTCGTTATCGTGCTAATACTCGTTGCCGAGATATCCGCTTCCATGAAAATGTTGTTTATAGCCTTTATTGCAAAGAAAATCAGAAAAATACAATTGCCAATCTGTAGACAAGATCTTGAGTTATACTCTGTGTAAATTTTAATTTTTTTAGGCAAGCGGTTTAGCGGTTTATTAAAAAGTGCTAAAATCGGGTACATTTTTACACTTCTCTCGCGCTCCTGTCCAAACCTAGGGTTTCTGCCCCTGTTTGATAGTCACTCATGTTATGTAGAAATAATTCAGGAGTATAACACACTTTATTTCAAATTTGTTTTTGTCCAGTCGTTGCAGAGTTACAAGCCTCCAAACACACGGCTCAATACTTTTGCAACCGATAATAGTGTTAACAATTGGGACAATCTCTCAGGTATATTTCCTTTCAAATTTTTGTGTACATTGGCGTGATGTTTTTTTGCGCTTTGAGTTACAGGAAATTTTGTATAATTTATGTCCATGTCATTTTTGGTAAAATTAATAGTTTCGCTGCATGTTGCAAATTGGATTTGATCGAGATGGGTCGTGTCTGCATTAATATAAAACTAGTTAGCCAGTATTTGACAGGTATTTTGATTCAATATAAACCAATTTTACATTGTTAAAGTGAGATATTATATCACTACATTTATTATTACAAAACATTTAAAACACTATTTATAGATAGCGTATTTTTTTGTCTAACATATTATCAAGATATTCATCAAAATTATTTCAAAACACAAACAAAATCTCCATAATTTCCCCCCTAATAATAAATCATTCACACCAATCGTGCTTAAAAACCCAAACGGGGCCTATAAGGAATTTGATCGACCAATACAATCAGCGGCTGACAAAAATCAGTATACGAGAAAAACAATTTCCCATCGGAGTCGTAAAGCTTCACATCTGACCCCGATTCGGCGTTCGGCTTTTCGGTGTTTCTCGCCCGTACGAAAGTTTTTGTTTCTTTTTCGGACCGTTTCCACAGCACGGACAACTGCCCATCGATTCCGATACACATATGTTCCGAGATTCACAGTTCAATTGTCTTTGCCACGCGTACCGCTCGCTTGAACGCCTCTCCGCTTGGCGAACGCGATTGTGGAGCCCTCTATCTATCTATATCCCCAATAAATAATTCAAAGGTTTGTGCGGAAAGAACGTAACAGAGGCTTTGTCGGTTATTTATTTTGTTTTTTTTTTGTTGGGGTTTTGTAACTCGAGGACAAATGTATCAACAGCTGACACATTTTTGTTCTGTTGGATTTAATTTGTTGTTTAAATGGTGGGTATATGTACGTACTGGCGGTGCAAATTGAAAAATAATCAAATACTAGTCGATGATTTAATTTAAATTAAAACGGAAATTGCATACTTCGTATTTACATGCTGGAATATGAAAACGGTTGAAATATAATTAAAACTTTTCCAACAGGTAAAATAGAGTTTTACAAATAAAATGACAAACTTTGCTTGACTTTAAGAGAAAACGCAAAAAAAAAATTTGAATGAGAATTAATTGAAAATGTCGGAGTCAATATTATGGCGACAAAAAAATGTAAATAATTTCCGAATTGCATGAAACTTAAATCCTGCAATATTACAAGACTTCTGATTCCAAATCTGACATCAGATGTTCAAAATTTAGAATGGCTGAACCAATATGGCGACCAAAAATTTTACCGATTTGCATAGAACTTATTTCCTGTAATATTAGAAGTCTCCTGATTCTTAATCTTATATCAGAATTTTCAAAAAAATTACATGAACATGTGAAAGAGCTTAAAATTATATATGTATTAATTGTTGACAAAATATGAATGTACAAAATCATCCTGTATACTGTTGCATTTTATGAACTGTTTTCACACACTATTGTACTACTGTGCGTTTTTCCAAAGTTTTCTAAATACAGTATAAATGTGCAGTATTTTTGATTTGTATAATTTTATTGTGATCTTGAGTAGATATTAACATTATCTATCATATAATACAAAAAAAAAACAAAATGGTATAGATAAAATTACTTTTAAAAAAATAAATATGTGGTCGTACATACAAGTATAAAATAGTTTCAGGGACATAAAAATACATTAAAACTACAGAGAAGCAATTAATAAATACTTAAAGCAAATACTTAAACATAGAAAACAACTGGATAAATATATAAATGCACTTCGGTCAACCATGAACACACATACTCGTTCACACTTTTTCTGACAAACACACTTTGTGCAAGTTGTTCTGCATCTGTATCTGTAAGAACAAGGAAACATATTAGACAGACACAAAAAAGTTAACCTAAAAAGAACCTTTCTGTTGGTATAAAACCCTTCAATCTTAATGCAAGTTTTCACAAAGAAACTTAGAAGACTGTACTTGCAGCTTTCATCCAGGTATGGCGTTAACGTTAAGACATCAATTTCTAATGGCTAATTATCGTCGTTGGTGATCTACAAAGGCAACACAATTGTTCTGCAGTGTGACACGGTATTTTAACCTACACCTACATGGTATCTAGATAAGTTTTAGTTCACTGTATCATTGTTACTTACAGGAGAAATACAACGCGCCCAACTACATATTGCACTCGATGGTATGCGTGCCGGCGTTCGTTTGCAAAACATCTGATCAAACGTAGCGCATGCGTCTGGGCGTTACAATATCAACAAACCCGCTATTACAATAGTAAAATCACAACGTACGTTGTAATTTTACGAATTTAAGGTATATTTCCATTGTATTTTTTCTAAAAGATCATTGTAATCGAAATAAAGCAGCAATATCGCTGTAATAGTACACTGACTTGTAAAAATAATTCGAATTACGTGCAATTTTTATACTTACCACATTTCTATTGCAATTTTCACAATGATTTATGTGTAATTTTACAGCAATTTTTCTCAGTATACTTTTACTTATCTTAGATCAAAAACTTGCAATTTTATTTTTAAATCTTATTACTAAACGCCCTATATACAGTATATTCACGTACTGCAACATCAGATTGATTTTTCTTCCGGTACGTCGGTTCATTAAAAATTAAAACTGAGCTCACTTTGCCCCCCACCTCGCGCCATCTCTGGTGTAGTTCGCGAATCGACGGAAAATGTAAATACGGTTGAAATTTCCACGAACGCAGCCAGCGGAATTATGAGCGAAAAAAATGCAAACGCTTAATAATAACATTCCGTTTGATATTCAGGACGACGCCAGTTAAACGAGGGGAGGGGGGAATTTGTTAATTCCACGCCGGGGTCTTTTATTACTCGATGGGAAAATTTAATTTTTTCATGTTCATCAACTCGTCATGTAAATTTTCATTTTAACCGGATGAAAAATATACTATCAAGCGCGTAAAGGATTTGGTAAAATTGATATTCTGTAAATAAAATTACTAAAAAATATTCACGAGAATACTAAAACCTTTATTCTACTATGTAAATGCATTTTTTTCGTAATTATCTCCTCAATATTTTATAAAAATCAGCATTAAAAATTGAATCACAAAAAGTCCCGCCAAAACGATACTTTCTGTTGTTTGACGTCACCCAATAGTAGATGTCAAATAGGCCCATATGGTCTGTCAGCATCGGCATCGTCGCCGTTTGGTAATTGTGTTGTATGATGTGTTGTTTTCACAACTTCTACATAAAAATGGGTTATAAATGGTGTATAAATCCACAATGCAGAAATACGTCAAGAAAAAATCCGGATAAACTATTTGTAGCTGTTCCGCAAGGTTTGAAACTGCGAAGAAAGTGGTTGGCTCGTAGAAATCCAAATGAAATAAATAGCGGCCAATACAAGTGTTTTTTGTTGTGAAGATTACTTCGACATAAGTAAAACTGACTAGAATAATCGTACTTTCGAACCAGGTATTATCTGATCTGACAGCTTAAGGTTAGGGCTATCCTAACCTACAAAGTTATGCTTACATGGCACTTTAGTACTATTAAATTCAAACGGGAGAAGCACAAGAGCGCGTTCGGATAACCCGGTATTGTACGGTGAGAGTGACGCGCTGCATAATAGGCGGACTAACGTCATAGGGCGTTTATCTGCATATAAGAGAGAGACAGCCGACCCAGGTTATCTGAGCATTGCTCTCCCCATACCCTACCCTGACAAACCGAACGCGCTCTAAGCGTACTAACGAATGACGTCACTGGAGACTGAGCCAATTACAGAGCGTTTTCAATCACGTGATAAAACGTGGATAAAATTCAATTTTAATTTTTGTTTTTAATAGAAATAAAGCATTTTTTTTTTTGAAAAGTAATAACAAATAGTTTTCTTAAACCGCAATCTATTAGGATGACTATAATAAAGCCATATTTTTAACACAGTCAAATATAGAAATAAATAATCAAAACAGACAATAATAATTTTGTAAATTTGAAATACTAAAATATTAAATTTTAACGATTTACGTTACTGTGACTGTGGGTGTTAGTCGATTGTTCGAGGTCGACAAGGCCAACTAGAAATGGATGGAAGGGGAGAAAGCACCCTCGTCAGTTGTCGCTGAATTGATATCGGCAATTATTTACAAAGTCTGAAAGTGAAGGGTGCTTTTAGGCAAAACAGTGCCACGCCGGTTTTTGCCGCCAATTGATTATTTATCGACCTGTCAGCGACTGTCGCGCATTTGCATCGTCCCGTGCGAAAAGGGTGAAAGGTCAAACCCTGATGAATTTTATAAAATAGCTATAATAAGAACACCAAAAACTGAAGTGCTTTTTCTACAATTATAAATACCTTCATATACTTAAAAATGCATAATACATTATATATATATATATATATATATATATATATATATATATATATATATATATATATATATGTACGGCCAGAAAATTTGTATAGCTATACATGTTATACAGAAATGATATATAGAATAATTACGCAATTAATCTCATTTTGTTCATTAAAGCATTTTAGTGAGAATAGAGTCTATGTCTTGATTCTCTATTCCTATGTACAGCAGGCGGTTGTTAGTCAAGCCAAGCGCTGGCTGCACACGTGTGCACCGGCTGTTTATGTTGGACAAATTATATGATTTCAGCATACCTCTAAATCGATAATTTATTCATAAGACCTTTTTCTTCTAACGGCACAATTTATGTTTTCGCGAAAGTATTTTCAGCATTAAGCCACGCCGCGCCGCTCTGTGGTAATTTCGACAATTGCGGTAACAAACAGGGAAAGCTGTTGTTTCCAAAGCTAGTATTTTGAAAGTCTACTATTGTGTAAAAACTCACGTGGTGTAAGTCAATTCTACAAAAATACGTTAAGTAATTATGGTTGAGTTTGATGTAGATTCAATTTTTTACTCGGCCGAAAAGAAACAACGATCCTTGGATAGTTTAATCGCTCAGTAGCGATGAGGATAATATAGTAATGTTCAGTCGTTTCAAGATGAACCGCCAAAACAATCTACTTCCGGTCAAAGTGAGTAACTAGATAATCTTATTTGTTGTCCAAGTCGACTACAAAAAACATCTTACATGTTTCAATGTATTCCAATATGTCAGAAAATATTTTTCTTTTTACATCACCTAACACTGAAACGCTATATGTGCATTACAGCTCATTTTGATCAGTTTGGATTAGTGCCAATTCGACCGTTAGTAACAAACCCTAAGAAGGCAGACGATTTCATAAAAAAAGTCACAGAAAGAGCTCCCGAGAAAAGACGCTATCAAGGAAACAAAATACAAATGCAAGATTTATTCATAGTATAAAAAATAATTTCATTCTGTACTATTACAATAAGCAATAATTTTTTACATTACATCATTATTTTCACAGCAATGATGTCGTCTTTCATTTCAACTGTATAAGAAGGTAATAAATAATAGCATAATTTATCGGATTTCAGTAATACAATAATATAAGCCAAATTCGTGAGGGAATATATCGAGGGAGGTGTATATTACTTCTATTAGTTCGTATTTTTTTTATGTTTTATTTGTTTCCGGCAATAAATATTTTGTCAGATTATTTTTTTGAACTAATGAAAAATATCAAAATTTCTATTAGAAAGCAAAAATAAGTATTTATCTTTATTCTAGTGTATTGCTTTTGAATTTCTAATATCAAATAGCTTGGTAATCGCCGGGAAAGCTTACTTGTTTTGCGAGTAAAATGCAAGCGCACCAATTCCTTCCGCGAAAAAGTAGTTCCGTTCATCGCCCCGTAACTTCGTCAAATTTCATCCGATTAATTTCGGATAAATGACATGTTAAAGTATAAGATTCCCGCATTCTGAATCTGCCAAAAACCCAAAATCGATCATTTACCGGTAAGACCCCTTTCTTGGGGACCGGTCACATATGAAATAGTTTGACTGGAAATTAATTTCTCTTCTTACTTGATCTAGTAATATATAAATAATAACAACAAATATTTAATTAAAAAGAAGGAATATAATTTATGATTCAATTTTAGCTTAAGAGCGTTGTCCAACAGCTGATCGACAGAGGCTTGGCTGTTTTTGATAAGTTTAGAAAAATCAGTCGAGAATTGGTCTTTGCGTGGGGATGTCGACGTTTTCGCTAAAGCTACTTTGGAACAAGATAGACTTTGCCGACGTGCGGTCAACATTATATGATCTAACGTCTTTAACGCTGTTTCAATTTATTTTTGCACACGTAAGCAGGCTGTCTAGTGATTTTACAACGGTTACCAACATAACATGGTAGCTCTAAAAATTACTGCGATAAATTGTTGACATAACCGTGACATAACCTATGTGGAGAATGTGAGATATTTATCATATATTTATGTATATGATAAATAACTTCAACATTTGTCTACGGTTTATGAAGTGATATGTGCAAAAACACACGTACTATGAATATGTGGAATATTTGAAAGTGTATTGAGATTATGCGCCCATATACATTTATACCTCCTAAAAAACAAACCCCGTACCAATAACTTTGGTCACAGATTACTTACTCTTGGTACGATAGATTATGCACTCATATCTCAGCCGATAATACACTTATGCCTAGCTACTGAAAAACAAATACATATCGACCCATGCAACGAAGACTATCGTAACTAACAAACTAAATGTAGTTACTATAGTCTTTGTTGCATGGGTCGATATTCCATACGTATGTACATCCACAGCACAGGGATCTGATGACGTATAAGAAAAACAAAACAGTTAATAAGTTATTCTTTATTTACCAATTTGTAATTCATATATTATTTATAAAAGACAATTAGACAACATGAGCTTTATAATATTATATAGCTTTATTAATATTATATTATAATATCAAAATCACAAAAATGTTGATCCTCGCTATCATGAGACCACACGCATACGGGTCGTAATGCTTGTTCGGTTCTTCGGGGCTAATTGCAATACTATCTGCCGTTTGTTGTGTTAAACGTAATTCTCCATACACTTTGCACTTGAGAAGAAAAACATCTGGAGTCAGTGGTTGACAAGTCGACTATGTCCCATTTTTATACATTTCTCATATAATAATGTTATAGACGTCTTCCAGTAATATTACCAAAAAAATTGATAAAAAATCGGTAACTTCAGCATACCTCGATAATTTTATTGTCAGTTCATGGAAATTATGAAAATTGGTAATCACATCTCTTGTCTAGAAATCCTCTTCGATCAACAAAATAGTACGTAAGGATTTTGATTCCTCGTAATGTGATTTGAATCCAATTACAAAACCCGTAATGAGCTATCTGCATCATACCATACTTGGAGCTTGAATTCTCTGGTAGTAGAATGGATAAAACGGCACTGTTTATATATATATTCTGCTAACTAACCTAACAATTGAAAAGGAAATTTTAAAAAACAATACTATACTTCTGTAGGCACAAACCTGATTGATGTCTGATATAATAGTAGAATTCTTATGTAATCTCCTAATTTCGATTAGAATACTTCTTTGTGCAGTGTCCCCAAGTTTTCTACATTTTCAGATTATATCGGATTTGTAGGTTAGAACTCTCGAAATCTGTCCCAGTAAATATAAATGTGTGAATTTTAGCGAGTTACAGCCTTTTTTTGTGGTTTATGGTAGATAGAGATAGACCCATTACTATCTTCGTCTAATGACGTCTAGTTCTCGACAACATCGTAGATGGCCACACTGTCCAGCCTCGAACATGGATGGAAAAATTGGGAAAATACGACGCCAATTTTTTAAAAGTGTGGCTTTATTTCGTTTTATTTATTGGAATTTTCACAAATATTACATTGACGTAAAGTGAAACTACGGCGGACTTGACACAAAAAACATAATTACATTGTTATTCCTGAAATCACGACATCTAATTATACGTCTATTTTGAGCAGCAATTGTTTAAAATTGGGCATGGGTATAATAAATATCGAGCAAGTCCGACCAAGAAGAGTTAATTTAGATTGTTATAATCTCATAAGATGCTATCGTTATTCAATAATAAACCCACACGAGCACTAAACAGTTTAAATAATTGGACCAATAGGGGCCCACCAGAACAGACCTGAAGTTAGGCTGAATCAGCCTCTTAAGAGGGGCATTTATGCTAGTGAGATCGACGTCGGCCTTAAGTCTGTTGTACGCCCAGGTGGTTCCATCTAACGTTGAACCGTTGTACTCAAGACTTTCTGTCTAAACAAACATACTTACTTAATTTGTTCATCCGATTTCTGCCCTTTGTCAATAGGCAGCTACTGTAGTTGTTGTCAACTGTTAGTTATTATTGATCTGAGCTGTTAGTACTCTTCTCCTGTGTCGCGGTCTGTGGACTTTATTACAGAAACCTTCTTTACAGAGCTCCGCGGTGACAGTTCGTAGTAATTCGACACAATTGCATAAAAAGCAGATCAACTTGACAACGGCTGGGTCAATTTTAAGGAGTTATGTCTTAAAATGTCACCCATAAATTAGCTCCTATTCCGGGATTAATGCTATTGGCTTAATCAACAAGAAAGCATATTAAATCAACCAGTATATCGTGTCAAAAATTAGCTTCTTTTCTCTAATTAAGTTCATGATTAAAGCAAGCGCGGTTGAATTTTATATTTATCCCTGACCAACGCCCTATGCTTACACATTCCAACAGTACCTTACTTTTACACATCAGTGCAACAGTTTCGACTCCGATCTGCTTTTTATGCGCCCGTGTTTTGCACGTAACTGCCATATGGATAAACGCCCCTCAACAAAAATATTTCCTATGAATTAAATGTAAATATAGAATTATTAACAAGGGCGAATGTTGATAGTTAATTAGGATTTCATTTGTCGGTTATTTTCAGATGTATCAGCGCGGTTGCGGTCGGATTTAGCTGATTTTCCGTTTGATTTATGTCGGTCATTCCGATCTAGACAGTGCGCTATCTGTTTCATTTAGTTCTTGCGGGCAAACGTACATCACTACGTGACGTTTCCGCCATGCAGTCGGCGTGTAATCTACCAAAAGCCGTAAATTGTACGAACGTGTTATATTGCGTATGTTACTTCTATTTTGTACACTGAACGCAAATTATTTAAAAAAAAAATCGGAAACGCTGAATGCACATTGCAAGAACATACCAGAGATTTTTTTGTTAATAAGCACAAGATGTTTAAGATTTAATACGAATTCTTGTCCTATATTTACTTTTTCTACTTTGCATTCACATTGCAAAGTAGAATCAATCGTAAATACACATAACCACAAACTGCCTTTTTAGAATCGCTTGCAATCGCATAAACTGCGAAATATCTATATTGTATACAAATTTAAACATGCGTGTAGCATGCTATAGTGTTGCCAAAGGGTTGGGGCTTTCTTAGTTTTGCTCTGTTCATCAAAATACGCCAGCATGACTTTTTCGGTGATATTTTGCGACTCTGGTAAGTGATCGTGCATCATTCTCGTCAACTAAACATCAAATCCCCCTTTCAGATACAAAACAAGGACCACATTTACCTCAATAAGGAGGTATGCGAAGATCAAACCTACATCGTAGATATGATCGGGTTCAAATACTGTCGCGGGATTTTATATGAGCAATAAATAGATTGAATATCAGCATACACCTAGCAAGCTATCGTACATCTAAAGTGTTGAGGATTTCTTACCAATACCAATATTCCGGTCGTACCAATACCGTATTCTTTTTTTTTGTACGTCGCGACACTGTGCACAGTGTGAAAAATTCCCAAACAGCTGGCCAGGTTATTTTATTCTTCTACACTTCTTTTTTTGGCTTTGTTAGAAACCCCGAAAACTCCCGAATACTTAATTTCAACTAAATTCAAAATATAAAAACAAATGTCAGCCAATCAATATATGATCCGCCATTTTGCTTTTTTGTTTTATGTTCGAATTTATAATCATCTATCTCAAATCCCCACAAATACTGAATTTCCGCTAAATTGAATGTAGTTTTTGTACAAATGTCCGTACTTTGAATTCAGATTTATAATCAACGACCCCAAATCCTCGTCTAATAACGAATTTCAGCTAAATTTAAAGTAAGTTAAGAACTGATGTCCGCCATATTGGATCCGCCATTTTAATTTTTGTTTATTTATTTCGGATTTATAATCAGCTACTTCAAATCACCACAAATACTTAATTTCCATTAAAATGGAAAATAGTTTTCGAACATATGTCCGCCATTTTGGATCGGACATTTTGTTCTTTTTAACTTTTGATTTCGGATTTGTGACCCTTCATATATTAGATTACCGAAATGCTTTCGACTTTTGGCCAGGTTTTTGGGAATTTTTCACACTGTGCGACGGTCGAGTACGTTATAGACGTCCTCGTGAACGCTACGCACCCGCTACTATACAGGAAGTGGATAGATTTGGTCGTGGATCTGTGATGGTATGTGCAGGAATCAGTATAGATAACAGAACTGATCTTGTTGTGGTTCCTGGTAGACTAAATGCCATGAATTACATCAAAAACATCTTGGAGGACCATGTGGTGCCTGCTACATATGGCGTCGGTCAAAATTTCATCCTAATGCAGGACAATGCAAAGCCACGTATCGCCGGCATCACCAGAAAGTTTTTACATGAACGTGGAATTCAGGTCATGGAATGGCCGGCGTTAAGTCCTGACCTGAATCCTATTGAACACGTGTGGGATCAGCTTGACCGATGTGTTCGCAAGCGCCTTAATCCACCACTAACCATACACGAACTGACACAAGCACTGATTGAGGAATAGGAAAGCATACCCCAAGCACGCAGGTGTGAGGAAGTGATTCGTGTTCGTGGAGGGCATACACTGTATTAAACCTCACCAATCCACGGAAAACCCGACTATCATCGATACTATGACAGTCATTTCCATTTTGTTTTGCGTTATTAATTTACATTTTTAAGTGTAACTATCGCAGCACCAAACATAGCATAAGCTAACAGTTACATTCCCTTATTTTCCCATCCAATCATACTTTTAATTATCTGATCCATGGCTGCAAGCGTACCAACCACACCTACATGTTTCCGTTTATGTACACAGAATGGTGCACAGAGCGGATATGACGTTGAAACGTGTGCTGCTCGGCTAAAAGCAAACATAATATACGTATACGCTGTATCTATATACGTCTACATCTCGCACTACGAATCATACGTCTGTTATTGTGTAAAGTTCACGCTACACGCACCGTAGAGCACGGTCAACAATTAGCGGACGAGCTGAGCTTGAACCAACTTATGATGGGACGCCACTGACGCTTTCCAAACTAGAATTACCCCTACCGGTCGCGGTAGACAATAACAGTTATGGTTCGCCAGCTTCACTATAATTGTTTGTCCATATTATTACAGGAAAGTAAATTCAGCCATATTATAGTAAAGAAAAAGAAGTTCTAAATCTTTATTTAAAAAACAATATTTTTTACCAGTAATTTATCGAAAATTTTAATTACAGTTGTTAATTTACCGGAATTTATAAATTAATTTCAAAAACCTTCCATCAGTACTTGCGTGAATGTACCCCACTACTCCTAAGCAGTCGACAAATGCACTGTTGTTTGTGCTTTGCCTGGGAGGTACTTATGGATGTAAGAGCGTAATTTATCGGGTAAATTACTAAATAAATTACCGTAATTAATGGTAATTTCCAGATTTTTAATTAGTTAATTCAGCGGAGCCGATGATGCACATTTTAAATCAGAAACCATCTACCTAGTATCAAATTCATGATTTAAAGAAATGTTCTGGTGATCCGGATAAAATGTGATCATTGTTTGTGAAACCGGGCGTTGTCGTTTTGTGAGTCGGTAATAAATTACAGTATTTTATACTATAATTATGCTGTTTATTATAGTCCCTGCTTTCATTTTAATAATGAATTACTACCATTAAAGCAGGAAAAGCATCAGCGATTGGTGGTTATCTACAATATAATGACTTATAAGGCTGTACCCAAATTTTTTTTTACAAAACTTACTGTCATCGGTAAATTATCATTTTGAATTACCCGGTAATTTAAGAAAATATAATTTACCAATTTTTAATTACGTGGTAATTTAAATTTAAAAGAAATAATTTTAATTTCAGAGGTAATTTACTGAAAAAATTAATTACGGAAATTTAACATCCTTAGTCAGATTGCTAGTTATCTACCAAATAATGACTTTTATTTACCAAACATTTTTATTAAAATAAGTAGCATTTATAACCTACAGTTATCGGTATTAACGCCGGTTTAAATTCACATTTTGAATTTTTAATTACCCGGTAATTTAAACTAGCGTAATTTACCATTTTTAATTACTCGGTAATTTAAGCCAACTTTGACCATTTTTAATTTTTATTTACGTGGTGATTTAATATTTGAAATTAATAATTTTAATATCAACGATACTTTACGAAAAAAACTAATTACCGTAATTTTCACATCCCTGGCAATATGGGATAAAATAGCCAGCTTTATTAATAACAAAAAAATCTTTTTTCGGTGCCTTGTTGATAATAATTGACGATCGATATGTTTTTGTATTAGAATGTCATCCTGATTGAAAATACCACACATATAATATAAGGTTCGATTTAAAATTCTTCTAAAATTCTTTCAAATTCAAAATAATTATCATAAATGTTTGTCTTTATTTTATTCTCAATATGTAATAACTTCCGTTTTCTACTGAAAAACGAGCTGCGATTTTTTTAATGTAGGTAAAAGTGATACATTAATAGAACAAATAGTAAACAAAATCAAAAGTCTAAAAATAATGATGGAATTTTGTTCAAACTTCCAGGAATTACGTAAGATATATGAGTTAATATTATAAATACTATAACAGATTGTATATCCTACTAAAATGGCAGCTGCGATTTTGTAAAGTTTAGATAAAGTGGTGCAAATAACAGTGCAAATCGTAAACAAACTAGTGAGAAAATTATCTTCAGCCATGCTGAAGTCAAAATACCCCTCACCGTAAAATATTTAAAAAGAACTGAACCGATTTTGCCCATTCACGAACTTGTCCTTTCTTTTTAAGAGATAAGCTTGGCTACCAAATTTCAGATCAATTGCTTTAAAATTACGGCAGATATCGTGTACACAGACGGACAGACAGACAGACGGACATAGCTAAATCGATTCAGTTTTCAATTCTGATCAAATCCATATATATATATATATATATATATATGGAATGTGGGGGGTATAAAAACGTCGTAAAATAATGAAAGTATTTTATTCAGACTTTCAGGAACTATGTAAAATACATTAGTTAATATTATAAATAACATAACACTTTGAGTTCCTTACTGAAAAACTAGGTGCATTTTTTTAAATTTAGTAAACGTGATGAAATATTAGCAGTAGAAATATTTCAAAAAAATCGTTAGTCGCAAAATAATGGATACATTTTATTCAAAGTTTCAAGAATTATGTAAATACACCAATTAATATTATGAATAACATAACACTCTGTGTTTTTTACTGAAAAGGAAGCTGCGATTTTTTTGAAATTTAGCCAAAGTGATAAATTGGTAGTACATATAGTAAAACAAGTCATCAGTCGAAAAATAATGAAAGAATTTTATTCAAACTTTCAGGAACTATGTAAATAGGTTAGCTAACTAAGGTTATTATAAATAACATAACACTTTGTGTTCCTTATTAATAAAGTAAGTGCATTTTTTTAAAATTTAGTAAACGTGATGAATTAGCAGTAGAAATATAAAAAAAAAATAAATCGAAAAATAATGGCTGAATTTTATTCAAACTTTCAAGAGTTATGTAAAATACATCAATTAATATTATGAATAACATAACACTTTGTATTCTTTTTACAGAAACCGAAGCTGCGACTTTTTTTAAATTTAGCGAAAGTAATAAATTGGTAGTACAAATAGTAAAACAATTCATAAGTCGAAAAATAATGAAGGAATTTTATTAAAACTTTCAGGAACAATGTAAAATACATTAATTAATATTATAAATAACATAACACTTTGTGTCCTTACTGAAAAAGCAAGTGCATTTTTAAAATTTAGTAAACGTAATGAATTAGCAGTAGAAATATTTAAAAAAAATCAAGTCGAAAAATAATGGATGAATTTTATTCAAACTTTCAAGAGTTATGTAAAATACATCAATTAATATTATGAATAACATAACACTTTGTATTCTTTTTACAGAAACCGAGGCTGCGACTTTTTTTAAATTTAGCGAAAGTGATAAATTGGTAGTACAAATAGTAAAACAATTCATAAGTCGAAAAATAATGAAGGAATTTTATTAAAACTTTCAGGAACAATGTAAAATACATTAATTAATATTATAAATAACATAACACTTTGTGTTCCTCACTGAAAAATCAAGTGCATTTTTAAAATTTAGTAAACGTGATGAATTAGCAGTAGAAATAGTTTTAAAAAATCATAAGTCGAAAAAATAATGGATGAATTTTATTCAAACTTTCAAGAGTTATGTAAAATACATCAATTAATATTATGAATAACATAACACTTTGTATTCTTTTTACAGAAACCGAAGCTGCGACTTTTTTTAAATTTAGCGAAAGTAATAAATTGGTAGTACAAATAGTAAAACAATTCATAAGTCGAAAAATAATGAAGGAATTTTATTAAAACTTTCAGGAACAATGTAAAATACATTAATTAATATTATAAATAACATAACACTTTGTGTCCTTACTGAAAAAGCAAGTGCATTTTTAAAATTTAGTAAACGTAATGAATTAGCAGTAGAAATATTTAAAAAAAATCAAGTCGAAAAATAATGGATGAATTTTATTCAAACTTTCAAGAGTTATGTAAAATACATCAATTAATATTATGAATAACATAACACTTTGTATTCTTTTTACAGAAACCGAGGCTGCGACTTTTTTTAAATTTAGCGAAAGTGATAAATTGGTAGTACAAATAGTAAAACAATTCATAAGTCGAAAAATAATGAAGGAATTTTATTAAAACTTTCAGGAACAATGTAAAATACATTAATTAATATTATAAATAACATAACACTTTGTGTTCCTCACTGAAAAATCAAGTGCATTTTTAAAATTTAGTAAACGTGATGAATTAGCAGTAGAAATAGTTTTAAAAAATCATAAGTCGAAAAAATAATGGATGAATTTTATTCAAACTTTCAAGAGTTATGTAAAATACATCAATTAATATTATGAATAACATAACACTGTTTTTTTTACAGAAAACGAAGCTGCGATTTTTTTAAATTTAGCCAAAGTGATAAATTGGTAGTACAAATAGTAAAACCAGTCATAAGTCGAAAAATAATGAAGGACTTCTATTCAAACTTTCAGGAACTATGTAAAATACATTAATTAATATTATAAATAACATAACACTTTGTGTTCCTTACTGAAAAATCAGGTGCATTTTTAAAATTTAGTAAACGTGGTGAATTAGCAGTAGAAATATTTTTAAACAATCATAAGTCGAAAAATAATGGATGAATTTTATTCAAACTTTCAAGAGTAATGTAAAATACATCAATTAATATTATGAATAACATAACACTGTATTTTTTTACAGAAAACGAAGCTGCGATTGTTTTAAATTTAGCCAAAGTGATAAATTGGTAGTACAAATAGTAAAACCAGTCATAAGTCGAAGAATAATGAAGGACTTCTATTCAAACTTTCAGGAACAATGTAAAATACATTAATTAATATTATAAATAACATAACACTTTGTGTTCCTTACTGAAAAATCAGGTGCATTTTTAAAATTTAGTAAACGTGATGAATTAGCAGTAGAAATATTTTAAAAAATCTGATGTGGCCAGGCACATGACTTTATCATACTATATATAAAATTAATAGTTTAGCTGCATGAGACTCTATTTGATCGAGATCGGCCATGTCTGCATTAATAAAACTACTAGAACTAGACAGATATGTCGGTTAAAGCTGCGTTCGGATATTGTACTCCGTTGACACCGAGTACACCGTCCAAATGACACTTACGTGTTATTGGGTGTAAAAAGTGTATTGCAATATGCGAACGCAGCTTATATTGTCAAAACATTAGCATTTGACACCAAGACTACCTACTGTCATTAGAATCAAAAAATCTGACAAATCCTGGCTACTAGTTTTCATGCAGTACGACCGATCTCGTAGAAATAGAATTTGCTTATGCAGCTAAACTATTGATTGTACCAAAAAATGTCATAGTGATAAATTATTCAGAATTTCCTCATCTTTAATTTATTATTTAACTATTTCGACGAAATTCCAGAAATGGCGGCTTATTTGCAAAATCTTTCAAAAATGCGAAGACTAAACCTCCAGTTCCTTTGGACCCTTTTCAACAGAGAGCTTTTCAGCTCTAAGTTTGGTCATGAAACTTCTAAATATGAAGTTTCGTCCCGATACCTTTAGTGGTTTATCCGGAATCGTCGCCACAAAAAACGGGTACACACACACATACACACACACACACATACATACACACACACACACACACACACACATACACACACACACACACACACACACACACACACACACACACACACACAGACATTTTTTTGTACCTTGGTCAAAAATGTTCAGGGGACCCAAAAAGACATATTTCCGCTAAAATCTCAAAAAAATTTTTTGGCATGATTACAATACTTTACATACTGCGTATGATAAAGTAAAAAATCATAAGTCGAAAAATAATGGATGAATTTTATTCAAACTTTCAAGAGTTATGTAAAATACATCAATTAATATTATGAATGACATAACACTCTGTTTCTTTAACTGAAAAGGAAGCTGCGTTTTTTTGAAATTTAGTCAAGGTGATAAATTGGTAGTACAAATAGTAAAACAAGTCATAAGTCGAGAAATAGTGAAGCAACTTTTATCCAAACTTCCAGGAATTATATGAAATACATCAAGTAATATTATAAATCATATACATACTTAAATGACATTTAAGGAAATAACATCTAAGTAATATAGATTCAACGTATATTTTGCAAAAATAAGGTGTATATCATAAAGTTGTATATAAAAATCCGACTGGGGTGAGATTTTTCCAAAGCGAAAACTTTATATTCTTGAACTTATAAACTAGTATTAAAAGTAGTGAACGAAAAAATAAATACCATCTGCGAAATTCGGACGAAAAATCGTCTATTTCTAACGTGGCCAATTGCCCTTAAGCCACTTTACCTTAAGTGCTTAATTACAATGTACCTAGCAGCTAAGCTACTTAGCCTACTACCTACTACCGACTACCCGAAAAGGAAACGATAAAATGGGAAAATCTATGAGCCGAAACCGTTTACGATCCATAAAATTTTAAGTGCTCCAGCGTAACTACGCCAAATCGTCGCCAGATAGCGCCTCATTACGTTATGCCATCCCCTCTTAAGTGAACATGAATAAACAATAACCTAAAATTCGAGAATTTCTCACTTCGCCAAGCAAAATTCGGTAACCTTTTTGCTTCTCGCAACGAGCGAAGTTTTTCCTCTTTTTAAGTAATTAAGAACACGTCAATATTTGGTCGCTGGAACTTGATGAGGAATAAATGGGGTGAAGGGAAAAAAGGGGTGGATCATGATTTATTTATAGCACGGGTAGGGGAAGAGTTTGTTGTTAAGGGATACCACGAGATGCTTCGTGTGACCTATAAATTATATATTAGCTGGTTCTTTTGCGCGCTTCTTAGAATAACCATAGGGCTGCCTATGGTATGAGCATTTCTTTGCTTTTTATATTGTTCTTTCTTTGTCATTTTCAAGTATTTTGGTTCGTTTGTCAACTGAAATTATTTAAATTATACTTGCAATAATAATTTACTATATAATTTACTCTACTTTAGCCTACAAGTTTTAATAAACAGTGTTAACGGGGTGCAACTATGATCACAATAGAGCTTGGAGCAACACTATTAACCCGCATTGCGGCTACTGTGATAAAAACTTACGCGACAACCTGTGAATAAAGGATATAGATATAGAAACATAACCTAAAAAGTTAACTTACCAATAGTGGTAAAATAATTATATTAGTCAGAATAGAAGTGTTTGGCGGTGATTGATGAGTTACCTTGTAGAACAAGAACTTACTAAAGAATTGTTATAACGCTTAACGTTTAATAGCGGTGTATACCTAATTCCCCTAGGTAGCTGTTGAGGATTATACATTTACACGCACTTATAATAATTGAAACCAAATTCTAATTTCGGTCAAGTAGTTTATTAGAATAAATTATACTTAGTAAAATTATATGCGATGGAGGTAACACAAATAGTTGCACACTACTAGAACTAATAGCCGTTTTACACTACGCAATTCTTGCGCAAGAAGTTACACAAGAAGTTGTTAAGCAACAGAAATCTGCAAACCGAAAATTTCTAGACAAACTAGTCAGCATAAGAAACATCATTACAATTTCTGTTTAAGATGTTCTAAGGAGGTACTACTGCACAAATTGTGTACTAAATTGCGCACTAAATTGCGTAGTGTAAAACAGCTATAAGACTAAGTTGGAAGCGAAGCGCGTCGCAACGAGTATCCCCGGTTAGAATTATAGCTCATTGTACAGATCAGACGTTGTAGTTTTTGAATATGTAGACAGTTTCTCCTCATACTTACTCAAAATGAATTTCTATTTATTTTTAGAATGTAATACATACAATTTACGTATGCGTCTAAGGGAAGGCTGTTTATTTTTTTTTCTTATGAAGCTGGACGAATCAGCTCTGTTAAAGGATTTCTAGTTCTATGAGATTATTCTTGATGTTGGATTGCTTTTTTCTTGCCAAAAATTGCGTCATACTTTAAATTTTTTATTGTGTTTTAATAGGACGACTTGAAAAACTGCCGACAACTGAGTACAAAAATTAAATAATTTTTGAATATTATAATTAATTGTAGCCATAAACAACAAAGAATGAGTTTTGCTAATCTTGGTGATAAAAATTGCTAAAATGTCGCTTTTGGATGCAGGCGCGTGTGCCTGGATATTGAAAGGGGCCGATTTCAAAGCAGAATGATTTTAGACGCAAAAAGCAGTTTTAAAACTCTGAAATTAGCCATAATGACAAAAACTTGTATCAACTTGAAAATAAAGAAGACAGTGAATGAAGTTGAAGAAAATGAAGTATAGATGAATATAGTGAAGCTGATGATAAAAATGAAGAAGACCAAGACGAATGAACAAATACTGTTCTCTTTTATAATTCTATAGTATTCAATAGGCACAATATCATTTTATTTACTAAGTTTTTAAAATTACTTATTTCATTCATATTTCAATTATTAAAGAAGAATACTAAGCAAAACCATATTTACATTTTAACCTTTAGTGCCTAGAATAAATGCTCTGTTACATTATATATGTTCACTATAATAGAAACTAAATTAAGTGCGTTTCCATTTCATAATAAGGGAACACCCTGATTTAAATCTGCTTGGGACATACTTTTCAGGATTTGTCGTTGTTATTAGATTATCAATTTAAAAGTAATTTTGGAACACATGTCCGCTATTTTTCTACTCCTTTAATTTTAGGTTTGTAAGCACCAACCCCGAATACTAAATTTCAACTAAATTCAAAAAAATCTGATGTGGCCAGGCACATGACTTTATCATACTATATATAAAATTAATAGTTAATAGTTATAATAGAGATCGGCTATGTCTGCATTAAAATAAAACTAGTAGAACTAGACAAATATCTCGATTAAAGCTGCGTTCGGATATTGTACTCCGTTGACAGCGGGTACACCGTCCAAATGACACTTACGTGTTATTGGGTGTAAAAAGTGTAACGGTGTTCAATATCCGAACGCAGCCTATATTGACAGTAGCATTTTCAAGACATTAGCGTTTGACACTAGCTACTGTCATTAGAATCAAAATAATCTGACATATCCGGGCTACTAGTTTTAAAGCAGTACGCCCGATCTCGATGAAATAGAATTTGCTCATGCGGCTAAACTATAAATTCTACCAAAAAATGTCATATACAAAAATTATGGAAAATTTCCTCCCCTTTAATTTATTATTTAACTATTTTGACGACATTACACAAATAGCGGCTCATTTGCAAAATCTTCGAAAAATGCTATGAGTAAACCACCAGTTCCTTTGGACCCTTTTCAACAGAAAGCTTTTCAGCTCTAAGTTTGGTTATAAAACTTCTAAATATGAAGTTTCGTCCCGATACCATTAGTAGTTTCTCCGGAATCGTCTCCACAAAAACGGGTACACACACACACACACACACACATACACACACACACACAGACATTTTTTTGTACCTTGGTCAAAAATGTTCAGGGGACCCAAAAAGACATTTCCGCTAAAATCTGAAAAAAAATTTTTGGCATGATTACAATACTTTACATACTGCGTATGATAAAGTAATATAAAAACAAATGTCAGCCAATATATGATCCGCTGTTTTGCTTTTTTATTTTTTGTTCGCATTTATAGTCATCTACCTCAAATGCCCACAAATATTGAATTTCCACTAAATTGAATGTAGTTTTCGTACAAATGTCCGTACTTTGAATTCAGTATTATGATCAGCGATCCCAAATCACCGTCTAATAACAAATTTTAGCTAAATTGAAAGTAATTTATGAACTGATGTCCGCCATATTGGATCCGCAATTTTGATTTTTTGTTTATTTATTTCGGATTTATAATCAGCTACTGCAAATCCCCACAAATACTTAATTTCAACAAAATTGAAAAGTGTTTTCGAACAAATGACCGCCATATTGGATCGGACATTTTGTTTTTTAAACTTAGAATTTAGATTTATAATCAGCAAACACAAATCCCCTAATACCGAATTTCAGCTCAATTGAAAATAATTGAAGTATTGATGTCAGCCATATTGTATCGGCCATTTCGTTTTTCAACTTTTGATTTCGGAATTGTAATCGGCGACCCTTCAAATCTTAGATTACCGAGTTTTACCTAAATAGACTTTCGACTTTTGGCCAGGTTTTTGGGAACTTTTCACACTGTGCGTCGCAACGAGATACAAGAAATCTTTACTCGTCTGTAAACAGTACAGGCGTCCAGTGACGAAGTTGTCAATCTCTGTGATCCGGAGCAAACTTCATTCGCACTGCTTTGTGTTACTGCGTAAGGCGTGGTGCGCGGACAGCTCTTCTTGGTTTCAAATTCGCTTCTTTTAATCTGTTTCTAACAGTTTGATCAGAAATTTCTATTCCATGTGCTCGTCTTAGGTCGTTTAGGAGGTCTCGTGCTGTGGCAGTACGCTGACGTAGAGAGAACGAACAAGAAATCGGTCTTGATTTTGAGTAGTTTAACTCTTTTAACCGTATTTGAGATGCTGAATAGGCCCAAAATGTATTAAAATTCCTTCTTATATTGTATTATAGGTGTCACGAACATGTAGCCATTGCAAAACTGTGCAAATCCCTACGAAAATTTTAACAATCCTACACCACCGTTCTCTGCTACAAAGCGAATAAAAAGTTCCAACTTTGCCATGGTGGTGTAGAGAGTTGTCCGTAACTCATAAACCGCACGGAATTTAGAGTAGTTTTTGAAAGTCGGTCTGAAACCACGCCGAAACTGAAACTGTGACCGACTGAAACGAACGAAGCGCAGTGTCCTGTCTGTGAAACCGAGCCCGCACCGCGATATTCCTTACAGGATTTCAGCACACAGGAATTCCCTGAAACCCGCATTTATGTATTCTATTAAATTTCGTTGGGATATTCTTTTCTTGCTGGTTGAATTTCTCCAAATTCGCAAAGCATCTGGCAAAATAATAAGTAAGGTATGAGAAAGCGGTGTGCTATTGAAATGTAAATTAGTTTTTAATAAAGGCTATTGTTAGAGTATATCACTGAAGGGACGCCTGGATATTTTTCAGACATGGTTTATATACCTACCTCGAGTTGGGAAATTAAATTCTATTATTTGGGCGCCTCGAAAAATGATTCTATTGTTCGAATTACATTGCTGTATAAACGATTTTAATCAACTGTTTTCCATTTAAGGGGGAAAATAATTTTGAAAACGTATTATTGTGTCTTAGGTATTATTCATTTACCACTTTCAAATTTAATAACCAATACTGAAAATTAAAACATCTTGACTGTATTTAGAATATTATATGTACAGACATCACACAGAAAAGTGATTATTTGGAACGAGAAAACATAATTTCTTGAATTTATTTACTAGATTCAAATGCATATTTACTTGGATGTAAAAAGTTAGGTATATACAAGAAATGCCACATACTCAATATAAGTAAAATAATTTCTCAGATAAATGCTGTCAACAAATAAATTCTTTCTTTATAAGAACCAATATTGTATTGAAAGAAGTAATTGAATTTTTCGTCCCAAAAATGTTAATTTCTCAAACGAAGTAATAGTAAATCCATCCAAATGCGTAGTTAGTTGATCCAAGAAATATAAGGCATTTATTATAAGTAAGTATTGTTTATGGAATAAAAACCCACCAATTATTTAACTGAAGTGATTCTCACTTCTTTCTTCTATTCCCTTTCTCTGGAATAAATATGCGCACCGTGATTTTGTCAAGGCTCGCGCGCCCGCGCGTGGTGCTGGCGCCGCCGCCGTAAAGGAGCCTAACCTAGTACGAAAACAACAACGAAGTATGTAACCGTGGGGAATGTGCCTTATGATTAGTGTACAATAAACATTTCAACACGGAATAGTTTGATGTAACGCACGCAACAGTTTAGAACGAGTAAGTAAATATGACATACCTATCTTGTTAATTAGCAATAGAAGACGTATTTGTGTCAAATCTTTAAAATTCTTACATTACCAGAGTAACCACTTACTTAAATCTAGTAATTATTCCAAGAAATAAAATTTCTTGGTTGAATCAATAATCTCTCGCGTATATACGAACCTACCAACTACTTTAGCCATGTAATTCTCTCTTCGTTCGAGAGATCACTTTTCTGTGTGTAGAACTATTATTTAAAAAGTTACAGGTTTCGAAAAAGGTGTTCCCCGAATTTCTTTGAGCAGTGTATATTGATGAACCTAACTAACGTCTTATAAACTTCGGAACGTCTTATTGTTTTGTTTGGTGTTTACGCGGTGACCAAGGTAACCGCTCGAAATTGTAATTTCAGATTTCATGATTAAAACTTTCCTCGAAGGTAATAAACAAACGAGGTGAGACGGCGAGTCCATCACGGATATTATCATAAAGTTTTTCTATTACCCGGAGTTTCCAGACTTTCCCGACAAAATGGAATCCATGAAATTACTTTGTTATTATTTTCTACTTTGTTAAGGATTCACACCCCTTAAAATGTAGGTATATACATTGTTAAAAACTAATTATTATAACGTGCTGTATTACAAATTTCTCACTCCAATTTTTCATAACTACGATCCACTTTTTGGCAACTAACTAACCAACTTTAACAACATTAATTATTCAAAACAGTTTACTCGCACTGACAGCTTAAATAAATTTATCAGCCAAGTGCCCTCAAAAGGGTATAATTACCATTTGCAATTAAATTGTCGCACCGTTGTTCACCGACTGGTCTACAAACTGGTTCGTACATGCTCTACTACTGTTATTTACATAAATTTCAGGGGTAAACACGGAAATTTCGGACAAAACACTGCAGAGTAACGAGAATTTGCCTCAAACTAAATTATGGCGAATTGCATTGGGATATATAAACAGCATAAGATGGTTTTCAACGTAGTTTTTTATCGCATCTGTTGTGAATATGCGGAAATATGCGATAAAAACTGTGTATTAAGTTGCATAATTCATGCATAAAAAATGTACGTACTTGAGTAATTAAATGAAGGATTGTTTTATGTTAATAAATATTAGTGTGGTTGTGGTAGAGACAATTAGACAAAAAAAAAGAAAGCTGATCAATAATTGTCGAACTAATTTATTATCAAATAATAAATTTATTCATAATTAATTCATTACACATGTATTATTATTATATTTTGCAAGACATACTGCATCCCAAGATATCATTTTCTTTTCGAAACTGATACGTATTAAGTCGTACTAAGCCAAAAACAATTTCTTGCAAGCAGAAAAAAAGGATTTTTCGGTGGAGTATTGACGGCGTATATTTTCCTCAAATCTTCTAACAAAATTCGGCGTACAAGTAATTTCACGGCCATAGAATAACAAGTTGTTTGTTCAGCAGCGTTTCGTAAATTTGAAACGTGGTTAGAAACCACATTTGTGATGTCTCGATACAATCGAATAATGTTAATAGAATAATATACTGGGCGTAATACAACTAATCTTAATTTTGTTGACTTGATTTCTTAAATAAAAATATCATCATTTGCAATAATATTTTGTTTCCTGTTGAACAAGTTATTACAAAAAGAAAATAAATTAAAAAATACCTATCCTAAGCAATTAACTACCGTATAAAATAAATACAATATTTTTTTAAATAATCACTAAGCAATGTATATAATCATGTGTGGTATATAACAGTGTGGGGAAAAAAACGGTACAAATTTTTAATTACTCGTATTTCCAATAATATTTAGTCAAGTCAAATATTACTTCAAAATACGAATTGCTAAATATTATGAAGATCGAAATCATACCATGTTCGCGATAACAGAACGTTTCAAACTAATGTTATGTTACTTTATTTTCGGCTATGTAACATTTCTGGTAATGTCGAAGCAATCTAATGTGAAATGAACGTTCATTTCACATTAAAATCAAGAGACTTGTCTTGTTTTTTATTGTTATTAATTTAAAAAAAAAATACCGGAATTCGACGTTTGAAACAAAAACATTGCACAAGCACGATAAATCTAATTGTGTACTTGAGTTTTATTTAAAGATTTTGGAGAAACAATTGCCAACTTTTGTCTGGTTATGACAAGTTTGATTTTAACATTTCAGGAGGTCAATTATGACCTCACACTTGTTATAGAAAGCTAATCTTTTGTTTGTTTTTGTAAAGTTTGTAAAGAAACCATACCTTTTTTTTATATTTTTATGGCATGTTTTTCATCTTCTCAATAGAAGCAATTTATGTTTTAAAGATATGTTTGAATTTACATAATAAACATATCTATCATTGGAAATATAAGTAATTAAGAATTTGTCCATTTTTTTTTGTGCACAGTGATATCAAAATGTATGGTATTACTACGTTGGTAAATGTGTTAATAATTAATAATAATTAAATAATAATAATAATAGGACTATTAGTCTAATTTTAGTATTTATATGTATCTAAATTATATTATCTAGGTTTAATATATTTCATGTATCAGAGAGTTCCAATAAATAACAATAATAATAATTTATAGTATAAATCTTTACACATAAATAAATGGTTTTATTGAAAAACTTTTGTAACTATGTGTACAAAATGAGTGCGCACTTTAGAGGGTGAATTTTAGGGGTTCTAGGCGCTAATAAAGATTGCGGACGCCTCAGATATTAGCGTGATGATTAGAAAAAAAAATGGGCTCAGTAGATTTCTTGTATCTGTCATTTAAAAATATTTTTAGTTGGGCATTAACATAAGCATTCCTATTATTAAATAAACAATTATTTTCCCATTAGTATTTCGGC
The DNA here is from genome assembly GCA_963966075.1 of Aphodius sticticus. Taxonomy (NCBI): domain Eukaryota; kingdom Metazoa; phylum Arthropoda; class Insecta; order Coleoptera; family Scarabaeidae; genus Aphodius; species Aphodius sticticus. The sequence continues at coordinate 2,478,436 of OZ014509.1, read as the reverse complement.
CTCAAAATATCCCTTGGTGTTATTATTTTCAACAGGAAGATAGCTTAATAATGCAGCTTTGCTCTCCCAGAATTTGTACGAATAAACAAACAAATACTTATTTCCCAGATATGTCCATCTACTAACTCTAAAAGTCCTCTGATTTCACATCCATCCCCTATCTCACAGAGACAACAGACACCGGAAGGACGCGAAACCCGCCACAAAACCACATACACACGACACACATACACCCCCTAAGGGAAGATTTTGTTCAACATGCTGTTTAAAAGGAAAACTTCTGCTCGAGCATCCCCAGAGCCCAGACAACATCCTGTCAGTAAATCACATTTTTTGTGTGACCCGCAAAATCTTGTCCTCTCGTCTCTGGTCTCTGTTTTTTGTTGTTTTTTTTTTTCATTCTGGCGGTGGAAGGGAGTATCAGGGAGCGAATAGAGACACTGCAGGATGTCGCCAGGATAAAGTCCGACGTCCTGTAATCCTCATATTAATTCGTCTGGGGTTTGGCCGCGGGCAAAACATCCTCGTTATCTCGCAGGATGTGTCCCTTATTGCCCGCTCGCAGTGCCGAGGGTTGACGTTTATTAAAAGGACCAAAACTAAGGGCTCTGACACTGAGGTCCGGCCTATATTTCGTCCTGTTCAGCCTCGCGCGTTTTCGCTTTATTTAGCGGGACTGGGGTTAAGCCGGAATGTCCTGGAAATCGGTCTTAGTCATTAGTTTTGTCCTTACAAGCAGATCGCGTGGAACTATTCCGGAAAGCAGTGAAAGAACCCAATATAATTCGGATATTTCCTACAGTTTTTGTCGACACATTGCTCCTTTTTTTCTATTATTGAAACCTGGCAAATTATGAGGTTAAATACGATTAAATGGGGGTTTTAGGGATTTACTTTACACTGCTAAAAGAAGACGATGTAATTCATGGCATTTAGTCGGCCAGGAATCACAACAAGATCAGTTCTGATTCAAGCCCAAACCATCACAGATCCACGACCAAATCTGTCCACTTTCTGTATAGTAGCGGCTGCGTAGCGTTCACCAGGACGTCTATATACACGTACTTGACTGTCACAACGAGTTAAACGAAATTGGACTCGTCTGTAAACAGTAGAGGCATCCAAAAAGTTGCAAATCTCTGCGATCCAGAGCGAACCTCATTCGCGCTGCTTTGTGATGCTGCGTAAGGCGTGGTGCGCGGACAGGTCTTCTTGGTTTTAAATTCGCTTCTTTTAATCTGTTCCCAACAGTTTGATCAGAAATTTCTATTCGTTGTGCTCGTCTTAGGTCGTTTAGGAGGTCTCGTACTGTGGCAGTACGCTGACGTAGAGAGGAAAGGACAAGAAATCGGTCTTGATTTTGAGTTGTTATTCGATTTCGACCTCGTCCAGCTCTTCTAACAAATTGGCCAGTCTCCCGAAGCAGATTCCATAAACGTGAAACTCGAAGGTTCCATAAACGTGAAACTCGAAACTTCCTCGCATTTCATACGCTCTCAGCGCTAAAATAATATTAAGGCCCTACTAAGTCTATATCGCAAAACGGTCCCTCTTTTCCTTCCTTTGTTCATCGCCACGTTTAAAATTCTGCGACGCACAAGCCAATTGAAAAATAATAGAATCACTTCTCGCTCAATTCCCGGCCAAATATTAGATTTTTCATAAGCGTGGGTTCCTCGCATAGCATCCTCTGTATTTCGATATTACCGTTCAAACGTTGACAGCAACATTCAACTTCTTCCAAATACCCTTCTGCCCCCGTTATACCTTCAGAATCATCTTCTCGTCTCGAAGTGGATAAAAATTGAAGAGGTATTACTAAAGGTAAAACCTATACGTCAGACGAGCGCCGACATCTCATCTCTCAAATACGTCACAGCCTTTGTACGAATAGCTGAATAACGGGCGACTTTAGACAAGCGAGTTGCAGTCTCAAACCTGCGGTAAACAAAATCGATCTTAAGATGCAAACAAACAGTAACCATTTTGTCAATTTTCACTCTCCGTTCACTCTCCAAACGAGACGCATGTTACTTCGTCGCTGCTCTTCTCGTTTTTATTGTTTTTTTCACAAATCGACCATTTAGGCTGGTAAATAATCAAAGGATCAAAGAGGTTTTTATTTCCAACACCTACATTACTTTGTTGTTTAAATATGGCTGTTTGCCCTTAGGATAACGAACTACTTTTTGTTGAGTTCTAGTTCTATCTCCATACCAAATTATCAGTAATAATATAACAAGAGAGTGAGAAACAATTGAAAATAATTTGACAGATTGTTTGAAAACTTGTTGCCAGGCAATAGTCACGAGGGCTCGAGTGGCTATTGCCAAATGGCAACAAGTTTGAACAAAATCTGTCAAATTATTTTCTAATTTATGGAACTCTCGAGTGATATTTGACTAGATTATTTTTTGATTCACAAATTTTTACAATAAAAAAGATCAATAAAACTATCATAAAATTATTGAAAATTTTAATTTAATTAATTATTACTTACAATATATGAAAATATCGTTGACACATTGTGAATATATTAAAAGAATTAACAATTTAAATTAGTACAATGAAAAACGCAATTATTAAAAATATTTCGAGACTCATTATTTATTGAGGATTTGGAATTGCTTGTTATATTAAGTGTTTCCTCCTGCGTATTTTCTCTAAGATTATTTATTATATTTGAATGATGTTCTTGGTTCAATTGTAAGTATGGTTTAATCGAACTTGCAGAATTATGACCAGTGACCTTGATTAGTTCTTGTTCTCCTACACCAGCTTTTGAAAGGTTACTTACTGCACTTGATCTGGCAGAATGGTTAGTTATTTTTTTAGTAACTGTGTCTAGACCTACTTTTTCTGCGGATTCTTTCATCCATTTTGAAATGGAATTTATTCCCACAGGAACGTTTTTATACCAAAAACCATGAGTTTGCCAAGCCGGATTTGGAGTAAGAAACAAGCGTTCGGTTTTAATATTTTCATTAGTTTTTCAAAAAGACGAACAGGCCAAATATCTGGGTTATTTATGTTTGGAGTCAACCATTTACTATTAGCGCACCTTTGTGCTCCACCCTGAGCAGTTTTTGTAAAGATGGGATTGTATTTAATCTTTTTATGTCGGTTTCTTTTTTAAAATAATGAACTAAACATTTCGTAGCTTCTCCTCCCCTCCAAGCTAGTTCATACGATGCAACGTGAAAACACTTTCTTTGCGATCCACAAGGTGTATCTTCGTCCCAATAGTTAAAAATTTGCAACAATTCTGTATTAGAAAGTGCCACAGAACTTTGTTTGTGCTTTTCAGGATGTTTTTGTAAAATTTTTCTTTTTGCATCTCTTGCATTCCGAGCATTTCTGAATTCTATATCATGGAAAGGATCAAAGGACCTGTTATACTTATTAAAGTAAAGTTCTTGAACTAATTTTGCCGTTTTATTCCACATTGTCTTTATTACTGCTTCTTTATAATCATTTCCGTCTTTTCTTTTCATGTTATAAGTCCAATCTTTTAAAATCAATGCCAGAGTAGCTGTTGTAGTAGATTGATCCAGAATATAATTTCTTTCTTTGGTGAAGGTCTTAAATTGTCTCCATATAGACTGATTACTTATTAGAGTGTTTTTCCAAGTAGTTTCTAAAATCTTTTTTGTAATTTCTGCATTAGAAAAGGTACTAAACCGATGACTTTCACCCATTTCGCGTTGACACAATTAAGTAATTATTTTGACAAGTATCTGACAGTTGCTAGGCAAATAAAAGCTACAGTGATTATTCCCGAGAATAATCACAAGAGATTTATTCCTACTATAATAATGACATAATTGGTTGAAACTTACCCTTGTGACAAATAAAGAAGCACTTCATTGGTTTTAAGAAACGTCAAAAAATAATCATCAAAATTTCAATTCGTTGATGTTCTGTCTGTAGAAAAAATTCTAAAGGAAGTCGAATTATTTCAATAAAACAATGTATTAAAAAGAACGGTACCATTATTAATCTTCTTTCATCGCATCGCGTCACTCCCTAAGCAATCAAACTTTTTTTAATGAAAAGTAAAGAAACAAAAAAAAAAACAAAAGCAATCAACAAAAAACGAACGAGCAAACACAAACAAATGCCGGTGTTAATGACCCGGAATCAATCAAATCGCCCAAAAAAAAACATTAACATTTACCTATCGAGTTTTAGTAGAGTTTTATCGCGATGCATCAACCCCCTTCGGCGCGGGCACGCGGGGGGCGATTTGCATTTTTTAAAAGTGCCGGCGCGGGCGGATAGCCAATCTGTCAGCGCGGTACAGTCCAAATTGGCTGACAGGTATTACGCGAAGACATAAATCCGGCAAAAATCCGGGCGCCCGGCGCCGGCGGTCGACGCGGTGTCCGGATTTTTGCGTCGCGTCGCGAAAGTGGAAAATAAATCATCGGTAGAGGATTTGCCTCGTTAGCGATGCTCTTTTGTTTATTTAGTCGCTGCGGAAGTGTCGATTGGATGGTAACGATTATTCTATTTGCTTAGGTCACGGATAAATCGGATTAAATTCGGAAAATGGTCAATTTTCGTGCGTATCACAGACAATACTCTGTCGTCTGGCCCAAGTTTAATATAATTTTAATTCTATTAAGTACCTATTCAACGGAACGTAATTATTATTGTAGAGTTAATTTATTTATTTATTCAATTCTTTTCATACGACTGTAATTGTTACTTGAAACTACAACTTTTTATTAGTCTCAATTTTATTTTTAAAATGTTATAGGAAAAGATACAGTTTATATTGATTATTATGATTTTATATAAAAAATTCTGTACGGATTAGGGTAGGACTAATGAGTATTTTCATTATTTTTTTTGTAGTAATATGTTGCAAATATATATAGAAATACAAGCCATTTTGTAAAAACCTGATTGACCTGGTATTCCCTACACTTGCTCCATCTAGAAGAAAAGTACAACAGACAAAATCGGCGACGCGTAAATTCTAAAAACTTGTTCATCGAGACATTTGACATTTAACCATGTTAACATCTTTGTTAATTCTTAAAATCAAATAAATAAATATAGAAAAGCGACTATATTAGTCGGAAAACACTTAATTATCAAGAGAGAATGTTTATTAAAGCTGAACATAACAAAAATGGCTAAATCATGATAAAAACGGCTGAAAAGCTGATGTATATTAGTGAGTGCCAAACATTAAACAAACTAATATTTTGATAAACTTCTAAAATTTGAAAAGTATTTTACCTACGACCGTATGTATAAATGTCCTTTACGTCACGGACTGCTTCACTTGTATAACGCTTATAACAAACATGTGCTTTTTGTTGTTCTTTTGTGTTTTTAACGCACGACATAATGTCATCACAACGCAAACGTAGATCCATATTTTCCTATTTGATTATAATTTCCCTCTGGTCACAACATTTATGCAGTTCCCCACAGTTGAAATAGATGTCGCGCGAATAACTAGCAATAGATAAAATACATTTTTGTTGAACTGTCAAATATACTACCCTAACCTAATACATCTACTTATGTCGTAATATTTCTCCTTTATTTAAAGTAAGTGATTGGATCTGTAATTGTCGGTCGTAGGTAAAATTATGTACAATACTCGAGCTGTAACGCATTGTACGTGCTCGTGAAAAATAACAAAACTCGCGAAGCGGCTCGTATCTTAACTTTCCACTCGTACGTAACACAGACTGGTTCAGAAAAGAGAAAAAGAAAGAAAAATGGAGTCCGACCCTGGTCGGCGCAAGAAAATCATCTACACCTTACCACAGTTGTGCTGCATGGTGGCAAAAAAATCGGTTTCTCTCCACTCTGGCCCACTTTATCGCTTTCAGTGTCACATTGATCTACATTCTGTTCATATCATCGTAGTCAGCTGTTCGTTGGCTTATCTACAATAAGAATTTTTTGGATTGTGGAATCTTAATGTTGATGTGTTTGTGTAGTACCAAAGGCGGACGGATATCTATTTTATGCGACGGATGGTGCGAATGCGAAATAACTCGACCACGGCGCGCAGTTGCGATTTTAAGTCGCTTTGTTTTGTCCGACGGGAAGCACTTTGCAATCACAATTTTTGTTAATCAGCATCATATTTCTGGAACTCTAAAGTAGTTAACCCTTGCATGGCACGTTTGGAAGAAAGTCAAATTTTTCGTCTCATTGTAAAGAAATCTAACAAAAGAATTTTATGTTTATAATATTTTTAACAGTTTTGGCTTTCCATTTGTATTATATAGAAGTTGTTCGTGACAATATAAATTTACAGTTTTACCTGTTTTGTCATATCTAGTAGTATATTTAACATTTGTTTCCGAGATCCCCATGTACATTATGTTCTTTGAGACACCCTGTGTAGTGCACATCGTGCACTAATGGAAATTTAGTAAAGTAATTATTTAGCCTAAAGAAGAAGAAGAATAGCGAAATGTTTACAAATTTGAAACTAATCTAAAATGCACTCAAAATCTTGCATAGAAATCTTCCAATCATCGCATCATAATCCACGCTGACTTCCCAGACAAATCTACCGCCAATTCTCGAAATATGCAACTTCTTACTTTATCCCGCTCCAACTTTATCCCGCACAAAATACCCTGCAATTTACACCCCTTCAATCGCGGCCGCATTTTCGTTTTCCTTTCACGGCCGCCTCCTGGATCTACACTCGCCTTCCACTTCGTCATTTTGCACTCTCCGCTTTTATGCGGCGGACGCCTTTCGATTACCAGGCTCCAGCAATTCCGGTAACTCCGGCAACTCCGGTGCGCTGCAACTCGTCGTGCGCTATCTGAATAAATCTGAAGGATTCGCTCGGTGCTTTCGTACATTTTTTGGCGGTATTCCTTCTCAGGCGACAGATATGAGACGAATCTATCGGAGAGGCGAAACTGAAAACTGGGGATATAATCAGAACGTCAGATCTCGCACGCCCCCTGGTGGAGATTGCCGAAGTCGATATCCGATCACGAGTCACGAGATGGATGCCGAACTGGAAAATTTTGTGACTACTATCGGTTGCAAAAGTATTGAGCCCTGTGTTTGAAGGCAAGTAACTCTAAAACGGCTGAACAAAAAAAAAATGAAATAAACTGCGTTATCAAAATTCTCTGCCCGTCGGTTAAGAGGAATCACTAGAGGTAGTAGCGTACTACAAAACAACACTACATAAAACCAAACATACTGAGCTTAATTGTGTGTTAATAATCACGTGTAATACATTAAATTGTAGATAAAGGTGTATTACGCCGGGTACGAATGCCACTTTTTTTCATTTGCGTTGTTGTTTTGTTTTTTACCCTTGCTAAAGAAGCCAATAATTGGTAATTTTTGTTATTTTTTTTTCCAAATCCGAACCAAACATCAAAAAAGCAATATTACAACATTTTGTATTGAGCCTTCATGAACTTGTGTAAAAAAATGACAACAAAATATGAATGTTGTAATGATTTAACCGTTGGTTTTTTGAACATATGAATGAGACGAGAATAACATATTTTATAGTCGTACGGTGAAGCCATCTGTTGGATAAACACCACATCATTTTCTTCGACCAATCAAATTCAAATGGTACAGTCTGAAGCAGCAGCATGAATACGTAGCCAGGGGAATTACAAATATTGAGCAATTTCGGCCTAACAAAAATATTGATCGCATGTTGACACGGGAGGTGTAGCGGCGCCGCGCCCGGCAAACGAAAGCCATACGAAAAATAAATTTTACCGTGCTGGTGCTACGTAGATAGCAACGACTCGCTTATAAATTAGGACAGCATGTTCTTGCGGAAGTGTATGTGATCAACATGAATTGTTGAATTTCGACCAAAATAGGCTAGAAACCGAATACGAGAAATAATTTTTTGCCGTCCTGATGGACTCTACGCAGACAGCAAAGAGCGAGTTATAAATTAGGAGCTGTTGTTCCCACGAGGGTTTATATTGCAGTACCGCAATACCTACTTACAATGTTACAACTACTACATAATTAATAGGAGTTAAATAAATTATTACTAAGGAAATAGAAGTAATTTAATTTTTAATCAGTCATTTATTTTTCGTCATAGAATTTCAAATATATTGGTATTTAGATTTAGCAAAAAAAAAGATTTTGCAAGGTATAAAGTTGGACCACCCTAGTGTACAAAGAATGGTCGCTCAAATGACATATGTAATTTTGATTTTTTGTTTCTTACATCAAATCCCCTCTTCAGCTATAATAAACATTTTTATTTGCACTCAAAATAAATGTATACTCACAAACAAAAATAAAAACAATTTAAGTAAGTTGACAATAAATATTTTACTTTATTTTCAACTTCCGGTTTGACCGGAAGTAGGTAATATTGGTACACCTATTTGAAAATATTGTAAATTAGTATGCAAATGGATTCAAAAATAAGCAATTTTTTCTAAAATTAATTATATCAGCCTAACGCTGCAACTAAAAATTAGCAAATCTATTTGCAAATCTGCATATTTAGTGGAGGCTATGAAATGAACACATGAAAAATGTATTTATGCAGAATAATAAATTAAAACTAAATACATTTTAGGGCTTTTAAAAGTCATCACATCCCATAACTTTATCCTATTAATATGCTGTTAATTAAAATCCTAAAACTGGAAATAAAAATCACCAAATTTGAAGTGCACATTTGAATATGAAATAAAAATATGAAAAATGTATTTATGTAGATTTTAATTAAACCTAAATACATTATAACCTATTCTTGATTTTCCGATTAAAAACATAGTAGGTCTATAATATATGAACTTATTTGAACGTTAAAATATTGACAAAAATCTACCATTTTCCCTTTAAAATATTCCACGCAATCCCTGCTTTCTCTCAATCCCCGTTTCACCCTCTACCAAAAATATTCAACGACTACTCGCTTCATGGTTAACAAACCACTGAAAATTAAGTCCCCACACGGGAATACGTATTACGACGAATCACAAACAGATGGCGCTCCGCGAGCGAAACCAAACGCGAACGGAGCACGAAGGGGAAGGTGGGGTATCCGTCTGTTTCCCCAAAAGCGATATATTGCCTTTATTACTGGCAGGGAATTTCATTATGGGGTGGAACGCATCAATCATCCCACTTGTATTATTATTCTACAGACGGTGTATAAATCAATGCAAACGGCTCACTTCTGACTGGCTGGTATAGAATATTTATTCCTTTGTAAATGAGTTATCTTGATATCAAAAAGATGGGAATTTGTTAATATTATGCTATTATTTTTTTTTAATATTTCATCTGTATTATTTCACTGATGTCCTATATTTGAATCGGTCGGTTCGAAAACATTACAAGTCCAAAAAGTGAGTTCTGGGAAAATTATCAAAAATATTTTGTCAGTGCAATATCTTGAAAAGTATAGCAGTTAGCTATTTTGGGCCAACAGACAACAAAATATAAAGTAGTTCACAGAGAATTAAATGTATTACATATTTTATTTATATTTGCATTAAAAGCAGAGCTATGATTAAAACAATCATCATGGACATGTACTGTTTTTGAACTCGACGGAAAGACAGCGTACATTTTTAACAATAATTGTTTATTTAAAGCATTTAACTAATATTTTTATTGTGATGTAGGTATGTATAGTGTTTTTGGCGTCAACAATCAATTCGTTATTCATTTCATAATATTATATTTTCCGAAACGCGTTAGTAATGCAGCAAAAACATACATGTGCATACTTCGTACAAGGATATTATTTCCTTGTCGAAGTTGAAATATAAAAAGACATCTCGTACTATGCCTCGAAAACAATTTCTTTCGACAAGAAAAATGTATTTTTCTGTGGAGCATTGACGGTGTGAGTATGTTTTCGTCAAATATTCGAGCAACATTCGGCGTAGTTCTTTACAGCCATAATGGAACACGTTTTTGTTCAGCCGGCCGGTCCGCTTCGAGAATTTGACACGTGTTTTGTAAGTACGATGTTTCGAATCGAAATAACATTTTTATACTCTAGGAATTTTTAAGCGTCGACTTATTTATAAAATATCAATCTCAATTTAATTTGCTTAGACGAATAATAATATACTGGGGATTAAAACAACTTAACATTTTTTTTTATTTCTGCAACGACTAAAATTCTTTTTTAATTAAGGATTATATTATCTAAATAGACACCAGATCTAACGATGCTATTAACTTAACAAAACCGGATACCCAAAGAATTTTTAAATGAAGATTTGCAAACAAAATCTTATTTGTTGATTTATCAAATGAATCGGTCGGTTCGAAAACACTACAAGTCCAAAAAGTGAGTTCTGAGAAAATTAACAAAATAATTTTGTTGGTGCAATATCTTGAAAAGTATAGCAGTTAGCTATTTTGTGCCAATAGACAAAATATAAAGTAGTTCACAGAGAATTAAATGTACTACATATTTGATTAAAAGGAGAGCTATGATTAAAACAGTCATGTACTGTCTTTAAACTCGACGGAAAAACAGCTTACATTCTTAACAATACTTACTTGTTTATTTAAAGCATTTAAATGATATTTTTATTGTGATGTAGGTATATATGATGTAGGATTTGCATTAAACTTATTTCCCGTAATATTTGAAGATTGATAATTAAAAATGTCACGTCAGATTTTTTAAATATATTCAAAATGGCGGATTATACATGATTAGTAAAAGTTAAAAGTTATTAGTAAAAGTTACACCTTAGTAATTCTTTAACCGTAAAGAATTTCAAAGAAAAATTCAAACAAAAGTTTTTTGGTTTTAAACAAGCTATTTTCAATATACGGATGTTCCTTTTATTCTGAAAATTTGGTAAACTTTTCTTTTTCTAATAGAACACCCTGTATATTTAAAAGAATTTAATTCTAAGAGTTTGTAAGAATCATGTTTTTATAAAATGCATCATCTTTGAGTTATGAGCAATTAATCGATCATTAACGGATAAAGAAATAAAAAAAAAAACAGGAAAGAATAACTAAACTATGAATAAACATAAATTAAATATTCAAGCTAGCAAATTAAATAAATGTGTATGTATGCGGGAAAATATTCGTAATTTGAAGTCCAGGAATTTTGGTTAATTGCTGATAACTAAAAAATGACAGTATTGTATTTAAAAAAAAAATGATTTCTATAAAAGAATTAATCCTAGAATTAAAAAATGTATGTTACCAAATTTCCAGAATTAAACACAAATTTTTTTCTCAGTTGGAGAATTATTTAGGTTTTCGGTAATTTCGTAATTTTTGATTAATTGATCATAACTCAAAAATAAAGCATTTTCTACAAAAATCATACAAAAGATTCTTAGAACTAATCTTAGAATTAAAAAATGTAAAGTTATACATGATGTTCTTTTTGAAAAAGGGAGCGTTACGAGATATCCAGAATAAAATGAACAGGCTGTATAATAAAAATACATTTAAACGATAGATTGTTTAAAATAAAACAACTTTTACTTGAAAAATTTTTTGAAATTGTTTACAGTTGGAAAATTATTTAGGTGTTCCGGTAATTTTGGCTAACCCTATGCATATATGGCGATATGATAGAGATAGAGTATGATATAGAGTTTGATGATTATATATATACATAATAGTATTGAATTTCCTCTTCTACGGTGGTAGTCGGTCCGGAAGTCACGTGGTAGTAAAATTCTAAATTTTCACCAGTTACATACTTGTGGACTCTTTTAATATTATTTATTGTTTTTGAGATTGATATTCATATTGATTACTTCGGCGTACCTCAACAACTATTTGAATGCAAATTTCGAAGTTGGCGAATGTTTACGACTGATATCAGTAGAAACTGAGTAGAAACGCGTTGCATGAGCGAGCAAAAACGCACTGTTCTGGACTTGTTTATTTCACCCAAGCATTCTCTTTAGGTCTATTCGATAGAATAAATCATTGTGAACATTTTGGCTATTTCAGTTCAAAATGGCCAATTTTGGACTTGTACTGTTTTCGAACTCGCCGATTCATTTACTTTGTCCTAAACAAGAAGCACTAACTCTTCAGTCACTGCTAGTTCATTCATAAATGTTCAACAGTGTGACTTTATAATATCAGGTATAAGTTGGTTTATATTGAAACTATTTTGAAATTTGTGGTGCATTGTGTTCAGTCGCTATAAATTCACAAACTTACTAAAGTTACGCTTTTTATTTACATCTGCGATTAGGAATCTATAAAACTTATAACGTCTGCAGACATAATAATGTTAAAATAAAATAAAATGCTTCTGATCTCCAAAAAATATAGTAAAACAGAAATATAAAAAAGAACAATTTGAAAAGAAAAACATCAACATCGATTCTGTTCCACTGGGTTCAATAACCTGTTCTATCATATATTAATAGTATATTAATTATTATAATTATTACACTTGGGGTCCTGTGCACAGCGGAAGTCAACATGCCGCAGAAATATTTTAAAGATTATTTTACAGTTGTGGTATTATTATTATCTAGTAGACTTGTATTGGATTGCTTTGTTGAATCAAAAGAAAATAAAAACTAATCATTTTCAGTTCGAAAAACTAAATTTTGAGTTCAAAACTTTTCTCTAAAAACGAAATGTTGTCAACTAATGTTAGCAGCAATATCTCCAAAACTACCAAATTTGGAAAAACAAATTATACACTATATTAAAGACGAAGAATGTGTCTACATGACAGTAACAGAATTATTTCAAAATATTGAATGATGTAGGTTAGCGAGAAGGTAAAACAAAAACAGGTGTTCAGAATCGAGATTTGTACCAATAATGATTAATAGTATCTAATCTGTCAAGTCATATATCACCTAGCCTCTGTATTTTTTATTTTTTTTTTCGAATATTCACATCAAATTCTCAAAATCAAACTCTTTTAAAGTTAAATACATTTTGGTACGTCTTCAATCAGTCGAGGTCTGACTTGATTTGATATATCTTGTTCGGGATAAGAGCCATTGTTTAAAATTGGGGTCCCATCAGGTGATATTGACTGGGGCGCCTCTGGCGGTCGGCTGCCACTTTACCAACGTCTGACACTAGAAGAGGGGTTACAGCTAATCGAATAACCCCCGGGGTTTATCTATTATCCGATAAATTCACCCCCCGATTAGGGGTAGATCTGAGACGACACAACCAGATATTACATAGAATACCTTCGACCTTTGTCATATCTCCACAGCCAACCCAAAACCTAATCTAGTCATCCATAATGAAGTTATAGCTTCATTTATGAGGATAATCGTTATTATCGTTATTAGATATAGGCATCCCTAGAGATGATATTTTAAACGTTAAATTTGTTTTACTAAAGTCAAAAAAATGGATGCCGTAAAAATGTTTTTCTACTTTGCATTCACAATGCACACATTGTAACACTGTTTTCGGTGTTACAATTAACACATTGTAATACCGAAAACAGTAACATTTTTGTCTAAAATTGGTACACATTGATATCAAATGCCATATGTCAAACGTACAATACATAACCCAACATAACCAAACACTGCATCGACTGCATCTTCTTAATCGCTTGCAATCGCATAAACTGCGAAATATCAATATTCTATACATATTTAAACATGGGTGTAGCCTGCTATAGTATGGCCAAAGGATTGGGGCTTTCTTAGTTTTGCTGTGTTCATCAAAATACGCCAGCATGACGTTTACGGTGATGTTTTACGACTCTAGTAAGTGATCGTTATCATTCTTTTCAACTAAACATCAAATCCCCTTTTCAGATATAATTCAAGGACCACATTTACTTTAATAAGGTATTATGCGAAGATCAAACCTACATCGTAGATACGAACGATTTTAATTACTGCTGCGAGATTGTATATGCGCAATAAATGGTTTATCAGCATACACGTACGAAGCTATAGTACATTTAAAGTGTAGACGATTTCTTAGTTTATGTAACGTATAAGTTTTCGGTAATATTTTGGACGCTTGGATGCTCGGTTCAATTCGTATTCGTTTTTGTCCGTCGCTTTCGACTTCGTCTTAGGTCTGGTTGTGTGCAACGTATTTGTATTACCTCCATCACATGTAATTTTGCTAAGTATAATTTATTCTAATAAACTACTTTGCCGAAATTAGAATTGGGTTTCAATTATAAGTGCTTGTAAATATATAAGCCGCAACGGCTACGTAGCGGAATTAGGCAGACACCGCTATTAAACGTTAAGCGTTATAACAATTCTTTAGTAAGTTCTTGTTCTTCGAAGTAACTAATCAGTCACCGCCAAACACTTCTATTCTGATTATTATACTTATGAAACCACTATTTTAAAGTTAACTTTTTAGGTTAAGTTTCATGTATTTGTCACAGTAGGGTTAAATGTGTTGCCCCAAGCTCCATTATGATCATCGTTGCGACCTCGCTGAATATTTATTCAAACTTGTAGGCTAACGTAGAGTAAAATTATTCACAATTAGATTTTATCATGATTTTATCTCATCGATCTCATCCTTAACGAAGTTGACAGTTACTACAGTGCTGCCACGTGGTACCCGCAAAATACCCTAGGTTCTAATTTAGTGCGATATAGTAACCACAATTTCTAAATTTATATAAAACTAATGACGCAAAGTAGAAAAAAAAGTATATTACACTCGTTTTATAAGACGTATTGGCGCACTCGTTCCATTTGGGCACTTTTTTTTGACGTCTTATAAAACTTGTATAATAATATACTAATGTATGGTCCCATTGTTGGAAGAAAGCTTTTCTCTGTAGCTCAGTTTCGGAAAAGTGAGCAAATAAAATTAAGGCAGTTCAGTCGGGTTGTGGAAACAGCCGAACTTGTAAATTTATTTTTATATCTCGGCATTGGGGTGACTCACGAACACTTGATATATTTCTACGACGAAAAGTCTGGGACTGTCAAAGGAAACGGGGAAAACTTTCGATCAAAAAGTTGAGATGCGAAGCCGTACCTCAGCTTCCGGGATTTTCGTGAGTAAATATATTTGAGAAGTCGTCGTCTATATTTCTGAACAGAGACGACAGACAAAAATCCTAAAATAAACAAGTCATGAATAACCTACAAACATTTTTTAAAGTTAAACGCTAGAGATAACGAAATTAGTACATTAGTTGGTATATTACTTAATTCGATTATGCAACTGTCAAAAGCGACAAATAGCAAAATTATAGTTCTACAATGGTGTCGAAAGTATTTTGATGACCGATTGATAGTCTGCGAAGAGGTTCTTGGGGTATGTTTTCCCATTCCTCAAGCTGGCCTTGTGTCAGTTCCTGTATGGTTAGTGGTGGATTAGGGCGAACACGTCGGTCAAGCTGATCCCACACGTGTTCAATGAGATTCAAGTCAGGACTTAACGCCAGCAATTCCATGACCTGAATTCCACGTTCTTGTAAAAAGTTTCTGGTGATGTCGGCGGTATGTGACTTCTCCTGTATTTGGATGAAATTTTGACTGACGCCATATGCAGCAGGCACCACATGGTCCTCCAAGATGTTATCAGTAATAATATAACAAGAGAGTGAGAATAAATTGAAAATAATTTGACAGATTGTTTGAAAACTTGTTGCCAGGCAATAGTCACCGAGTGGCTATTGCCAAATGGCAACAAGTTTGAACAAAATCTGTCAAATTATTTTCTAATTTATGGAACTCTCGAGTTATATTTGACTAGATTATTTTTTGATTCACAAATTTTTACAATAAAAAAGATCAATAAAACTATCATAAAATTATTGAAAAATTTAATTTAATTAATTATTACTTACAATATATGAAAATATCGTTGACACATTGTGAATATATTAAAAGAATTAACAATTTAAATTAGTACAATGAAAAACGCAATTATTAAAAATATTTCGAGAGTCATTATTTATTGAGGATTTGGAATTGCTTATATTAAGTGTTTCCTCCTGCGTATTTTCTCTAAGATTATTTATTATATTTGAATGATGTTCTTGGTTCAATTGTAAGTATGGTTTAATCGAACTTGCAGAATTATGACCAGTGACCTTGATTAGATCTTGTTCTCCTACACCAGCTTTTGAAAGGTTACTTACTGCACTTGATCTGGCAGAATGGTTAGTTATTTTTTTAGTAACTGTGTCTAGACCTACTTTTTCTGCGGATTCTTTCATCTATTTTGAAATGGAATTTATTCCCACAGGAACGTTTTTATACCAAAAACGATGAGTTTGCCAAGCCGGATTTGGAGTAAGAAACAAGCGTTCGGTTTTAATATTTTCTTCACGTTTACTCATTAGTTTTTCAAAAAGACGAACAGGGCAAATATCTGGGTTATTTATGTTTGGAGTCAACCATTTACTATTAGCGCACCTTTGTGCTCCACCCTGTGCAGTTTTTGTAAAGATGGGATTGTATTCAATGCGGCCAGTATTTAATCTTTTTATGTCGGTTTCTTTTTTAAAATAATGAACTAAACATTTCGTAGCTTCTCCTCCCCTCCAAGCTAGTTCATACGATGCAACGTGAAAAAACTTTCGTTGCAATCCACAAGGTGTATCTTCGTCCTAATAGTTAAAAATTTGCAACAATTCTGTATTAGAAAGTGCCACAGAACTTTGTTTGTGCTTTTCAGGATGTTTTTCTAAAATTTTTCTTTTTGCATCTCTTGCATTCCGAGCATTTCTGAATTCTATATCATGGAAAGGATCAAAGGACCTGTTATACTTATTAAAGTAAAGTTCTTGAACTAATTTTGCCGTTTTATTCCACATTGTCTTTATTACTGCTTCTTTATAATCATTTCCGTCTTTTCTTTTCATGTTATAAGCCCAATCTTTTAAAATCAATGCCAGAGTAGCTGTTGTAGTAGATTGATCCAGAATATAATTTCTTTCTTTGGTGAAGGTCTTAAATTGTCTCCATATAGACTGATTACTTATTAGAGTATTTTTCGAAGTAGTTTCTAAAATCTTTTTTTGTAATTTCTGCATTAGAAAAGGTACTAAACCGATGACTTTCACCCATTTCGCGTTGACACAATTAAGTAATTATTTTGACAAGTATCTGACAGTTGCTAGGCAAATAAAAGCTACAGTGATTATTCCCGAGAATAATCACAAGAGATTTATTCCCACAATAATAACGACATAATTGGTTGAAACTTACCCTTGTGACAAATAAAGAAGCATTTCATTGGTTTTAAGAAACGTCAAAAAATAATCGATGTAATTCATGGCATTTAGTCTGCCAGGAACCACAACAAGATCAGTTCTGTTGTCTATACTGATTCCAGCCCAAACCATCACAGATCCAAATCTAGCTACTTCCTGTATAGTAGCGGCTGCGTAGCGTTCACCAGGACGTCTATATACAAGTACTCGACCGTCGCAACGAGTTAAACGAAATCTGGACTCGTCTGTAAACAGTACAGGCGTCCAGTGACGAAGTTGCCAATCTTTGTGATCCAGAGCAAACCTCATTCGCGCTGCTTTGTGATGCTGAGTAAGGCGTGGTGCGGGGACAGATCTTCTTGGTTTCAAATTCGCTTCTTTTAATCTGTTTCTAACAGTTTGATCAGAAAATTCTATTCCATGTGCTCGTCTTAGGTCGTTTAGGAGGTCTCGTGCTGTGGCAATACGCTGACGTAGAAAGGAAACGACAAGAAATCGGTCTTGATTTTGAGTAGTTTTTCGATTTCGACCTTGTCCAGCTCTTCTAACATATTGGCCAGTCTCCCGAAACCGATTCCATAAACGCTGAATAACAGAAGGGGAAACTCGAAGGTCCCTGCTAACATGTCGAATAGAGTGGCCATGCTGAATAAGGGCGACATCACGAGCAACTTGCACTTCACTAAGATGACTTCATTTTACTTCTAATGACGTTTCTAACCAACGAAAATTGACAACTGAATTCATTTGTCATCTTTAGTAGGCTTTTCATACGTGAATTCAAAGCATACTTGACATTTTTCCGTTTTGATATCTTGGCGCATGAGTTGTTTTGGGCAGGAGGATCACAGCAAAAGGTGTCCTAAATGAACCTCGTGTAAATAATATACTATTATGATTGTACTATAAAACTGAATTTTCTCGGATGAACCAATTTGTTAAATATCCCGAAAAAGAAGTAAAACTGAGTGTGTCTCTCTGGAACCCGGGATTATTGATTTAATTTAGTTTAATACCAATGATGTCGTCAACTTTTATTAAAATGAAGTGCCCTTTAGATGTGCGCCGAGTGGAAAATGCAGTCTTTGCCTTGAATGAAACGAAATTGAATTCAAATGGAAATTCGAAGTAAGTGTCCCAGTTTCAAGTCTTCACATCTATTCGGGAACAATCGAACATCATTTAATTAAAAAATTTCAGAAACATAATTCTAATTTATTTCTATGGTAGTTACACTGAACTACATCAATGATTTTTATGATTTGTTGGCACTTTGTAAAATATTTCAAATATATTTTAAAATAGTTCAAATATATTTTAAAATATATTCTGAAATGAAATATTTTAAATATTTTAAATATTATAATTTCAGAATTATTCAGTTTACTATGTAACTATTTTGACGAAATTACAGAAATGGTGGCTCGTTTGCAAAATCCTTGAAAAATGCTTAGAGGAAACATCCTGTTCCTTTGGACTCTTTTGAACAAAAACCTTTTCTGCTCTAAGTTTGGTCATTCAACTTCTAAATATGAAGTTTCGTCCCGACACCTTTAGTAGTTTCTCCGGAATCGTCGCCACAAAAAACCGTTACACACACTGAAAATTTTTCCGCTAAAATCACAAATTTTTTTTTGGTACGATTACAATACTTTATCATACTACGTATGATAAAGTAAAACAAAGAATAAAAGTAATTCTTGCTTGATAGCTAACGCCTCGCGTCATTTTCTTGGACAAGAAACATCAGTAAAAATAATTTAATACGGTACTGCTTGAAGTTAGCTGGATGGAGTTAATAGGGCTGGCCATCTAAAGAATGGGGGAGAAAAAAGCCTTAAACTTTCTCAATTTGCCCGGTGTACTCGAGTGAAAAGTTCTAAAATCTATTCTAGCAGTTTTTAATAAATCGAATTATGCGTTCGAGCGAAAAGTTTGCCGGGATCTTTTGCTTTTCCCACCGCGATGCGCTGTTCGCCAATAATGCAAATTCTCCCGATAACTTTTATCTACATTTAGTTATTTAATCGCGTTTTTAAACCTATAATAAGATAATACTTTAAATACTATTCTAAAAAGTAAAACAATCATATCAAACTGTTGAGAAATAAATATTTTCACCAGCAATGTTTATATTGACTTCTCTGTGTTGTTTTCTCACCATGTGATAGCAAATTATCACACAAAAATGTTGTCAAAAACTAGTAGGTATTGGAAAACATGATGTGGTGTTTGTAGCTTTAAATTAGCAAGCAAATATTATGCAGACAGGACTAGACAATTAGTGGTGTGAGTTCGTATATTTGTTGGACGCAAGTGGCTCCCTCATACGGCCGCAAACTACGTAATTATCTCATCAGCCAAACAGTACATGCGTTACTGACGCTAACCACAGATGTGCATACTAAACGTACATATATGAAATTATTAATACAGTAGTTTCAATTTGATTTCCATTTGTGTGTTCTATTAAACACACATACAGCATAATGCATAGTCGTTATAAATTCTCAAATACAGATTTAAAACAATCCATAGAAAAAAATGGATTTAATAAAACTGATATTTATTTCCAGAGTGGTAATTTAAAAAGGATAAATTTTAGTAAATTATTATACGAGTGGGGTAAAGAAGGGTCGAGGGGGGAGTATGACTTCGCAGATGATGGGGAGTCATATCCTCCTCAATCCTTCCGATATGGCTTGCACGTTATATAAATATTGATTGGTCTAAACGATGCCATAAGTGATTTATTTTTCCTTTAAAGTTCGTTCACCGAATATTTTTCATCCATCCTTGATTACCGGCCGATTTTTATAAAACTCAAAAAAATCTATGACACCAACAAATTTATACAATATTCGTTTGTGATTTCGGACCGTCAGAGTTGCACTGCAACACTAAATGCATCGGACATTGATGCATCACTACATAGCATTTTCTAATTCGTGAAAATCTTCTTTGAGGACTTGCTACATGTGCGTACCGAATGGGCACTAGCTATCTTTTTGATTAGTTCGACTTATTTGCACATTAGCTTTTTCAAATCAAACTGATAATTTGATTACGAACAAGCAAGGTTTTTATTTCATAATGCCGACATATTTTTAATTACATAAGTGCAGAATTCACTGCGTACTAACAAGGTCATTCTTGTGTAAATATACAATACAAATCTTGACGAAACTGTTTGTTTCATTTTAATGATTTTTTGTTTAATTCATCTGCTTTCTGTATTTTTAATTCGCAGCATCTAATTTTAACAGACTGTAAAACAATACAATTGGTCATTTGATGTGAACTAGTTTAAATAAATTATTATTTTAATGAGAAAAAATATATGTTTTTTTTATTTAAATTAGGAAGATATTGCCCATAAAAGAAATGTTAGATATGGTTTTTTCTTTATCTTTAAAGTTCTACTAAATCCAATTATTGTACTACTAGGTTCGTTATATAAATAACTCCTAATATTGTCTGAAATACAGATCAATTAGCTTCTGAAACAAAATTTAAACAAATGACCTTTCGAAATATAACCTTAATGTTGAATAGAAAAGCAACACAAAATTGTCTCTACTACTAAAATATTTTTAACCGCTTTCGTTTCTCTTCAAATAATAAACATTAAAATCGACAAATATATAAATACAAGCAAATAAAGCATAATTTTCCAAATGAATTATTTTATAGACTTGCTGTCTATAATAATACTTATGATTTTTACTACTTGAAGAGAAACGAAAACGATTAAAAATATTTTAATAGTTGAGACAATTTTGTGTAGCTTTTTTATTTAACAAAAAAGTTATATTTTGAAAGCTCATAAATGAGTATCATCTACATTGTTCATAGAAAAGCATCAACTTAGGATACACTCTGTATATGGTGTACGTTTTTCTTGGAAAGAACTAACATTGCGCTTATGTGGACAGGTAAAAACAACAATTTATTTTAATTTCTGTCTGACGGTTTCCGGAAAACATCTGTCTGACGGTTTCACAAAATTACAATTTTATGCGGTTTTCGCCTTTTAGAAAAATCAAAAATCTTACTAATAATTACAAATTTATTGTAAATCTTCGTATACGACCTACTACACACAAACCGAAATAAAAAAATGGAAAAATTAAGCAGCGTACTAAAATGTTCATCGAGTACAAATAAATGCACCAATATTTGTCGCTTTTGCATTTGCTATATGTACTCACTTCAACTGGGTATATTGCAAATACCAAGTATATGGCGTAAAAAGACTCGTCCGCACAGTCGAACGTCGAATATATAAGTTTATTTTAGAGGTGGACTCGCTACGAATTGAATAGAGCAGGTTTTACTTCTTGACAAATATTTGATATTTGGCAAGTATGCGAATGTGTAGCCCCGGCTTGTATACTATAGCTTGCTACGTGTAGGCTTATATTCAGCAAACAAGTTATCACGCATTCAAGTAAATGTGGTCATTGTATTATTTCTGATACAAATTTACCACCAACATTATAATTAATTTTTAGTCAAATGTAATCAATTCTTGTTAATTACAGAAAAAAACGTTTCAACTGTACCGACTTCCACGCAATAATTTATATTCTGATAAGGTTAATTATAGCTCTGATAATGGTGCAAAGCGGCTTTATGACTTTACAATATTTTAATTATACCATTGCTATTATAACGAAAAAAACATAAAAAATTCACAGAGGTAATACTTCTCAAGCAAAACAATAGGAAATCTATATATACTTTAATATGGTGGTTTACCTCTATTAAATATCTTTCTCCAAAAAAGCATCTTTCATACGTTTTTTTCCCAGTCTTGAGCTGGATGTGATATCGATTTTAGGGGTAGTTTTATAGTAGCTGCAGCCCTAGATTGCTAGGGTATATTGGCTCATTCCGTCCATTTGACAAGTGCAATCTTCTCAATTGAACATCGCATCGCCGTATCTGATAAATGAGGCCTCTTAAGACTCATGTTAGCTTCTAAGGCGGCCTCCTATAAACTTTTATAACTTTTTTTTGTAGAGCGACGTGACCGACTAAGGCCATTATGGTATCGACTTTCTTAGTTTTAAAACGAACAGAATTCTTAAAGGTCCTATCTAAAATTGATCAGATATCACATATTTGATATGAGTCTTATATGTTTTAATAGAATCTCATATTACATATTGAGTTACCAAAATCTCATATATTTTAAGGACATTGTTTCAAGCTCCACCAGAAATATTGAGAAACTAATGTGTAACTAATATCAACCAGAGCTGTGGAGTCGGAGTCTACTAAACATTCTATTAAGTTTTTGACAAAGGATCTACCAACATACAAATGTAAATATCAAATTACAAAACACACTTTTCAAACGAAAGTGAAAACGATTACCAAAAGTAATCCGGTAGAAATTTGAACAAGCAAATTTGGACAAAAGATTTTATATGAGATTGAGAAGTAGGGCCGAGTTCAATGTAGTAGTAATCATTTATCCAGATTACCTGTTGCACCCATAATTATGATTATTTTCAGCTTTGCAAATAATTAAAAATTATGTAAGGGCATCCTTGCAGGAGGATTTGGTTGGAGCTATTCTGTTCCTCACAACAATTTTATAAACGTATTTTGCATTTAATTCTGTTTTTATTAGAATGAATTTAATTTTATATTTTGCACTTGTGGGTGATTTTGTTATTATTAGAGTTATAAAGTCGGTTAAATGGACAAAGTAGTGCCGATTTGTATCTATGTTCTCTGGAGAAAACAGTTAATGATGTCAGAGGTATTTTGAATAAACAAACTACAGAAAGAAATTACATTTTATAATTATATGGTCATAACTATTTTATCTCTGGTCCTATCAATATGCGTTTTTGATATCTTCTTTTTAATTTACAATTAGATTGTCAGTTTAAATATGTTTTTCTACTTTGCATTCACAATGCACACATTGTAACACTGTTTTCAGTGTTACAATTAACACATTGTAATACCGAAAACAGTAACATTTTTGTCTGATTGGTACACAGTGATATCAAATGCCATATGTCAAATGTACAATACATAACCCAACATAACCACACACTGCATCTTCTTAATCACTTGCAATCACATAAACTGCGAAATATCAATATTCTATACATATTTAAACATGGGTGTAGCCTGCTATAGTATGGCCAAAGGATTGGGGCTTTCTTAGTTTTGCTGTGTTCATCAAAATACGTCAGCATGACGTTTACGGTGATGTTTTACGACTCTAGTAAGTGATCGTTATCATTCTTTCCAACTAAACATCAAATCCCCTTTTCAGATATAATTCAAGGACCACATTTACTTTAATAAGGTATTATGCGAAGATCAAACCTACATCGTAGATATGAACGATTTTAATTACTGCTGCGAGATTGTATATGCGCAATAAATGGTTTATCAGCATACACGTACGAATCTATAGTACATTTAAAGTGTAGAGGATTTCTAGTTTATGTGACGTATAAGTTTTTCGGTAATATTTTGGACGCTTGGATGCTCGGTTCAATTCGTATTCGTTTTTGTCCGTCGCTTTCGACTTCGTCTTAGTCCTGGTTGTGTGCAACGTATTTGTATTACCTCCATCACATGTAATTTTACTAAGTATAATTTATTCTAATAAACTACTTTGCCGAAATTAGAATTGGGTTTCAATTGTAAGTGCTTGTAAATATATAAGCCGCATCGGCTACGTAGCGGAATTAGATAGACACCGCTATTGAACGTTAAGCGTTATAACAATTCTTCAGTAAGTTCTTGTTCTTCGAAGTAACTAATCAGTCACCGCCAAACACTTCTATTCTGATTAATATACTTATGAAACCACTATTTTAAAGTTAACTTTTTAGGTTAAGTTTCATGTATTTATCACAGTAGGGTTGAAAGTGTTGCCCCAAGCTCCATTATGATCATCGTTGCGACCTCGCTGAATATTTATTCAAACTTGTAGGCTAAAGTAGAGTAAAATTATTCACAATTAGATTTTGTCATGATTTTATCTCATCGATCTCATCCTTAGCGAAGTGGACAGTTACTACAGTGCTGCCACGTGGTACCCGCAAAATACCCTAGATTCTAATTTAGCGCGATATAGTAACCACAATTTCTAAATTTATATAAAATTAATGACGCAAAGTAGAAAAAATAGTATATTACACTCGTTTTATAAGACGTATTGGCGCACGCGTTCCATTTGGGCACTCCTCGCTACGCTCGTCGTGCCCAAAACAACTCGTGCGCCAATTTGACGTCTTATAAAACTTGTATAATAATATACTATTATCAATAAATTCGCTGGACAAATAAAGCTACTGTTTTCCTTATGGTCTCAGCATTTGTTTGTGAGTAATTTGATATGCACAAGCCATATGTTTAATACAATCAGATACTGCAATACTGTAATAGAAATTTAATTTCTTAAATTTGTTTCTTTTTTCCTGGTAGTGCTTTTGTTTTCATAGCAAATTTTGTGTTGCTCGGTTGTATTATTTATTCTGTGTTAAATTTGTGATTATTTACATATGTAAGATTTTTATTACTCATAATGATTTGTACATATTTTTGTATGCAATTTTTTTAGAGTCGGAGTCAAGAATTTTTTTACCGACTCCGCTGCCCTGATATCAACAATAGATTCATTCATCATTAATTTTTAACACATGTACTATTGTATTATGCAAGACATACTACATACCAAAACATTATTTACTCGTCAAAACTGAAACGTATTAAGAATTCTCGTGGTAAACCAAAAGCAATTTCTTGCAAGGAAAAGAAACTGTTTTTCTGTGGAGCATTGACGGCATATATTTTCGTGATATATTCTAACAAAATTTGGCGTAGAAGTTATTTCACGGCCACAAAATAACAAGTTTTTTGTGCAGCAGTATTTCGAGACCTGGAAACGTGTTTGGCAATTCATATGTTGTGACTGATGTGAGACCGATGTCTCGATTCGATGTTTATATTTTACGTATTAACAACTGTAAGTATTTGACTTATTTTTAATATGTTAATCTCACATTCCAATTTGATAATATTAATAAAATAATATACTGGACGTACTACAACTGATCCGAAATTTTTTTATTGGATTTCTTAAATAAGAAATCATCACTTTCAATAATATTTTGTTTCATGTTGTATAACTTATTACAAAACTTACTATAAATTTAAAAATACCTTTCCTAAGCAATTTTTTAGATAATCACAAAGTAATCTAATAGTCATGTATGGCCAATATGATCATATAAATATTGCAATATTTATTGTATTACTACGTTAGTTAGTATTTTAAGTATATATTTAAGAAAGAAACAATAAAATCAATAAGCAAGTAACAATTTATAATTGTTTTAAATGCGTCCATGTTATTACAAAGGTAAATAATGTAATGGGAATGTGTAAATAAAAACCTCTTTTCCTTTGTTTGGTTAAATTATTTTAGTGGGTACATGTTTCGTCTTACGACATCTTCAGCAATGAAATCTACAATATATCAAAACATATAAATTTAATCTAGTCAAGCACATTAATAAATTACGTACGGTCCAATTGAAATAAAAATACGAAGTACACAACAACACATGTCTATCATTTCAGAACACACAACACGAATGACAAGACGACCGTTGTGAAGTTAGCAGCGTAATGGATGAAACCAGGTTGGGCAATGTTAGGAATTTAAAGTGTAAGAAAATATTGGTTTGTTATTAAATATTAATTGATCGTTTAGCAAAGTGACGTTTTTATTTCTTTTGTGTTTTTCTATTTCTAATTGTTCTAATAAATCCATTTTATAACCCTTTTTACATCGGTGGATTAGTTCGGGTGTATTATAGTTAATATGATGACCTGTGTTTAATCTATGTTGAAGTAAGTTAGATGTTGCTCTGTTTTTATGTTCCGCCATTCGTTTTGCTAACTTCCTTCCGGTTTGACCTACATATATAGTGTTACATTCTGAACATTTGACTGAGTAAACTCCACACTCTTCCATAATAGATTTAGGGGTTTTGAATTAAAATTATTTAACCAAACAAAGGAAAAGAGGGTTTTATTTACACATTCCCATTGATTTATAATTGAGTAACAGGTCATTTCTGCAAAAAAAAAACAATAACAAGCCCTTACGATTGAAACGACTTTTTTAAAATCACAACACTACAAATATGCACAGATAGAAATGTTTGTATTGATGGTAAGGTATTGAAAAACCCAGTAAGTCAACTTGGAACTTTTTACTCAAAATGATATTTACTTTTGTTTATTCAATTTAATTTTGTTATTTTATTTTGTTTTTGATACTTAGTTACTTACTTACTTACTTACTTAGTTACTTACTTAGTTACTTACTTACTTACTTACTTACTTACTTAGTTACTTACTTACTTAGTTACTTACTTAGTTATTTACTTACTTAGTTACTTACTTACTTACTTAGTTACTTACTTACTTACTTATTTACTTAGTTACTTACTTACTTAGTTACCTACTTACCTACTTACTTACCTACTTACTTACTTAGTTACTTAGTTTCTTACTTACTTACTTACTTACTTATTTACTTACTTACTTACTTACTTAGTTACTTACTTAGTTACTTACTTACTTACTTAGTTACTTACTTACTTACTTACTTACCTACTTACTTACCTACTTACTTACTTACTTACTTACTTACCTACTTACCTACTTACTTACTTAGTTACTTACTTACCTACTTACTTACTTACGTACTTACTTAGCTACTTACTTACTTACCTACTTAACGACTGTAACTGTTTAATGAGTTGAGAAAACAATTAAGTCCATATGAAAAGTTTTACGCAAAATGACATTTACTTTATAAAAATAATTTTTGCCGGGAAAAAAGTGGGACACCTGGATATACCACAATTTCTAAATTTTTTATAAAATTAATGACTCAAAGTAAAAAAAAAATCTGATGTGGCCAGGCACATGACTTTATCATACTATGTATAAAATTAATAGTTTAGCTGCATGAGACTCTATTTGATCGAGATCGGCCATGTCTGCATTAAAATAAAACTACTAGAACTAGACAGATATGTCGATTAAAGCTGCGTTCGGATATTGTACTCCATTGACACCGGGTACACCGTCCAAATGATACTTACGTGTTATTGGGTGTAAAAAGTGTAATGCAATATACGAACGCAGCTTATATTGACAGAAGTTATTGTCAAAACATTACCTACTGTCATTTGAATCAAAAAAATCTGACAAATCCAGGCTACTAGTTTTCGTGCAGTACAACCGATGTCGTAGAAATAGAATTTGCTCATGCAGCTAAACTATTGATTGTACCAAAAAATGTCATAGTGATAAATTATTCAGAATTTCCTCATCTTTAATTTATTATTTAACTATTTCGACGAAATTCCAGAAATGGCGGCTTTTTTGCAAAATCTTTCAAAAATGCTAAGACTAAACCTCCAGTTCCTTTGGACCCTCTTCAACAGAAAGCTTTTCAGCTCTAAGTTTGGTTATGAAACTTCTAAATATAAAGTTTCGTCCCGATACCTTTAGTAGTTTCTCCGGAATCGTCGCCACAAAAAAAGGGCACACACACACACACATACACACACATATTTCCGCTAAAATCTCAATTTTTACTTTATCATACGCAGTATGTAAAGTATTGTAATCATGCCAAAAAAAAATTTTGAGATATTAGCGGAAATATGTCTTTTTGGGTCCCCTGAACATTTTTGACCAAGGTACAAAAAATGTCTGTGTGTGTGTGTGTGTGTGTGTGTGTGTGTGTATGTGTGTGTGTATGTGTGTGTGTGTGTGTGTGTGTGTACCCGTTTTTGTGGCGACGATTCCGGAGAAACTACTAAAGGTGTCGGGACGAAACTTCATATTTAGAAGTTTCATAACCAAACTTAGAGCTGAAAAGCTTTCTGTTGAAAAGGGTCCAAAGGAACTGGGGGTTTACTCATAGCATTTTTCGAAGATTTTGCAAATGAGCCGCTATTTGTGTAATGTCGTCAAAATAGTTAAATAATAAATTAAAGGAGAGGAAATTTTCTATAATTTATGTATATCACATTTTTTGGTAGAATTTATAGTTTAGCTGCATGAGCAAATTCTATTTCATCGAGATCGGTCGTACTGCTTTAAAACTAGTAGCCAGGATATGTCAGATTTTTTTATTCTAATGACAGTAGCTAGTGTCAAACGCTAATGTTTTGAAAGTACTACTGTCAATATAGGCTGCGTTCGGATATTGAACCCCGTTACACTTTTTACACCCAATAACACGTAGGTGTCATTTGGACGGTGTACCCGGTGTCAACGGAGTACAATATCCGAACGCAGCTTTAATCGAGATATCTGTCTAGTTCTACTATTTTTATTTTAATGCAGACATAGCCGATCTCGATCAAATAGAATCTCATGCAGCTAAACTATTAATTTTATATATAGTATGATAAAGTCATGTGCCTGGCCACATCAGAATTTTTTTTGGCACGATTACAATACTTTACATACTGCGTATGATAAAGTAATAGTATATTAAACTCGTTTTATAAGACATCAGTAACCCTATAAAGAGAATAAAACTTATTACTAGCACAAAAAACAGCAAAAAGACAAAAGACACGCGAAAACATCGCCCAAATGGAAAGAGTTTCGTTCAGTTTGTGCGACATCTGGCTATTTTTACCGACACTTTCAGCTGACCACGCTAGAATCGCCCACAGCTTTTGGCAGCGCTCGCCGTCCTCACGACTGAAATTCAGTCAGCATTCTAGGCGTTCGACTTAAAAAACAATCAATTACAATTTTCTCTGACTGTTTCCACACGAAGTGGAACTCGGGTTACCGTCATTTCAAGGCATATTAATCGTTTTCCACGGCAAGAATATCGTCTTGCCGTAAGCAGTCTTAATTACAACGTCATCGTATATTTTCAGGTCGCGCGTAATTATTTCAGGACGGACGCGTATTATGTCTCCGACTTGTTATTTTACTGTTTATCAACATGGCTATAAACGCTCGGTCTGTTTATTGTGTATCATTGCTGAAGCTGTGCTTGAATGAAGCTCTGCGATTTATAAATAGAGTGGCATAATTGTTATTTGTTCAGCAAGCTGTGCGCTTCATAATGTAACCATAATATAGTTGTTTGGTTTTTTATTCTATATGAAACTGGGGATTTGTTTGTTGGTGGAACTGATGTGCAGAATATTTACTCTGCAATGGAGAAATAGATAAAACTTTTTGTATTCGTTTAACTTTCGTAACAATATTGTTGTATTCTTTCAATTTTTGTTCAGGTTACATTTAGAGGCTCTTCTAAAGATTGACATTGTTGTTTTCTTCAGTTTTTGTGTAATAAAGGTTGCGAACAAGGTTTTCATGGAAGCGGATATCTAAGTAATGAATATTACCACGATATCGTGATATGCACGTAATCAATCGTCATATTTTATTTAATGCAACTAGAAACAGAATTCCATAATAATTTTAAAGTAATTTTTAAAGCGATTTCATGATATAAATTTCGTGCAGCGCGCACTACGTCAATCGTAACGGTAAATGAAAGCGTAGCTGGGACAGTGGAAGATTATTTACTATTAGTACGATACGATCAGAACAATTTAATTTCGGAATTTTGAATAGTAGTGTGAGTTAAATATAAATAATGAATTTAGATGTACAATTAATTATACCGAACAGTATTTTACAAACAAGGATTCAAACTGATTCACTGATCGCGTCAAAACTTCGCATCTCGTTCGACTGCCTCGCACCAAAACCCACAAGCGAGGGAAGCCGAACTGCGCAAAATATTGTTCATGTTTATTTCGGTCTTAAGAATTAACAAATAGTCGGAATGCTATTAAATACAAGGGATATGTATCGCAGTAAATAAGGATTATTTGCATGCTAACTCCGTTGTTCTGCTAACATTCGTTCCTGAGATATCGGCTTCCATCAAAATCTTATTCGCAACCTTTATTACATAAAAACTGAAGAAATAAAAACGCCAATCTAGACTGCAAAAAATGCAAAAAAATGCAAAAATCGGAAAGACGAGCGGTAATTTAAAGCTGAAAAAATCGGGTACTTTTTTTCACTTCTCTCGCGCTCATTTTTACACCGAGAGTCAAAAATTTTTGACAGTCATACAACTTATGTAGAAATGATTCAAGAGTATGGCATAATTTATTTCAATTTTGCTGTTCAGTAGTTTTAGAGTTATCGGCTTTCAAACACAGGAAACTACTGTGCAAAAATGTTAATCCCAAAGTTTACCATGAAGATCTGGAATTTTAACAGAAAGAAATTTAGAAAAAATTTAAAACGGGTACGACTGCAAATATCTGGTTTATATCTTTTTACCTTTATCGTTTTGTTTTTATTCTAACTTTCAATAGAGAAAACATATTTACTTTTTAAAAGATAGTTACAAAAAGCCCTTTCTTTCAAATTCATCTCTTTCAAATTCATCTAACTTCCATTCTTATTCCATACATTTCTATTCAACACACCTACATAGAATAGGTTTATAAACTATTTATGAATTATTTAACAAAGTGGTGGAGGCGCTAGGATCTTCTTCACCAGCGTTTACTCAGCTCTCTATTTTCTCCGCAATCTTTGAATCGGCCGTCGTGTGTCGGTTATATTTTATAAGCTTTTGCGGTAAATTAAACGCCGCTCTACGCTGTGCGGCTTGCGAGACAAACACAGAACAAACGGGGTCTGATCTGGCATAGGCGCGAGGCCCTCTGAACTAGGTAGGCCTGCCTGGGATGGCTCCATCGATCGTGCTGCCGCCACGCGGATCCTACTCGACTGAAGCGAATGACTGGAGATCGCGGAAGGCCACTCTCCTGTCTAGTCCGGTTTGGGCCGCGTATGCCCCGCAAAATCACGTCAAACGTGAGATAACTGACGTTTTCCTCAACTTGGTTTTTCATTCATGATGCTGACGTCCATGATAGTAGTAAGCCTTGTCTATGTCCACTGTCTAGTTTTTCAGTATTTTCCTTTGAATTAATGAAGTTACTGACAACTGGTCGACAAGATTGGTTCCTGATGTTTTTTTTCAGGAATGTTTTGAAAGCTATGGAATAATTTGAACGCTTTTTAGTTGAACCTAAAGCCGGGGCTAGACATTCGTATAGGTACTTGTCAAATATCACAAATTTGCCAAGTATACGATTATTTCTGAAAAGAAAAAACTAGTTCTATTCAATTCGTATCGAGTCCACCTCAAAAATAGATTTATATATTCGACGGTCGGCTGTGCGGACGGTTCTTTTTACGA
Organism: Aphodius sticticus; assembly: GCA_963966075.1. Classification (NCBI taxonomy): domain Eukaryota; kingdom Metazoa; phylum Arthropoda; class Insecta; order Coleoptera; family Scarabaeidae; genus Aphodius; species Aphodius sticticus. The sequence continues at coordinate 2,446,964 of OZ014509.1, read as the reverse complement.
CGAATACTTGGTATTTGCAATATCCAGTTGAAGTGGATATAGCAAGTGCCTAGGCGACAAATATTGGTTTCATTTATTTGCACTCCATGAACATTTTAGTACGCTGTTTAATTTTTCCATTTTTTAATTACGTTTTGTGCCTAGTAGGTCGTATACGTAGATTGACAATAGATTTGTAATTATTAGTAAGATTTTTGATTTTTCTAAAGGGCGAAAACCGCATAAAATTGTAATTTTTCGAAACCGTCAGAAAGACAGTTTTCCGGAAACCGTCAGACGGAAATTAAAAAAAAATATTGTTGAATTTACCTGTCCTCATAAACCCAATGTTATTTTTTTCCAAGAAAAACGTACACCATATACAGAGTGTATCCTAAGTTGATGGTTTTCTATGAACAATATAGATGATTCTCATTTATGAGCTTTCAAAATACAACCTTTTTGTTAAATAAAAAAGCTACACAAAATTCTCTACTATTAAAATATTTTTAATCGTTTTCGTTTCTCTTCAAGTAATAAACATCATAAAAATTTTATTGACAGCATGTCTATAATAATATATTATTATACAAGTTTTATAAGACGTCAAATTGGCGTACGAGTTGTTTTGGGCACGACGAGCGTAGCGAGGAGTGCCCAAATGGAACGAGTGCGCCAATACGTCTTATAAAACGAGTGTAATATACTATTTTTTTCTACTTTGCGTCATTAATTTTATATAAATTTAGAAATTGTGATTCCTATACCGCGCTAAATTGGAATCTAGGGTATTTTGCGGGTACCACGTGGCAGCACTGTAGTAACTGTCAACTTCGTAAAAAGTTCACTTCAAAATAGTGGTTTCAAAAGTATAATAATCAGAATAGAAGTGTTTGGCGGTGACTGATTAGTTACTTCGAAGAACAAGAACTTACTAAAGAATTGTTATAACGCTTAACGTTTAATAGCGGTGTCTGCCTAATTCCGCTACGTAGCCGTTGCGGCTTATATATTTACAAGCACTTATAATTGAAACCCAATTCTAATTTCGGCAAGGTAGTTTATTAGAATAAATTATACTTAGTAAAATTACATGTGATGGAGGTAATACAAATACGTTGCATACAACCAGAACTAAGACGAAGTCGAAAGCGACGGACAAAAACGTATACGAATTGAACCGAGCATCCAAGCGTCCAAAATATTACCGAAAACTTATACGTTACATAAACTAACAAATCCTCTACACTTTAAATGTACTATAGCTTCGTACGTGTATGCTGATAAACCATTTATTGTGCATATACAGTCTCGCGGCAGTAATTAAAATCGTTCATGTCTACGATGTAGGTTTGATCTTCGCATAATAGCTTATTAAAGTAAATGTGGTCCTTGAATTATATCTGAAAAGGATATTTGATGTTTAGTTGAAAAGAATGATAACGATCACTTACCAGAGTCGTAAAACATCACCGAAAACGTCATGCTGTCGTATTTTGATGAACAGCAAAACTAAGACAACCCCAATCCTTTGGCCATACTATAGCAGGCTACACCCATGTTTAAATATGTATAGAATATTGATATTTCGCAGTTTATGCGATTGCCAGCGATTAAGAAGATGCAGTGTGTGGTTATGTATAGTACGTTCGACATATGGCATTTGATATCAATGTGTACCAATCTTAGACAAAAATGTTACTGTTTTCGGTATTACAATGTGTTAATTGTAACACCGAAAACAGTGTTACAATGTGCGCATTGTGAATGCAAAGTAGAAAAAATTATTTATTTGGAAAATTACACTTTATTTGCTTGTGTTTATATATTTGTCGATTTTTATAATGTGTGTTATTTGAAGAGAAACGAAAGCGGTTAAAAATATTTTAATAGTAGAGACAATTTTGTGGAGCTTTTTTATTCAACAAAAAGATTATATTTTGAAAGCTCATTTGTTTAAGTTTTTGTTTCAGAAGCTAATTGATATGTATTTCAGACAATATTAGGACATATTTATACAACGAACCTAGTAGTACAATTGGATTTAGTAGATTACGATTACTTACTTTAAAGATGACGAAGAAACCATATCTAACATTTCTTTTATGGGCAATATCTTCCTAATTTAAATAAAATTGTATATATTTTTTCTCATGAAAATAATAATTTATTTAAACTAGTTCACATCAAATGACCAATTGTATTGTTTTACAGTCTGTTAAAATTAGATGCTGCGAATTAATAATACAGAAACCTGATGAATTAAACAAAAAATAATTAAAAATCAATAAAATGCAACAAGCAGTTTCGTCAAGATTTGTTTTGTAAATTTCCACAAGAATGCCCTTGTTAGTACGAAGTGAATTCTGCACTTATGTAATTAAAAATATGTCGGCATTATAAAATAAAACCTTGCTTGTTCGTAATCAAATTACCAGTTTGATTTGAAAAAGCTAATGTGCAAATAAGGCGAACTAATCAAAAACATAGCTAGTGCCCATTCGGTACGCACATGTAGCAAGTCCTCAAAGAAGATTTTCACGTATTAGAAAATGCTATGTGGCGATGCATCAATGTCCGGTGCATTTACTGCTGCGGTGCAACTCTGACGGTCCGAAATCACAAACGAATATTGTACTAATTTGTTGGTATGTCATAGTCTTTTGTTAGTTTTATAAAAATCAGCTGGTAATCAAGGATGTACGAAAAATATTCGGCGAACGAACTTAAAAGGAAAAATAAATCACTCATGGCATGTTTAGACCAATCAATAACAAAAATGTTCGATTTGCGCGGCAAATATATTTGCCAAATATTTAACATGTAGCAAATGTTTGATATTTGGTTGATGGAGGTTATCGTCAAATAAGAAAATGTAACGTGGGAAAAGATATTGGTCGAGGAATTCAATTCTATCCTTACTTACTACAATAACTTCAATTTATTGTAAACAAAAAAATAAAATATGTAACATAAACGCAATTATTGATAGCAAATTTTTTCCAAACATTTTATCTTCTAATTCTTTATGGTACATAGAAACTTCTCTATGGATTAGGTACTTTCTTGTTATGAAGCGATACAAAAGTCTTTAGTGTTTGGTAACTAAGCTCATAATTCGCGATTATAATTAAGTTCCGGCGTAGTTAGGGGACCTTCTATGGCAGCCAATTAAAGACCAAACTTTGCTGTGGGAAGGTACCAGCCAGAGTACAGCCTGTGTATCGGTTTTATCGTTAAGGCCCTTTGTGTTTGTATGTGTGTGTGTGCGGTTGAGATCAGTTACCTAACTAGAGTAATGAGCCATAGTTAACACGATAATCGTCATATCGTGGCTAGAGGAACACAATTACCTATATGTACCTATATGTTCTAAATCTTTCCGAAAGCCTTACAATGGTTCTTATTAATCTGTACCTTAAGATGGTGTATACAATTTTTGCCCTGCAAGCCATCGACGAGGCGACGAAAGTTCAGAATGAGGGGGGGGGACCTTCTATGGCAGCCAATTAAAGACCAAACTTTGCTGTGGGAAGGTACCAGCCAGAGTACAGCCTGTGTATCGGTTTTATCGTTAAGGCCCTTTGTGTTTGTATGTGTGTGTGTGCGGTTGAGATCAGTTACCTAACTAGAGTAATGAGCCATAGTTAACACGATAATCGTCATATCGTGGCTAGAGGAACACAATTACCTATATGTACCTATATGTTCTAAATCTTTCCGAAAGCCTTACAATGGTTCTTATTAATCTGTACCTTAAGATGGTGTATACAATTTTTGCCCTGCAAGCCATCGACGAGGCGACGAAAGTTCAGAATGAGATAGAGCTATTCAAACTAAACAGGATACGTGAAGACACTCTAATAGTACACGTCAGCTGCTACGAAATAAAACAGGAACCGGGCGTGCTCTTGTATCGCCTGAAATACGTCGTCACTAGCAATAAAGTGGGGGACGTTGTTTGTTTGACTGCCGGCGTGGTACATACGTTTCATAATACGTTACTTACCAATTACGCAATCTTTACTTATGCCATGAACCAATTAAATCATATAAAATAAATGATTGAAACAAATTATGGATACCTAATATTTTTATCTAGTTATTTTGACGTCGAATAACTGTTGAACTACTTTCATTTGATTATTTTTTCAGTACATAGCGAGAATGAAACTCATCACTTGTTTTTGATTTTTTTTTCATTTAATTTTACAATCTTGTCGATGGTAACGGTTGAAATAAAAACTAACAAACTAATAGCGTTTGCCTTCTAGTTGTGGGTTATTCCGCAGTAACGTGTCACACCCGTCACGCCCGTTTAACGACTATACATAAGCAATGGGGGCTTTTATTATTATTTTGATGCAACATTATAACAAAAAGACGACTCATCTTTTAGAATTGTCGTAGATAGATGTTCAAACTGATAAGTTTTATGAAAAACCTTTTTAAATAGCCGTGATAGTCGTTACTATCACAGCGATCTCTTGGTTTTGGTAACCTAAAATTAAAAATTCGCAGAATGACCTTAGTGTAACATTTCTATTCTAATAAAGTTAATAAATAATCCTAGTTTTTATGTGAAATTTAGGCTACCTACTATTATATTGATTGCATCATGTGTAGTAGCTAGAATAAACATATAAATAAGCCAATATTCTTGTCAAAGACATTAATAATAATTATGGGAGTTAAAATCAAAGTACTGCCTGACAGTGTCACACAAACATTTTCCTAATCATATGTAGATTGTGACATCACGAGATGGCAACTTGGTATTTTAATTTTAGAAAACATCTCCTGTTGATTAAGAAAACTATTTTTAAGATATTCCTTTTTATAAAAAAAACATTATGAAAATACTGTAGATCTCAAAGCCTGTAATCAAAAGATAGATAGATCGTGATGTTATCTTTCAACTATATAATTCTGAAAAGGATATTTCCAACTAAATCCCAGTAAATTCTTGTTTCTCTTATAGGTCCTTTGTAACGCTATGTTCCCGTCAACTGAACAAGTCGGCTGACGCGTCCTGATTCCATTTGGAAGGAGCAGGAGCGGAGAGGCAGAGGCAGGATGGTGCCGCGTTATCCTTTTTCTTTCCTTTGCCATTCCCGTCGCAGACCTACGCTTCCCTCGACGCAGGAAGGACGAGACGCCACTCAATCTCGTAACACGTTTAAGGATTTAATATTGGGGAACCGGCAGTGTACCGCCGAAATGCCGTCCTATACGATATTGACAATGATGACAGGGCCTTTGGGAAGAATGTCCTCGTCGGTCGACAACAAGCGAAAGGAAAAGACGAGAGAAAGGTAAAAAAGTTCCATTCAGTTTTGTGAATTTAATCTTGGGATTATTGCGAGAAATGAGGTGGCGTGAGTGCGTGTGCTAAAGTGTGCTTGCTGATTGGAATTGGCAAAAAGTCGGATTGAAATTTTTGGGCGCGGAGTGGATGAAAAATTGGATGAGTTTGGGTATTGTGTGAGGAATTGGTTTTAGTTTAGGGGATGATTTGTCGGTTTTGCTTGAATGGGATTGGGGGTTTTGTGTTTGTTGAATAGAGGTTTGATTCAGATGTTATTCTGAAAATTGCAGCTGTGATGTTGCGATTTAGCTTTATAGTACTTACCTATACATATTTTTGATTCTTTGTTTTTTTTACAAAATTATTATTTCGAAGCAATACTTTTCTCGGGACCAGTAAAAGCAGTGACGCCTTTCTCATTCGATATTCTTTTCTCAATTAGGAAGAAATTCGAAAACAAAAATTCTATAGATGTATTAGGGTGCTACTTATTTATTCGAACTGAAAATGATCTAATTATTTATTATCGAAAACACGCACATATTACATACCAAGATATTATTTTCACGTCGAAACTGAAACATTAAAAGAAGTCTGGTACAGACCCGACAACAATTTCTTTCAACTAGAAAAATGTATTTTTTTGTGGAGAATTGACGGTATCAGTTTGTTTTGCTCAAATATTCTAGCAACATTCGGCGTAGAGCCATAAAATAACCAGTTTTTGTCCAGCCGCCTGCAGCGGTTGGAAAACTTGTTAGGTGTTTTACAAAAACCACATGAACCACATGTATGGTAGGTACCTATATTTACCGAATCTTTTCGCAAGCCTTAGAACGATTCTTACTAATCTGTACCTTAAGGTGGTTTATAAAATTTTTGCCCTGCAAGCTATCGACGAGGCGACGAAAGTTCAGAATGAGATAGAGCTATTCAAACTAAACAGGGTACGTGCAGACACTCTAATAGTACACGTCAGCTGCTACGAAATAAAACAGGAACCGGGCATGCTCTTGTATCGCCTGAAATACGTCGTCACTAGCAATAAAGTGTGGGACATTGTTTCTTTGACTGCCGGTGTGGTACATACGTTTCATAATACGTTTTTTTCTGTTCAGTAGTTTTCTGTTCATTAGTTATGCGCCTTTAAACACAGGAGTCAATATTGTCGAAACGAGAGATGACTATTAACGATTAACTCAATAAGGCCAAGATAAAATTATTTATAAGTAATTATAAAGTAATTATGTAATTAATGTTTATTTAAATATTGTTTAAATACTACATCCACATGTAAGTTAACTTGAAGCAACGTCATTTAAAATTTTAAACCCCCAAATTTGCTAGAAAACATAAACGGGACAGTTTATAGTACCTGCGGGAAAAGCATCGTTTAAGCGCGCTACCTGCCGGCCAAAAATCGAATCGGAGCACTTTAAATAGCAGACAGCAGGCCGAGAACTCGCTGAATAAACCATGAAACATTGAGGCTGATACAGGTGAGACCTACACGCATATATACAGATATACGGGCCGTGTTAGGCTGAAATGCAGAGGGGAACCTATGTGTAGGCGGCGCTGGTCGTTAATAATTGAATATCGGAAAGCAGGGCTTGCTTGAAATTGCCGAGCGCCTGGTGCTGTTCGGAGAAAGTGGCGCCTCTATCCATGATTTATGCGAAATGTTCGCATCAGAACATGTCTGAGGATAGTAAACTATTGAAGAGATTAGTTTTGGGGAATGAAACACGTTAGGCTGATTAATAATTAATAATAATAATAATAGTGATAGGTAATAAATATTTATTCATAGAAAGAAAAATTAAATAAAGATCGTAAAAATTTTTTTAATTTCTCGAGAAAAGGTGATTCTTTATAAAGAGTTTTGGATGTCCTAAAAAGTCGAAAGACATTGTTAATATTTTGATTTAACATACAGGATGGTTAGAAAACACGAAAATGTTAAATTGGCGTAAAGAGTAAACTATCGGTTTTTCGGAATTAGATCAAAAATGTTATAGGTGAAAGTTAGCTTGAATTAATTTTATGCTCAAATATCAAACTTGAATGTTCTATTTCAAATTTTACATCTCGGACCAATGAACAAAAAATTTAGAGACCACAATTATGATTGATCAGTTGACAGTAGTAACAGCGTATCCCAGCAATTTGTTGATAGAAGCTGATTGAAAGTATGTTGACTTTAGAGCAAAGGGTTTATTTAGTTCTTTGTTACGGCATAGGTGAGGTATCGTACCGCCGAGCTATTGAAATTTTTAACAGAAAATACGCTGAGGTATGCGTTTCTATCAATTGCGTTCGTGAATTGGTTAATTGGGAATTGGGATTTATTACAAGACCATTCTTTTTTAACGGTACTGTTTGGTTTACAACACTTATTTTGACATTTCGGACTTTTCTTACCCGGACCATTCTTACCCGAACTTTTCCTACCCGGACTTTTCTTACCCGGATTTTTTTACCCGGACTTTTCTTACCCGGATTTTTTTACCCGGACTTTTCCTACCCGGACTTTTCCTACCCGGATTTTTCTTACCAGGACTTTTCTTACCCGGACTTTTCTTACCCGAACTTTTCCTACCCGGACTTTTCTTACCCGGACATTTCTTTCTTTTTTTTTTTTAATTTTTTCAATTTTTTTTCCAATTTTCTTTTTTTTCCAAATTTTTTTTCCGAGTTCATTTTTTTTTTTTTAATTTTTTTCCAATGTCTTTATTTTTTTCGTTTTTTTCCAATTTTTTCCAAACGTTTTTGCTACCTACTTTGGACGAAATCAACTTACAGCTCAGGTGTTCACTACACCAGGGGTGGCCAACCAGTCGATCGCGATCGCCAATTTTGGTCGATCGCTTGCGATCGACTTATTGTGTGATGGTGGGTTTAGTCATCTTTTCGTAGTAGTAAAAGAGTCTGTTGTTATCGAATATGAAAGATGAAAGATACTTTCGAATCATGTATCCAACAAAAACAGCAGACAACACGGGAATAGAGCAATGACTGTCTCACAGACTTGTCCGTTGACCGATAGCGGCTTTTTGCTTATCGCATTGTAACAAAAAACGTAAACAGTAACAAGTGAGTCAAGCTACATACTCAGGTATATACAACTAAGCGTATTTATAATCTTCATGACTGGCCCGATATCTGAATTAATAGAACAAATATAATAATTCCTAACACGGCCAATCCTGACAATAGCTTTGCTCTTGAAGCTGGTCTCCAGAACCACTATCCTCAACGATAAACGTGATATCAGAAACTTATTCAAACTTCAGTTCGACAATTCATAATTTGCCGAAATTCAAAGGTGTTACACATTCAACAATAATCAAGTTACCATTATGTATTTCTTGTCCTTTTGTGTTCAAAATGCTTCCATTTTAGCTCAAAACATAATCAAATAATTGCAAAGAGCTAACCATCTTTCAGCTCAAAAACGTAATCAAATATTTCCAAAGGGCTTTCAGCTCAAACATAATCAAACATTAGCCACAAGGACCAACCATTCAGCTCTACAAAATAAATAATCTTGTGAGCTAACTTATAACCTTTCAGCTCAACAAAATAAACAAATATTGGCAATATTGGTCATCCTTTTAGGTCATGAAGATAAACAAATATAAGCAAAGGTCTAATCTTTCAGCTCGCACCAAGCTCAACAAATATTAGCAAAGGGATCTCCTTTTATCTCAACAATATAAACAAATATTATCAACTAACTATTTATCTATCTCAATAAGGTAAACAAATATTAGCAAAGGTCTAACCTTTCAGCTCAAAACCATTCTGATATTAGCAAAGGGCTAACCTTTCAGCTCAAGAAGATAATTTATCACTGGAGTAAATGGCTGACCTTCCGGCTCAGCAAGATAAGCAGATATTCGCAGAGTTAACCTTTCAGCTCAACAAAATAAATAAATATTAGCAAAAGGCCAAGCTTTCAGATCAAACAATGTTAGTAAAGGGCTAAACAAAATAAAATACTATGTGAGAGCTGACCTTCAACTCAACAAGATAAAAATATTAGCAAATTGCTATCCATTCAGTTCAAACACAATCAAATATGTTAATATTACTCATATTTTTACGTAGGTAGATATACAGCGTGTTTCAGTACGAGATGCACTCCCGCGATGTATAGATAGATTAGCAAAAAATCTTGTAACATTCTTCCATGATAAATTTTTCTAGCCCAAAAAGAGTCGCGAAAGTGAAATCTTAAAATCAAATTATCAGTCATACTGTGTATTTTTTATAACAACTTTTTCATATTTAAGAACAAATAGTACCATAGCTTATACATTGCAATTGATAAAAAAATTAAATTGTATTTTAAGTTATACAAATTTATCGTTTTTACTTTTAAGGTAGTTGGGTCTGGAAATGTATTTTCTTTATGAGCGTAAATCTCGAAAACTTAATGAGTGATTAAAAAGTAGGTACAAAAATAGTTTTGAACCTATATTTCGCTTATCTACCCATAGCTCGCGGGTGTGCTACGCTTATGACAACATGTCGATCGCGACACATTTTTTAAATAAAAGGTAGATCTTAAGTACACAAACGTTGGCCACCCCTGCACTACACTATCAACACGACAGTTGTCCTGCTCATAACGCAAGTCAGGGATTGGTTGGATAGACATTTTCCAAATGAGTGGATTGGACGATTCGGCCCTATATGATGGCCACCACGTTCGCCTGATTTAACACCGCTTGATTTTTTTTTTGTGGAGTTATTTAAAACAGAAGGTGTATGCGAATAGTTTTCATGATAATGTAGTAGACAGTCTAAAATTAAAAATTAGGGAAGCAGTAGATGAAATAAATGAAGAAACAATTGATCTGGTATATCGGGAGTTTCGAAGAAGATTGGAAAAATGTGTAGCTGTAGGAGGGGAACATGTGGAGTAATGTTTTGTTAAATTACTTTGTTAAAAATAAATAAAATATAAAACTTAGAATACGACATTAAAGTTTGATATCTGGGTATAAATTTAAAAATAAGACAACTTGTACCTACAACATTTTTGATCTAATTCCGAAAAACCGATAGTTTACTCTTCGGTATGTTAAATCAAAATAATAACAATGTCTTTCGACTTTTTAGGACATCCAAAACTCTTTATAAAAAATGACTTTTCCTCGAGAAATTAAAAATTACGTCCATTATAGGTATAGTTAGGTCCATCAAGATGGGACACTGTATACAGCATATATGAACATTGAACATCGTTTAAAACAAATTATCTTCTCCCCAAAATTGAGAAGCAAAAAAGGGCAGATAGTCTGCAAAACAAAGTTCGCCAAAATGGAAATCAAACGCACATCTAAGTATTCAGAAAACTTAAAATTATTCCTGGTCTCAACTTGGAGTCATCTCAACGTCGACAAGCGGCGGAACAAAAAAAAATAGAACACAAATTTAATCCTTGGCAGCGCGCTGTGCCAAACTTTTCTATCAGTATTTATAAATAAGCCCTAAGGAGCGGGGAGTGCCCGCCGCGTTGCGTGGCGTCGCGTCGAACCGATCAAAGTACAACGGCGAACTTTCGCCCAAAATTGAATTCTCCACTTTTCGATTCAATACGTCCGATCGATATCATACGAGAAAAAATCAGATGAGATGAGTTGGTAGAAAGTTTTTAAAGTTAGTTTAGGCAGCAGAGTTTAATTTATGTGTTTAAAGGTTTTAGCTGTTGAGAGATTCGAAAAGTTCCAATAAAAATCTATAATATAAACTAGAAATGTAAACAAACACATTTATTCGAGAAGTTACACATTTTACTGGTTAATATAATCGATACTATGTTATGTAACTTGCACGAAAGAAATTAACGAGACCGATGTTTCACTACCGATGTTTTTGCAAATATTCACGGCGAAATAACAGTATTTGAACTATAATACAATTAGACCTTGAATAGACCTTGAATACAATGTTTTTATTTACAGATAACGGGTATCCAGTCTTGTTTAAAGATCACGACAGATTGTAGACAAGTCTGGACAAAAAGGAATGTCGCTGAGTGGTCGCTGAAAATAATCCCGAAATTTTAGAGGAGCTACCTAGCTTTCTATTTAAATGCTCCTTCAGAGAAGATGGATAGGAAACCTATGTTGTAACTCCTGCATCTTATTAATGTATAATCTGTAAGTGTACTATTTATTAAGTTATTTCTATTACTCTATTGAGATATTTAAGTATGTGTGCATGATACAGGTTATGATCACTGTCAGATACCATAGTGAACTCGTCAGTAAGGGTTACGTTCCTCTGCAACGATATTTCATCATTTTTTCAATTAATTTGTTATTGGGTTCTTGAATAGTCTTTCTAAAAATAAAATAATAATTAATTAATTCAATTAATAGTTTCAATTTAATAAACCTAATTATAATCAGAGAATAAATCCCTTTACAAAAAGGAACACCTACGCCACTGGACAAAATAACAGCTGTCATTTGCAACCATTGCCAACATCACAATTATTCAAATTGGCCGGAAATTCAACCTGTCCTCAATCATTTTACATCAGTGTGTATTATTATATTATATATTATATAATAATATATTATTATTAATCAGGTATTGTCAAAACATTAGCGTTTGACACTACCTACTGTCATTAGATTCAAAATATCTGACAAATCCTGGCTACTAGTTTTAATGCAGTACGACCGATCTCGATGAAATAGAATTTGCTCATGCAGCTAAACTATTGATTGTACCAAAAAATTTCATAGTCATAAATTATTCAGAATTTCCTCTACTTTAATTTATTATTTAACTATTTCGACGACATTCCAGAAATGGCGGCTTATTTGCAAAATCTTTCAAAAATGCTAAGACTAAAGCTCCAGTTCCTTTGGACCCTTTTCAACAGAAAGCTTTTCAGCTCTAAGTTTGGACATGAAACTTCTAAATATGAATAGTCGTCCCGATACCTTTAGTAGTTTCTCCGGAATCGTCGCCATACATTATATCACTATTATAATTATATAATATATAATTAATAAAACTGACATATGCAGTTTCTGGAGTCTGGACTAGTGCGTCACAACCAGGGCAGGCCTAAGCTTTTGCGGGGCCAGGTTCCAACAAATGCACGGCGCCTGGTTTCAAATGCGTGGGGAAAAACATTTTTTGTGTAATTAATGGCAAAACATGCATTTTCAAAAATCATTCTGCCGTAAGGATAAAGAAAGAAAATAATTCATTTTGGATAGTAAAAGTATCGCGCTTTTCGACAGTTCTTATTGGTTTAGGATCGACATCCCGAATAACTGCAGATTCGCTAAATATCAATAGATTTTAAATAGACCACCCTGTTGACGATAGGTCTATCGTCAACAGCTTGAATGGTATTCAGCATCCAATTTGACATTATTTGTAACTTATACACAATAATTCATAAATTAATAATACATATCAAGATGGTTCGTCAAAATTCAAAGACATTAACTTCTTCGTTATGGATCAACGCTTTGGAAAATTAGATTGCCTCTTTTAAGCCTGTTTGCAATTTTACTCTGGAGGAAGACATTCAAGGGGATTTTACAACTACGATAGCGAACATGAAGAATATAAAAAGTTGGCGTTTTCAAAATATTTTTATGGACAATGTAATATTTCCTTCGGAAATTCGAAGTTAGACTTAAGCGCATTAATTATTGTCTATTTAGTTTACAATAATCCATTTATTTAATTATTTATTCTAATGAAAGTATTAATGACATTGTGTTATGGTTACAAAAATGTTAGGATTTCTATAGATCACCACATTTCTACCAAAGCACTCCTTTGTTTTTGTTATCTGTAGTATTGGAAGATTCCTATAAACTTCTCCGTAACAGGTTCCGAAATAAATAAATAGAACTGACGATTTTGCCGGCTATAATAACAAAACGCCAAGTAAAAACTTTTTGGTTTCTAGTTGCAGTCACATTTGAGGTTAATTTCGTTACCACTTTTCATGTCGGCGTTTGCACCACGGCAACTGATGTGTGAGTCGTAGACAAAAATAAAAGCATTACTTACCTATATGTCAACAGCACCTATCAGCAATAAATCTCTCACAACAACGTCATGTATTTTGTTCGTTTGGTAATGCAACGGTACTGGACCGATTGTAGCGAAGTAATTTTCTAGGCATGGTTCGGGGATGCCCACTTTTACGTTGTGATATCTCTACTCATGCACAGATGGCGCCAACGGAACATTGTTGCCGCGGTAAGACTGTAAAGCCTCCCCCAGATTGAGTCGAATCGTTTTTGTCGCAAATCGTTTGTATTCTTTTTGTGGTAATGTAACCACCCTTTTGAAATACATAGCAAAATAATCTCGTCGCTGTCGCGGCAACAAAATCAATTTTTAACGGAAAACATAAGAAACCATAAATGCCAATCTATAGACGAGATTCTAAATTTTACTATGTCAAGATCTGAAATTTTTCCAGTAAGAAGTTTGAAATTCGCTTCCTCTTTACAGTTCTTGCGAACAGTCCCGAATTGTATATACATATAACTGATGTAGATTATATAATTCACACAATATAACGTAGAAACAGTGATTTCACGGTAGGCTATTATACCAAACCGAACCCGGTGTGCTCATAATTTATTGTTGACACATGTTATAACGCAATTAATGCGAACAGCTCGCACACCCCACGTACTACATACAAGTTTAGCGCGCGATAATACATAATGTAACGGGCGAAGCGACGGCCTGTAATATTAAACTACAAGTGCTGTGCAATATTAGTCGAGAGGCGTCGTGACGCTGTATCGCCCGCAGGGGGTTCCAAATGTCTCCGGGGAACACCCCTGCGGCGACGCATTCACGACATGGCACGCGTTCAAATTGAAATAGATTACGGTTTGCTCTAAAGGGACCGTTCAGTTAACTTAGTCGATCAACATGACGATTTTATTTGACTAAAGTTGTTAGCGATGACGAGTCTTGGTTAGAGGAGTTAAGGGAGGAACCAGAAATAAAAGATATTTGAGTTTAACCTATTTATATGGGAAGGCGTTGATGACAAATCGTTTACAAGAAAATCGGACTACTCCCATTAAGGTTAAAGATTTATGTTAAGGATTTATTGCAAGAAATTTCAAGAAAAGTACCAATGATAAATATTTAAAACGTGTGTATGTCGGACTGGACGATCAAAATAAAACTTTTTTAACTCTCTAGATCTGTATTCCCTATAAATATAATTCAGAGGTAAGGTAAACGTCCCAAACTCAGACAGGTTAAGGAATTTTTGTTACATTTGTAACTGTAGAGTTTATATTTATGTGGTGCTAATGACCGTCAACTTTTTTAAACAAATATTTCCTTCTAATGATATCTGATTATCCATTTGTAAAGAACATTGATAATAGTTATGTAATTTATATTATATTTTATAAGTTTAACAATTGCCCCTAATTCCGACCCTAAGCGTATGTTTTGATCCGAAATCCGACACCTCAGTGAACCTAATTCAGACAGTGATCCTAATTCAGACGCTTGTGGTACATTATTCCGACAAATATAAACATTCAAGTAAATACTATTAAATATTATTAAATAATATTTATTATTGAGAAATGTTAAACATTTATGTTTTACCAGTTTTAATGAAACACAGTATAAAATAAGTCCTTAGTCTTCTTCAGGCTGCCCTCTCTACCTCATCTGTATTTTAATGTTTCTTGCATCTGGACTTTTCAGTGTTCTCTTTTTCTTGGCGCAATATTGTGTAACTTTGACGTATAGAATTGTTATATTTTACTATAGTCGGCGAAGCCTGGGCCATTATCTTTTCAAATTAACATTTTCCTCCTCTTGTTTCTTTCTGTTTGATTTTGACGGGCCTGTTTTGCAGCATCTGTCAGGGATGAAAACTCTGAAAGCATGATGCGCCGTCCGTCAGCCTTCGCGCAGATATTATTGCAGTTTGGCTAGATGCTCATACACAATACCTCCATAATCTTCATAAGGCTGGATAATGCATCATTGACAACACATACTTGCTGCAATATCCACAATTACTTTCCCACTTGGAAGTGAAAATGAAAATGAAATCACCACGTGGCATTTCATCGCTCAGAATTTATGATACAGTGTCGCCCAGATTTATTTTCTTCATTTTATCAATTGAATCATTATTATGACGAATGGCTAGTCCATCATAAATTGAAAGCTCATTTATAGGCTTCTGGGTTAACTTCCCTTTTCCTTTTAGTCCCTAACTGGATTTTGTCAAATGGCGGGGACGATTGCCATTAGCTTTTTTCACGTGATCTATGCATTCCTTTTCTTATTTCCTTTTCTTATTCCAAAATTTGCAAGCTTTGCAGTAAGTAGTTAGATTTTATGAGAATATCAACAACATTTCTCCAGCTGATGATCGCCACCAATCATACAGAGAAGAAAAGCTATGTTTTCTCTATGTTCCATCGTCCGAGACAGTTACGCCATTCTTTCTTTACTATTTTCAATTGACTTTTACCCTCCCTTCGTATGCTGCTTTCTGCATACTTTGATGACAATGCTTCTGTTTCCACAAAAATGGTGCGAACAACTTTACCGTAAAATGAGTGAAAAATCTGACGAGGAAGGTCCTTGAATGCGCAAAACTTTTCCATTACATCTACACCTATTCTTATGCGCACGACAAGGATAATACCGCTATTGATTTCATACCCTTTTTGAATAAATCGGCTCCTCGGAATGAAAGTTTGTTCAAAATTCTCACAAGAAACCACGATTTGAACCCTAAGTCACGGTTGCCACTTTCGGCCAATTTCGCATTTGATTTGCACGTTTTACACACTACAACTTGTGAAATAGCAGAAAACACAACAACAAAGTTCAAAACATGATAATTAAACGTCATCCACTTCAACGTTGTAATACTCTTCAACCGACATTCCTTTTTTACCGGTGTGGATTGTGGATACGTTATCAGGCAGAGGCGACTCTAGTTCCAAACGATTCAATGCTTGTCATACTAGTTCTATTTGCAAATCTGCTGCTTTCTTTCGACTCCTTTCGATCACGATATACTCCAAGAATGTCACTAATTATTTCTGCTATTTTTTTACCAACTAATCAAAAACAACACACGTTACATCAGATACCTGTAACATTGTGCGGCTAGGGTCAATTCAACGAACGTACCGAGGATATTTCCACAAAATCTTTGTGTTTTATAATATTTTATGTTATATTTCACACCACGCATGTAATTCCTCCAAATAAGATAAGAGCGTATAGGTCTCTAGGCTGTAACCTCTCACGCTAAACTTTTTGCATGTACGCTCAGCTAGACGCTTGGCCGTATGTTCATTAAATAAGCATTTAAAAATTTTTTTCCAAGATGAAACGTATTGTACCTTATTTCTAAGATCTCAAGACATCATTTAAGCAAAAGAATTTTGTTTTCGATTTTTCAAAAATCTAGAGTGGCATTACCCCTTAATTGTAATATAGCAAACGATGTTATTTTTTGTGTAAAGACAGCAATAGAGTCATATGTATTACTTCTAACCAAATACACAATTCCGACACACATGTCTGAATTACGGACGTGCTATATTTACATGTACCTAATTCCGACACCCTTAAATTTCTTAATAATAGTGGTTAAAAAAAGTACTACACCGTATTATTATGAAAATATAAAGTGTTTTAGTCATACTACATAGATATTATTAAAATTTTCTTAATTACTATTACCCTGTAACGATTTAAAAAGAAGTCGAGTTGCAGGTACCAATCAAAATCAACTTTTAGCATAACACTCAATTATCAAGATCAGTCAAACTTCTAGGTTATATTCCGACCGTTAGAACATTGGTAAAATAGGAAACGATTGTCGGTTGATAAGTGTAATGTCAAATCAACAAACCGGATGTTCTAAAATAAAGTTTAATGTTGTAGATTTCTTATTTTAACCAACTTTTAATTTCCACACAAAATATTAAAAAAATGCAACTTTTAGTAGTACAGACTGAACCGTTTTATTGTCCTCAAAATCTCACCCCTTTTCACCCCCTGCTCTGTAAACTTTAAATCGTCATCTTGTAATCTGATTCACTTTTCCGGTAATCCGGAGCGCCAGGTCGGTATCTGGGTCACGTGGGCTTTGGAATTGTTCGCCAGATAGCGCCACAGATTTTATTTACGTGAGACGAGCGCGATGCACGGATTTCTCTACCCCCTGTACTAGGGGAAGTCACCGACTCCCTCCGAGCTCTATACGAATCATTAGGGATCATTTGGGGTTAACTCGTTCGGGGATGTTTCATTTTGTGGTGCACGACTCATCGCCGACTATGATTGCGGCAGGGTCAATTTACGTTAATTAGATATGGGGTGGGGGAAATCGCTACTGTACATAGAATATTCTGTAGGTGTAAGTAAATAATGTAGTAATGTATTGTAGGTTGTTAAGTTGAAACAACTTAACATAAAGACTTGTAACCATATTCCTGTCAAGAGGGGCGTTTATGCTAGTGAGATCGAAGTCGGCCTTGAATCCTTGTGTATAAACAAACATACTTACTTAATTTGTTCAGCCGATTTCTGCCCTTTGCCAATAGGCAGCTACTGTAGTTGTTGTCAACTGTTAGTTATTATTGATCTGAGCTGTTGGTACTCTTCTCCCTTATCTCGGTCTGTGGACTTTATTAGAGCAACCTTGTTTACAGAGCTTCGCGGTGACAGTTCGTAGTAATTCGACACAATTGCTTAAAAAGCAGATGACCTTGGCATCGGCTGGGTCAATTTTAACGAGCTGTCTTAAAATGTCACCCATAAATTAGCTCCTGTTCCGGGATTAATGCTATTGGCTTAATCATCATGAAAGTATGTTTAATCAACCAGTATATTGTGTCAAAAATGAGCTTCTTTTCTCTAATTAAGTTCATGTTTAAAGCAAGCGCGGTTGAATTTTATATTTATCCCGGAACAATGCCCTATGCTGACACATTCCAACAGTACCGTACTTTTACACATCAGTGCAATAGTTTCGACTCCGATCAGCTTTTTATGCGCCCGTGTTTTGCATGTAACTGGTATATGGATAAACTCCCCTCTTAACCATATTACTTAGTACTTTATTTATCGGAAAGTCTGGATTCCTTGTATCTTTGCTTTTATAGCGTAACACCTCAAAGTTGGATGCCGTATCACCAAATCGGTTTTAGTACTTAGTTGTAAACTTGTAGTTTGTTCTGTACTGACAACTGAGAGTTTCTTTCCAAAAGCCAGTACAGTTCTCTGTATTTCAGGCCAAGCTCTACTCTTTTCTTCTTATCAACAATCTTTTTTTTATGAGCAAAGTACACTGCAAACTATTTTGGTATGTCTCTGGATACAAAGCTAAGGTAGAAATAACAATTTCTACCTTACCTTTGTATCCAGAGACATACCCAAATAGTTTGCAGTGTACTTTGCTGATAAAAAAAAGATTGTTGATGAAATCAGCAAATAAAGCAGATAAACAAACTTTCGCTCAAATAAAATTGAACGAATCTCCGGGTTAAGATATAAAAAAAAAGTTCTGCGGGACACTTGAAATGAAATCGGGAAATGTATATTTTATATATCCTGGAAACCATTCTGATTTTGACGTAAGCCAGCAGTTCGCTTAAGTTAAGCCGTAAAGTTGGTACCCCGGGACTTTGAGACGGGGACAAAGGAAGAAGAAGAAGAACCGCACTCGCGCTCGGTGCAAAACTTGATCCGTAATCGAATCCAGATGGCCATTCGATAAATTGCACGACAGCGCGCTCTACCGTCAGTTTCGCGAGAACTTAGTCGAACTCTCCCGCCAAATCCGGTTAGTTAAATAAAGTTCCGGAGCGACTCTATCTCTCTCTCTCTCTAACCTTATTACTTATTCCTCCTTAGTAGTGTTTGTCGTACCTACATGTGGAAATTAGGATAATTCCTTCCGACTTCGAATCTACTAAAGGATCTTACAGAAGGATATTAAGACCGTAGGGCATTATAAAATGATTTTTTATCCTACACGATGCGAAATAGTATATTATTATACAAGTTTTATAAGACGTCAAATTGGCGCACGAGTTGTTTTGGGCACGACGAGCGTAGCGAGGAGTGCCCAAATGGAACGAGTGCGCCAATACGTCTTATAAAACGAGTGTAATATACTATTTTTTCTACTTTGCGTTATTAATTTTATATAAATTTAGAAATTGTGGTTACTATATCGCGGTCAATTAGAATCTAGGGTATTTTGCGGGTACCACGTGGCAGCACTGTAGTAACTGTCAACTTCGTTAAGGATGAGATCGATGAGATAAAATCATGACAAAATCTAATTGTGAATAATTTTACTCTACTTTAGCCTACAAGTTTGAATAAATATTCAGCGAGGTCGCAACGATGATCATAATGGAGCTTGGGGCAACACTTTTAACCCTACTGTGATAAATACATGAAACTTAACCTAAAAAGTTAACTTTAAAATAGTGGTTTCATAAGTATAATAATCAGAATAGAAGTGTTTGGCGGTGACTGATTAGTTACTTCGAAGAACAAGAACTTACTAAAGAATTGTTATAACGCTTAACGTTTAATAGCGGTGTCTACCTAATTCCGCTACGTAGCCGTTGTGGCTTATATATTTACAAGCACTTATAATTGAAACCCAATTCTAATTTCGGCAAAGTACTTTAGTTTATTAGAATAAAATATACTTAGTAAAATTACATGTGATGGAGGTAATACAAATACGTTGCACACAACCAGAACTAAGACGAAGTCGAAAGCGACGGACAAAAACGAATACGAATTGAACCGAGCATCCAAGCGTCCAAAATATTACCGAAAACTTATACGTTACATAAACTAAGAAATCCTCTACACTTTAAATGTACTATAGCTTCGTACGTGTATGCTGATAAACCATTTATTGCGCATATACAATCTCGCGGCAGTAATTACAATCGTTCACATCTACGATGTAGGTTTGATCTTCGCATAATACCTTATTAAAGTAAATGTGGTCCTTGAATTATATCTGAAAAGGGGATTTGATGTTTAGTTGAAAAGAATGATAACGATCACTTACTAGAGTCGTAAAACATCACCGTAAACGTCATGCTGGCGTATTTTGATGAACACAGCAAAACTAAGAAAGCCCCAATCCTTTGGCCATACTATAGCAGGCTACACCCATGTTTAAATATGTATAGAATATTGATATTTCGCAGTTTATGTGATTGCAAGCGATTAAGAAGATGCAGTGTGTGGTTATGTTGGGTTATGTATTGTACATTTGACATATGGCATTTGATATCACTGTGTACCAATCAGACAAAAATGTTACTGTTTTCGGTATTACAATGTGTTAATTGTAACACTGAAAACAGTGTTACAATGTGTGCATTGTGAATGCAAAGTAGAAAAATGTCATTTTCGCGTCTCTATGGATACAGGACAGATGCTATTTGCCCGCGAAGCCCAGCCAGGCCTGTAATGAAGTCTTTTCAGCGCTAGACACGAAAATAATTGACCATTTGGTCGCCGTCCAATCAAAACACAGCTTTCGATTCGGTTTGACGTTTGGGATTAGTACGTCAACGTTTCTTTATGTGTCAACAGCCAATATATCAGTGATTAGTCTTTAGAAACGGGTGATTTTATTACGATATTGTTGTGTAGGATAAAAAATTATGTGTGCACCACGCCCAGAAAGTGGTTTTCCGGGCCTCAAAAAGTCCCAAGCGAAGAGAAGAGTTGCACAGACGAGTATAGCGAACTCGTCTGTGCAACTCTTCTCTCGACCAGGAAAAGAACCACTTTCTCGGCTTGGTGCACAATATACTATTTCCAACATATTAATGTGTTTTATCTACGACTCACATATAATAAGTTTATTGCATACGTATCTATGACTATATAATCCCCATCATGATACGCGCCAATTATTATAATGACACTAGCGTAGTATAATAATGACAGTTCGTTGAAATAATGACTTATTTGAAGGAACTGTCATCATTATACGAATGTACTGTCAGAGTCAGTCTAAACCTACGTGGATGACGGTTATTTGACATTTCGCCTCGCCACCATTGAAAAATACATTTAAAAGATTTGATATAAAATGGAATTTCTGAGTCGTAGATAAAACGTCGTATTCGACTCGCACACAACTGATATAAATCGCTCGCATGTTTATACGCTCGCCTGCGGCTCGCGTATAAACTTCATGCTCGCGATTTATATCCTTAGTTATGTGCTCGTCAAATAATATACTATTAAACATTATCATGGAATTTATTACCTATTAGACTAATATGCACCAATATTTGGCTTGTATAGATTGCAGTCAAACCCAGCGAAACGTATAATTAGATGTAAATAAAATACACCGGCCAGTATCAAATTCCATAATTACATAAAAATATACTGAACAGGATTGCATATTATGTAATCAGTAATTACATTATCAGCAATGAAACGAATTAAATCCTTCTGCATGGGCGATATTTTCATTAAACGCGTAATTAGTTATCAGCAGGATGTTGAGTAATCAATATACATTCATTATTTGCCATTCAATATTATGTATAAGCGCACATTGTATTATATGGATAACCAAGCACATTATTAACTAAAAGGGTATTTACATATATGTAGTTCGCTTCATCGTGACGTGGTTTATCAATTATCAGCTGTTACTGCTAACCACAGAAAAGCATGCTGTATCTCTATTTCAGTTGAGGGAATCTTTACAGTTTTAGCGAAGTTCTGAATAGAATGAGCGTGTTATAAGTTGATATGATTTAATTTTTAAATATTAGTTTAATACATTATTATACGTTTGATTTTCATAATCAGACTAGTGAACCACCTTTTAGATAGATTGTTGAAAGTTGTTTGAAGATTCTTTATACATTTCATATATTTCACATTTTATATTCCAAAATATTATGTTATAGGTTACGTTACGAATATAGGTTATGTTATGCGTTGACAGATCAGGGCGAGAGCGGAGCCATCTAACGTTGAACTTGTACGTCTAAAGTTATGTACTTTATTTTATTGCATAGTCATGCATAGTCAGGTCATTCGTTAAAAACACCGAACTGTGGCTTTTCAAATTCAAATTTCCTGACTGTACTTTTGATAATGTCATTTGCGAATTCACCATAGATTATCCTAAAAGCAAGCGTTACAAGTTGAGCATAAAACAACTCATCTCTGTTAATTGAACTTACTGCTGTTTCGCTTATAGGATAGGTGCAAACAATTTTGACATTTGGTTTGTTTTTTAGCTTGTTTATTTTACGTCGGTCTATTTCCGCAACTTAGGCCAATCACCGACACTGAGGGCAGGCTACACACACCCAGGAATTTTGTCGAACTGAAGGAATTCCAACCTCCAGTAAAAGTTCTTTAACTTGCACGTCGCATCATGCCAGCACACGGGGCCACCGGCGTTACTTTCTCATCCGATGGAAGGCGGCACGCAAAGGTATTTGTTCCTTGCCTAAAATACCACGGCAGTCGATTTTAGCCCGACATTTGGTTTAAAATACACTGTTCGTGACTGTTGCGTAAGTTGTGCTATTTTGTGTCCAGTACTACCAACTTCATCGGTGATTGTAAACGTTACTATTTTTGTACTATGCGTAATTAATGTAATGATTGCTTTACTTGGAGGTAACTGTAAGTTTGCACGTGTGGCTAAGCGTTTGAGATTCCCCCCAAGACCATCACATGGCCCCTTTCCGTGAGACGTTGCGTGAAAATGAATTTCTGCATCCGTATTAAAATCTTCTTTGTAAAAAAATAGATTCACAAAGTTAACACTATATCGCCCGGATAAGTGTACGCGCGCATTATGCGTTGTATTCTAGTATCACGTCAAATGGCCTTGAGTCCCAGAAAGGGATGGTGCTCGCGCTCAGCAAGCACTTAGTAACCGCACAGTACGTCACGTATGTAGTTACATACACGTATCTCCTAAACTATTTGAGATCCCATTTTAAAACTTTCAGTGTATTATCTACACACTTTAAGCTTTATTATGAGAGTAAAATTATTTTTTTTAAAAGGGGCGAAGTTATTAAAAATTTAATTTAATAAATTTACTTCTGGTTTTATACAAGAAAAAAAATTCCAACTACGAATTTGATTTCATAATTAAAAAGATCAACAAATTTTCTATATAAACCACCACGTTTAATATTTTATTGTAAATTTGTTTAATTTGACAAATTGCTTCCAAAAGATACGTATTTTCTTCACATCAATTCGTTAGATGGCCATAACTTGGCAACTAAACCTCACATTACAAAAATATTCTGTATGCACATTTATATCTTCTAGACGTACAATTTGGCCGATTATGAACGAATTTAAAAACATCACTTTTTTTTCGTTGTCCGCTTCACGTGAAATGCCCCGTATGACGTATGATATCAATGTGACCAATCTTAGAAAAATGTTACTAAAAACGGTGTTACAATTTGTTAATTAGCTACTTGGAAGAGACGTGATAGTTTCAAACTAGAATCTCTCCGTCTTATAACTCATAGTAATTCTGGGCAAATATGGCCGATTAAAGGCATGAGCATTAAACCCTAGCATAAATCAGGGTTAAATTTCGACTCCAGATTGTGTATATCATGGATTTAGTTCTAATTTAACCCAGCTTAGCCCACCGTAAGCTACCCCTTCCCACGCCCCGGATTATTCATTATGAGTGCTTTCGATAATCGTTTACCTAATTTATAACCAAACCAAAATTAATTAAACCCTTAGCACATTTGATTTTAACCACAAACCTTAACCGACAAAATTATTTAATAACTCTCTAATAATTCATTCTTGTTTAGTCTGTGAAATTTAATAATTTGATTACTCTTATAATTATAGGTGTTGGAAATAAAAACCTCTTTCATCCTGTGATTATTTAGGTACCGGTTTCGATCAATTAATGATCATCATCAGCCTAAATCTAAAACGCAGAAGGAAGAATAATTAAATAAAGCTTCCTGTGAGAATTAAAGTCAAGTACAATACTACATTTAAAAAAAAATAACCATTGTAAAATAGAACTACAATAATATAACAAAAACTCACAGGAAGCTTTATTTAATTATTGTTTCTTCTGCGTTTTAGATTTAGGCTGATGATGATCATTAATTGACCGAAACCGGTACCTATTAAAATAAATAATCAAAGGATCAAAGAGGTTTTTATTTCCAACACCTATATTACTCACCTTTGAAAATTATGGACTCATTCAACAATACTCTTATAATTAATTTATTATATAACTACCACACATCTAAATTATACATTTCTAGCTATACGATACAAACATTCCTTTATTTTATCTATTTCTTGAGATCCTGCTTCCTGTTTAGATGGCCTACCGCTTTATTTTAAGTGTATATTTACGTTAGGGACCGGAAGCGCGCAATTTATTATCAGGTAACGGGCGCCACTGTATGGGAAAAGAAAATACGACGACAAAAGGAACAATGGCACGTCAGACCGGAAGTAGGTCCTAAGGTCCCAATACACTGAACGAAGGATACAATTGATCATGTTGATATTTTTGTTGTATGGAACGACTCATTTTGTTTAGTTGGGCCTGTCTGGCTTGTCTGAAATTGTGTTTTTGTGGTCGGTGTTTTAATGTAAGAATAGACTAATTTATTACTTCATTAGTGTATGTACTTTTTTATGTTTTTTTAAGTTACAAAAGAATACTAACTTCTTATTTAAGTCCACTCATAGTCTAAAAAAATGCGGAAAACTTGGCAAATGTCCTTAACACGCTCATTGTCGTTTTCATGAATAGAAATCAAGATGTTGTTGATAGTATATTATTTGACGAGCACATAATAGGGTATTTGACTGTATTAAAAATACGGCTTGTATTATAGTCATCCTAATAGATTACAGTTTAAGAAAACTATTTGTTATTACTTTTTAACAAAAATATGCTTTATTTCTATTAAAAACCAAAATTAAAATTGAATTTTATTCACGTCCTATCACGTGATTGAAAACGCTCTGTAATTGGGTCAGTCTCCAGTGACGTCATTCGTTAGTACGCTTAGAGCGCGTTCGGTTTGTCAGGGTAGGGTATGGGGAGAGCAATGCTCAGATAACCTGGGTCGGCTGTCTCTCTCTATGCAGATAAACGCCGTATGACGTTAGTCCGGCTATTATACAGCGCGTCACTCTCACCGTACAACACCGGGTTATTCGAACGCGCTCTTATGTGTCTCCTGTTTGAATTTAATAGCACTAAAGTGCCATGTAAGCATAACTTTGTAGGTTAGGATAGCCCTAACCTTAAGCTGTCAGATCAGATAATACCAAGAACCGATAAAACAGTGTCTTTCTTTCTTTAAAATCTTATAATATATACTGGTCTTTTTATGGATAAAAAGTTTCTTTTCCACCTGTTACATAAGATTTTAGCGCAATGTCATTTTGATGATAAAAAATTTCTAGTTTTAATCCTACTGATTCTGATTCTTTCTGATTATATTGTGGTTTTCGTTATTTATTTTATAGAAGCGCCTTCACACGTCTTAAAGAATCGCTGTAAATGTTTCAAAAACATTTGTGAACAAACTTTCAGCATTTCTGGTAAAAGTACAAAGCTGAACGTTTGCAATGAGAGATTTTTTTGAAATTTCTGGGATATTGGGTTAAGCTGGAATAAATTTTGCTAAAATTGCCAATTTCACGTTTTTTTACATTTTGATCACACTTCTTGCGTAAAGCTTACACGTGAGGAACATTTTGAGGCCGGATGCGTATTCAACGCAATTTCGTATTCGAAACATTCGTGTGGGAAAAAAATTCTGGCGTCTTTTGGAGAAAATTATAATTATAATTATTATAATTATAATTGTATAATCTGAAATTTTATAATTTGCAGGTAGAATTGAAATACTACAAGACAATATAATAAAAATAGTATTTTTAGTCAACATAGGATGCCACAAAATAACGTAAAGCTCCCTTATAAAGTTATAAAGTTAAGTAAATTTTTATGAATTTTTATTCCATGGCGTAGTTTTAACTTCGAGTTTTGCTGTTTAAAAAGGCAAGGCTGTGCTAGAAAAACTAGCATCGAAATTTTGGCAAAAAAAGTTATTTAGAACTTATTTTTCATAGATTTTGCTATTTTTCTAAAATTAAAAATACCTTTTTGGCATCTTGTAATGTCACAATATCTACATATAATTAGGAAAATGTTTGTGTGACATTGTCAGGTAGTACTTTAAATTTTAACTCCCATTATTGTTATTAACGTGTTTGACCAGATTAGTGGCTTATGTATATGCTTATTCTAGCTACTACACATGATGCAATCGATATAATAGTAGCTAGCCTAAATTTCAAATAAAATTTAGAATTATTTATTAACTTTGTTAGAATAGATACTATACACTAGGGTCATTCCGCGAACTTATAATTTTAGGTTACCAAAACCAAGCGATCGCTGTGCTGGTAACGACCGTCACGACTATTTAAAATGGTTTTCCATAGAACTTATCAGTTTGAATATCTATCTATAACAATTCTAAAAGATGAGTCGTCTTTTTGTGATAATGTTGCATCAAAATAATGATAAAAGCCCCCATTGTTTATGTATAGTCGTTAAACGGGCGTGACGGGTGTGACACGTTACTGCGGAATAACCCACAACTAGGCATTTTTGAAAAATCACAATAAAAATTTGTTTCCTCTGTGTACCTCAATCCGTGGAGATATACTGTATATTTATTTGTAAGGAACACATCCAGCTTTATTTTTAAAATTTCTGACTGTGCCATCGCGTTTTCAACTGAAATAATTGCCCTAACTATTCTATTTTTCTTCTCAGCCCAGGCGCCACTTGTCTTTTTCCCTATAGCGAGAAATGTTTATATTATAGGTGTTAAAAAAATTAAGTAAAACATGAGGATCACATCATTTCCCATTCTCATTCATCACAAAAAAAAATACATACTAAATTTACATTCCTTGTATTTGATACGTTGGCGTGTTATAAACATATCTAACCAGTGCTGTTTTACTTACTAATGTTCTATTTATATACACACAAAGTGTTTGTTCGTATCTGACACAATATCAAATTTAATTGTGCGATAGCAGGTACAGTCCAGAAGAATGTAACAGTTCGTGGGCTATTTATTTCTTTCTTTTCAAGGTGGTCACGCGAACGAAGCATTCAGACGTAATTTTTCTGACCTCGACAACTTTGAAACTCACAGCTTTTATTGCGTTTACTGCTCCGTTTACTCTTATCGCGCATAACCAACCACTTATTGCTAATTATCTCTTCAATTTCGCCGATTTTTCCTAGAAATCCGTACCCATAGCATTGATGAAAATTGCCACACACACAGTTTGTTACACGTGAACAAATTTCTCAATCCAAAATTTACGCGAAAAGAGCTACAACATATTTTCCAGTTCTCGTGTGTACAACACATTCATATATAAATCGCAATTTTATGTTTGAATGCCGCCCAGAACAAATTTAGCAAGCGCTGCGTTATTAATAAACATTTTTAAACATCATAAACACAAATAGATCATTAGCGTTGAGTTAAAAATACGCAAAAACACTTATAAATACCACCAGAAAAATATTGTCGTGTACCTCCACAATTTTATTCTATTCAATGTAGAATTTGTACTTTATAGGTTGTAATATTTTGTATAAGCTAGTCAGTAGTAAGTATTTTTATGCAAAATTGCGTTTAAAATTTGGTTGCCTTTTAGGTACAGCTTATACGGGGTCTAAATTATGCAGTGTTGCTTACACTGAAAGCCTTTGGTTAAACTGGCATACCAGGTAGTGGGGGAATTAAAAATTTACGAGCAAGCTTGCTTAGTTTTCTTTTCACTTAATTTTTAGGAGTAGGTACAACAGGAAACTCTACTCAGGAAGTTGTGTGGATTGCCAAATTTAAACCGCATATTTTGATTGTGTACTAGATATATATAGGAATTCTGGTAAACGGTTTTGCAGATAAATGATACAGAATATGACAAAATACCTAATATATTACACTGTGTTACAAACAAAAGAAAACGAAATATACTTTTCACGAGACATAGCGGAAGTTGTTGAGCTGGTAGAGCTGAACATAATGGCATAGCATACCCAACATCTCGTTTTTTTTTCAAACACCGTTTTTGGGACTTGCTGGTGTATAAAAATTCATAACTCCGCCATTTTCTATTCGATTTCCAAAATAAAAAATGCAATTGAAAGAGAGAACACAGCCCATTATAAGGATGTACTGTTCGGTCAGATTTTTGCAACTTTAACAACAATTTGATGACCTGTTTCAGTTCGTAATATATTTTTGCTGTTTTTTTTTTATGAAAGCTCATTTAAGTTTGAGTCTAATACGCGTTTGTCAGAATCAGAATTATCAAATTTTATTGACCAGCTAGACACATCACACTACGGAGAAGAAATATACAGGCCGACTGTAATAAATCCGTAGTCTTTATACACATTAATTAGACATTACTAGCACTTATATTTAGAATGTTATTCTAAAATTATGCCACCGTTTTTTTTTTCTTTTCCTTTTTGTTGTTACCTGCCAGACTATCACAATATGTTACTAGTACATTAGAGTTTACGTTCAGTACATTTCCAGGTATATTTGAGTTGTAAAACATTGTATCAGGTAATCTTAATACAGTAGACTCTCCTATAACGCGAGTTCGTACAACGCGAATTCCTACAACGCGCTAAAGATTTTGCGACAACAAATTCATATAACGCGGCTCTCGTACAACGCGTGATGTGCGCGTATGGTTGTCCGGCTGATGTGTGCTAACTGCGCATGAGCCATAAGCATGCCGCTGTTATTTTGAACTGTCACCACCGCGCTTAGAAAATACATAACCAAATTGTTTCGTAACGGCGCGGCGCGGCACGATGTATGATGGAGACAAACAAAAGGTACAAAGAGAATATATTCTTATTAAATTAACAAATCCATGTACCATACTGCAGAAGAAAGAACGAAAACAATGCAATATAAGCTGTCTGTAGAAGCAGTAAATGTACACACGATTTTGCGATAAGAATGAATTAGTTTCTTCGAGTTTGTTTTACGTGTATTCACTAATTCATACTGACTATTCTAAATGCTGCTCATCAACATAACAGGTAGGAACTTTAATTCCGTTTATAATGTGTTTTTGGGTTATGACATCTATTTACTTATTACAATTTTGCATTGCTTTTGGCGTTAAAACGCTACAGGCGGGCGGCGCATGCGTCAAAATTCGCGATCGTCAAGTTCCTATAACGCGCTTTCGTACAACGCGTAACATTAAACCGCGTTGTAGGAGAGTCTACTGTATTGCCAATAATATTTGTTGTTAATGTTTTACGAATATTACAAATTACGAATTAATAATAATTAATAATTAATACGAATTTTACAAATAGTGCTAATATGGATGAGAGAATGCAGGCTGGTTCAACAAAAAAATCCGCAAGGAAAGCCCATTCATAGTGGACAACGGCTGATGGCCTACAATGCATATCTCGAGTACAGTCGTGAACCTGGAAATTCGAAGTCAGCTTCTGTAAAATTAGCTTCGAAGCTTGTAGGTATTGGAGAATCAACAATGTGGGCCATTGTAAAGGAAAATGGCACTTCTGGAGTATTACGTTCTCCAACCAAAAAACGTAAACGGGAAAACACTTACGACAAATTGGATGAATTACAGAAAAATGCAATTAGGCGACATGTTCATTCTTTCTATTTTAACAATGAATTACCAATTATTTCCAAAGTATTAACGGTAATGATATGATTATTTATGTAATATTGAATTTAAGTGGAAATTTGTATAGGCTATTGAAGCAGATGATTTCATACCTACGGTGAAGCGAACAACTTTGTGGAAAATATTGCGTATGTTGGGATTTAAATGGGAGAACCGAAGCAGGAAAAGTATTTTAATTGAAAGACAGGATATTGTTTTATGGATACGAAGATATTTGACCAGTATTAGACACTATTGCTCAATGGGGAAACAAATCTATTACTTAGATGAGACATGGGTTAATGCTGGTCACACAAAACCAAAGGTCTGGAAAGATACCACTATAACAAGCGCTCGACAAGCATTTGTTCGTGGGTTATCACGAGGTATAACAGATCCTTCTGGAAAAGGAAAACGTCTTATTGTTCTACACATCGGCTCGGAAGCAGGTTTTGTAGATAACGGCCTTCTGTTATTTGAATCAAAAAAGACTGGCGACTACCACGAAGACATGAACAGCGATGTCTTCACGGAATGGATGAGAAATATGTTGCCACGACTTGAGCCTGGATGTGTAATTGTAATGGATAATGCTCCTTACCATTCCGTGAAGATGGATAAAGTACCAAACAACTCTTGGCGAAAAGGGACTTTAATAGAATGGCTTATGTCAAAAGGCGTAACCGTATATAACAGTATGTTGAAAGTAGAACTTCTAGATATGGCAAAAAAGTATACAAGTGATAACCCAGTCAACTATGTAATCGATCAATTAGTGGAGGAAACTGGTCGCAAAATCTTACGATTGCCTCCATATCACTGCTATTTAAACCCAATTGAATTAATTTGGGCCCAAGTTAAACATCATGTCGCCGCAAACAATAGAACATTTAAGTTGCCGGAGGTAAAAACTCTGCTTCTTGAGGGTTTGGAAGTTGCAAATGAAGAACGGTGGAAAGCTTGCATCAAACATGTAGTCAGCGAAGAAAACAAATTATATCAACTGGACAATATTGTTGAAGATATTATGGAAGAGTTTATTATAACAACCAATACAGGATCATCATCAGATTTGTGGTCTGATACTGAACCTACAAGCGAATGAAATAAGGAATTCCTTTTTATCAAATTACAAACTTTTCGTGTTTTCTTTTACTTTTTTAAACAGTGATATAACGGAAGACGTGTGAGGACGCTTTGAGAACTGCTGTCGGAGCAAATTGCTGCTCGTAGAGATATACGAGAATAAACAGTGATATTTTAGTCCTTTTTTTAGTGTCTTATTTCTTTGTTTGTTATTCTTTATTGATATCATTAAGTGTTTATTGTGTACTAATATTTACTAAAAGATAGCAGACTTAATATAACGTTTTAATATAACGCACTACATTACATAACGATGGCTAATTGACAAATCAACGGTGCGAGGTATAGCACACCATTGTCGTGACATAACCTTTCAATTTGCCGCTATTGACAGCATGTTCCCCCCACTACTATGTTGTTATCGTGAATAGGGTATAGTTGAAAGAAATTGTTATCGGGTCAGTACGAAATATTTTTTTATGTTCCACTTTCGACGTCAAAATAATATCTTGGTCTGTAATATGCACGTGTTTGTCTTTGCTGCATTACTAACGCACCTCACAAAATATAATAATCTGCAATGATTAAGGAATTAATTGTTCGATCACAACTAGTTAGATCATTTCCAGTTAGTTTATTTAGTATTTAGTTAGTTTAGAAGTTTCTAAAAATCCATGTTGCTACACTGCGGAAGGGACTTCACACTAACATGATCACATCATTAATAAATCATTGTATTCCATCAGAAGTGATATTCGATAAGGGATGGCGCTCACAGTGCAAAGCCAAAATTGAATTTGAGACGAGATTTTAGCTGAAAGCGACGGGACGCTCGTGGCTTTCGCTAAATTAATTTATTAGGACATTTGGACGCCGGCGTCTCTTAGATCGAATTAAGAACTTCACTGAATCGAGTGGGTCGGCTGAGCGATCCTTTATCCTCCTATGTCGGATATTAGGGAGTATTTTTCACTGGAAAAGGGACACAGTAAAGCTTAAAGGGTTGATTCTACGTTGCAATTAGTTCAATTGAGATTGGTAGAGTAAAGAAAAAATAAAAAAAAATGTAATAAAAAAAATAATAAATTAAAAAAATAAATAAATCCTGAAAATTTACAGGAGGGTTGATTGAAAGTAAAATGAGGCATCTTAGTGAAATGCAAGTTGCTCGTGCTGTCGCCCTTATTCAGCATGGTCACTCTATTCGACATGTTAGCAGGGATCTTCGAGGTTCCCCTTCTGTTATTCAGCGTTTATGGAATCGGTTTCGGGTTGAAATCAAAAAACTACTCAAAATCAGGACTGATTTCTTGTTTTATTTTCGACTATTTTCCCCAATTCATTGCCACTTAGATTAATACACAAAAAAGTTATTTTTGCGTTGCCTTGGTGATAAAAATTGACGATCGATATGTTTTTGCGGTCAGAATGTCATCCTGATTGAAAATATCACACAAAGAATATAGGGTGCCATTTAAAATCTCAATGATGACTTCATTTCCGTAAAAACCGGAAGTAGTCTTAACCTCAAGAGTATCCCAAATAAAGGCATTTTTTTGTCTATTAACACTTACCCAAATTTCATTCGTCCAGCTTTATAAAAAAAATAAAAATAAACGGGAGTACCTATGGCGTGGGTCACCCGGTATAAGTATAAATAATATAATGTCTCTTTAGATTACTATTATTTTTTAAAGTTTCTGTAGGTATAAACTATATTGTCACAACGGTTCCCAAAACAATCTCGACTTTATAACATAAAATACCCATAATTTATCACACCAGCCGCCCACTATCTAATAAATTAGGTACGTGGAAGTTTTCGCCGCGATAACATAACTGTCTGCGACCTACTTATAATATATCTCGGCATCGGCTGGCATAAAAGCCACTTGGTCCATGACCTACAATGTTAAAATCGAGTAGGCCCCCTTCAGTTACGAGGCGGCGAATACGTTAGTTACGTATTCGTCCAGAGCGCTCCGCGTAGCTCTTTTATCAAAACTGCGCATCCCAAATGATATCGCCTCGCCTTGACATATATATCGCACAGGACGTCGCCGCCACTTCATGAAAATGCGAAACAAAAACAGTCATACAGTTCGGTGAATTGATAAAAAATAATCGGGGCTACTGCGAAAAAATTTAACTTTGCAACCGTTGGTGATAGAAAGGTTTACTTCTCCACCAAATGATAGCTCTCGATAAAAAAACAACGCTGCTCTTACAAATGGTGGATGCAGGTAGATTAAATTCCGCTCTCTGATTATAACCGGAGTGTGTTTATTCCTTCACTCTACATTGTAAATGCATTATTTTTCGTAATTATTTTCTCAATATTTCATAAAAATCAGCGTTCAAAATTGAATCACAAAAAGTCCCGCTAAAACGATACTTTCTGTTGCGTGACGTCACACGATAGTAGATGTCAAATCGACCCATATGGTCTGTCAGCATCGGCATCCTCGCCGTTAGGTAATTGTGTTGAATGATGTGTTGTTTTCACAATTTCTACATAAAAATGGGTTATAAATGGTGTATAAATTCACAATGCAAAAATACGTCAAGAAAAACTCCGGATAAACTATTTGTAGCTGTTCCGCAAGATTTGAAACTGCGAAGAAAGTGATTGGATCGTATAAATCCAAATGAAATAAATAGCGGCCACTACAAGTTATTTTTGTTGTAAAGATTACTGCGACGTAAGTAAAACTGACTAGAATAAGTTATCTATCGTATTTTCGAACCAGGTATTATCTGAACTGACAGCTTAAGGTTAGGGCTATCCTAACCTTCAAAGTTATGCGTACATGGCACTTTAGCGCTATTAAATTCAAACGGGAGAAGCATAAGAGCGCGTTCGGATAACCCGGTATTGTACGGTGAGAGTGACGCGCTGCATAATAGGCGGACTAACGTCATACGGCGTTTATCTGCATATAAGAAAGAGACAGCCGACCCAAGTTATCTGAGCATTGCTCTCCCCATACCATACCCTGACAAACCGAACGCGCTCTAAGGCGGACTAACGAATGACATCACTGGAGACTGACCCAATTACAGAGCGTTTTCAATCACGTGATAGGTCGTGAATAAAATTCAATTTTAATTTTGGTTTTTCTTAGAAATAAAGCATTTTTTTGTTGAAAAGTAATAACGAATAGTTTTCTTAAACTGTAATCTATTAGGATGACTATAATACATGCCATATTTTTAATACAGTCAAATACCCTATTCAGCACTTTATCCAAATGCACAAGCATGACTACATTAGAACGAAAAATGTTTATAACTTTTGCAAAAATTGTTGCATAAATTTCTATCATACCTCAAATTGTAGGTAATTAAAAGACCTAGTAGCCCTTCGACGCTCGGAGTTTTGCCCCCCCGAAAATAACCCCGAAAAGGCGATGATATCCGTTCGAATAGCAAACATAAATCTATCAGTTGCTACAGAAAAATGTTTATACCTTTTACAAAAATTATTGCATCAATTTCTATCATACCTCAAATTGTAGGTAATTAAAAGACCTAGTAGCCCTTCGACGCTCGGAGTTTTGCCCCCCCGAAAATAACCCCTAAATGGCGATGATATCCGTTCGAATAGCAAACATAAATCTATCAGTTGCTACAGAAAAATGTTTATAACTTTTACAAAAATTGTTGCATAAGTTTCCATCATACCTCAAATTGTAGGTAATTAAAAGACCTAGTAACCACGTGATAGTAACCAGTAAGTAATCACGTGATAGGACGTGAATAAAATTCAATTTTAATTTTGGTTTTTCATAGAAATAAAGCATTTTTTTGTTGAAAAGTAATAACGAATAGTTTTCTTAAACTGTAATCTATTAGGATGACTATAATACATGCCATATTTTTAATACAGTCAAATACCCTATTCAGCACTTCATCCAAATGCACAAACATGACTACATTAGAACTGTCAAAAAGTTGTCAATTTTTTGTCGATCTAAATTTAGCACTTTGAGATTTAATAAAATTAATAAAAAATTTAATAAAGAAAAATATGTATACTTTTATGTTTTCCATAAATTTTTTGTCCGTATATCCAATAGTTCATTCATTAAAAACCACCCCTGTGTAGCAACCCTTAGCCTAAGGGTGGATCGGTCTCAGTTCCGCTTAGCTTTCCAACTTATAATTAAGGAATTTAATTAAGAAAAAAAAAGGGCGACGCCGGCCTTAATCCGAACAAAAACTTCCCCTATCTCGCTGTCTCATTTTCACGCATCTCTTCGAATTGAAAACTTACTAAGGGGCGATAATTTGCTCTCGCAGACACGTTTTTCATTTCGTATAAGACTCCGTACCAATTTTCCCGACAGACGCAATAATAATAGTAATAATAATAATGGAAAATTGTCCGGGGTAAAATCTGGGGCTGTACGTGTGAGTACGTTGGAATTTAGAAAACTGGGTTGCGGCCTTTAATAGATTGGTGGAAAACCGGCCAGGGGAAGTTCCTTGGAGATGCTATTAAGGGAATAAATCATTTATAATGAAGATTCTCCAGACCGCATCGCAAATACTTCACTATTTCCACCATGATATATTATTCTCACAAGTCAAGAGGGGTGTCTGCTACTTCAGCACATATTGAAACTTTGATGTAAGTTTCATACATGTCGCTCTAATGACAAAGAAGATATAAATAAGAAACGAAAACACGACTTAACCTTGTACCAGCAATACCAAGATCCATGGTACGAATCCAGATAGTGACATCTTTTTTAAAATAAAAAAATTCTGCTATTTTTAATTTTTCAATAATAAAATGTAATACTGTAATAATCATTGTCGTAAATATACAACTTCTGTTCGAAATAAGTTTCTTGTTGAACAACAGTCGATCGATTGAGTCGTAGTTGCAAAATCTGTCGCTAGGGGGCAATTATTAGAGAGTACAGCTGGATCATCTCCCTTCATCTACTGCTTGGTCCCCTGCGCTGTGACCGTTTGGCCAAACTGCATATTCTGTATTCCATTGCAATGTCAATATTATTGTTCGAGTGAAGTGCACCATCATG
Source organism: Aphodius sticticus (assembly GCA_963966075.1). Lineage (NCBI taxonomy): Eukaryota > Metazoa > Arthropoda > Insecta > Coleoptera > Scarabaeidae > Aphodius > Aphodius sticticus. The sequence continues at coordinate 2,410,700 of OZ014509.1, read as the reverse complement.
ACTGAACTTTGGCCAAACTTACTCTGATACAATTTACTGTGAGAGAGACAAATACCAGGGCTAGCGTGGCCGTTGGTACTCGTGTGTAAATCAGAGATAGATTTACTAGATAAATTCACTACATAAATCAATCAGTTGCTACAGAAATATGTCTATAACTTTCGCAAAAATTGTTGCATAAATTTATATCATACCTCAAATTGTAGGTAATTAAAAGACCTAGAAGCCCTTCCACGCTGGGAGTTTGGCCCGTGGACAACATCCCCTAAATAGCGATAATGTCTGTTCGAATAGCAAACGTAAATCAATCAGTTGCCACAGAAAAACGTTTAGTAAGATTCTCATCACGTATTACCAGTAAGAATAGCGACCGAAACATGAACAAGAATTGCTCATCGTGATATTGAGTGTAAGAGACCATTATTGCTCGACCAAGCTTTCCCTTATGTCTGCTCTACCAGCCACCCTTAATATATTGCTAATGGAGGCACGTACCTTCCAAGGGTAGGGGGAAAGCCCGTCCCTCCGTCTTTCCTTTTCCATCACACGCTGGCCTTAGAAAAATGCTAGCGATCCACAGTAGTCGATTTTGAAATTATAGCTGATAAAAAATATTATGTTTCTGTAAATGAAGTGGGTCCATGTCTATGACGTGGTTTACGTATCGGATAAGACTTATGGTATCTGCGATGAGCTGGCCATACGTAACAGCCGAAATATGGCCATTGTTTACATATCTGACAATTATCGCGTTTTTCGGTTAGCGGAAAAGTTATGTTTGGGCTGAAATTGTACCTAGATAAAAAATCTATTACATATTGTATTGTGACTTTGCCTAGGGGTATTATATTTGAAAAAAGAGAAAGATGTAGGAGTAAAATTTTCATTTATCTTACCCAAAAATTATTTTTGGCCTAGCCAAACAGCTTATTTATCTAAAAATTGACACTGAGAATTTCATCAATTTTGAACCATAAATAATAGAAAACGCGTTTTAGCACAGGTAGAACTGGGTCTTGTCATTTGGTTATCTAAGAACATATTTACGTCACTTTGGATTAATTCGGCCCATAGCGCTAATAGTATATTATTATACAAGTTTTATAAGACGCCAAATTGGCGCACGAGTTGTTTTGGGCACGACGAGCGTAGCGAGGAGTGCCCAAATGGAACGAGTGCACCAATACGTCTTATAAAACGAGTGTAATATACTATTTTTTCTACTTTGCGTCATTAGTTTTATATAAATTTAGAAATTGTGGTTACTATATCGCGCTAAATTAGAATCTAGGGTATTTTGCGGGTACCACGTGGCAGCACTGTAGTAACTGTCAACTTCGTTAAGGATGATATCGATGAGATAAAATCATGACAAAATCTAATTGTGAATAATTTTACTCTACTTTAGCCTACAAGTTTGAATAAATATTCAGCGAGGTCGCAACGATGATCATAATGGAGCTTGGGGCAACACTTTTAACCCTACTGTGATAAATACATGAAACTTAACCTAAAAAGTTAACAACTTTAAAGTAATGGTTTCATAAGTATAACAATCAGAATAGAAGTGTTTGGCGGTGACTGATCAGTTACTTCGAAGAACAAGAACTTACTAAAGAATTGTTTTAACGCTTAACGTTTAATAGCGGTGTCTACCTAATTCCGCTACGTAGCCGTTGCGGCTTATATATTTACAAGCACTTATAATTGAAACCCAATTCTAATTTCGGCAAAGTAGTTTATTAGAATAAATTATACTTAGTAAAATTACATGTGATGGAGGTAATACAAATACGTTGCACACAACCAGAACTAAGACGAAGTCGAAAGCGACGGACAAAAACGAATATGAATTGAACCGAGCATCCAAGCGTCCAAAATATTACCGAAAACTTATATGTTACATAAACTAAGAAATCCTCTACACTTTAAATGTACTATAGCTTCGTACGTGTATGCTGATAAACCATTTATTGCGCATATACAATCTCGCAGCAGTAATTAAAATCGTTCGTATCTACGATGTAGGTTTGATCTTCGCATAATACCATATTAAAGTAAATGTGGTCCTTGAATTATATTTGAAAAGGGGATTTGATGTTTAGTTGAAAAGAATGATAACGATCACTTACCAGAGTCGTAAAACATCACCGAAAACGTCATGCTGGCGTATTTTGATGAACACAGCAAAACTAAGAAAGCCCCAAATCCTTTGGCCATACTATAGCAGGCTACAGCCATGTTTAAATATGTATAGAATATTGATATTTCGCAGTTTATGTGATTGCAAGCGATTAAGAGGATGCAGTGTGTGGTTATGTTGGGTTATGTATTGTACGTTTGACATATGGCATTTGATATAACTGTGTACCAATCAGACAAAAATGTTACTGTTTTCGGTATTACAATGTGTTAATTGTAACACCGAAAACAGTGTTACAATGTGTGCATTGTGAATGCAAAGTAGAAAAAATAATTTTGAACGGCTGGATTCGCATTTTCAACCACTGTGCGATCCTGGGTTCTGACTGACTTCAGTCATAATGAAGATGTCAGCCGACCCTTACATATATACCGCTTATGGCCATATAAATTCTCGGCTTCGTCGGTAAGATATAAGGCACCGGTTTGCGATGGCGTGGCGTACAAATGACGTCGAAACGATCGTAAAATGCGACGTATATATACGTCTTATCGTAGGGCCGAAAGGGCTTTTTGAATCTACTTCCTGGTTTGATGATGGAATCAGGAATTTATGTCGGGTGTAAATTTGGATTACGTAAAAGTGATTTTTTTTGTGTGTATATCTCGAATGAGGAAATTGTGTTAGTTCGAAAATAGTGTGGAAATTCCAGGCTTTAGAATAATAGTATATTATTATACAAGTTTTATAAGACGTCAAATTGGCGCACGAGTTGTTTTGGGCACGACGAGCGTAGCGAGGAGTGCCCAAATGGAACGAGTGCGCCAATACGTCTTATAAAACGAGTGTAATATACTATTTTTTCTACTTTGCGTCATTAATTTTATATAAATTTAGAAATTGTGGTTACTATATTGCGCTAAATTATAATCTAGGGTATTTCGCGGGTACCACGTGGCAGCACTGTAGTAACTGTCAACTTCGTTAAGGATGAGATCTATGAGATAACATCTTGACAAAATCTAATTGTGAATAAAATTACTCTACTTTAGCCTACAAGTTTGAATAAATATTCAGCGAGGTCTCAACGATGATCATAATGGAGCTTGGGGCAACACTTTTAACCCTACTGTGATAAATATATGAAACTTAACCTAAAAAGTCAACAACTTTAATAGTGGTTTCATAAGTATAATAATCAGAATCTTATTGTTTGGAAGTGTTAGAAGTGTTTGGCGGTGACTGATTAGTTACTTCGAAGAACAAGAACTTACTAAAGAATTGTTATAACGCTTAACGTTTAATAGCGGTGTCAACCTAATTCCGCTAGGTAGCCGTTGAGGCTTATACATTTCCACGCACTTATAATTGAAACCAAATTCTAATTTCGGTGAAGTAGTTTATTAGAATAAATTATGCTAAGTTTTAACACCTAACGTTTAATAGCGGTGTCTACCTACTTCCGCTACGTAGCCGTTGCGGCTTATATATTTACAAGCACTTATAATTTAAACCCAATTTTAATTTCGGCAAAGTAGTTTATTAGAATAAATTATACTTAGTAAAATTACATGTGATGGAGGTAATACAAATATGTTGCACACAACCAGAACTAAGACGAAGTCGAAAGCGACGGACAAAAATGAATACGAATTGAGCCGAACAGAATTCGGTCCAAAATGTTACCGAAAACTTATACGTTACATAAACTAAGAAATCCTCTACACTTTAAATGTACTATAGCTTCATACGTGTATGCTGATAAACCATTGATTGCGCATATACAATCTCGTAGCAGTAATTAAAATCATTCATATCTGCGATGTAGGTTTGATCTTCGCATAATACCTTATTAAAGTAAATGTGGTCCTTGAATTATATCTGAAAAAGGGATTTGATGTTTAGTTGAAAAGAATGATAACGATCACTTACCAGAGTCGTAAAACATCACCGAAAGCGTTATGCTGGCGTATTTTGATGAACACAGCAAAACTAAGAAAGCCACAACCTTTGGCCATACTATAGCAGGCTACACGCATGTTTAAATATGTATAGAATATTGATATTTCGCAGTTTATGCGATTGCAAGCGATTAAAAAGGGACAGTGTGTGGTTATGTATTGTACGTTTGACATTTGGCATTTGATATCATTGTGGACCAATCCTGGCAATCTTAGACAAAAATGTTACTGTTTTCGGTGTTACAATGTGTAAATTGTAACACCGAAAACAGTGTTACAATGTGTGCATTGTGAATGCAAAGTAGAAAAATATTATATTTGTTTAAACAAAAATATACGATTTTACGAACATATTTTTCCATTTTTTTGCCGAAGCTATTAGATTACTGATTTTTTGTCATTTAGTAACTAATTAGCAATTGTTTAAACAAATACCATCTGTTTAAACAAATACGTATATACAATGTTGCGGACATATTTTCTATTTTTTAAAGGAAATTGTTATTAGGATATTGGCATTTTTCGGTCATTTACTAACTAATTTGCAATTGTTTAAACAAATACCATTTCTGTACAAAAGTATACAATGTAACGGACATATTTTCTTTTTTTTTGAGAAATTATTATTAGATTGTTGGCATTGTTTGTCATTAATTAACTAGTTTGCAATTATTTAAACGAATACCATTTGTTTAAACAAAAATATACAATGGTACTGACGTATCTTCTTGTCTTTTTTTTCTTTCCAAATTTGTTAACTAATTTTCAATTATATGTAACCTATAATAATAATTAGTGTTGCAACCACTGTACTGGTTTGACCGATATCGTAAAACTTCCAAAATTACAAAAAAGACCAGAAATCACATAATAATTGTTGCCAAGTACGTACATATTATATAATTGTTTAAACAAATTTATTTGTTCAAACAATTGCACATTAAGTAAAAAATGACAAAACACATGCCAACAATGTAACAATAATAATTTCTACAAAAGGAGAAACAGAAAGACATTGTAAATTTTTGCTTAAAAAAATAGTACTTGTTTAAAGAATTGCAAATTCGTTAATAAATGACAAAAAAATGCCAATAATTTAATAATAGTTTCTGCAATAAATATAAAAAAGATATGTTCGTAACAATGTAGGTATATATTTGTTTAAACAAATAGTATTTTGTTTAAACAATTATAAATTAGTTAATAAATATCAAAAGACTGCCAATAATCTAATAATAATTTATGCAAAAAATATAGAAAATTATGTCCATTACAATGTATATATTTGTTTAAATAAATGGTAATTGTTCACAATTGCAAATTAGTTAATAAATGTCAAAAATAGCATAATCTAATAATTTCTGCAAAATGAGAAAAATATGTGCGTAACAACATAGGTGTTATTATTATTTATTATATTTATTTATTATTTTTATTATTTCGAAATCGATCACCATGCAAGTAAAGAGTTTTTTTTTTAAGTAAAACTGATGCTAAACAACACATATATATATATATATATATATATATATATATATATATATATATATATATATATATATATATATATATATATATATATATGTGTGTATATATATATATATATATATCATATATATATCATATATACATATCGTATATATATATATCATATATATATATCGTATATATATATATCATAGAGTATATATATATATATATATATATATATATATATATATATATCGTATATATATATATCATAGAGTATATATATATATATATATATATATATATATATATATATATATATATATATATATATATATATATATATATATATATATATATATATATATATATATATATATATATATATATATATATATATATATATATATATATATATATATATATATATATATATATAATATGCGTTTCAATGCCTGTACAACCTCATGCATCATAGAGAACTTCATAATCAAAACATGTATTTTACAATCCTAATTAGTTAATAAATGACAAAAGAAACAATAATTTAATATTTTCTGCAAAATGGAAAATATGTTTGTAACATCGTATATTTTTGTTTAAACAAATGGTAATTGTTTAAACAATTTTAAATTAGTTGCGGTTGTGGATTTGATCCTTGGGCAGTTGTAAACAATTTCTGATAACCTCCCGCAACGTTTTTTACTAAAACAGAAACGTGAAAAAAAAATGACGTTGTGGCACCGATTTTTCTCAAATTTTGGGGGATTTTTTTTCCGGAAAGGGAACAGATTAGGAAGATATTGCAAGGTATAAATTTGGACCACCCCACTGCACATGTTACAAAAAATTTTGACAATTTTACAAAAAAAAATCTTTTCTATATGACTTGTTAATGTTTTATTGTCCAAACATTACTTTTTTTATACAGGTGTCCCAAAACGCAGGATAACCGTAAATACAGGATAACCTGGCAAGTTATTTGGAAAGATTTCCCATTTAGTGTAGTTTTATAAAATAGTATAATAACACTTGTTATATTTTACTATATAGAAAAAAGAAATATTGCTATTTTACTGCAAAATGAGCTCATTTTTAAACCAAAGCAGAAATATCTTTTTTAAACTCGTTTTTACGTATTTTCTTTTATCGTAATTTAAGGAACCATTTTTAGAGAAATTTTTCGGATGTAGTGTTATAAAAATTACAAATTTCTACCCTCCTGATTCTTCTAAAATCCCTGAAAATTAAATCCATCCATCAACGAATTATTTCCGGTCCCAGATGACACATTTCTTAATTACGCCAGTCGTAAGCTTTCCTCAGTCCACGTCCAGAGTAGCAATTAAATCCGACCTATCCATTAAGGCCAAATTTAGTAGGAAATCCATCCTCCAGCGTCTGAATTTCAGTGCCGAATAGGGAATTTCAGGTCGGCCGACACGCGGTGTCATGTAAATGCGATGGAATCCACCCACTTAAATCTGTCACCTCGGTGACCCTTGTAACTGAACCTGCTTGCTTGATACCACCATCAACCCCCACACTCTCAGATCTAAAGTAAGTCTGGATGTAGAGAGTGGACCTGTCAGGCGAACATCCACCCCCAAAATCGACCAAGTCAGCTAATTAAACCCCACTAATGTCTTCTCTGGACGTGTACTGGCATCTTTAATAGGCGGGGATGCTGAAAAACTCTTAATTAGAAGCGGGGATTTCAGACGCCCCTGAAGCTTTTAACTTGCTTTTCTTTGATGAAACGTTTCGCTAATTATGTCGTCTGTACGGTGGAGAGAGGTTTCGATGAAAGGAGGTGAAATGATGATTTTAATTTAAAATATGTGATACAGTTGTAAGAAGTACATACATATATTTGGATACACACAGAAAAGTGATCTCTCGAACGAAGAGGGAATTACTTGGCTGAAGTAGTTGGTAGGTTCGTATATACGCGAGAGATTATTGACTTCAACCAAGAAATTTTATTTCTTGGAATAATTACTAGATTTAAGAAAGTGGTTACTCTGGTGAAGTAACTAAACAGTCTTCAATGAAGTGTATATTTTTATTCCCGGTAAATATTTTTAGCTACTTAATGTAAGAATTTTAAAGATTTGGCACAAATACGTTTTCTATTGCTAATTAGCAAGATAGGTATGTTATATTGACTTACTAGTTCTAAACTGTTGCGTGCGTTACATCAAACTATTCCGTGTTGAAACTTCGTTGTTGTTTTCGTACTAGCTTAGGCTCCTTTACGGCGGCAGCACCACGCGCGGGCCTAGACAAAATCACGGTGCGCATATTTATTCCAGAGAAAGGGATTACTTGAAAGAAGTGAGAATCACTTCACTTAAATAATTGGTGGGTTTTTATTCAGTAAACAATACTTACTTATATTACAGTCTTATATTTTTTTGGATCAAGTAACTACGCACTTGGATGGATTTACTATTACTTCGTTGGAGGAATTAACATTTTTGGGACGAAAAATTCAATTACTTCTTTCAATACAATATTGGTTCTTATAAAGAAAGAATTTATTTGTTGACAGCATTTATCTGAGAAATTATTTTACTTATATTGAGTATGTAGCATTTCTTGTATATACCTAACTTTCTACATCCAATTAAATATGCATTTGAATCTAGTAAATAAATTCAAGTAATTATGTTTTCTCGTTCCAAATAATCACTTTTCTGTGAAGAGATTTCTTTCCTTTAAAAGTAATATATTACTCTTCCATGATCTGAAAATAATTCCAGTATTAGTGCTCAATTTTAAAATAAAATTTAGCGGTTGTTAATGAAATTGGTATTTAATGAAAGCAAATTTTTATGTGTATTCATTGTAATAAAATTATTCGTCGATCGTTTATTTATGAGTCAGTTTAGTGAATAGGAAATCGTTTATTAAACGGCTCTATAAATGCACGATTTCTATTAATGCATGATTTGTTATAGCCAATCAAACGACGTCATTATAGCCAATCGAACATACGTAAAATAAAACCATCCAATCAAAACATTCCGTTATACAGACACTCAGTCCAGAACTGTCAGTGTCAAATTACATAAATGGTCATATAACCTCAAACGACATCGACGAATAAAGTCTTATGTAGACGCCGCCAGAAGAATACGATTGACGAAAAAATTTTGTAACCAACTCTCGCTCGTGCATTAAGCAGTCTCGATCATTAATCGCTCTTTTTAATATTCTTGTTGGTTAATAACTATTATAGTGCAGGCAAATTAAGTTGAGAGTGGGTATTAATTGTAGACAGGAGTTTTATTATTTGAAATGGTAAAAGGGCTCATAGTGAACGTAGAAAAAATAAATGCAGGCCGTGGGGTGGTATAATGTTTATTTCGGGGGGTTGAAAGCGGGTGCAAAGTATATTATTGCGCTTTCCGGCGAAACTTGATGTTTTATCAAAAAACGTCCTATACTAAGTTGTAGGTCATGAAATAATCTACAACATTCATATGGGTCACTTTTTAGTATGACCCCTAAATTTCCGAGAAAAATACGAACGCCAATGCCAAAACGAATTTTCTGTTCTTAATTTTTTGTTGTCGCAACAATAATTCAATTTTAATAAAATTTTGTGAAAGCGTGCCTTTTTATACCTTAAATAAGCATACATTTTTTTATTACACAAAAAACAAGAAGTTTTTGAGATATTTAGTTTTTTCCGTCAAAATCAGAATTTTTTTTAAAAAAAATTCTGTGGTGAAAAATCATCGTACAGAGTTCTTCTGGGACTCATTTTTGTTGTTTTTATATGTACTTATTGATACAATAATAAAAACAATAGTTCCTATTTAACAACATGCTCGAAAATTGAAAAGACGCAAAAGCGACTTTTGCAACACTGAATTTTTCAGTAATTGTTCATTATTTGCTTAAATTTTTAAGAAAATTGCAATACTGGTTACGACATTAAATTGTACGGAAAAAAATACAAAGGAAACTGGCGCTCATTTCTACACTAATGCTAGAACCATTAAATTAGCACAAGAAATCTTCAGATAAGTAAGCAAAATAACAGTTTTTGTCTTTGAATCACAAAGTATTCAATACAAAAGTTGTAGGTCAAGAAAAAATCTACAAATTTTGTAGAGGTTACTATATAACATAACCTCAAAACTTCCGAGAAAAATTGCGAATAAGGCAAAGATTAGCACAGTTAAATAACTATGCCAATCTATAAAAATCAAATAGAAAATGAAAAATAAATATTTTTCATTTTTTATTTGTAAATCTGCAAATATATATTGACTGGGTGGGGTCGTTCGGAAAGAGATATTCGAAAATTCAAGTCGCTGTAGGTGCAGCGTGTCGTATACTGGCGATGCCTGTCTCACCGTCTGGATTCCACGTTGTCACCTAGGGCCTTGGCGACAACGTGAATCCAGACGAGGTGCGCTAAGTTAATAGTTTCCTCCAGCCCGGTGAGCGAACTCATGTGCCAGGGTTGCGTACCGTCCTTTATGCTGCTCGGTCCAGGTCGTGTGTCGACACGTAGTGGAAGGGGGCTCCTACGCCCTCGCTGGTCATGGCGCCATGGTAGCGACCTCGAAAGCGCTATTGCGGAGCGCACTGGTATTAGGGGCGTGTTACAATATTAACTTTTGTAATTTATTATTATCAATTATTAAAGTACTGTTTCTACTGTATTGATCTTGTCACATTTTTAACTACTTTAGTAGATTTTTTCATAAACTGTTTGTGATTTTTTAAGATATAAATAATTTACTTTCAGAAGTTTCGTCAAAACTAAATTAAAATTATAAATTCTAAAAAAAATGAATCTTTCGAATTTTTCTCGGAAGTTTTAAGGTTATGTTATATAGTAGCCTCTACAAAAGTTGTATATGTTTTCTTGACCTACAATTTTGTATTGGATACTTATTGATTCTAAGACAAAAACTGACTATTTTGCTTACTTATCCGAAGATTTATTATTCTAATTTAATGGTTATAGCATTAGTGTAGAAATGAGAGACAGTTTTCTTTGTATTTTTTTCCGTACAATCGAATGTCGTAACCAGTATTGCAATTTTCTTAAAAATTTAAACAAATAATGAACAATTACTGAAAAATTCACTATTGCAAAAGTACCTTTTGAGTTTTTTTCAATTTTTGAGCATGTTGTTAAATAGGGACTATTATTTTTATTATTGTGTCATTAAGTACATGTAAAAACAACAAAAATAAGTCCCAGAAGAACTCTTTACGATGATTTTTCACCACAGAATTTCTTTTCAAAAAAAGTCTGATTTTGACGGAAAAAACGAAATATCTCAAAAACTTCTTGTTTTTTGTGTAATTAAAAAATGTATGCTAATTTAACCTATAAAAAGGCACTCTTTCACAAAATTTGATTAAAATTGAATTATTGTTGCCACAACGAAAAATAAAAAACAGAAAATTCGTTTTGGCATTGGCATTCGCATTTTTCTCGAAAATTTTGAGGTCATAGTAAAAAGTGACCCATATGAATGTTGTAGATTTTTTTATGATCTACAACTTAGTATAGGACGTTTTTGGATAAAACGTCAAGTTTCGCAGGAAAACGCATTAATATACTTTGCACCCGCTTTCAACCCTCCCAAATAAACACTATACCACCCCATGACCTGCATTTACTTTTTTTACGTTCACTATGAGCCCCTTTACCATTTCCAATGATAAAACTCCTGTCTACAATTAATACCGGTTTTGGCTTATAATCAGTTAATTTGCCTGCACTATTAATCCACAATTTAAAGAAAAAATAATCTAAACTTAGGAGTGTAGATGCCAGAATAGCTGAATTATAACGAATTATCTGAATCTAAAGGTTAAAATTGTGAACTGTTTCTAAATTTGGGAACCTCGGTGTCAAAAATATACTCATTTTGACATGTGTTTTCTAAACAAAAGACTGATGTGGCATTTCACATAACTTTATCAAACTATACAGCAATGTCAAACTCTGTGTCAAACTCTGATATTTTGACAATACTGTCAATAGAATCAAAATATCTGTAAAATCCTGGCTAACTAGTTTTAATGCAGTACGGGCGATCTCGATGAAATAGAATTTGCTCATGAAGCTAAACTATCAATTTTACCACAAAATGTCATAGACAAAAATTATACAAAATTTCCTCTACTTTAATTTATTATTTAACTATTTTGACAAAATTACAGAAATGGTGGCTCATTTGCAAAATCCTTGAAAAAAGCTTTGAGTAAACATTCAGTTCCTTTGGACCCTTTTAAACAAAACTTCTTTCAGCTCTATGTTTGGTCATAATACTTCTCAATATGAAGTTTCATCCCGATGCCTTTAGTAGTTTCTCCGGAGTCGTCGCCACAAAAACGGGTACACACATTTTTACTTTATCATACGCAGTATATACAAGCTGCGTTCGGATATTGAACACCGTTAAGGTGCGCTTTCATTAGTGCTAATGGCAGTGGTACTAGACGCCATTATAGTATTTCTAATAGAATTTCATCACGACATGTGAGAAACGCTATAATTTCGTCTGCTACCACCGCCATTACCTACCACTGCCACCAATCGGAACGCACCTTCACACTTTCTACACCCAACAACACGTGTCATTTGGACGGTGTACCCGGTGTCAACGGAGTACAATATCCGAACGCAGGTTTAATCGATTTATCTGTCTAGGTCTACTAGTTTTATTTTAATGCAGACATAGCCGATCTCGATCAAATAATATCTCATGCACCTAAACTATTAATTTTATATATAGTATGATAAAGTCATGTGCCTGGCCACATCAGATTTTTTTTAAAGTTTTTACTTTATCATACGCAGTATGTAAAGTATTGTAATCATGCCACAAAAGATTTTTTGAGATTTTAGCGGAAATATGTCTTTTTGGGCCCGTGAACATTTTTGACCAAGGTACAAAAAAATTTCTGTGTGTGTGTGTGTGTATGCGTGTGTGTGTGTGTGTGTGTGTGTGTGTGTATGTGTGTGTGTGTGTGTGTGTGTGTACTCGTTTTTTGTGGCGACGATTCCGGAGAAACTACTAAAGGTATCGGGACGAAAATCCAGTTCCTTTGGACACATACACACACAGACATTTTTGTACCCTCATCAAAAATGTTCAGACGACCCAACAGGACATATTTCTGCTAAATTCTCATAATTTATTTTCGGCACGATTACAATATTTATCATACTACACTGAGCGCCATAAAAAAACGCAACACCTAAAATTATAACCATTTTCAAACTGCAGTAACTTTTGAACGTATTGCTCGATTTGAATGAGGTTTTTTTTATTTGAAAGGTCCACTTTTTGCCAATATTTCTGTATGTGTGCTACCCATTTTTGCGCTCTTCCATTTCAGCAATGGTGAATAACGTTAATGTTTGTTTTCTTCCTACAGTTTGAATCTTGCTGTGGGGTGCACCGACAAGGGAATTTAACTTTAAACAAAAGGAGCTTGTAGTCTCGTCTGTTCTGATCATTTATGTTTTTTGTTCAAGTTTCTATTGTTGTTAACGTCAAAGTTACAAGATCTTAAAGATAACGCTGCTAAACAGAAGAACGCACAGTAAGAAGGCGATTTGAAGAAGCGGGGTTGAGAGCACAGAGACCAGCAACTGGACCACAGTTGCTACGAGAACATCGTGTTGCTGGATTACAATTTGCACGAGATCATGTTCAGTGGACTAATGCAGAGTGGCAAAACGTACTCTTCTCAGATGAGTCGAGGTTCGGCTTGTACTCTCCAGATGGTCGAGAGAGAGTTTGGAGAAGAGCAGGAGAGCGTTATTCTCAGTGCAACTTCGCTGAAAGAGTACAGTACCAGGGAGGATCTGTAATGGTTTGGGGAGGAATCTGCTTCTAAGCACGTACGGAACTTTGCCTTATCAACGGAAATTAAACTCGGCTCGGTATGTTGAAGAAATTTTGGCGGAATACGTGGTTCCCTTTGGGCCATTTATTGGTGACAACTTCTTGTTCATGCACGATAATGCACGCTCCCATACAGCCCGCATAGTGTCCCAATACCTGGATGATTTGGATATCAGCAGAATGGAATGGCCTGCACGTAGCCCTGATTTAAACCCCATAGAACACATGTGGGATATGCTAGGGAGACGAGTTAGACCCCGTGGTGCCGCGATACAAACGCTAGATGATCTCCGAATAGCGCTAGAAGAAGAGTGGAACCAGATTCCCCAAAATGAGATCCAAAACCTAATTCGAAGTATGCCTAGAAGGATGAGGAATACAATTTAAACGAGGGGAGGCAATACTCGTTACATGTTGGTCATTACTTTCACAGTTTAATTAAATTTTGTCGTTATCCATGGCTTTCTTTAATTTCTGATGGCGCTGCCGAAGAAGCAGCGTTATCTTTTAGAGCTTGAAACTTTGGCGTTAACAACAATAGAAACTTGAACAAAAAACATAAGTGATCAGAACAGACGAGACTACAAGCTCCTTTTGTTTAAAGTTAAATTCTTTTGTCGGTGCACTCCACAGCAAGCTTCAAACTGTAGGAAGAAAACAAGCATTAACGTTATTCACCATTGCTGAAATGAAAGAGCGCAAAAATGGGTAGCACACATACAGAAATATTGGCAAAAAGTAGACCTTTCAAATAAAAGAAAACCTCATTCAAATCGAGCAATACGTTCAAAAGTTACTGCAGTTTGAAACTGGTCATCATTTTAGGTGTTGCGTTTTTTATGCCGCTCAGTGTATGTATGATAAAGTAAAAGAAAATAAAATAGTGTAAAATAACTCTAACTGGGTTGTGTCAAAACTAAGATCTGATTCAAACAATAGGGTATTCCGGTCATGTCAAAATTTAAGCAGATATTCGGTTTAACCTATTGTATAATTTATGAGGATTCATATAGTTCAGCTATGAGCTTTTTGATTTAGTTTTTCTATAAGATAATTGCAATTAAAAGTGCATTTCGTTTGAATTCACCGACCACCCTCGGAAATACACGATGATTACCGATCCCTAGTAGCGGTGGCAACAGCGGACAGCTCTCGAACAGCTGATCGGCCAAGTTGACGGTTGGCGACCCTGTTGTTTGACAACGAATAAAGGTAACTTTTTTGAGAGATGATTTGATCATTGAAACTTGAAGCCAAACATCTCATCTCGCTAGTCGGCAATGTAAAGAAAATCTTATCAGGAGTTACTGTTCTCCTGCTGTTACAGCCCGGCACAGAACAATGTCGGCGTTGGAGTTAATACATTTTGAACAATTGTTTGATATAACCTCAATAACCAAAGCAGGTGTCAACAAACGAGCGATTCTAAACGTTGACACAACAGAAGACAAAAATTTACTACGTGCACCCTAGATATAGCAATGTTGTCAAGTCGCTCACTTTGAGCGGTCTTTGTGACGTCACAAAGACCAATCCTAATTCAAACTTCAAACAACGATTTCTCTTAATTTAAAACAATGTTTGATATTTTACTTGTGAAGTAGCAAACAGTAGCACCCATACTTTGTAAAAAATGACAATTTCAAAAACACCGGAATACCCCATTCCAAGCTAGCGTAGTCGTACGTTTCCTTCAAACAAGAAAGTATCATCCAATGCAGTACTGCCAAAAACAAAACAAAAATAATATATACCAACACGCGTCAAAACTATCGCCAACATCGAAACAACACAACTTAACATTGATGGTTTTTCCTATCTTTTAGGTAATAAAATTGTGCAAGAGTGCGATCTACGAGGATAATAGTGTCACGCCAAGGTCACGTGGTCACATGCATCATCATGATGAGCCAACCCTACTTGGTAAGTACTGTTATGCTCTGTGGATCTCTCTGTTAAATTCTGTGTTAGATTTCGTTATTATTTAACATTATGTTCGTTGGCGTTCTGTTACACAGTTTAAAAGTGTTTAGAAATGTCATTGAAGCACTGTCAGCGTTAAACTAAGTACCAACTGTTAAGATGTTGTGTGTGAAAGTTTCATCACTCAATAGTTAATAGCACTGAACTTTCCAACACCTATTGTTTGCCCTCTCTAAACCGTTCAGAAAAAAGTTTAGATAAAGAGAAATATTTCAGGTAAAATACAAAATTAAAGCTTTACTTCGAGATACTTTTGAAGTTTTTAGGTCACTGGATTCATCCACAATAAATTCGCAAAACAAAACACCAAAATCACGCACAGTTCATAATAACAGTTTATAACTTATTCATCAAAAAGAGGCTTCAACGGACAATATTAACAATTTAACGGGCTAATCCTTGGTCCGTTTGAGGTCTAAAGTGTTGAAATATTAATCCTTCTAAGTGAGCATCGGCGTGTTCAGTCAACACAGTCCATCGTTACTAATTTCAGCCGAAGCGAAAACAGATTTGGTAACGATGATGGTCCCATTAGCTTAACTTAGTTATAAAAGGCTTAACTGACGAGTCACGTGGTCCATTTACCGTTTAATCCCTGGTCCAGGCTTTTATAAATCCCTGATTTTCATCAACGAGATTTAATATTGAATATACAAGCTTTAAAAAAGTTTTATCAATAAGCATAAGATGCCTGACATATTGAAAGTAATCTTAAAGATTAACCATCTATTTGAATCATGTATCATCCATTTGTTTATACAAATGGTAATTATTTAAACAATTTTGAATTAGTTAATAATACTGTGTTATAAAGAAAAACGAAATATATATATTTGGGTTCAAAATAAATTGCACCAACGGTAAAATATTCACTAGTTTATTGAAACAGTACTGATCAAAGGAAACAGTATCGTGATTTATGAAAACAAGAAATAAAACAAGAAGTACAACAAAATTAAAAATGTTTACTCGATCTCCGTCGTTTATACAAAGCATCATCTGTTTCGCGTGTAAGTGACCAGCAGTAGTCTGCAATCATGTTGATGGTGTTTTTTCCTTGAAAACGTTTTTCAATAGCTTCCATTTCCTGATGAAATCGTTCACCTTGTTCGTCACTGAGTTGGCCAAGACTGTCCGGAAAGAAATTCAAATTAGAATGCAAAAAGTGAATTATGATAGACATATTGCAGCCCATTTCACCGTAGGCACTCAAAAACTCTTGTACAACATTTGCGTGGTCGGCACTTCTATCATTTCCAAGAAAGTTATCGCACAATGAAATAAAACTATTCCAGGCTCGTCTTTCCACATCATTCAGTTTAGTTGCAAAATCGTTGTCCTGCATAATTTTCCGAATTTGTGGCCCAACAAATATTCCTGAAAATAGATCAGTTGAAATACCTAAATTCTTACTATCAACGATTTGAAATGTAAGGTAACCTACCTTCTTTAATTTTAGTTTCACTCAATCTAGGAAATGTTTGATGATGCCATATCATCGGCGCAGAAAAGGCTATCCCAGTTCTTGAGTTATCAACATTTTTTGATTTCCATAACTTCAATTTTGACGAACAAACTACACACACGTATTCTGGTTCATACCAGCGACTTGCGGTGTAAATACGGTCAAAAAATTTGTTTTATGCGTTAACCACTGATTTATATTTTACTAATTGTAGCCGATGCTGTTTGTCCACAAACAATCCGCAGACGTAACTAAACTTATGGCTATTGTCACACATTTTACTTTTTTATATTTGCAGTGAAGCTTGCACTAGACCTGATTTCTTACTGCTTATAGATCAGTATGATTGTTATTTTATATGAAATTTGGTGATACTGAAGACCTACATCGTCCTAATAGTATACGCAATTGTAATAGGTTAAGATTGTCGATTAATGATTTTACGATATTTGGGTACAAGTCGAATATGTAGTACTTAATAACATATTAGATAGACTAAAATACAATAAAACAGGGTAATAAACAAACAAAATAATGTCTAGTTAATGTGAATCACGAGTACGGTTATTACGGTCGGGCCGTAGGTATATTCCTGCCTAGTGTGAATGTCAAGACGGTAATTAAACATCGATAACTCAGTCAAATTTCCACCGATTCTAATAAGCAAACCCGTGTTAAACGCACCTTTAAATGGGCTTTCGATAAAAAAATAGAAATAAAATATTATGGATTGACAGAGGTCATCAAACTGTCGTTAAAGTTCAGAAAATCTGAAAATAATGGGAAACTTCTAAATTTGACCATCCATATATTTTCGACTTTTTATTGGAACTGACCGAACACACATCTTTCTAATGGTCTGTGTTCTCTCTTTCAATTGCATTTTATTTTGGAAATCGAATGGAAAATGACGGAGTTCAAGTACCCAAAGGCAAGTACCCAAAGACAGTCTTTTTGAAAAAAATCGAGATTTTGGAGGTGTTTGGAAAATTTCGTATATGCCATTATGCTCAGTTCTACCAGCTCAACAACTTAGACTCTGTCTCGTGAAAAGTATATTTTCCCTGTAACACAGTGTAATAGTAATTTCTGTCAAAAAATAATAAATCACGTAACATTGTAAAATTGTAAATTTGGGGAATTTGTTGCCTTATTTTTAGGGTACTGCAGGAGAGGGTGGGGGCGGTGAAAAAAATAGAGGTTGTGGATTTGATCTGTGGGAAGTTCTAAACAATTTCTGATAACCCCCGCAACTTTTTTTGTAACTCCTAAACGTGAAAAAAAAAGGAAAAGAAGATTCTTTTTTCCAATCTATTTTAAAACTGAGAAATTTGTGGTGCTCGGTAGCACGTGTTAACGTTAACCGATTTTTCTGAAATATTGGGGATATTTTTTTCCGTAAAAGGAACAGATCGTTGCCCACCAGCAAAAAAAAGATACTGCAAGGTATAAATTTGGACCACCTTAGTGTGTGTAATGTAGAACACTCGGTATTTTTTTGTTTCGTCATGGCGGTTGTTTCTTCAGTTGTGACAGTTCCTCTTAAATTTGTCGGTTGAGGTTACGTGATAAGGAAACAAAGGGCCACTGCATTGTGAGGTAAATTAATTGTTCGTACACTGTGGGTGAGCTCCGTGGCATATGCATACAAGGGCTCAAACAAGGACTCTACTCGACCGGCTCAACGAGTTTCAAGTCGCACAAGAGTCACTCGAAAAGACGAAGGTTGCTTCTCCAGCTTCCTATGGACCTAGATATTCTAAAACTGATTTTTTTCAGGGATAAAGGTCGAGAACGCAGAAGATTGAAAATGTGTACACAAACTCGATTTTGAGGTCCTCATGGAGGTCACATCATTCATAATAAGCTAAGGGGCATTGATAATGCGTCTTAGTACTTTATTTTGGAAGGTTTAGACAATTTTTGTTACTCTTTTTGGTGCTTCATGTCATGGAAACGTGTGAGTGAAAAATTTTTCAAACTCTATTGTCAGCCTTCGTTTTGCAATAGCTAATAATTAATAAAGCTAATATAATAATTAATTATAGTACGATTTCCTGCACGGGCTGACTTAGAATGGACGTCGCTGAAGTAGCCGCTGCCTCAGCGTATACTGTGTGTGCATACTTTAATTGAAATTGTGGTTATTATTAATTAATAACTAATTGAATAACGTAAATAAAAATTTAATATAAAATATATTAAATATTTGAAAAATGTCTGAAGTGCTATTGATATCTTATTCTGATCATTTATATTGGATACTATATACTAATATAAGACATAGTAATACAATTTTCCATAAAACAAAACTAAATATTTGCATAATTATTATTTTATTATTTTGTATAATGTATTGCGTTATAAATCAAATATTATAGTGCATATCTATACAGAGTTAGTTAAAATTACAACTAAATAATTCTCCAACCGTAAAAAAAAATAAAGAAAAAAATATTTTTTTTGTTTTAAACTAGGCATCGAAATTTGGTAACATTTCCTTTTTCAGATAGAACAATACTGTATATTTTTTAAATTTTTTAATTCTAAAGTTATTTCTAAGAATTTTTTGTAGGAGCCATTTTTTATAAAATGCATCATTTTTAGTTATCAGCAATTAATTAAAACTCCTGAACTTTGAAACTGATTTTTTTCCCACATAGATACACACATTTATTTATTTTAATTTGCTGTTTGAACATTTAATTAACATTTAATTTTATTTTTCTATTTTATGGTCCTGCTATTTTTTATCCGTTAAGTTAAAATAAAAGTTTGTGAGTTTTGATTAATTGCTTATAACAAAAAAATGATTGTATAAAAAATGATTCTTACAAAAAATGCCTGGAATTAATCTTAATTATAAAATGTAAATGTATGTGTTCTATTAGAAAACGGAAAGGTTGCCAGTTTCCATTATAAAATAAGCACTGTGTATATTAAAAATATATTTAGACGGTAGCTTGTTTAAAATCAAACAACTTATCTTTGATTTTTTGGAGATGTTTACGGTTGGTCAATTATTTAGGTGCTCCGGATATTTTGACCAACCCTGTATACTGGTATGTAACAACGATATTATCAATCAATAACTTAGTAATTGCCCTATGTAGATCGCAGTCGTAATTTGCATCAAAGAACTGTACCAAAACGATACAATAGATTCAGACATCATAGAAAAATAAGACTGGAATAACTTGGAACTGATAAGATTTATTTGAAAGAGATAAATAATATATTCTTTAGTTTTAATTAGTTATTGATTTAATATTGCTATTAATATTAATTTTCATTAGTAGTCTTATAATACGGATGATTAATTTATTGATATGCGTTTGCATTTCTTCAATAATACAGAAATAGATATCATTATCTGGTATATTTTCCATGTTAAATGACAAATTATAGTAATGGCGACGTCACAAATAGAGAAAAAATACTATTGGATATTTAATTTAATACCAATATAAACTATTTGTATTTTGCATATAAATTTATCGTGTGCAATATTTTGAAATCTTTTTATTTCAATAATAAATAATTTATTCCATTCCTTACCTACATTTCGGGTTGCATTGATGCTCGAAGAGCCCCTTCACCGCACGTGTTTGATGTCATAAATCAGACCCCTGTCGTAAATAATACCTTCGGGTACACACAAAAACTGCTATGCGCCTCGTCAACAATCCAGTTTGAATGGATCGATACGAGAGCGCACAACTGAGGCGAGTCGCTCGGCGAACGCGTGATTTTCATCGGACTATCTGCATCCGTAGAGACTTCTGGCAATTCGAATGTTAGCGAATTTGGGCGAGTGGGGCATCCACACTTTAAGGTCGGATCTCCGCTAGTCTTGACCTACATGGCGCACAGTGCCAATGTTTTCGCGATCATAATTCACCAAGGGCAGTCACATTGACAAATCGTGCCGCTAGATGGCGTCCTAGGATGTAGGATGGGATACAGAGCGATCGAAGCGCCACCCTAACCTAGCTGAGGCAAAAACGGAGGCATGGAACGGGCGCGCGTAGGCTATCGGCAGAGCGGAGATACATTAATATCTGACAGGGGCAGATATTCGGTGAAAGGACGGCTGGAAGACGAGCCTGTTTTTCACCGACGCTTTCTAGTCCATGGCCGCCTAACTACATCATCGCGTCAGTTCAGACTTTGACGTGATCTTATCATTAAGGAATCCTATACGAGAAAAAGTACGGTTCGGGAAAAACGGGCCAAGGTGGAAGGAAGAAATACGGGCGACAAGGGCGAAAAGTTTTAAGGGGAATCGCTGGCGGATTGATTTTTTTTACTTCGCGAGATTTAATACAGGATTTACGGTTTTGTTTTTTTACTAGAGGCTCTAGTTTGGGCAGATAAATTTGATAATGCCATCGAGATAGTATGGAAAGGAGACGCTATGACGACGTTTTAAAAACGTTTTGAAAACGGCATTTTATTTAAAAGCATTTTATGATTTTGATGTCGAATGCTGGCGGATTTATTTATTTTTGTTTTTCTGACATAACACATTCGAATATGTGTGTACCTATTTATAATACTTTTAATTAATAATATTCTGTGACTATCCAACACATCTTGATCGAAACTATGTTTTACTAAACTAGAAAATATATTTGATGCGATTTGGCGATGTTCTGTCTATACATATATCCGTAAAATGCTTCGAACGAACAACACTGGACTTTGTCGGCTTCCAGTTACATGGGTCTACAAACTGTGTCCATAATTCCGACTGGCCAGGATCTTTGGAAACCTATTTAATGGGGTATTCCGGTGTTTTTGAAATTGTCATTTTTTACAAAGTATGGGTGCTACTGTTTGCTACTGCACAAGTAAAATATCAAACATTTTTTTAAATTAAAAGAAATCGTTGTTTGAAGTTTGAATTAGGATTGGTCTTTGTGACGTCACAAAGACCGCTCAAAGTGAGCGACTTGACAACGTTGCTATATCTAGGGCGCACGTAGTAAATTTTTGTCTTCTGTTGTGTCAACGTTTAGAATCGCTCGTTTGTTGACACCTGCTTTGGTTATTGAGATTATATCAAACACTTGTTCAAAATGTATAAACTCCAACGCCGACATTGTTCTGTGCCGGGCTGTAACAGCAGTAGAACAGTAACTCCTGATAAGATTTTCTTTACATTGCCGACTAGCGAGATGAGAGATGTTTGGCTTCAAGTTTCAATGATCAAATCATCTCTCAAAAAAGTTACCTTTATTCGTTGTCAAACAACAGGGTCGCCAACCGTCAACTTGGCCGATCAGCTGTTCGAGAGCTATCCGCTGTTGCCACCACTACTAGGGATCGGTAATCATCGTGTATTTCCGAGGGTGGTCGGTGAATTCAAACGAAATGCACTTTTAATTGCAATTATCTTATAGAAAAACTAAATCAAAAAGCTCCTAGCTTAACTATATGAATCCTCATAAATTGTACAATAGGTTAAGCCGAATATCTGCTTAAATTTTGACATGACCGGAATACCCTATTGTTAAATAAACCAAAAATTAAGTCAAATTTTATTGAATACGGGCCTGTTCATGTCATTTGACTGACAGCTAACGTCAGGGCCGCGTTTACCAGTAGGCAAAATCTTGGCAAAATAGGCATTCTCACATTTTTGAGAAAGTAAGCTAAATATTTAAAATAATTAGTTTAACATAACTTTAGCTTCCCTAAAAAATAATTGGACTTAATAGAATTCCGTTAATTTGTGCATGCCAGATTTTTTAATAGGACACGCGGCAATTTTGGCCGCTCGTTTAACAGTAATGAAATAACCTTTCATATAGTCAATGATTACACTCTTTTTTGTAAGTTTCAAGATTCAAGTTTACATTTCAGCCTACCTAAAGAACGCAGTGCAAAAAACCGAGATTGTTGGTATTTTAAGACCATTTTTGAGATTTTGGGTTAAAATCTAAAAACTATCGCAATGATCTGTTTTGAGACACATACATGCTCGAACAATGTTAGTATTTTCTATTAAGTATTACGTATTAAGTATTTTCAAAACCGCACCGCAATATACCAAACGCTTTATTCTCTAATGTGACAAAGCAGGCTTTTATGTTTTGGGGAATTCACATGATGTCAATGAAAATAATTCTCGAAAATTGCGTAAATAAGATAAAATAATATGTAAAACCCATTTTTGGGAACTGGTGGCTTTTCATACATTTGTAAAACGTTCATTCAAGAATATTCATGCTAATGCTAAGGAGAAAAAAACATGGAAAACTATGCTGACTGATCGTGTTAGAAATAATCTTAAAATGTTCAAAAGTTTTCCATTATTTTCAGATCTTTTCAACTTTAACAACAATTTGATGACTTGTTTTGATTTGTAATACCTTTTTTGTATTTTTTATTGAAACCTTTTTAAATTTTCGTTTAATAAGCGTCTGTTTATTTGAATCGGTTGAAAATAGACGAAAAAATTACGGGAATACTTTTTTCGAAACCTGTAAGTTTTTAAATAATAGTTCTAGGCAAATAAAATTTGGTATACACTTAAAAATATAAATTAATTACGCAAAACAAAATGGAAATGCCTGTCATAGTATCGATGACAGTCGGGTTTTCTATGGATTGATGAAGTTTAAAGCAGTGTATGCCCTCCACGAGCACGAATCACTTCTTCACACCTGCGTGCAATGCTTCGCACTAGTCTGCGAAGAGATTCTTGGAATATGCTTTCCCATTCCTCAATCAGAGCTTGTGTCAGTTCCTGTATGGTTAGTGGTGGATTAGCGCGCTTGCGAACACGTCGGTCAAGCTGATCCCAACACGTGTTCAATTGGATTCAAGTCAGGACTGAATTTCATGACCTGAATTCCACGTTCTTGTAAAATGTTTCTGGTGATGCCGGCGGTATGTGGCTTTGCATTGTCCTGCATTAGGATGAAATTTTGACCGACGCCATATGCAGCAGGCACCACATGGTCCTCCAAGATGTTTTCGATGTAATTCATGGCAAAGGATCCACAACTAGATCAGTTCTGTTGTCTATACTGATTCCAGCCCAAACCATCACAGATCCACGACCAAACCTATCCACTTCCTGCATAGTAGCGGCTGCGTAGCGTTCACCAGGATATACCTATATACTCGTACTCGACCGTCGCAACGCGTTAAACGAAATCTAGAGTCGTCTGTAAACAGTACAGGCGTCCAGTGAGGAAGTTGCCAATCTCTGTGATCCAGAGCAAGCCTCATTCGCGCTGCTTTGTGATGCTGCGTAAGGCGTGGTGCGCGGACAGGTCTTCTTGGTTTCAAATTAGCTTCTTTTAATCAGTTTCTAACAGTTTGATCAGAAATTTCTATTCCATGTGCTCGTCTTAGGTCGTTTAGGAGGTCTCGTGCTGTGGCAGTACGCTGACGTAGAGAGGAAAGGACAAGAAATCGGTGTTGATTTTGAGTAGATTTTCGATTTCGACCTTGTCCAGGTCTTCTAACATATTGGCCAGTCTCCCGAAACCGATTTCATAACCGCTGAGTAACAGCAGGGGAACTCGAAGGTCCCTGCTAACATGTCGAGCAACTTGCACTTTCTAATCAACGAAAATTGACAACTGAATTCATTTGTCATCTTTAGTAGGCTTTCATGTGTGAATTCAAAGCATACTTAACATTTTTTCATTTTGTTTTGCGTTATTAATTTACATTTTTAGGTGTAACTTAGAAGTAACTAAGAATTGTAACATTGTTTTTGTAATTATCTTTAGTTAAATAACCAACCAACCAACCAATATGTAGTATCATTTTTTATAAGGAACTTTTAACAGAAAAACACTCATTTTGGCATAAAAAAATATAATAAAAACTCTTTTCTCAAAATATATATATATATACACGATACATAAAAACTCAAACAACACTCTATACACTCTGACATATGACTACTCTTCATTCATCTTGATCTTCTGGAAACAATCTGCGGTATTCCTCCTGATAATATAGAGATAACCCCGTTAGGTCACAAGCTGGCGTATCATCATCTGAATCTTCGTCCACATCATAATCTTCTGCCTCATCGTAGAAAAACGGATTCACCTTCTTTTTTTTCTTCTTTTTCGCTTCCAATTCCTGCGTTTTTACCTTCTCAAACTCCTCCACTTCCTTCGTGAACAAAACCTGAAACCTCGTTATCATTTCCTCCAGAGTATTCTTCATTTTCATTAAACTTTCGATGTTCCCAAATTCATCTTCGTCTGAACTTGAATCCTCATTTGTGTTTTCTGGTTTGTCACTATTTGGGTTATATTTCTTTTCAATGTTGGTCATTTCTACTTGTGTTTCCTCAGATGTGCCTGGTGGAGTTTCTAACATTACAAAATCGCCTTTTCTTTTCACTTCTTCTTCTGTATTGGAATACTTTTTAACTGCCCCAAAAGAAGTTTTCGATTTCTTCGCAGCTTGACCAGAAAATTCGCTTTCAACTATGCTAATACCAGAATCATTCAGTCTAATAAAATTCTTATTGGTCAGCATGCTTTCAGGAAACGTTGACGTCATACTGCTCGTAAATTTAACATCAGCCGGTAATTTCAAGGCTAAATTATCGTATTGCACGGGATTATTTATATTTTCCAAAGCCGCAATGTCACTCCCAACACTAAATTGCGAAGGCAACCTCGCAGGTGGTTCCATATCCTGTGAATCTTGCACGGAAAGCCTTTCTAAATCTTCTAAAGTCGCGATGATTTTCTTGAGAAATCTAATCGATCTTGCGACCGACAAATATTCTGATTTCTGACTCGATTCAAACTGGGATAATTTCATCAAATAATGAGTAGCTTTACGTTTATTCATAAACTTTACTTTGTGAATATGTTCCCAAATTTCCTCCCGTACCTTTATCAGAAAATCATGGTCGATATTTTGCGTTTGCTCTGTATTACGCGATTCGAATCGTTGACTTTGTCGTACGATATCTTCTTGAGAACAAAGCGTAACATCACTATTGGATTCGCTCATAACTTTGTGGTAAAATCGCGCTTTAAAATGCTATTTTTGTGTGATTGTTCGAAATTTGACGTTTCGCAGGTGCGACAGGTGCGCACTCTGTTGTCCAACAATTGAAACAAAATCAGTGGACGCTATAATAATAAATTGAACAAGTATAATCTATTGTTAATTTTGTATTTTACAATTAGTTGACCTTTCACCTGAAACAATGCTGATTAAATATGATTTAGCGAAATAATGTGAATAAATTTAGATTTTCGAACACAACGCTTGCGCAGTGACCTTCGCGTCAACAGGTTGTTGCACCTGCGACTATTTACAAACCGAAATGTTAGGTTAGTTTATAGTTAGTTATGCAAACAATCGAATATGTATCATTTCTTCGCTAAATTATTATTTATAATTGGTTTTATATCAGGTACGATGATATACCAACGAGCTCCATAACAAAATCAATAAACACCTCAAATTTTAGGTGTTTTTTTCGCTATATTAACTGTGATAATAACAAATAGAAACTATGAGCCCCTGCCTAAGATAACCAAGTTTCCAAACAACACAAACTATCAAAGTTGGCTGTCCAGCAACCGAATAAAGACTACTAAAGTTCCTATCGATGATTTACGATATAAAGCACGTGATTTTACCCTAGAAAGTGAATTCCTATACGAAAAAGTATCCGTCCTATGCGTTATTCTAGTCCGAAATAAGAAAAATGCTGAAGCTGCGAAGAATACTTGGGCACAGAGTTGCAATAAGGTCCAATTGGTTGATTTACACACGGATAAACGTAGAAAAATTGTAGCTATAACGAAAAATAAGCAAGATTCAACGTGGAAGATGTTTTGTAACTCGTTATTGAATACGAAAAACAGTTTCGATTGGATTTTAGTTGTTAACGATAACACTTTTGCTCTCGTCGAGAATTTACGTTTATTCGTAGCTCCGTTAGATGCGAAAAAAAAGTTTTATTTGGGGCATGCTGTAAAGTTTTGGGGGGTTAATTATAATAGTGGTCTGGCTGGTTACGCAATAAATAATTCTACGTTTAACGAGTTGAAGCAAAAGTTGGTCGATGATAATTGCGTTACGGAAACGACGTTTTTAAATAAGGAGGATTTTTATTTGGGTATGTTGTTTATTGATAACAGTGAGCTGTATATACTACGTCTAACTGGAAAGGACCCAAAATAGTCAATACGTGATGTGGGCTAGACATCTCTTTCTATCTTATAGGGTACTATGACCGTATGTGGTTTTAATTTAACTTTTTTATTTGTAATATCCTTTTCAATTTAATTGGAACAAATTAATTAACCCTGCAGTATCTTAAATACATGAGATAATAATCGCAGATTTAATAAAAGTTATATATTATTCATATATTCCGCCTAATTAAAATTTACAGACTAGGTACTATCGCGAGCATAAAAAACGGGAACACTGAAATTTGCACCAATTAAACTGGGCTTCGTAATGCCACGTCAGTACGCTTGTCATGTCACATTAATGTCATCGTGAATTTTGACGTAAGAAATAAAAATAACGCAATTCAATGCATTTCAGAAGGCAATAATTTAAACTCGACTACATGATGGAATCAGCGTTCGAGAAATTGCTACTGAATTAAGTGTCGGCAAGAATACTGCGGAGAATAAAATTGATGAAACCAGAACAAATTTGTTGGTTGACAAATACTGTCAGAGTTTAGACGTCATAGGTTAACAAATACTGTCATAGTAAATGTTACACAACTAAAATTGTTGAGAATATGTGCCTAATTTCACTTTGCTGTCCCCGTTTTTTATGCTCGTGTTGGTACTCTCAAATTATATATTAGTAGTTATTCGTTAATTTGCAACATTTGCTGTCAAATAACTAAATGCTCTTTGTATTACTGAATTAAATAAACGCGTTCTGACGTTGAAAGTAGTCCACATGATGCTGATTATATTTATTCGATAATATTAAAACTTATAAATTATTTTTCATATTTTATAATTTCTATTTATTCGAAATATGTATACATTGAGCGCGTAAAGTAAGGAAACATGACACAATGTCTGAAACGGTTTGTTATTTAAAAAATGTCGTCACTTTTTAATTATCAAAATATACATATTCACATCAAATTTAATTTCCGACTTTCAATTGTTTTCAACTTATGACGTCATCGACACTTAATAAATGGCAAACCCATATTTTTTGTACTGTTATTGATAGATCTGTTAATTGTCGTAAAGATAATTCACAAAAGTTATCGTTACATTAAAAAAAATTTGAGAAAAAGACAGTTGAAGATTAGGGTTATATTGATAACTTTTGTGTGTTTATGGTAAGCGAATATGCTTTTTCAAAAGCTGCATATCTCGTCAGGTTATTGTTTTTTTTACCTTTTTTTTATGAAGGTGTGTGCACTAGGGTGGTTCAAAAATGGGGAAAAGGACATTTTTTGTTATTTTTCCAATAATTCTTCGAGGTTTGGGAAAACTTAAGATTAAAGTTATAGGACTTGTAGAGGACTTACCAATGAAGAATTTGAGCTATTATACATATGGCTTTGACGCCCCCAACCCACCCCCACAGTGCCCTGAAAACTACGCTTAAATGAAAAATCTACATTCTTCAGAAAATTTACCGTTCTAATCACTCCATTCTCTTTTTTTCTCATAGAAATCATTACTATAAGTCTAGTTGAACGTTTATAAACATTCGTCAGGTGAAAGAAACAAAAGGAAAATTGTTTAAAGAACTTCCATTTGTCTAAATAATTCGCTTTTCTCGAAACTCCGTCGGACACCTGTGTTCTGAGTTCGAAATAGCAGTTTATTATCTTAGAGTGACATTATTCATTAAACAAATTCTTCCTATTGTTTAAACTATCAATGATTATTAATTTTCAACTGTTCTAATTATGGTAGAAGTCAGGTTTTTTGAGAAATTAATTTCTCATTTCTCCTAACATTCATTTTTTTAGATCGGTCTGGTCAACTGTTGTCAAGTGACATCATTTATATTTTGGGATAATTTCCATTGTTTAAATAATAAAATATTATTCAAATGCATAATGGTGATATACAGGTGGTATGTAAATTTTAAAATAAATTAAAAATTACAGCCACAACCTGGATTTGAAGCAGGGACCTGGGACCTGGTTCAAATCATTATTAAGTAAAATATTATTCGTTTTCAATATCATTTATTCGAAAAAATTGAATTTATTTAAAATCCTCTTTTCGGGAAATTGGGGAGTTACGTTTCTTTTAATAATATTAAATTTTCTACCATAATTAGAAAGAAGTTGAAAATGAACAATAATTTATTGTTTAAACAATAGGAGGAAGTTTATTAATGAATAATGTGACTCTAAGATAATAAACTGCCATTTCGAACTCAGAAAACAGAATTCAGACGGATTTTCGAGAAAAACGAATTAATTAAACACCTAAAAATTTGTTTAAACAAATGGAAATTAACTGACAAATGTTTATAGGCATCCCACTAGACTTATAATAATGACTTCTATGAGAAAAAAAGAGACTGAAATAATTAGAAGGGTCAATTTTCTGAAGAATCTACATTTTTTTTCATTTAAGGGTAGTTTTCAGGGCACTGTGGGGGTGGGTTGGGGGCATCAAATCCATATGTATGGTAGGTCAAAATCTTCCTTGGAAAGTCCTCTACAAGTCCTATAACTTTAGTCTTAAGTTTTCCCAAACCTCGAACAATTATTCGAAAAATACCAAAAATTGTCTTTTCCCCATGCATTTTCCTATGTAAATTTGAGGCCTCGACAGGCACCATTAAGAATCAAAATTTCGAAAAAAGAAAAAATATGTGTCCACTTTTTTTGGATTTGGAAACGATTTGGGGGGATCGTTGCTTTCTAAATGAAAATAACCAATTTGAACCACCCTAGTGTGCACCCCAGTTAAAGAATCGCTGTAAATGCATCAAAAACATTTTCGAACAAATTTTTTGAATTTCAGGTAAAAATACGAAGATTTAGGTTTACTATGAGACCATTTTGAGGTTTCTAGGACAATGGGTTCAGCTGGAATAAAATAAAAAAGCGAAACACTATTGCTTTCCGCTATCTACCTACGGTAGTTAGACAGTGACACATAGCCCACGTCATCGCTCTGTCTCTTTTGCTTGCCTCATATCTCGCCAGCCAATATAAAGCGCAGATCCCTTCCAGTTGTACGTAGTATACACAGTTCCCTGATTTATAATAAGGTACCCGTCAAGCCATATGAAAAGGCACAGAAAAAATTAACATAAATATTATTAATACGTTTGTGTATTTAGGAAAGTTATTAGCGACGTTGAATATATTTCCCGAGGATACGAGAGATCCTCTCGGCCTGACAACTTTTCACTCGTACAACTGGCAACAGGAATTAT
Source organism: Aphodius sticticus (assembly GCA_963966075.1). Lineage (NCBI taxonomy): Eukaryota > Metazoa > Arthropoda > Insecta > Coleoptera > Scarabaeidae > Aphodius > Aphodius sticticus. Next base: position 2,380,382 of record OZ014509.1, on the reverse strand, counting down.
TTATAGATCTGAATTTTTACAAGACGAGCGTCTACCCAGTTGTGTGTTGCAGTTCACAGTCCATTACGTTCCAGGTTAGAGTTTGATAATAATGTATTGAGTTGGTTGTATAGTAATTAAACGAGGTTATAAAATTTAAGTAGTTTGACCTTACATTAAAAAGATACGCCAGATTTAAAGGGTTATTTGCTATTTTGATATCCCTGGCCTTGTGCACCAGTATCATTATCTTTATGTCCGTAATTATATGAAATAAGAACAAATGAAAACTATGGGGGTATATTTTTATTCGGTCGTGAAAATATAGGGATGAAAATGACATCGTTAACATTTCAGATGAGTTCTTTAATGACTGCTTGCAATTAATTGCAAACGACATATTTTAGGTCTTATTTTTGCTGTAAATAATGATGATATCTTGTATATAATTATACCTTAGCTTTTGTTTAACTTAAATTGATTTTTTTTATCAAATTAAATATAATAATAATGTAAAAAAAATACGCAAAAGATTAATTTTTATGTCTCTAAATAATAAATAATTTGTTTCTGCTTTTAGGCTACTGAAGCTGATAAGATATATATGTACTACTACCTTATATACCAGTTGCAAGTTTTCCGAAGTGGTAACCTAGGAAACAAGGATGCCCCCACTCCAATGCCACAGGATGAGGTATGTAACTGATAAGAGTTGGCTTAGCAAAATGTTTTTTGCTAGAAATAAAGATTATAGTACAAATTCAGGTCACACAAAAGTTATACTTTTACGGTCCAGCTTTTTTTGTCGTCATTTTTGGTACTCTAAAAAGTACATAGGCACTGTCAGAATTTTTATTTAACATACACAAAACTAATTTTGTAAATAATTACTCTAAAGCAGTTTTTCTTGCATGAAAAGTACTGTTTTTTCTTTTCCGGTTTTCTTTTTGAATCAGACACTAATCACATAATTTAGTTCCTGACATAATATTGTCACTTAATTCATTATGCAGGGTATAATGTAAGTTTATACAGGGTTATCCAAAATTACCGGAACACCTAAATAAGTCTCCAACAGTAAGAAATTTCAAAAATTTGTTCACACAAAAGTTGTTTGACAAGCTATCGTTTAAATATATTTTACACCTTATATATTATTAAATTTTTTTAATTCTAATAATTTTTACGGGAATCATTTTTTTTATAAATTGCAAAAATAGTCAAAATTACCGTAACAACTAAATAATACTCTCAACTGCAAAAAAATGTTTGAGTTTAAACAATCTCTCGTTTAAATATGCAGTGTATTCATTTATTATGGAAATATGCAAACTTCCATTTTCTAATAGAACATTTATTTATTTCTATTTTTTGAATTCTAAGATTAATTCTAATAACTTTCTGTAGAAATATATTTTTTTAAATTCATTCTTTTTGAGTTATAACTTATTAATGAAAACTCCTGAACTTCTGATTAAGAATATTTTCCCACATACATATTCATTTATTTTAATGTGACAGTTTGATCATTTAATTCAATTGTGTTGTTATTTTTTCGTTTTTTTTTTAGTTTTTACCGATTTGGTTCAATTAAAAGTTCATGAGGTTTGATTAATTGCTTATATCTAAAAAAATATTGCATTTTATAAAAAAATAATTCTTACATAAAATTCTTAGAATTAATCTTAGCATTAAAAAATGTAAAATGTTACAGGGTGTTCAATTAGAAATAGAAAAGGTTTGTAAACTTCTATAATGAAGTAAACGCCCAGTATATTAAAAATATATTTAAACAAGAGATCGTTTACCCTAAAAACTTTTATTTGAAAAATTTTTTGATTTTTTTTGCCGTCGTAGAATTATTTAGGTGTTCCGGTAATTTTGTCTATTTTTTGTTCATAGCTTTTAATTAGAAAATAATGCATTTTATAACAAAATAATTCTTACATAAAATTCTTAGACTTAATCTTAATATTTAAAATTGTAAAATTTACAGGGTGTTCAGTTAGAAAAAGAAAAGGTTTGTAAATTTCCATAATGAAGTAAACACCCAGTATATTAAAAATATACTTAAACAAGAGATCGTTTAAACCTAAAAAACTTTTATTTGAAACATTTTTTGAATTTTTTTGCCGTCGTAGAATTATTTAGGTGTTCTGGTAATTTTGTCTATTTTTGGTCCATAGCTTTTAATTAAAATATAATGCATTTTATAAAAAAGTTATACTTACATAAAATTCTTAGAATTAATCTTAATATTTTCAAATGTAAAATATACAGGATGTTCAGTTAAAAAAAAGAAAAGGTTTGTAAATTTCCATAATGAAGTAAACAGCCAGTATATTAAAAATATATTTAAACAAGAGATCTTTTAAGCCTAAAAAACTTTTAACTAAACTTTTGTTTGAAAAAGTTTTTTGCCGTTGGAGAATTATTTAGGTGTTCCGGTAATTTTATCTATTTTTGGTTCATAGCTTTTAATTAAAAAATAATTCATTTTATAAAAAATTGATTCCTATAAATAATTGTTAGCATTATCTTGGAATTAAAAAAATTTAATAATTTAAAAAGAGAAAAGGTTACCAAATTTCTATAATAGAATATGCACCATGTATTTTGAAAATATATTTAAACAATGGTTTGTTTTACGCCAAAAATCTTTTGTTTGAACTATTTATTAAATTTCTTACGATTGGAGAATTATTTTGGTGTTCCGGTAATTTTGGCCAACCCTGTATGTTTATAGCGATCAAATTAGTCAAATCAGATCAGGATAATTGTAATAAAAAAAAACTTGAAAAAAAAATCAATCGAAAACTTAAAAATCAAAATTGCAGTTAATCCATTTACTTTTCCCCCATTTAACCGATATTCTATATTATTAAATAAGTGAGATAAGTAAATTCACAAAAAACGGACAGCCTGTATAAAGTAAACTTTGCCGAATGACTTATTTTATGAAATTTCATATTCCGCTAAGAAAACTATCATCTTGTTAGGTTATATTCTATCGATATAAATGTTATGGCACTTAGCATCTTCTACAAATTATTGCATTTGTTTTTTGATTGCTTGTTCATTAGAAGATCTAGATAAAAAATCTGATGTGGCCAGGCACATGACTTTATCATACTATATATAAAATTAATAGTTTAGCTGCATGAGATTCTATTTGATCGAGATCGGCTATGTCTGAATTAAAATAAAACTAGTAGAACTAGACAGATATGTCGATTAAAGCTGAGATCGGATATTGTAGTCCGTTGACACCGGGTACACCGTCCAAATGACACTTACGTGTTATTGGGTGTAAAAAGTGTAACTGTGTACAATATTCGAGCTTACATTGACAGTGGGTGTCAAAACATTAGCGTTTGACACTCCCTACTGTCATTAGAATCAAATTATCTGACATATCCTGGCTACTAGTTTTAATGCAGTACGACCGATCTCGATGAAATAGAATTTGCTCATGCAGCTAAACTATTGATTGTACCCAAAAATGTCATAGTCATAAATTATTCAGAATTTCCTCTACTTTAATTTATTATTTAACTATTTCGACGAATATTCCAGAAATGGCGGCTTATTTGCAAAATCTTCGAAAAATGCTAAGAGTAAACCACCAGTTCCTTTGGACCCTTTTCAACAGGGAGCTTTTCAGCTCTATGTTTGGTCATGAAACTTTTAAATATGAAGTTTCGTCCCGATACCTTTAGTAGTTTCTCCGGAATCGTCGCCACAAAAGACGGGTACACACGAACATTTTTTTGTACCCTGGTCAAAAATGTTCAGGGGACCCAAAAAGAAAAAAAAAATGTTTTTGGCACGATTACAAAACTTTTCATTCAGGAAAATTGTATATTCTTTAAGTTTAATTTGATGCATTGTTTTAAAGTTAATGTGCTGATTTTTTTTACAATAATGAGTACTTTTTATGCAAGAATAAACAACTTTAAGATATTTTTTTACGAAATAAGTTTTGTATTGTTATAGTTTAGAAATAATTTCAGTATTTTCTAATAAATATTGTGTAATTCTTTTTGTATTACATTTTCAGGTATGGAAGTCCTTCCTGAAAGAGCGTGGCATAGAAACAGACGACATTTCCCCGCAACAGTATTACAAAATATGGGAAAATATCGTCCACGATCCTTCAGAATTTGCAAAAGAGCTAAGAGATCGCAAATACGAGTACTAAAAATGTGATATTTACTGACGATTTTCTATAATCGGTCAGTATAATCTTCCAGGTTGTTTTCTTTTTACTTTACACGGTGATTGTTTTCTATTTTTTATTTACATTTTCAATTAATCAATTCCATTATTATTAAGTAACCAAAACAATTTTTTATACAAGTATTTCTTTTGCTAAATAAACAAACAAATCGTTGATAAAAAAATATTTGCCCCACTTAACAGAAAAAATTCCTTAGATAACCTTGACAATAGCTCTATCTCCAGCAGTGTGGCCCCTGCAATTTTGGATAAAGTTATCTCAGGATGTGCTTGGTACCCTCTCCCCCCCTGCTGTGAGCCACTGGTAATGGACTAATTGCTAATCCTGTTGTACAGCTGGATTTTGCTTGGTCCCTGTTGGAATATGTCTGCATTTGCTTGCTGTGAAGAAGTGTTGATTACAGTGTATAGGTGGAGCTGATTGTTTGGTGTATATATAGGCGACTCTGGTACTTCTTGACTTCAGTTAGTTGTGGTTCTTCGTCGTGTTAGTGTTAGAAGACCATGCTAGAATGAGGGAGTTAGCGTTTGTTTTGTGCGCTGCCTTTTTGGCTGGTACCAGCGTCAACAGTGAAGATTAGTAAGTTCTTTTTTGTTTATTTATTTAGTCTTAGGTGTGTGTTATACCGGTTTTAATATTTTAAATTCTTGTTTTAAATGGAAAGGAAGAAAATCATTTTTTATTTTTATTTATTGTTCTTATTTGTTGCAACAAATTTTAATTTGCCTCTTATTTTATTATTTACACTATTCATCTTATACTAAATGTTCAAAATTTGCAAGAAAGTGTTTTCAACATTTTCAAATTTAAAAAAAAACTCTTTAATTTTCATAGGGACTACTTTGTGCTTTAATGTTTTATTACCTATAATAATACACGACAAAATTACATAAAATTTACAAGAATAATTTTAAAATGTATTTCGTTTTTATACAATTATGTATGTATGTTTATAGTTGTGAATAAGACCACAATATGTTTTTTCTAAAATGTTAGTTACATGCATAAAGAATAAATTTATAATATTCCTATTCATATACTTTGTATTGTTGCGTTACTAATAATTAGAAATGAAAATTGATAAAAAAGTTTGTTGTAAAACGTCATAATAAAGTACAATATCAATATCAAAGCCTGCTAATACCAGACTATTATATATTTTAGTTCTTAACATGTCCTTAACATCATATCAAAAGGTAAAACTTTGGTGATATTCTTATTGAAATTAACTAAAAACTATCAGTGATTAAAAAATTCTTCATAAAATATTTGTATAAATATCTCCAAAAGTATTAAGCTTATCAGTTGTGAATTAATTTCAATAATAATATTATCAAAGATTGGTATTTTGATATGAAATACATATAACTAAAGATGACTGGACAAACATACCGTACCATACGGACATACTGTAATTTTGATATGATGTCAGGACATTTTTCTGAATCTTGGTATTATTTTCACAGATTTATTGTATATCCAAATGTAAAATGACTAACTATAATACAATACCAAGTGCATTTTAATGATTCAACAGAAACTATCAATATCTAAAAAACAATTGAAGATAGATATAGGGAACCACAGTATGGAATGATAGAGTGCAGCATTTTCTTTCTTGTAGTTGTAGTGTATTAATGTAGAGGCTTTTCCACTTGAAAAATAAGACGTTTTTAAAGTTTGAAAATGTATCTCTCGAGTTGCAAATAACAAAGTTGATACTAATGTCTGGTACACTGGAAGTGGTAGTTAAGTATTTTAATGTAAAAGATAGAATCAACCACCTTTTTAAGTAAATAAAAATCATTTTTAACATTTTTTACTTCCTTTTTTGATTAGATCTTAACCAAAATAAATATGCAAATGATTCAAAACATAATGTGGACAAAAAAGGTATTAGAAACCGATTATGAATCATGTCATTAATACTATTTGACAAAAGATGTCTTTTTTTAAAACATATTTAAGATATCTAGGTTCAAGGTCGTCCAAAACGTGAAATGCCAGTAATTATTATTGAAAATACAAGATTATGGCCATAATTTGATTTGATAGCAGCCTACTTGACCAACGCAGTAAAGAAAACATACTATTTTTTTAAGATACGCCTAGCGTTAAAATTAACGCGCAATTAAAAAAAAATGGTCACTGGTATTCAAATATCAAATTAAAACTGTAATTTTTAATGTTCCACAAAGAGTATTTAAAAAAAATTTGGAAAACTGTCACGAATTTATATAGAAAAGGAGTTTTAAAAAGGATAATGTTACTTGCCTTCTCTTGTAGAGTTGATTACACCTATGCAACCAACGCGTTTTTCTATAAACACGATCTTTCAAACTGGCATGCGCGATTACTATTGGTTCGTTTAACGGATCAAGTTTTTTATTGGAGGCCGAACTTCATAATACGTGAAACTTTTAAATAATTATATTATTTATAAGTTATAGCGATTTGAAAACGAAAAAAAAAAAGCTGTACAAAAAAAAGGAATCAGTAGTGCTAGTACGTCCTATAAAATGAGCATCCATAGTCAGCTTAATGTTGAATCAATTCTCTCATGTTACACATCAAATTATAGATAAAGGTGTATTACTTGCTGTGGTAATGTATATGTATTACTAGTTGTTGTTGTATCCACGCTCTGTGATAAAATATAACGTATTCATGTACTCGAAGAAGTAAAGTTTTCAGTGAAAAAAGCATGTAATATATTGATATTTTTACGTGAAATTTTGTACACTTATAGAGGAAGGTGTAACTCAGATCTACTATGTGGTACTTTATTCAATTTTATCTGGAGCTCTTCGTAAAAAAAAAATGCAAAATCAGCCAATTTTGTCATATTCAGAAATAGATTTGTCAAAAACGAACACAATTATCAAAATTCTACCACTAGACGGAAAATTATATATCTTTTATCTTTAATTTGGTGTATTTCTTTTACGATTATGTGAACTAATTGCTGAGAAACCCCCTCAGAACTTTTGCGTGTTTTGCAAGTAGAACCTAGGCGGTACGGATTCCCCTTAAAATTCAAACAGCAGCCATTTCGTAAATTTTCAACGTTTTTAACTAAATGTTGGTTTGGGCTCCAACTAAATACCTCTAGTTTTACAACGCTTTTGAAATTTCGATTTCTGCTTATTTCTGGTATGTTATTGAGAAAACCACGCCGCGCAGGACCTGATACTTCGTACAACAGTATCCACTTCTTGCATATAGTTTTTTTCTGGCACAATTTTTTTTTGTGCCGTAGAGCGGGGTGAGGTTGACTTCACGGGGTGAGATTGATCACACGTTGTATTCCTAAACAAATTTAAATCTTCGCCCCGTTTTAACACCTTAAACCGCCATTTTCGGTCGTTTGATTGTGCACGCAGATAGCAGGTGTCATTTTTTGTTACTGAAAGTAAACCATGAAAAAAGAGTCAATTTCTATACGCCTCAAACTTTTAGGTACTGGACCACTAACGGGCTATATTCAAAACTATGTATAAGAAGAAACTGTACATTCATTCCTTGTGAAGGTTATTGTCCAAACTGCAGATTCGTATATGTTTTTATTGGATCGTACTGACCTTCGAAATACAACGGGGTGGGATTGATCAACTCGTTCTTGGTGTGATCAATTTCACCCCGGTTTAAAGTCGATGATGAATTTAATTTTATAAAATAGGTGAATTGCTTTATTGCTACAGGTTATCAACACAAAATGAGAAGGGTGTTTGTAATAACATAATTTCAAAAATTTTCAGAGGTTTAAATAGAGGCAAGATTTTACTTGTTTGTTTGCGTGTTTCGTTCAAATCTTGTAATCGATATTTTACATACTTGTCAATGTCCAATCGAGTTGAAATTTTGCATGTGCACAGATTTCCGGTGACATGAATCAATAAAAAAAATGGAAAATTTTACAAAATTTGGAAAATTTTTCCAAATTTTCAAAACTTTTAAATTTGTCTAATCGGGTGTTGCATGTGCACAGATGTCCGATGACAACACATGAATCAACATTCGAAATATTTTTCAAAATTTAGAAAACATTTCAAAATTTCTAAAACTTGGCCCATCAAGTTGAAATTTTGCATGTAGGCGTATAAAGCAAAAGAAAATGGAAATAATGAATCAGTAAAAAAAAATTGGAATTTTCCATAGTTTTTAAATAAATAAATATTTTTTACATAAATTTAGGTTTAGTGCTGTTATTGTATATAAGTTTTTTAGTTTGGTATCACGCATGACAAATATCCAATTCCAGCAAATTGGCTTGGTTGATTTTGTTGAAATTGAGACTGATTGTTACTACAGCAATATAAAGCCATTCTCCATTGTTAAAATGGGGTGAGATTCATCCCATAACTCACCCCATAATCAGGGGTGATATTGATCACTTACTTTTTATTTATTTTTGTTGTTATTTCTTAATTGTTTGGTTTAATATTTTTTATTCCGATACAATTACATCTGTATCAAAGACCTGCCAAATATGGTTTATTTCACTTTAAAGGTAAAGAAGTTATTCATAATTTATTAAGTTTAAAATGATCAATCTCACCCCACTTTACGGTATACTAAAATATAATAAGCATATAGCAAAAGAAAAAATGTTGATATCTCTTACAATTTATTCGTAAAACTATTCCAAACTTGATCTACTTTTTAGGTCTCTACATGAGAACCTCCCTTTAAAGGAACGAAATCTCTTCTTGTATAAAAAACATCTTGCAACCTTAAAAAATTTACAGAAATATAGGCTATTTCGTTTAAAAGACCGAAGTTGGCGCCATTTTGACACATTAGCGCCATATAAAACAAATGTACGCTGGATGCGCACTTTTTACGATAATCAACAGTTTTGTTTATCCATTATCAATGAAAGATTGCGTGGGCGTTTGATAATGGCAAAATTCAAACTACGCTTTCAGTAACATTTATTCTTTTACGCAGTGGTGGAGGTGGCTACTTCGGCAACCCGCAAAGCTCAATTGGTTACGGCTCAAGGTCCATTCACGGGTAAGTTTTTATCCATTTTTTGACCCCCAAACTCCTTCAAAACATATTTTTTCTTTCCCGTCTACACAGTGGTAGTGGTGGCGTCAAATCCAGTTTTACGAAAACAAAAACATCAAGCAGTTATGGCGGTGGGTCCCATTCGTACAGCGGCGGGCCCCATTCATATAGCGGCGGGTCGGATTTTCCACTAGGAGCAGGCGCCACCTACATGGGTGGTGCTCGAGGTCTACCCATGGGTTTCCCAAACACCGGACACAGCCATAGAAGCCCATACGGCAGGGCCCAGGATGTAGAATCTATAGACCCGTTGGCTCTTCAATTTGGACTCGGACAATCCAAATATAAAGGAGGTAAGTAAACTGTGGTATTTTAAAATTTGTCAAATGCTTTCCCCATTCCTCAATCAGGGCTTGTGTCAGTTCCTGTATGGGTAGTGGTGGATTAGGGCGCTTGCGAACACGTCGGTCCAGCTGATCCCACACGTGTTCAATAGGATTTAGGTCAGGACTTAACGCCGGCCATTCCATGACCTGTATTCCATGTTCTTGTAAAAAGTGATGCCGGCTGTATGTGGCTTTGCATTGTCCTGCATTAGGATGAAATTTTGACCGACGCCATATGCAGTAGGTACCACATGGTCCTCCAAGATGTTTTCGATGTAATTCATGGCATTTAGTCTACCAGGAGCCACAACAAGATCAGTTCTGTTGTCTATACTGATTCCAGCCCAAACCATCACAGATCCACGACCAAATCTATCCACTTCGTGTATAGTAGCGGCTGCGTAGCGTTCACCAGGACGTCTGTATACACGTACTCGACTGTCGCAACATTTCGTTAAACGAAATCTGGACTCGTCTGTAAACAGTACAGGCGTCCAGTGACCAAGTGCCAATCTCTGTGGTCCAGAGCAAACCTGCTTTGTGATGCTGCGTAAGGCGTGGTGCGCGGACAGGTCTTCTAGGTTTCAAATTTGCTTCTTTTAATCTGTTTCCAACAGTTTGATCAGAAATTTCTATTGTATGTCACGTCTTAGGTCGTTTAGGACAGCGTTTCCCAACCGCCGGTCCGCAGAAATATTTTACCGGTCCGCGAAAAATTTCGCCCTTATCAAGGCGGCTCAACTATTTTTCTATACTTCATAACACTTGCTTTCACTAGATGGCACTAATACCAATCAATAGAAATGCGTGTAAAATATGCACAAAAAGTATATTCCAAATACATATCATCTTCTATTATTCTGAACTACAGTATTGTAGTTGTACGATCACCAGTTTGGTGGTGGCAACATTGCTCACCTATACATACAACATAATTTATAACGATTCGTGTATGCTCCACCCAAGTATTGTGTCAGATCGTTTGTCTTTTATTTTATCGCGCTCGAACGTATTGTTTTTGAATATTGTGGGTTATAGTGTGTTGTGTGGTATTTTGGAAATAAATTTTCTTTCGTAAAACTTTAAGCCGTACAAAATGGAAGTAGGCACCTAAAAAAAGTCAAATAGCAAAACCTTCTTTCTTGGTAGAAGCAAGGACAATATTCAGGAGAAAAGTACTAATGGTATCGAAATTATGCCAAGTACCAGTACCTCAAGTGTAGAAGGACCACAGAAAAGGAAATGGGTCGATAGGTAACTTCTGAATATACAATACAAACAAAAAAGAGAAAAGGTAACTTTATAAGGCAATATGATAAGGAGTATCTAAAGTTCGGTTCGCTTCTTCAAAGCTAATTGAATACTGTATTCAATTAGCTTTGAAGAGCGAGCAACATGGTTCGCGAAACGTCAGCATTAACAAATCTTGACACACGGCATAACCCGGAAGCAGTTTATTTTCTTTTTTCATTTTGGTTTGCGTTATTAATTTACATTTTTAAGTGTAACTTAGAAATAACTAAGAGTTGTAACATTGTTTTTGTAATTCTCTTTAGTTAAATATATGCCCTTAAAGCATACAAAATTTGATTTGCTTAGAACTATTATTTAAAAAGTTACAGGTTTCGGAAAAAGTGTTCTCCTAATTTTTTGAGCAGTGTATTTAGCAAGACATACTTCATACAAAAATATTATTTTCACGTCCAAACTGAAACGTATAAAATCTCGTGCTAACCCGTAGGCCGAAAAGAATTTCTTGCAAGTAAAAAAAAAGTATTTTTCTGCTGAGCATTGACGGCATATGTTATCCTCAAATATTCTAACAAAATTCGGCGTAGAAGTTATTTTACGGCCATACAATAACAAGTTTTTTGTCCAACAGTGTTTCGAGAACTTGAAACTTGTTTGGAAATCCACATATGTAACCCCGCACGATAGAATCGCCCTAACTGCCATCTCTCGTTTCGATAATATTGACGCCTGTGTTTGAACGCGCATAACTCTAAAACTACCGAACAGAAAAAATTGAAATAAGAGTATCATACTCCTGAATCATTTCTGCATAAATTGTATGACTGTCAATATTTTTTGCCTCTCGGTGTAAACATGAGCGCGAGAGAAATGAGAAAACGACCCCGATTTTTGCACATTTAAATTAACGTTCGCCTTTCCATCTTTTTCCTCCTAAACCACTTGCTACAAAAATTCCAGTTTTTGTTCAGGTTACATCTAGAGTCTCTTCTATAGATTGGCATTTTTGTTTTCTTCGGTTTTTGTATAATAAAGGTTGCGAACCAGATTTCCATGGAAGCGGATATCTCAGTAACGAATATTAGCACGATATCGGGATATGCACGTGATCAATCGTCATATTTTATTTAATACGACAGTAGAAACAGAATTGGATAATAATTTTTAAGTAATTTTTAAAGCGATTTAATATGAATGATATAAATTTCGTGCAGCGCGCACTACGTCAATCGTAACGGTAAATGGAAACGTAGCTGGGACAGTGGAAGATTATTTACTATTAGTACGATACGATCAGAATAAATAATGAATTTAGATGTACAATTGAAGAGCTCAGAATGAAAAGTGGATAAAGACCAATGGAAACCGTATGTTTTTGTCCACTTTTCATTCTCATGCCTTCAATTAATTATACCCAACAATATTTTACAAACACGGATTCAAACGTATTCACTGATCGCGTCAAAGCTTCGCATCTCGTTCGACTGCCTCGCACCAAAACCCACAAGCGAGGGAAGCCGAACTGCGCAAAATATTGTTCGTGTTTATTTCGGTCTTAAAAATTAACAAATAGTCGGAATGCTATTAAATTCACAGGATATGTATCGCAGTAAATAAGGATTATTTGCATGCTAACTGCGTTGTCCTGCTAACATTCGTTCCTGAGATATCGGCTTCCATCAAAATCTTGATCGCAACCTTTATTACATAAAAACTGAAGCAAGTTGTCACTTCTCTCGCGCTCATGTTTACACCGAGAGGCAAAGAATTTTGACAGTCATAGAACTTATGTGGAAATGATTCAAGAGTATGATCGAATATCAAATGTTTATATTTTATGTATGTTCAAGAGTAGTTGACTTATTTTCAAAACTTTAATCTCACATTCCAATTTGCTAATATTAATAGAATAATATACTGGACTCGATACAACTGAACTAAAAATTTTTAACTTGATTTCTTAATTCAAAAATCACCATTTGCAATAAAATGTTGTTTTTCCTTAGATTCCGTAAGTTTCCATATTTTAAAATAATTTTTGACGACTAAGTAATCTCTTTTCAAGTCTACAATAACTACATCTTTCGTTTTCACGTCTTAGCACGAAACACCGACTGTTTTCGTTCAGTAATAAAGTCATTTTCATTTGTTATCAACGGTTAATATCGTTTTTCTCATTTAAATTTGCGGCTTGCGGTTTTGTTTTGTGTGAGGAAACCGCGGTCACTTTAGAAGTAATTAACTATTAATCTAGATAACGGCGTAAGTTCCGCGTTGCGACATAACGATAAAAATATTATTTATTTCGCGATTAAAATGATTGTGTCGAGCAATTAGGAACTTTTGTAACTACCGCGTCGAAGTTTGGGTTGGAACCGGCCGCATCGGTGTTACAGGATGTCGATTTATCGGTTGATTTTGTGTCATGTGTTGAATAAAATCGAAAATGTCAATTTGTGTTTGTATTTATCACATAAATAACAAATATGTATGTATAGGTATATAGTATTTATGTCCGATGTTTTTGTTGGAATAAATAATAAAACTGTTGGTAGAAAGAAAGTTAGGAATAAACTTCGGCCGGTATTACAGAGTAGCGACTTACGTCGACGGATTCCATATTTGAATTGAGTCATCTGTCAGTAATGTTCGCTAATTATTTTGATATTACGTCAATTTTCGGGGTAGAAAATTCAAGTTTACATTACGAAAATACACTAAACATCCATAAATTCCCATCAATAAGGTAAAAATTAACCTAATTTTTAATATTTATAACTTAAGTATGACACAAATATTAGGTTATGATAACTTTGAATTATTTCTTAAACTTGCTTTTAATTTTAATTTCATTTATTTAGGATGCAACAAGGATCCGACACGTCCCATGAACGGGGCTATGAATTGCGCAACCCTCACCGGTTGCAAAGCCACTTGCAACCAAAGTTACCAATTTCCGAACGGCGAGACTCAATTATTCGTGCAATGCAACCAAGGCGAGTGGCAAATTCAGGGAACGGAGTGGTCGGATGTCCCTGCTTGTGAACGTAAGTTGATTTTTCTAATTTTCTAACCAAATTTTGATATTGATATCGTTAATTTTCGAGCAGCTATTTGCATGCCGACTTGTGAAAACAACGGAATCTGCGTGGGGCCCAACAAGTGCAACTGCCCGCAGGCTTATTCTGGCCCGCAGTGCCAGTACGAGTCGAAGCCGTGTATGAATTTTCCGCCTATGCCGAAGAATTCTAGAAGGGTTTGTAGATCAACGTAAGTGTCAAAATTCAATTTTAATATCTTGTTATATTAGTTAATTAATTAGTTTTGCGTATTTCCCTGAGTATCTTTATGAGATATGGGTAATTCTACAATAAGAGGTCTTTAATTAATTCGATTTATTAAGTTTTTTCTCAATGTCACTTCTGAGTACCAAAATGTCTTTTCTCTGTCTTGTCCCACGCCTGTTGATTTGCAAATACATTGAGATAAAATCCATTACGTTTCCTAATAAGTTGCAATATCATGACATACACATACTAGGAAACCTAAGTAAATATACAGGGTTAGTCAAAATTACTTAGTTAGTTTTAAATTAGCTATCATTTAAATATATTTTTAATAGACAGGTGTTCGGTTTAACCTGGAAATTTGGTGACCTTTTTTTTTGTGTTTTTGTGTTTTTGTGTGTGTGTGTGTGTGTGTGTGTCTGTCTGTGTGTGTGTGTGTACCCGTTTTTTGTGACGACGATTCCGGACAAACTACTAAAGGTATCGGGACATAACTTCATATTTAGAAGTTTCATAACCAAACTTAGAGCTGAAAAGCTTTCTGTTGAAAAGGGTCCAAAGGAGCTGGAGCTTTAGTCTTAGCATTTTTGAAAGATTTTGCAAATAAGCCGCCATTTCTGGAATTTCGTCGAAATAGTTAAATAATAAATTAAAGATGAGGTAATTCTGAATAATTTATGACTATGACATTTCTTTGTACAATCCATAGTTTAGCTGCATGAGCAAATTCTATGTCATCGAGATCGGTCGTACTGCATTAAAACTAGTAGCCAGGATATGTCAGATTTTTTTATTCTAATGACAGTAGCTAGTGTCAAACGCTAATGTTTTGAAAATACTACTGTCAATATAGGCTCCGTTCGGATATTGAATACCGTTACACTTTTACACCCAATAACACGCAAGTATCATTTGGACGGTGTACCCGGTGTCAACGGAGTACAATATCCGAACGCAGCTTTAATCGAGATATCTGTCTAGTTCTACTAGTTTTATTTTAATACAGACATAGCCGATCTCGATCAAATACAATCTCATGCGGCTAAACTATTAATTTTATGTATAGTATGATAAAGTCATTTGCCTGGCCACGATTTTTAATTTTTAATTCCAAGATCTTGCAGGAATCATTTTTATTTAAATGGATTATTTTTGATTCATAGGCAATAAATCAAAATTAGTCAAATTTTCTGGTACACAATAATATCCAAAAGCTTAAACAATTTAAAGAAAAAGTTCAAATAAAAGTTTAAAACAAGCTATCATTTACTTAAATATTTTTTTAATAACGCATTATATATTTTTAGCTTTAAGTTTAATTCTAATTTATTCTAATTTATTTAATCTGGCAGTTTAATCTGTTATGTTTTCACTTTTTTTTTAACTGTTTGATAAAATAAAATTTTATTTATATAAAAGTTTAGCTTTGATTGACTGGTTATAACTCAAAAAAGGGGCATTTTATTAAAAAAAAAAATGATTTCTACAAAAAATCTTATAATTGTGCAAAAATATACATGATGTGAAATGAGAAAAAAAAATACTGATTGAGTTCAGGATTTTCTTTCAAGTGTTATTTTAATATACAGGCTATTCCATTTTAAAAATAAAGAGTTTTTGAAGTTTAAAAATGTAACACCCGAGTTGAAAATTTTGAACACCTTGTATAAGATAATAATGAGGTAATCATTATTTGGTTTGACCAGAAGTGACGGTCAACTTGAGAGTGTTTTAATGTAAAACTTCAAAACTTTCAAATATCTAAAAATAACACATTTACATCAACTACATAAAAATCATTGTTAACATTTTTTTGGATAATAAGTTATCCAAAATCAATCTGCAAATCGAAAAAAATCTCGAAAACATAATGTGGAGTGAAAAAGGCATTAGAAACCGATTTTGCAGATATGGATGCAAACATTTCATGAGGAATTTTTAATCACTGATAGTTAATTAATTTCAATAATAATATCATCTAAGATTCAGTAAGCATTTTGATATGATTCATAATACATAATTTATTGTGTAAAGCACAAAAAATACTTACACTCATCAGGTCACATTTGTATAAGTATTCATAAATATCATCAATTCTAAATTCTACACTCAGACAAAACTAATACAAAAACAATAAAAATAAATTACAGAACTACATATAAGAAAAATGGCAAATAAATAATTATAAAGTAGATGTTACTAAATATTAAAGACATTTGACAAACATACCTATAAAAGGTTGCTATGATAATCAGTTTATTTATCTTAATATATTGGCAAGTTGCAATTTATTATAATTTACTTAAACATTGTGTAGATACTATTTATTTGCTGTAAGACGTGAAATAATGGACCTGCTAATTGATTTGATATAAAGACACTATTTCTGTGGTTATTCCTTAATTTAGCAAATGTGCTAAGCAATATTGTTTTTTAATAATAAATTATTTGTTATATTTAATCAATTCCTACCCAGAAACATATGGCTATCCCCTAGTTAATCTATTTTCCCCGCTTTTGTTTTCAAAGTAACAACTCGCTTTCTTGCAGACATACTCCTAGTATGAAATTTGTATGTATGCTAAAATTAACAATTTTTCTTCTCGTAAAAACACCCGCATAAGAATTAAAATTGTAAATTAAGCAATTTAAATTTTTTAATGTCATTTTAGGACTTGTACGGTGACTTGTGCGCAAGGTCATAAATATCCAGATGGTTCGAGTATTCAACAGTTGATCTGTAAGAACGGAAACTGGATTCCAGCCCAAGAAAAGTTTGTGTCGTTGCCAGATTGTGAAGGTAAGCTTTTGAAAATTTACGCTCAATCCATGTTGGAGATTTAATTCTTTTTTGTCTTGAAAGAAATGTGTTTTGTTCAAAAAACTTAATTTACACAAATAAATTGTTCCATTAGAGGCAAACCAATTGTTTATCTCACAACACATACATTATTTGCTATTTTTTTAGAGAAAGAAATGTTCTTCAATTGTAAAAAATCACTTCAACTGTGAAATTACAATACTTTTCCTATAAAACTGCAAATATATCTTGTTGAATATTGTAACAAAAACAGCAATATAATTGGTATCAAATGAAGGCAATGTTGCCAAAGAAAATAAAATTGTTTTTTCGATTCTTTCAAAAGAACAACCCAAAACATAATTGGGTATCAACTGAACTTTTTTTCTGTCTCTTGTGTACATTTATATTATTCTTTGTAGATCAAATGTGGATTAAGACGCGATAATTTTTTTCGATACTTTGCAGCTTCGTGCAGCCCAGCTTGCGAAAATGGAGGGAAATGCCTATCGTTAAACACGTGCCTATGCTCGCAAGAATTTAGAGGACCACAATGCCAATACTGTAAGTCTTAAAAAAAACAAAAAAAAATTCCTAATTATAATTTTCTACAATTTGATAATTTACAGCTGCGGATGTCTGTAAACCACGGAGAATGAACTTCAACGGAGGTTATAACTGCACGGGAAGCACCGATACTTTTAGCTGTTCCCTGAGTTGCCCAGAAGGGGGCCAATTTGACTTCGCGCCAGCTTCCATCTATACCTGTAGTTACGCAAGTGGTGTTTATTTACCAAGTCCCATACCTCAGTGTATCTACGGTAAGTTAAAATTAATTGAGTTGATGATTGACAAATTAAAAAGAATTGGTTACAAGAACATTTTTAAATTCTAACCTAGAAATTTTTTAACCTTAAATTTTATGTTGCTATTTTCTGAATAGGATTTAAATTAATTTAGTTGATGACTGACGAACGAGGACAATTTCTTACGATGAAATTTTTTCTTGAATTCTAACCTAGAAATTTTTTAATCTCAAATTTTATGTTGTTATTTTCTGAATAGGATTTAAATTAATTTAGTTGATGACTAACAAATGAAAGAGAATTACTTACGATGAAATTTTTTTCTTAAATTCTAACCTAGAAATTTTTTAACCTAAAATTTTATGTTATTTTCTGTATAGGATTTAAATTAATTTAGTTGATGACTGACAAATGAAAGAGAATTACTTACGATGAAATTTTGTCTTAAATTCTAACCTAGAAATTTTTTAACCTCAAATTTTATGTTGTTATTCTCTGTATAGGATTTAAATTAATTTAGTTGATGACTGACGAATGAAGGAGAATTACTTACGATGAAATTTGTTCTAAATTCTAACCTAGAATCTTTTTAACCTCATTTTATGTTGGTATTTTCTGAATAGGATTTAAATTAATTTAGTTGATGACCGACGAATGAAAAAGATTTACTTACGATGAAATGTTTTCTTAAATTCTAACCTAGAAATTTTTTAACCTCAAATTTTATCTTGTTATTTTCTGTATAGGATTTAAATTAATTTAGTTGACGACTGACGAATGAAGGAGAATTACTTATGATGAAATTTTTTCTTAAATTCTAACCTAGAAATTTTTTAACCTCAAATTTCATGTTATTTTCTGAACAGGATTTAAATTAATTTAGTTGATGACTGACGAATGAAGGAGAATTACTTACGATGAAATTTTGTCTTAAATTATAACCTAGAAATTTTTTAACCTAAAATTTTATGTTGTTATTTTCTGTATAGGATTTAAATTAATTTAGTTGATGACTGACGAATGAAGGAGAATTACTTATGATGAAATTTTTTCTTAAATTCTAACCTAGAAATTTTTTAACCTCAAATTTCATGTTATTTTCTGAACAGGATTTAAATTAATTTAGTTGATGACTGACGAATGAAGGAGAATTACTTACGATGAAATTTTGTCTTAAATTCTAACCTAGAAATTTTTTAACCTAAAATTTTATGTTGTTATTTTCTGAATAGGATTTAAATTAATTTAGTTGATGACTGACGAATGAAGGAGAATTAATTACGATGAATTTTTTTCTTAAATTATAACCTAGAAATTTTTTAACCTAAAATTTTATGTTATTTTCTGTATAGGATTTAAATTAATTTAGTTGATGACTGACGAATGAGGAGAATTACTTACGGTGAAATTTGTTCTAAAATTCTAACCTGGAAATTTTTTAACCTCAAATTTTATGTTATTATTTTCTGAATAAGATTTAAATTAATTTAGTTGATGACAGATGAGTGAAAGAGAATTACTTACAATAAATTTTTTTCTTAAATTCTAACCTAGAAATTCTTTAACCTCAAATTTTATATTATTTTCTTCATAGGAGAGAAATTAATTTAGTTGATGACTGACATATGAAAAAGAATATCTTTTGGTCAATCTTTTCTTTAATTCCATCTTAAAAAGCTTTTTAACCTCAAATTTTTTGCTGTTATTTTCCGATACAGAAGACAACATGCAGATTGTTGGAACCGATGAGAAGGGATCGACATTCTTCAACAGTTCTTCGCACGGACAATCTAGCGGTGTAACCATCGAGAGCAACACAGAAAGCGAAGGGTTTGACGGACAGTTTGTTACTTCAGTCGATGGTGTCGTCATTGTTAAGGAGATGAGACCGCAACAAGGCTCTTGCTTCACGTGGGGCGGAACTCACTACAAGACTTTCGACGGAAAAATTTACAGGTATGAATCTATAGAAATAAAACTAACGTCAATTATTTTTTAACTTTTCTCTTTTAGTTTCAATTCTAAATGCGCATACACCTTGGTAAAAGACAGTGTAGACAATACATTCAGCATCTTGATACAAAACAACCCTAGTTGCGTTGAAAATTTGTCGAAATGTCACAAGATAATATCGATATTTTACCAGCAGAAGGAATATACTTTACAACAATCAGGTATATTTAATGTTATAATAATTTTTGTCTCAATATAAATATTCTATGATTTATTTTTTCTCGATTCAGATAAAGGTGTCCCCATTTTCAAGGATGGCAAAAAGCTTCTTCCGATCCCTAGCCAGGTTCCAGGGCTTCGAGCTGAGATGGTTGCGCACCACATTGTGGTTTCTTTGGATACGGTTGGTGCAAAATTGCAGTGGGATGGACAGGTAATTCTTTTTTATGGTTTATAGATTTGTTTTTCTTATTATTGTTTTTGTTTTCTGAGTAACGTTGTTGTTTTACTATTTAATTATTGCTAAATTATTGCAAAGTTATTATTTATATGTATGACGTGCTATGTAATGTAGTTTTTGATAGCAAATATATTATGCTGTTCTATTCTATTCTTAGTTATTGGTTCAAGTCGAAGTTAAGGAAAGTTTGTGGAATAGAACAGCTGGACTTTGCGGGAGAATTGATGGAATTCCCTCTAATGATTTGATGACTAAGGATGGAATCATTCCGAAGAATGTCATCACAGCGGTGAAGAGCTGGCAGAGTGATCACCTAGGAGGTTTGTTGCACTCTATTTTTTCTGACATCCTCATCTAAAAAAAGTAACCTTAAACTTTATGATTTTTTTTTCATAGTACTATCCTAAAAAAGTCCAAAACTATTTTTTTACCGTTTGTTATGATCTTGCTTTCCCAAATTCTAACCTAAGTGGTACTACAACTCAATGTGATGAACAAAACATTGTAGGGCTGGGATTTTCACATATCTACAAAGTCCTCAATAGCTATCTGAGGTGTTTCAGATTTTGTTGGCCTATTTTAATCTCAACGATTTTTGTCGTTGCTGTATACAAGACTATGCCCGACATTAATATTGTTTTTTATTCATATGACATCGAAAGTTGTCAAATTGATTTTTCAAACAGAATTTAAAAAATTAGAAAATATGAAATTATTTTTAAATAATATCAATACAGACAGCACTTAGATATTCTGACTATAGATGTTTCTTGGACATCCAAAATTGTTGAAGACTGACTTTTTCTCGAGGAATTTTTGTCCATTATAGATATGGTATAGATAAGTTCATCTGGGGACACACTGTATATTTTTGAATTATTTGCAAAATGGTAAAGTATAGTTATATATATATATATATATATATATATATATATATATATATATATATATATATATATATATATATATATATATATATATATATATAGACATAAATTGCTGCAAAATTCAAAATGTCACTATCTCCATCTCTGTCACCCCTCTACTAATATTGGCTATACTGTCACTTAAAATGTGTCTTATTCAAACTGTCATAAAATTTACAAGTCTAGTTTTTGTGAAAAAACCAGCGGTTCTTAACAAGCTAATTTCTGGGTCATTATTCGTAACATGTCACACCCGTCACGCCCGTTTAACGACTATAAATAAGCTGAAGTGCTTTTATTATTATTCTGATGGAACAATAATGAAAAAGAAAAGCTACTCAACTTTTAAAATTGTTGGAGATAGATGTTCAAACATCGATAAGTTTTATGAAAAAACCTTTTTAAATGTTGATTTCAATATATTTATAATCTACACATGGATGACCTTACAATTATTAACAGCACCACTGACTTTGTTTTATGCTTGTTTTTTAAACTGACAGGAGTGGTAATTTGGGCAAAACCATAATTGCATAAGGTGAAATAAAACACTTGAAATGGGATATTTCTGTCAGGGTTTTTCGAAAACTTGGACTAAATTTGCAGTTTAATAATAATAAGTTTTTCATTTGTTATTCAATTTAAATTTAAAATGTTTGTCAAGAAAATTGTTCATTAATATAAGCAAATTCAACTTGCTGTATCTTCCTAGTTTTTATGTTTAGGTGAAAAGTTTATTAAAAAAAAAGATATTTATTTTGATCTTCTCTTGCTACTCCTTCAAAAATAAAACTGACCACTTTGCATAAAGCGACAAAAAAATGTAATTATCTCCAAAACAGTCGATTTTTACATAGCATAAACAATAACAATAAACCCATTTTATTTCCGAGAAAATGAAACAAAAAAAAATATTTTACATAATCAAACAAAATCCTCAACAGAGTAGAAACCTCACTTATTAATATTTACTTTAACAGAATTTTAAATAGCTAAATAATCAATATGATCTCTCCAAATCATAAATTATGTTAAAATGAATTAGGTTTATTATTCAATTTCTTAAAATTGACACAGTTTGTTAATTTGAAGATATATTGAACACATCAATTTTTTTATGAAAAACCCCTACTTTTTTCTCACTGACTAGTCTTTATTATCTAACCACAAATTTTTTATTCTCAAGCCGAGTGCGATTCATCCCCCGAGGAAAACCACGCCTGTCTTGCGTCATCCCAAGAGAGAACAGCTCATGCGAAGGAATTCTGCTCGAAATTATTATCCGATAAAAGATTCGCCGATTGTCACAAGGTATTAACTTTTTGCTATTAATTTTTATCTCTGCAGGATGTTGAATATATTATTATTATTATTATTAAGCCTCCAGTTATATACATGTTATTGAGTACCATATACAAAAGATTATGACTTATATCTGTACAGAATGTTAATAAATTTCTATTCAATTTAAGGTTATGGACATCAACGTCTTGATGGACGCCTGCACCTGGGACTACTGCTCTTGCGATTATGCCGACCCCACGAAATGCGCCTGCAATACTTTGGACGTTTACGTCAGGGAATGCGGCCACAAGGGCGTTACTTCCCTAGCAAAATGGCGCGACGACGAGACTTGCCGTGAGTAACCAAAAATTCCGATCTTTTTTTATTATTATTTTTTTAAATTTTTGTTTTTGTTTGTTATTGTCTTCGTTTCTGTGCAGCTATGACTTGTACTGGAGGCACGGTTTACATGTTGTGCGCCCCGTCCGGGGGCCAACAAACCTGCGGCAGTTTTGTCGATACTGGCGCCGACTCGAAAATGTGCCAGGAGGGATGTTACTGCCCGATGGGAACTGTTCTACACGGAAATAGGTGCATTACGAGAGACGCTTGCTCTTGTAGGTTACGCGGAAAAGACTTCAAACCAGGCTCTATCGTTCCAAAGGATTGCAACACTTGCACTTGTGCTGACGGAAAGTGGGAGTGCACTGAGGTATGAGAAAGACGACTACTTATTTTGTGATTGTTTTTTTAATTTTACTTTATTTTATTTTAATTTTACTTTATTTTATTTTAATTTATTTTTATTTTTTTTCTATTTTATTTCATTTTTATTTTCATTTTATTTTTATTTTATTTTATTTTTATTTTATTTTATTTTTATTTTATTTTTATTTTATTTTTATTTTATTTTTATTTTATTTTTATTTTATTTTTATTTTATTTTTATTTTATTTTTATTTTATTTTTATTTTATTTTTATTTTATTTTTATTTTATTTTTATTTTATTTTTATTTTATTTTTATTTTATTGCTATTAGACAATATCGTAAAATTTTATAGGTTAGCTGTGGTGCCCGTTGTTCGGCTCTTGGAGACCCGCATTACTGACTGCATTATTTTATTGCTATTAGACAATATCGTAAAATTTTATAGGTTAGCTGTGGTGCCCGTTGTTCGGCTCTTGGAGACCCGCATTACATTACTTTCGACGGAAAACGTTACGACTTCATGGGGCAGTGTTCGTATTATCTGGTGAAGACCGATAATTTTACGATTGAAGCCGAAAATGTTGCTTGTACTGGAGCTATATCATTGGTAAGTTTAGGTCGTGAAAAAATTTGAGTAATTCTCCATTTTACAACAAAATATTTGTGTTTTAGGCTATGAATTTGCCGATTAGCATTTCGACTGGGTTGCCGTCTTGTACGAAAGCTGTTACGATAAGGATCAACGGACAGGAGATTAGGCTGAAGCAGAACCAAGAGTTGGCTGTGAACGGGAGGGAACTTTCTAGGTTACCGTTCAATGTTGCTAGGGTCACTATCAGGACTGTATCGTCGATTTTCACAGTTGGTAAGTTGTGTTATAACTTGTAATAAATATCTAAAATAGAAAGAACAGTCAGATAAAAAGCTATTAGCAGTTCAAATATTCTGTAAACTATTAATATGAATATGCTATAGATACACTATTAGTAGTTGTAATAACTAACATACAAAATAAAAAAAAACAACGTATTTTAACTACTAGCATATAAAATAGAAAGAACAGTCTTGTAAAAAAAACCGCTGGCTGTTGAAATATTTGGTGAACTATTGGAGATATACTATAAATACATAATAATTAGAGTGTGGATTCTAAGCATTTTGCTTGGACAGGATCTCCACGAATCCAGAAAAAATAAAGCATTTGGCGCTATTTTTATTTTGTTTAATTTTGCTTTTTTCCCCGGATTTTGCAGATATGCGCTTATTTTGCCATATTCCTGCTTATTTTAACTTTTTACGGATATTTTGGGGTGTTTATACCCATTTTAGGAGGTTTATTTTCTATTTTAAGCTGGTAAAAAATTATTTGCGCGGTACACTTTCGGAGTAAAACCTCAATGCGCTTGCAAAACTTGAAAAGGATTTTCTAAAAACCCTCTACTATGATATCATCAAAACATCATCAGTCAAAATCAGAAAAAGAACATATTTTCACCAAAAATTTTAATAAAAATTATTAACATAGAAAATGTGATTTTTATTCCTTTAAAAAATATTTTTATTATTTGTCTTATATCATATACGATATGTGGGTTGAGGGGCCCAAAATTTCAAGTGTGCCTAGGGCCCGTAAAACCCTAGACGCGGCCCTGCATCTAAAATACAAAGAACAGTTATGTAAAAAAGCAACTAGCAGCTCAAAACAAAAACCACTGAAAAAGATTTAACAACTAACAACAAATGAAGAATAGTAATGTAAACGATAACTAGTATTAATTTTCTAACTATAACTAACTTCATAACTAACTTTTTATTTTTCCATAGTTGAACTACCGAATGGTGTTAGTGTGTGGTGGGACGGCCTAACCAGAGCATACATCAACGTTCCATCCACGTTGAAAGGAAAAACAAGCGTAAGAAATAATTCTCATTTATTTTTTCCGATAAACAATTTTTCACAATAAGCAATTTTATCTTCTTGCAGGGGCTCTGCGGAACCTTCAACGACAACCAAAACGACGACTTCCACACACCAGAAAACGACGTCGAACACTCCGTAACGCAATTTGCCAACAAATGGAAGACCAACGAAAAGTGTAACGACATTCCCGAGAAACTCAAGCAGCACCCTTGCGACGTCAACATTCAGAATAGAATTGTCGCCGAGTCACACTGCAAGAAGATTAAGTCGGAATTGTTCGGAAGTGAGTTTTTTTTTCTTTTTTTTTTTTTTTTTCGAGTTACAAGGTTTTTTTTTTCGATTTATAGCTTGCCACTTCTTTGTCGATCCCGAGCCTTTCTACCAAGACTGTCTTTACGATATGTGCTCGTGTGAGGTTAAAGTAAGTAATTTCCTTACCTTCCAAATAAATTTACCGCAAAAAAACTTCGTAAAACCACTAAAAAATTTTTTTTGTTCCCGCAGATCTCGAGCTGTCTTTGTCCGATGATTGCGGCATACGCTCACGAGTGTGCACTCCAAGGAATCCGAGTGGATTGGCGTAACGACGTTAAAGAATGCGGTGTGCACTGCCCAGGGGGGCAGACTTATCAAGTCTGCGGAAATTCTTGTACGAGGACTTGTTCCGATATTGCTATGCGTCCCGATTGCAAAGAACAGTGCGTGGAGGGCTGTAACTGTCCCGAGGGACAATCGCTCAACGCCCAAGGCGAGTGCATTCCGATTAGTGAATGCGGATGCCATTTTGAAGGTTTGGACTTCCCAGCTGGATACAAGGAGGTTAGGCCTGCTAGTAAAGGACAGGAGTTGTGGTAAGTGGTAAAATGTTGTAAAATAGTTGGTGTATTAAAATAATAATAGAGAGATTAAGTAAAATGTTTAAATTTGTTGTAAATTTTGCTAACATCACTTAATTAGGGGTTAGATATGAGCAAAGCCACTGCAATTGTGGATTTCTGGATCTCGCCCTTCAAATCTGATTTAAATAATTTGAATTTCTTTTGTAATTTTTTTCTTATTAATTTGATTTTGTTTCTTTTGTAATTTTTCTTAATAAAGACATTTATTATTATTATTATTAATTTTGCAGTACTTGCGCCAGTGCGCTGTGGAATTGCGAGCTGGCCACCGAGGCTGATCTGAAACACTTTCCAAAGGCAAGTGACAAGAAGAATATGTGCGATGAGTCCAAGAATTTCCAATTTACGACATGTGAAAATCCTGAGCCAGTAACATGCAAGGTAAGGCTTTAATAATTTACCTCAGCGGTTGTCGATGTTTTAGTTTCCGCTAAAAAAATTAAATTTTAAAAATTTTATAATTTGTACTTAAATGTTATGGAACTAATATTTGTCGTTTACACACTCACGATATATTTTGGTACCTTTTTTTTTTGTTTCACACTAGACATTATTAACTGATGATCCATTTCTACGGTTGATAATAACAATTATGACCAATTTTTACTGACTGAAATATTTGTTGTTCAATATGCTAGTTTGAATTAATGCTATCTTAATGTTACAACAATAGTTGTTGAATAAATAAGTATAGTTTTGTATTTGTTAATTTATATTGTCATCTTTAATTATAAATTCAAAAATCATTTATTTATCGATTTGATTTTTGAAATAATTGGACAGTTGTTAAATTAATAAATATATTTTTGTATTTGTTAATTTACATTGTTGATGGAATTATAAATTCGATAATCATAGATTTCTCTCTTTCATATTTGAAATAATTGGTCAGTTAATAAATTAATAAGTATATTTTTGTTATTGTTAATTTACGTTGTTATCTTTACTTATAAATTCGAGAGTCATTGATTTATTTATTTGATTTTTGACAGTTGTTGGACACAACCCAACTATTTCAGCTTCATCTACATAAATGTCTATTACATCATCTTTCATCATAATATTATTGATATTAATCATTTTTCGATTAGATGTAATATAACAAGGTGACAGAACCGAAAAATGAGAATTGCTGCTTTGATGTTTTTCTTCTATATATATCTAACATTTCGGTGCTTTTCCAGAACATGCATAGGCAAGACTTGTTCAGTGCCGCTGTTTGTCACGCTGGTTGCGAGTGCAAGGAAGGTTACGTCTTGGACACGAAGACCAAGACTTGCATGAAGCCCAAGGAATGCCCCTGCCACCATGGGGGTAAAAGTTACGGCGAGGCTGCCGTTGTTCAAAGTGACTGCAATACTTGGTAAGAATTTAAGTTTTTTCCCGTTTTTACTATATATATATATGTTACAGTTAAAGTGATAAATGTGGTTTGTATTAATAATTACCGGCTATTATTAATAATAACCGCATCATTTGGTCAATGTGATTAGAAACACTTAAATAATCACATGGACCGGCTATTATTAATAATTACCTAACGGGCACGGTAAAAGTGATAAACACGTTAGTGTTAATTAGTGTTAATTGGTAATGATATTTGATATACACCCAAGGACGGCTCAATGACGAAAACATAAAAAAGAACATTTTATACAGAGTGTTAAAAAAAGTTAACCATTTTATTATCAATAACCCATTTTTATATTTATTGCATGTGGGTAGTTTTTTTTGTAAATGTACAATTACAATTTATTAAGTAAATTCTCAAATCCCAATTATCTTGAAATTTTGCGCACTTAATAATAATTTTTTCAATATTGTACTTTCATGCAAATACATGCAAGAATAGGTGAGACTAGTTTACATAGATGTTTTTACATAAATTGCACCGCACAAATGATGCAAAATTTTTGTGTGGTTCTGTTCCTAACACGGTATTTTTACTTTTGGTGTTTGACAATAAAGTACTATTTTATAAATAAAAGATTAAACATTGTAACAACTTGCCCCAATCTTCCCTACATTAGGTTGTCCATTACCTATACCTACTGTAAGCATATCTAATATCTGACGGATATAATCTGTTTTATAAGGCGGTTATTATAAAAGTGTTTATCACCAACAAAAAAAAGACTTTTAAATTATAAAAATATTTTATTCTAGATATATGAAAAAATATAACAATAACAAAAACACAAAATAGTTCTCAAGTCCAGAAATCAGTTTAAAAATACAATATATTCGTAATAAATAAAATTAACAGTAGGTAACTCAAATAAAATCTGTATCACATTTGTGCACTTACAAATCAAAAATAAACAATATTCATAGTAAATGATAAAATAAAAATAAAATACAGGTACAGTTCACATTTGTGGACAAAACAAAAGAAGATCTATTGTTACAAACTTTATCTTGCTTTATTTTTACAATATAAATGGTGTAATTGTTGTACTACCACAAAAAAATAAAGGTCTAGAAGGACTTTTGTATTCAAAATTAAATATAAAACATTTTTTTTAAGTTTTGTATTACAAAGATATTAAATAATAAGTTATAAATAAAAATAATTTTTCTTGCCACGAATTGCAAAATACAAAAGCACTATGTACGTATGCACTGGCAGAATAATACAAACCGAGTTTTTAATTTATTACTGAAGCCTCAATTACATTTAGCGAGTTCGCAGATAGTTTACAAGCTGCGAGTAACGTTGTCAACATGATGACACTAGGCGAGTTTACTAGCAACTAGTGAATTTGCTAACTAGCAGCGTGTAAACTCGCTCAATGTAATTGAGGCTTTACTTAGCTTTTCAGAATTGCGCAAATAAGCATGCCCCAAAGAGTTACACCCTCGTACATGCAATTTGTATGGATTGGCATTTTTTAGTCTCGATTTGATAATCTTTCTTATTTTAGTCATGAGTAGTAACTAAATAAGTTAGTCAGGACTAACGTCACTAAAGGCCCAACACTGAAAACCCAGTGAATACATTCGTTGTGTGGCGATTATGTAGATACTAACAGAATTCCAAATCTGAGGCTCTATTATATTACAGCATCACCTTAAGCAATATCGAATTGAAATATATCACATTGACCACCGCATGCTGGAAATTATTAATAATAGCCGGTTCATGTGATAAATTCTTCACTTTAACCTCGCCACTTGGCTATTATTAATAATAACCGGTAATTATTAATAATAACCTATTTATCACTATGACCGTAACATATATATCATTTTATGGAGAAGTTTATTTATTCTTTATCCAGTAAAGTAACACTCCTTATTTTTAAGAAGTAAGAATTATTAAATTAAATTAAACACTAGTTCTATGATGTCTCATGTAATAAGTCTTTAGTTAAAGAAGTGAAATTTGTTTTTAGGATATTTTTAATCAATTAAAAGATACTCCTTATTATTAAACTAATCAAGCTGGTAATAATTCTTTTCCTATTCACATTACAGCACTTGCAAAAACGGCAAATGGGACTGCACTGACCGTCAATGCACAGCTGAGTGTTCCGCATGGGGCGACTCCCACTTCAAGACGTTCGACGGAAAGATGTTTGACTTCCAAGGCCAGTGCGACTATGTCCTAACTAAGGGCAGTCTCAGTTCCGAAGATAACTTCCAAATCTCAATCCAAGTAAGTTATATAATCTTACCAATAAACAAAAATAAAAAAAACTGGTATTAAATCATTACTTTTTTTAGAACGTTCCTTGTGGCTCGACTGGTGTCAGCTGTTCGAAATCCCTTACGATCAAAATTGGTTCCGGAGCACAGCAGGAAAGTATTACGATGGTTAGGCACAAACCTGTTCAGAGCCCGCAGATGTTCAAGAGGTTTACCGTTCGTTCCCACGATCTTTTTGTTATTGTGGAAACTTCCGATCTTGGCTTGATTGTCCACTGGGATAAGGGGACGAGGGTCTACGTCAAAGTTGATCCCCGATGGAAGAATAAGGTATGTAATATTTATTATACTACCTTTTTTTCCCGCAAAATTTTTTATTAAAAAGAAATGTCAAGTTAAATGTTTCATGTGGACTTAAAAGTAACAGCTGTTTTAAATATTACCAAAACAAAGAAAAA
The DNA here is from genome assembly GCA_963966075.1 of Aphodius sticticus. NCBI lineage: Eukaryota > Metazoa > Arthropoda > Insecta > Coleoptera > Scarabaeidae > Aphodius > Aphodius sticticus. The sequence goes on along the minus strand of OZ014509.1, from coordinate 2,350,361 downwards.
TAAAAAAGGAAATACAAATAAAAGCACTGCAAAAACAGAATTGACACAAACTTATTACAACAAATTACGATAATAAAACAATCCTAAAAAAACAATGAAGTATATTCTACTTAATTTATTAATTTTGATCATCATTTTCATAATTTATTTTGATAAAAATCGTATTATAAATCAATATACAGTCTATGAAATAATAAAAGTTTGTAATATCAAATAAAATAGCCATTTTATCACAAAAATTCGAATTCACTCTTTTTTTCCCGCAAAATTTTTTATTAAAAAGAAATGTCAAGTTAAAAGCTTCATGTGGACTTAAAAGTAACAGCCGTTTTAAATATTAACAAAACAAATAAAAAAGGAAATACAAATAAAAGCAATGCAAAAACAAAGAATTGACACAAACTTATTACAACAAATTACGATAATAAAACAACGCTAAAAAGACAATGAAGTATATTTTACTTAATTTGTTCATAATTTTTGATCATAATTTTCACTTTCCTCTATATCACTTTTTCGCTAGTTGGAACTAAATTTCAAATTCAGATTACCGCGGGTAAGTGCGTTTATAATAATATTAAAGTTTTTGTGTGAATTTAAGTTGAATATCGAAAAACACTGGATGAATTATACTCGGAGTTTGATATTTTTAGACTATCTTGACTGACCTAACCTACAAATTTACACATTTTTTATGCGGTACGTACAACAAACAGTGTATTATAAATAAACACACGTAACAAATATTAAAAGTTTGTATTATTAGATAAAATTCGCCAAAACTGAATGAATTATACTGGGATTTTAACTTTTTTTAAGCCATTTTAACCGACTTAACCTCAAAAATTTCTTATTATTTTTTTTAATTACGGTCATGTTTTTCATAGGTAAGCGGTCTATGCGGTAATTACAATGACAACCAAGTGGACGACTTCCAAACTCCGTCGGGCGGTGTTCCCGAAGTGTCGGCTCGTCTTTTCGGTGACTCGTGGAGGATGCAATCTTATTGTCCGGAGGCGGAAGAGGTTTCCGATACGTGCCAGCAGAGGCCAGATCGTAGGACTTGGGCGGTCAAGAAATGCGGGATCCTGAAGAGTAACGTCTTTGCCGCTTGTCATTCCGAGGTCCCCGTCGATGTCTATTATGAGAAATGCGTGTTCGATTCTTGCGCCTGCGACGAAGGCGGAGATTGCGAATGTTTGTGCACTGCTCTGGCGGCTTACGCTCAAGAATGTAACAGCAAGGGAGTGCCGGTCACTTGGAGATCGCAGGAGTTATGTCGTAAGTAGAATTTTGTTGAATTAATAAATTTTATGAAGCTTTGCTGTATGACATGCAAACCTCTAGGAAAAAAAGCTACAGAATCAAGTTTTTTTTTAATTCATTCCAAAGAAGGTTAACGAAAATACCTATTTAATTTCAAGATAAGAGTTCCTTAGCAAATATTGATCTTAGGGCTCCCGTATCCCTCATTCAAACGTGACTTGCCGCTCTTTTCTCCAGAGCTTCCAAACAAAAGTTTTACTAGATGTAGGTGGCGACACAACTACCAAATCTCTAATTATCCCGTATATTTTTATTTGTAGCAAGAATCCACTCCACCACAAATATCTAACTATATACAATTTCTGGTACCCATGACAACCACGGAAAATATCAAGAAGAGGTTATATACTTCTCAATATAGCTTTTTGTTTTGAACACATTTTGATCGGAAACTATTTTACAGTTCATCTGTGATTTTTAAAGACCCGTAGATACTTAACTTCATTTGAAGGTCGTTTAGCTGAATTTAGTTTGATTCGACGTTAAGGATTTTTTTTGGTGACATTTTGCGCTGATTACAATAACAGATTTTTTTAGTTATTATTATTCCTACAGGTTATATTAAAAAAAAAAAAACAACTTTAAACGACCTTCAAATGCAAACAAGACGACAGCTACGATTTATATTATTTAACACGAACACAAAAAATCCCCAGTGGCATTCTTTATGTTACGTCTTGTTTTCAGTATTACCGATTTTTAGTGTACTTTAGGACATATCTAAATAAATTATTTATGTTGTATTTACATTTTCAATTTGAAACATCGCCATCTATTCACAGACCGTTGAACTATTTTGCAATGCCAACAGACTAAAACTCTCTCAGAATGTTATTCTAGTTACATTCGCTAAGACGTAACTCCCATCGTTATACGTAACATTTAATGTACTTTTATAATATATGACAGTACACAATAATCATACGCCAGTAAGACTAAAAAGCATTTCTATATTTGCAGTTTAGTTTTTTTAACACTAAAATTTGCAAGTATAATTTGCATAAATATTGAAATTCTTTGTGGACGCAGTTGCGTAAGGACCTATTCAATCGAATAGTTGCTATAGTTTTACAATTTAAACAATAATTATTGTGCGGTGTATCGGCGCGTTTTCAACGTAGCAAATGTTCGTCTTAAACAGGATTTAAATTTTTTTCTAGCAATTCAATGCGACGAAAGATGCTCAAAATACAGCCCCTGCGTCTCATCCTGCCCACTGGAAACATGCGACAACCTACTTTTGCAGAATCCGCTGACAAAACTGTGCAAAGAGGACTCGTGCGTTGAGGGTTGCGCACCGAAGCCATGCCCTCCAGATCATGTTTTTGCCAATTCCTCGTACTTGGACTGCGTGCCGAAAAGCATCTGCAAGCCGATCTGTCTAGAAGTGGACTCCATCATCTATTACGAAGGCGACAAAATGGAAGAGGATGAATGCCACACTTGTTTCTGTTCGCGAGGGAAGAAAACTTGCAAGGGGCAACCGTGCCCCGTTCCTACCGAACCCACTGTGCCTCACGACGGGAGCCCTAAGTGTAAACCCGGATGGACCGATTGGATAAACCAGGACAAATCTGTTCCGACGAAGACCGGAAAATTGGTGAAGGAGAAGGATGTGGAACCTCTACCGACTAATATTGTCATGGTGAGTAAAATAACGTTTTAAACATTTTTAACATTTTTTTTATATAAAGAATACAGAAGTTTTTGTTTAATTTTTTGTTTTTACATGTCCTTTTTTATACAATAATAAAAAATAATAAAGCCTATTTAACAACACGCTCAAAAATGACTTTTGCAACAATGAATTTTTCTGTAATTGTTCATAATTGTTTAAAATATTTAAGAAAATTGAAAAAATGATCACCATATTCAATTGTACCTGTAATTTTTTTTACAGTTGTACGCGAAAGTAAGCAAAATAATTATATTTTGTCTCCGAATCAAAAAGATTCCGATACAAAAGTTGTAGATTATGAAAAAATCTGCAACTTTTATAAAGTTTACTATTTGACATAACCTCAAAACTTCCGGTAAAAATGCGACCCTGTATTGAAAAATGCAATTAAATTAAAAATTTCTTTTTTGTTATTTTTAGAATCAACTAATCGGGAGTAGCCGTTGCGAACGTAGCAAGATTGTCGATATTGAATGCAGAACTGTCGGAAAACACGTGTCGTACAAAGAGACGGGACTGGATGTCGAGTGCAGCCTGGAAAGGGGCTTAATTTGCAATTCCGGAAAGCAGAAATGCGTTGATTTCGAAATACGCGTGTTGTGTCAGTGCGGTAAGTTAAATTATCATTTACGGACTAATAAATTGTCTAATAAATTGTCTAATAAATTCAATATTAATTGACTAATAAATTCAATATAACTTTGTAAATTATTAGTTTCTGTCTTATTTAATCTGATAACACGTTAGAAAAAATTTGCATACTAATCTGGAGATACATATAACTCTGCAGATTTAAAACTGTTGCGAGAAAATACCAATTTCAGAAAAATTATCAAATTTAATTCAACGAATTTGATTTACCCATCCTACAAATTTCCTATTCTTGATTTATTTCGGTTCTCCGCTAATCATTTCTAAACCTACAATGAAATAACAAATCCCTCATTTATTTAGACGAACTACCAACACCACCATCTGAAATTCTGACAACTGCACCATCTCTACCTGAAGCGTTAACCACCTTGAAACCAGAATGCCCTCCTGACTACAAATGGGACGATTGTGCAATACATTGCGACAGAATATGCCATTACCACATGGGCGTCGTAAAGCAACGCGGCCAATGCTCCGATGATAAGAAATGTATCGGCAAGTGCATGCCCGTCGACAAGGAAATCTGCCCGAAGGGATACTTCTGGAACAGTGACGATTCGTGCATCGAAAAAGGCGACTGTTTCTGCAGAACTGACACTGGAACTATAGTAAAGGTAAGTTTTGATTGTTCGTTTTTTTGTGTTGATTTTAATTTTGTTTTTTGTGTTTTAGCCTGGACAAGTTATACAAGATGGAGAATGCTTTAATTGTCAATGTATTGATAATATTTTTTCTTGTACCGATTCTTGTGCCACTGATATTATTGAGGTAGATCCGGAGTTTGTTGACCAACAGGAGGGGAATCCCATATTGGGCGGAACTACTGCTACACCACCAAAGGAATGTAATCCAGATCTGTAAGTTAAATTTCTTTTAAAAAAGGATCTTTTTATGCGTCTTGCACTTCCCGCGACAGTTGTTTGCTCTTGGTTCATTTACGTTAGTTATTTGTTGCGTCATGACTTTTTCTTTTTTGCTCCACGGACAACAACTCCTAAATAGCGGAGATCTGACCTTGAAACCGGATTTCTAAAACTCTTACCAAGAGATGTTAGCGGCGAAACTTGGTAGCCTAATAAAACTAAAAGCGTCATCAGCAACACCAAATTCCCTGTTTTTAAAGAAGATGTCGATGACATAAAATGTAAATATCGTGGTAAACATAACCCACAGATAAATAACTTAATTCAGTGGTTCCCAAACTTTTCCTAGTCGCGGCGACAAATACGAAGTCGAAAATCCGCTGAGCCTTATCACGTAGAAGGGGATATTAATCGTTTATTGAAATCCAAAACTCTGTCAATCCCATGCTGCCAAATTTTGTTTTCAAACTGCTATGACAAGATAAGATTCTCTTCTTCTGCTGAAGTAAATTCAGACGGAACTAGTGTTAAATGGATTTTGAATACACGCAAACTTATCGAACTTTCATTTGGAACATATTTTTCTACGCAGATAACTAGCTGTGATAAGTGCTCCTCAAACATGGTTTTTATATCCTGAGAAAGGTCACGTTCATTTGACGTCAAAATAGCTGTAATATTAAGAAACAATCTTTATCTGCATCTTTATTCAATTTTCTTCTCCATACTTTTTTATACAGGGTGTCTCAACTGTGCGATCTTGGAAGATTGTGCCTCTGTTAATGAAGATATTTTAAAACTGATTTCACTCATATATACAGAACGCCGAGGCGCACATCTTAAAATTATTAGCGTGTATACAGGTGTTCCATAAGGTAGTACCAACCCAAACTTATGTTTTTTTAAATGGAACAATCTATATTTCGGCACAATTTTGAATTCCACGCAAAATTTTACGACAATGAAAAATAACATTACCTACCCTAAACTTTATACTTTTTGGTTTATTGGCATTTTTATGGAAAAACAGCAGTCTAAGAAAAAATGTATATCTCAATACCTGTTTTTAATTTTATTGCGCAAGCTTAGATTATGATTAAGTAAGAAGTGTTCTATTATTGTGATTATCATATCCAAATTGTGTACAGGATGGTCATAATCTGCAACAAAATATAGCAAACAGTTTTTCCTAAGAAAGTTAATTTTTTTAAATGGAACACCATGTATTTAATTAATTTTTTGAATTCTATGCATCGTTCTGCACAAAAAAGTACTAGCACACACCAGTGCTAAAATAAACAATTGCAGAGATAACTATCTATTCTTCTTCATAAAAAAATCTACTTTTCGATCAATAAGTGCTTCTACACCTACATTAACCATTAAACCAGCTAAGTATTTACCTAAATTACTGTTTTCTCGCATGATTTCATCTTTTTTTTTAATAAATCAAAACATTTGACCACATCTGAAACTTAATATTATAATTTGAAATAAAATTTTACTTATACCCTGTAGGCTATAAAAAACTGTGCTAAACAAGTTGTTAAGGTATCTCTGTCAGTGGTGGTGATATTATTAGGTTAGATTTGCATAATTCTTGGAAATATGACGAAATTTTCTTAGGAGGAACTAATTGACATGGTGTGGGTTCTTGGCGATTGCAACAATAATTCGTTATGCACAAAAAAATACTAGCACACACTAGTGCTAAAATAAAGCGTTGAACAGAAATAAATTTTCTTCTTCATAAAAATTTATATAAAATTACCGTTATAAATTTCTATTTCTTGCAAAACAATATTAAATATTGATCTTTATGGAAAAATAAATGTACAGTGCTTGATATTGAGATGATTTTATTTGAAGATAAGTACAACAACCCCTGCTCTTTAACAACAACTTTATATCAGCTTTCTACCTTAATATAGGTAAAACTACGAGAGCTGAAGGTGAGTCATCGCCTAAAAACGTAAGAACAGACGCATAAACAAGCACTCTATTTCTTTCTAACGCACGGGAATGGTCTGTAACGTATCAGCAAAATAACAGCTGGAACCGATGACTCACCTTCAGGTCTCGTAGTTTTAGCTATAGCTTGTTTAGCACAGTTTTTCATAGCCTACAGGGTATAAGTAAAATTTTATTTCAAATTAAAATATTAAGTTTCAGATGTGATCAAATGTATTGATTTATTAAAAAAAGGATGAAATCATGCGAGAAAACAGTAATTTAGCTAAATACTTAGCTGGTTTAATGGTTAATGTAGGTGTAGAAACACTTATTGATAGAAAAGTCGAAATTTTTTTGAAGAAGACTAGTTATCTCTGCCTCAAATCTCGCCAGCCAATATAAAGCGCGGGTCCCTTCCAGTTATACATACTATATACAGTTCACTTCTCACGACTGACCAAAATATCTAAATATGACATTAGTAAATTTATTTTCTTTAGCTAACTTTGAATGATACTCACTAATCATATCTAATCGTATCTAATACCAGAATAACCTGCCATTTAAGAATAGTTTTTAAAATGGTATAACATTTGCTATGTTGTGCTACAGAAAAAAAATATTGTTGTTTTACTGCAAAATGAGCTTATTTTGAAATTATTTCAATAAATAGAATTTCAAATGAAAACACTAGTCAAATTGATGTGACGGGTGTTTATTCAGGGAAAACGCCCCAAATTTAAATAGGTTAAGGAATTTTTGTTACATTTTTAACTGTAGAATTATATTTTTTCGTTTTTTATGTTTACCAATTATACAATTTTAAAAACATTATTTGAAATAACTTGCCAAGTATTTAAAATTTAGCAGATGATTTATTTCCATAAAAAGATGTAAAAATGTTGTCATTTTTTTAGGGCATTGATTTCATTTGCTATAAAGCCCCTAATTTGTATTCAGAGCAAAGAAATCTAAACGACAATGCTATTAGAAGAATCTAAGTTTACTATTTCCCCATTATTGCATTTCAATATTAAATTTTTTTAATTTTGTTTTGCAGATTTATGGACCTCGTTCAAGGTGATCAACCGTTACCAGATTCCGCATTCAGCGCGAGCTCTCACCTGGACCTATTCCTACCCGAGTATGTACGATTCGACAGCGAGACAAGCAAATCTTGGAAACCGAAGAAAGACGACAAAAAACCGTTCATCGAAATCAACTTGGAACGACAGGAACCAGTCTACGGCGTCGTCATTAAGGGCAACCCCAAATACGACCAATACGTTACCAGCTACAAAGTACAGTTCACACCCGACAACGTACAGAAGTTTGTGTATGTCCGTGGAAAAGACAAAAAGATACAGGTAAAAATTTACGTTATTTATTAATTAATTATAGTTTTTTCCCTTTAAATCATTTATTAAAACCAATTCGACACCTACATATATGTTATTCATGGTTGTTTTTTTGTTTCTGTTTTTTTGTTTACGTTTGACGTATTTATACGTTCTTTTTAACTGATTAATAAGTTTTAATTCATTAATTAAAATTAATTAGTTAATTAAACTTTTAATAAATGTTAATTAGTTAATTAAAATTAATTAATTAATTAAAATTAATTACTTAATTAAAATTAATTAATTAAAATTAATTTAAAATGTAGTTACAATTAATTAATTTTTTTTTCTCAGGTATTTAGAGGATCTTCTGATGCCAGCACCCCATCTAAGGAAATATTCTACAAGCCATTTGAAGCTCGCAAGGTGAGAATAGTTCCGCAGACGTGGCACGAAGAAGCAGCCTTGCGCGTCGAATTGATTGGTTGTTCGGAATTCAAACCTACGGAGCCGTCAATTCTGACGACAACCGTCAGACAGGAGCTTTGCATGGACGATATGGGCGTTGAAAATGGTAACTTGAAAACCAGTCAAATAGCCGTAAGTTCGGAACATTCTCCGCGACGTTCGAAAAAACATCTGAAGATCAACGGCAAGAGTGCCTGGCAGCCATACGCGAGTACCCTATCCGAGTTTGTTATGGTAAATTAAAAATTTTTATAGATTTTTAACAATTAAAAAAATTCTTTTCCATGCGTATTTTAGTTTGACTTTTTGGAGCCGAGAAATTTGACGGGCATGAAGACTCAGGGCGGGGATAAGGGATGGGTGGTGCAGTACAAACTGAAGTATTCGACGGACAAGCAGCAGTGGAGTCCGATTGTCGACGAAAACTTGAATGAGGTTGTATTTGACGGAAATTTCGATCATAACACGCCAGTTACGAATCAGTTCAAGATGCCTGTGCAGCTGCGGTATTTGAAACTGGAGCCCGTCAAGTGGGAGAAGAATATTCAGATGCGGGTCGAGCCGTTGGGTTGCTTTATAACATATCGTAAGTAATTTTTTCATTATTTTTTTTGTAATAACAAACTTACTCCAGTCTTTTGCTACAGAAAAATGTTTATAACTTTTCCAAAGCCGTTCGAATAGCGAACATAAATCTATCAGTTGCTGCAGAAAAATGTTATAACTTTTGCAAAAATTGCTGCATAAATTTCTATCATGCCTCAAATTATAGGTAATTGAAAGACCTAGGAGCCCTTCGACGCTCGGAGTTTTACCCCCCCACGAAAATAACCCCTAAAAGGCGATGATATCCGTTCGAATAGCGAACATAAATCTATCAGTTGCTACAGAAAAATGTTTATAACTTTTGCAAAAATTGTTGCATAAATTTCTATCATACCTCAAATTGTAGGTAATTGAAAGACCTAGTAGCCCTTCGACGCTCGGAGTTTTACCCCCCCGAAAATAACCCCTAAAAGGCGATGATATCCGTTCGAATAGCGAACTTAAATCTATCAGTTGCTGCAGAAAAATGTTTATAACTTTTGCAAAAATTGTTGCATAAATTTCTATCATACCTCAAATTGTAGGTAATTGAAAGACCTAGTAGCCCTTCGACGCTCGGAGTTTTACCCCCCCCGAAAATAACCCCTAAATGGCGATTATATCCGTTCGAATAGCGAACATAAATGTATCAGTTGCTGCAGAAAAATGTTTATAACTTTTGCAAAAATTGTTGCATAAATTTCTATCATACCTCAAATTGTAGGTAATTAAAAGACCTAGTAGCCCTTCGACGCTCGGAGTTTTGCTCCCCCCCGAAAATAACCCCTAAATGGCGATGATATCCGTTCGAATAGCGAACATAAATCTATCAGTTGCTGCAGAAAAATGTTTATAACTTTTGCAAAAATTGTTGCATAAATTTCTATCATACCTCAAATTGTAGGTAATTAAAAGACCTAGTAGCCCTTCGACGCTCGGAGTTTTGCTCCCCCCGAAAATAACCCCTAAATGGCGATGATATCCGTTCGAATAGCGAACATAAATCTATCAGTTGCTGCAGAAAAATGTTTATAACTTTTGCAAAAATTGTTGCATAAATTTCTATCATACCTCAAATTGTAGGTAATTGAAAGACCTAGTAGCCCTTCGACGCTCGGAGTTTTACCCCCCCCGAAAATAACCCCTAAAAGGCCATGATATCCGTTCGAATAGCGAACTTAAATCTATCAGTTGCTGCAGAAAAATGTTTATAACTTTTGCAAAAATTGTTGCATAAATTTCTATCATACCTCAAATTGTAGGTAATTGAAAGACCTAGTAGGTCTTCGACGCTCGGAGTTTTACCCCCCCGAAAATAACCCCTAAAAGGCGATGATATCCGTTCGAATAGCGAACATAAATGTATCAGTTGCTACAGAAAAATGTTTATAACTTTTGCAAAATATGTTGCATACATTTGTATCATACCTCAAATTGTAGGTAATTGAAAGACCTCGTAGCCCTTCGACGCTCGGAGTTTTACCCCCCGAAAATAACCCCTAAAAGGCGATGATATCCGTTCGAATAGCGAACATAAATCTATCAGTTGCTACAGAAAAATGTTTATAACTTTTGCAAAAATTGTTGCATAAATTTGTATCATACCTCAAATTGTAGGTAATTGAAAGACCTCGTAGCCCTTCGACGCTCGGAGTTTTACCCCCCCGAAAATAACCCCTCAAAGGCGATGATATCCGTGCGAATAGCGAACATAAATCTATCAGTTGCTACAGAAAAATGTTTATAACTTTTGCAAAAATTGTTGCATAAATTTCTATCATACCTCAAATTGTAGGTAATTGAAAGACCTAGTAGCCCTTCGACGCACGGAGTTTTACCCCCCCGAAAATAACCCCTAAAAGGCGATGATATCCGTTCGAATAGCGAACATAAATCTATCAGTTGCTACAGAAAAATGTTTATAACTTTTGCAAAAATTGTTGCATAAATTTCTATCATACCTCAAATTGTAGGTAATTGAAAGACCTAGTAGCCCTTCGACGCTTGGAGTTTTACCCCCCCCCGAAAATAACCCCTAAAAGGCGATGATATCCGTTCGAATAGCGAACATAAATTTATCAGTTGCTACAGAAAAATGTTTATAACTTTTGCAAAAATTGTTGCATAAATTTCTATCATACCTCAAATTGTAGGTAATTGAAAGACCTAGTAGCCCTTCGACGCTCGGAGTTTTACCCCCCCGAAAATAACCCCTAAAAGGCGATGATATCCGTTCGAATAGCGAACATACATCTATCAGTTGCTACAGAAAAATGTTTATAACTTTTGCAAAAATTGTTGCATAAATTTCTATCATACCTCAAATTGTAGGTAATTGAAAGACCTAGTAGCCCTTTGACGCTCGGAGTTTTACCCCCCCGAAAATAACCCCTAAAAGGCGATGATATCCGTTCGAATAGCGAACATAAGTCTATCAGTTGCTACAGAAAAATGTTTATAACTTTTGCAAAAATTGTTGCATAAATTTGTATCATACCTCAAATTGTAGGTAATTGAAAGACCTCGTAGCCCTTCGACGCTCGGAGTTTTACCCCCCCCGAAAATAACCCCTAAAAGGCGATGATATCCGTTCGAATAGCGAACATAAATGTATCAGTTGCTACAGAAAAATGTTTATAACTTTTGCAAAATATGTTGCATAAATTTGTATCATACCTCAAATTGTAGGTAATTGAAAGACCTCGTAGCCCTTCGACGCTCGGAGTTTTACCCCCCGAAAATAACCCCTAAAAGGCGATGATATCTGTTCGAATAGCGAACATAAATCTATCAGTTGCTACAGAAAAATGTTTATAACTTTTGCAAAAATTGTTGCATAAATTTGTATCATACCTCAAATTGTAGGTAATTGAAAGACCTCGTAGCCCTTTGACGCTCGGAGTTTTACCCCCCCGAAAATAACCCCTAAAAGGCGATGATATCCGTTCGAATAGCGAACATAAATCTATCAGTTGCTACAGAAAAATGTTTATAACTTTTGCAAAAATTGTTGCATAAATTTCTATCATACCTCAAATTGTAGGTAAGTGAAAGACCTCGTAGCCCTTCGACGCTCGGAGTTTTACCCCCCCGAAAATAAACCCTAAAAGGCGATGATATCCGTTCGAATAGCGAACATAAATCTATCAGTTGCTACAGAAAAATGTTTATAACTTTTGCAAAAATTGTTGCATAAATTTCTATCATACCTCAAATTGTAGGTAATTGAAAGACCTAGTAGCCCTTCGACGCTCGGAGTTTTACCCCCCCGAAAATAACCCCTAAAAGGCGATGATATCCGTTCGAATAGCGAACATAAATCTATCAGTTGCTACAGAAAAATGTTTATAACTTTTGCAAAAATTGTTGCATAAATTTCTATCATACCTCAAATTGTAGGTAATTGAAAGACCTAGTAGCCCTTCGACGCTCGGAGTTTTACCCCCCCGAAAATAACCCCTAAAAGGCGATGATATCCGTTCGAATAGCCAACATAAATCTATCAGTTGCTGCAGAAAAATGTTTATAACTTTTGCAAAAATTGTTGCATAAATTTGTATCATACCTCAAATTGTAGGTAATTGAAAGACCTAGTAGCTCTTCGACGCTCGGCGTTTTACCCCCCCGAAAATAACCCCTAAAAGGCGATGATATCCGTTCGAATAGCGAACATAAATCTATCAGTTGCTACAGAAAAATGTTTATAACTTTTGCAAAAATTGTTGCATAAATTTGTATCATACCTCAAATTGTAGGTAATTGAAAGACCTAGTAGCTCTTCGACGCTCGGCGTTTTACCCCCCCGAAAATAACCCCAAAAAGGCGATGATATCTGTTCGAATAGCGAACTTAAATCTATCAGTTGCTACAGAAAAATGTTTATAACTTTTACAAAAATTGTTGCATAAATTTCTATCATACCTCAAATTGTAGGTAATTAAAAGACCTAGTAGCCCTTCGACGCTCGGAGTTTTGCCCCCCCGAAAATAATCCCTAAATGACGATGATATCTGTTCGAATAGCAAACGTCAGAAAGATTTTATAACTTGTGAAAAAATTGTTGTAAATTGATTGAATTGTTATTTGATATTGCTTTTTTAGCTATTGAAAAGGAGGAGATAATAGTGGTACCAAGTGATTGCAATTACTGTCCTGGTGTATCAAATGTTCTGCAGAACACAACTTGCGACTGCGAAGGAGAAAAATACTGGAACGGAGAAAAATGCGTTATAAGACCCGAGTGTCCATGCATTGTTGGACATATGACGTAAGTAATTTTTTTTGTACTAATAAATACAATTTTTGTGTTCAATTTTTCAATAATTTGTAATAATAATTTAGTAGTTTTTTTGTCATCTAATTTTTTTTGTTGCTAATTTTTTTTTTCAGGTATGCTGTTGGCCAATCGTACATCAATGAAGAGTGCAAGGAGTGCTTCTGCATGCTTGGTGGTGTTGAATCCTGCAAGGACAAACAATGCAATAAATGCAAAGAAGTAAGTTTTTCGCGAAACACCCTAAAAAGAGAAACATAACCTAACTTTTTTACTTTTTCTACGAAGGGACTACAAAGTAAGATTACGAGCACGTGTGGCTGCGTGTGCACCCCGTGTCCTGAAGGGGAGGTCCTCTGCCCCACGAGCAACATCTGCATCAAAAAGTCGAAATGGTGCGACGGAGTTACCGACTGCCCCGACGATGAAGTCAACTGCGTTACGACAACCGTAGCTCCAACGACTACGGAGCAACCGTTGAACGACTGTCCGGTGCCTGTTTGCGCCCCGGGATATCTAATAAAGGAGAAGATTATGCGGAATTCGGACTTCAACTACAAGAATTTCCTGGCTACGATGTTCAATAGGAAACCCACAAAGCAGATTACGAAGACGAAGTATTCGTATACTAAGTCGAAGAGGCCAAAAGGTATTTTATTGTTTTGAGAGAACGTGTATTCTCTGTTATGATTTATGTAAAATAAAATTAGTTTGAAATAGAGAAATAAAAAGATGCTAATTATTGAAGTGATTACATAAATAACTCAAACTATATCAATTTTATTTTAAATTATTTTGTATTTCAGCATTTGCTGGCAGTACGTTACAAAGACCAGAAACAATAGAATCCAGCTTGAAGCTTCAAGAGAAACAAAAATGCAAGATTTATATCTGCGTTCCGATTGTTGAGAGTATCGAATGCCCACCTGCGTCGTGTCCCCCTGGGTACACCCCTGTTTATAATCCTACAAGTGTCGAGAAGGAATTCTGTGCTGGGTAAGTAAAAAAATATTTTTGTTTTTTCGTTTGTAAATTATGCAGTGTTGCACAACAAGCTGCCATTTTTAACTAAAATATTTTGAGTTTTTGGTTACATCATGTTTTCCGAGAAGTGGTGTCAATTTTCGTACTTCAATTGGAACACCTTGTATTTTATAGCATTTTCTATTTGTTCTATTTGTTATTACTTTTCAAAAAAAATATGCCTTCTTTCTATTAAAAACCAAAATTAAAATTGAATTTTATTCACGTCCTATCACGTGATTGAAAACGCTCTGTAATTGGCTCAGTCTCCAGTGACGTCATTCATTAGTACGCTTAGAGCGCGTTCGGTTTGTCAGGGTAGGGTATGGGGAGAGCAATGCTCAGATAACCTGGGTCGGCTGTCTCTCTCTTATATGCAGATAAACGCCGTATGACTCCGCCTATTATGCAGCACGTCACTCTCACCGTTCAATGCCGGGTTATCCGAACGCGCTCTTATGCTTCTCCCGTTTGAATTTAATAGCACTAAAGTACCATGTAAGCATAACTTTGTAGGTTAGAATAGCCTTAACCTTAAGCTGTCAGATCGGATAATACCTGGTTCGAAAATACGATAGATAACTTATTCTAGTCAGTTTTACTTATGTCGAAGTAATCTTCACAACAAAAAACACTTGTAGTGGCCGCTATGTATTTCATTTGGATTTCTACGAGCCAACCACTTTCTTCGCAGTTTCAAATCTTGCGGAACAGCTACAAATAGTTTATCCGGAGTTTTTCTTGACGTATTTCTGCATTGTGAATTTATACACCATTTATAACTCATTTTTATGTATAAATTGTGAAAGCAACACATCATACAACACAATTACCTAACGGCGACGATGCCAATGCTGACAGACTATATGGGCCGATTCGACATCTACTATCGGGTGACGTCACACAACAGAAAGTATCGTTTTGGCGGGACTTTTTGTGATTCAATTTTTAACGCTGATTTTTATTGAAATATTGAGGAAATAATTTAAAAAAATAATACAATTAAATAATTACAAAAAATAATGCATTTACAATGTAGAGTAAAGGAATAAACACACTAAGATGGTTTTCCAATAATAGTCAAATACCCTATTAAAACTGCAGCAACAATCATATGTTAAAAAGAATCAAAACATGTTTAGGACAAAACGCAATGTTTTAGAACATTTACTAAAATAGAAATAAATAGTTTTTGGAGTTTACTTAGTTGATGTTATTTTATTTAAAATTTTGTCTGTTTCATTTTTGCTACTCTTATAATTTTATAATCATAATAATTAAAAACTTTATTAATGACTTAAAAACCTTCAATGATATTTTGTTTATTTCTAGTTGTTCAACTAAACAACTGTTTACCAATGCAATATAGATATAGAGTGATGTTTAAAGATGAAGTTTCTAGTGTGATGTTTAAAAATTGATTTAAGTAGGTAAAAATGCAATTTAGGTATAAGACATTTTAAACAAAGTTGATCTAAAATTTTCGCAAAATTCTAAAATGCCTTTATATGGCAACCCTATCACCTATTGAAAAATCGACTTTTAGTAATTTCCTCGAGTTTAACTTTTATCTTATAATTTGAATACTCACTACACTGTATAATACTTATATGACTCGATTTGTCGAAAATATGTAACCTGCACAACAATTTAGCCGGACACCTTTTTTCCAATGGTCACAGCGGATAATTTATAAATGAATGTAACTTTTCATCTGTAATTATTTATTGAAAAAATTGAATATCTCAAAAATGACACATGACAATCTCTCATTTCATTTGGTTCTCCATATACTTCTACTGGCAGCTCGTCGTGAAAGACCCTGTATAATAAATATTGTAATCTATAATTCAAAATTTATCTTTTAAAGGTACAAGTGTAATTTGCCTGACGCTATCTGCAACGTAACTGGAAGAACGTTCAACTCTTTCGATAATACAGAATTCAAGTACGATATTTGTAACCACGTCGTGGCCAGGGATTTGTTGAACAGCCAATGGGATGTCGCATGTAAGTTTTAATAATAATTTTACGTTCTAATCTTTAAAAAATAACTAGAGATTACATATTATTCATCTACAATATTTTATTTTTGTTTCTTGTCGGAAACAGTACGCAAACACTGCAACGAAAAGACTTGCCACCTTAAGGTCCTCATCAACCACCACGTCGACACGTTCGTAATCTACCCCGATCTAAAAACCGTCAAATACAACAATTTTAAGTATTCCGTCGACCAGATGGAGAAAGTCAGCAAACAGTCGGATTCCTTCAAAATATCGCATTTGGGTGAAACTCTTCTATTCTCGTCGTTGAAATATGGCTTTTGGGTGACCGTTGACAAGCTTGGGAATGTCAAAGTGGGAATTTCTACGGAGCTCATGGGTAAAGTAGATGGACTCTGCGGATATTATAGTGGGACTTCAGACGATGATAAACGTAAACCTGACGGAACGCTGGCGAAAACGTCGGTGGAGTTTGGAGACAGCTGGGCTTACGGGGATCAGGGAGATTGTGAGGTTAGGACCTGCCCGAAGGAGATTGAGGATAAGGCTATTGAGATCTGTAATAAAGTCAAGTAAGTTTTTGTATTAAGTATTTTCTAAAAATCCCCTCACTAAAATAGAGCTCTTGGAAAGGTATAATTTTCAGGATTAATTGCCTAATTTATATGTTAGTTGGGGGTGTATACAAATAATTTTTATCATGTCAAGATTTCTTGTAATTTCACAATTAAGTGAATCTTGACATTATGGCTGCTAAATTGGACTTTTCTAAAAATTCCTTGCGTAAAATAGAGGTATTAGAAAGGTATAATTTTCAGGATTAATTGCCTAATTTATCTGTTAGTTGGGGGTAAATAGAAATTATTTTTATCACATCAAGTTTTCTTGAAATTTCATAATTAGGTAGGCTTACCATGGAATAAAGTTTATTTTACACGTCCCGGTTTGACCGGGACAGTCCCGGTTTGAGAGATCGGTCCCGGTGTCCCAGATGCTTTGGCATTATGTCCCGGTTAAATTTCTTAACATACTATCACAGATTTCTATCTTAGTTGTCAGCAAGTTGAAATATTTTAGAAATGTACAAAGAGCGCAAATCAAATTTTCTCTGTCAAGAAAACTGCCCTCATGCTTTTGATGCTGCCTTTTATGAGAAAAATACAAATTATCATGATTTGAAGGTTATCAGCAACAAAGTGTTAAATAGTGACTAATCGATTAACGTTTGTTACAATATTTCAACGCAATTCCACAATTTCGAATTTATAGAACGAATGTATCTCTGTTACAGAAAAATGTGAAAACTTTTACAAAAATTGTTTATCATTTCTCTGCTCAACGAAATTGTAGATGAAAAACATCCATATGAAAATATTATGTAGAGCACCGACTGGAGGAAATTTATATTTTAGTTGGCTACGTAAATAAAATGCTTATATTTTTTAAAAAAATGTTCGAATAACTTTCTATCATACACAAAATTGTAGGTTATTAGTTCGGTTAGTCATACATGAATGCTCCGAGGCGAACTACTGAGGTGTCTTCATTTGAACATGGAATATACATTTCGGTGTTCTGGTTTAGCAAAATATTTATAACTTTTCCAAAAATGACTGCGTAATTTTCTACCTTTAGTCGAAGAGGTATAATGGAGGTTGTGTAGTGCTTTGGTATTGATTTTAGAATATTATGTACAGGGTGTCCCACGCTATAAACAAAGTATATTAATGGGCTTAAAAAATCAAATTTACGTTTTTTCCATACATACAAGTTGCAGACAGTCATACGCTCTACAGCAAGAAAATATGTTGATGCTTACACAATATCCCACAACAACGTACCAACACAAACTTATGTTTGCTTAAATGGAACACTAGGTATATTATTGCAGTTCTCAGTAAGATTTTTATCCCAATTGTTTTGATATCAACTTATATTAGGCTTTTGTCAACTGTTTCTGAGATATTGTGGAATTAAAATCAAAAACAAGCATTCTTCAAAAAATCTTTCCGGGGTAACTAACAAGGATAAAACAAAGGAACTAATTTTGATAGTAAAAGTATCGCACTTTTTGACAGTTATTATTGATTTGCGATTCTAATATGACTTATCCCGAACAACTTGACATTTGCTAAATAATGTCAAATAGTTTAAGAATTTTAATTGGGACACCTATATATCCTGACTTACTTCAAAAGATCGACAACAGCTAAAAGTTATTAAGCATATAATTGGTCACTTGTGACTTAACAATAATAATACACAATAATTCAAAAATTAATGTTAAATATCCAGATTGGTCGACAATCTTGTTGGTCGAAATTCTACAATCTCACAAATGTAGTAATACTTCTGTTCATGTAACAATTTACAGCTATTGTAAACTGCTACTATGAATTTATGTCACAGTATCAGTAGTACTTTCATAAGAATAAATAATTAAATAAATTGATAATTGTAAACTGAATAAATAATAATTATTTCCGTCCATCATTTAAATATGAGTCAGTTTAGTGAATCCGAAATCGTTTATTAAACAACTCTATTAATGCACTATTTCTATTAATGCATGATTTGTTATAGCCAATCACACGACGTAAAGACGTCGTTTGATTAGCCAATCGAACATATTTGAAATGAAACCTTCCAATCAAAACATACCGCCCTCTAGAACTGTCAGTGTCAAATTATATAAATTGTCATCTAACCTAAAAAGACATTGGCGAAGAAAAATCTATGTAGACGACGCTAGAAGAATACGATCGACGAAAAAATTTTCTAACCAACTCGAATATTAAACGACGATTAATGATCGCGACAATTAAATTCGACAATTAAACAGTCTCGATCATTAATCGCTCTTTTTAATATACTTGTTGGTTAAATAACTATTTCAGTACGATTGTCAAGAGTGCACATGTCAGTCCTCTCAGGTCAACGCGTATAAGTCTCAAACTTCAAATTCTCGGTGGAAATATTACATTTTCCATTGTTTCCACAAAAATATTTTGGAAACGCCATCTTATTTTATTCTTCATGTTCGCCATCGTAGTTAATATCCCCATAAATTTCTTCCTCGGCGTTAGAGCAAGTCCGAGTATTCCAATGATAGTCTAACTTGACTTCATTTATTGTTCTACAAAATAAACGTTGGCATCTCAAATTTTATGCAATGGTTAAAACAGATAAATTTTTTTTTTATAATTTTTATGAAATGATAATCCTTGTATTTAGAAAAGTACGCTATCCAAAAATTGAAGTGGTTCAATAAGTAATTATATTCACAGGAATGTAATTATATTACATTCCTGTCCCGGTTTGGAATTTCATAATTATGGTAAGCCTATAATTAGGTAAATCTTGACATTATGGCGGCTAGATTGGACTTATCTAAAAATCCCTTGGGTAAAATTTGGGTATTAGAAAGATATAATTTTCAGGATTAATTGCCTAATTTATCTGTTCGTTGGGGGTGAATAGAAATAATTTTAATCCCGTCAAGTTTTCTTGAAATATCATAATTAGATAAATCTTGACTAATGGCTGCTAGATTGCACTTTTCTAAAGATTCCTTGGGTAAAATAGAGGTATTTAGAATAGTATGATTTTCAGGATTAATTACCTAATTTATCTGTTAGATGAACATGTTAAATAATAACTTATATTACGTCGAGTTTTCTTGAAATCTCACATAAAATGAGCCTTGACATTATGGTTGTTAAACTAGAATTTTTTAAAAATCTTCTGTCTAAAATAGGGTTAGAGAAAGTATAATTTGAAAAATTAATTTTTTTTCTCTATTGTAGGGATAATACGTTAGCCCCTTGTGCTGGTGCCGTCAACGTAGAAGCTTTTATATCCCGTTGCTTAGAAACAACGTGCGCTTGTCTCCAAGAAAATAAGGGCAACGAAACTGCGGAAGACAATTGCCGCTGTACCACCCTACAGGCTTTTGTCATCGATTGCATGCAGACTGATTCCACGTTAGAATTAGGCAATTGGAGAGCTCAACACAACTGCCGTAAGTTTTTTTTTTTTTTGTAATCCTTATTTATTTATTTTTTATTTATTTCTTAGCTATTTCTTGTAAGGCACCGTTGATGCCACAAGACTGCTACCGACGCCCTTGTGAACTAACCTGCGAAACCATAACTGACGCCAACGCCTGTCCAAAACTAGATACCGTTTGTTTTCCCGGATGTTATTGCCCACCAGGTTATGTTCGTCACGGAGAATCTTGCATCCAACCGGACTCCTGCCGTGATTGCGAGTGCAACGTTTTGCCGCATTTGCAGTACGTCACTTACGACGAGTCTAATTTTACGGTTAACGGGAACTGCGTTTACGTTATGTCTCGGGATATTGTGCAAGATGAGAAGGAGGAGCATAAGTTCCAGGTTTTGATCACGAATCATCCATGCGAGGATAAGCCGAGCAAGATGTGTGTCGGAAAAGTTACGATTCTGTTTGCCGGGCATAAAATTCATATATTTAGGGATGAGGTTAAGGGCCGATTGAAGATGATTGTCGATTCGGAGAGGATCTACGATTTTAGCGAGGTTGCCGATTGGATTGAGGTTAGGGAGACGACGTCGAAGCATTTTAAGATCTTGTTGAAGGCCGTGCAAGTTCAAGTAAGTTAATAATAGGATAAATTAAAATTAATGTATGTAAACTCAGTTTTTTCATATTATTCAATTACTGCAATATTTTTTTATACTTTTGTCCATAAATAATATTATACCTTTTCAAGTTCAAATAGGGTATTTGACTATATTAAAAATATGGCTTGTATTATAGTCATCCTAATAGATTACAGTTTAAGAAAACTATTTGTTATTACTTTTCAAAAAAAAATGTTCTTTATTTCTATTAAAAACCAAAATTAAAATTGAATTTTATTCACGTTCTATCACATGATTGAAAACGCTCTGTAATTGACTCAGTCTCCAGTGACGTCATTCGTTAGTACCTACGCTTAGAGCGCGTTCGGTTTGTCAGGGTAGGGTATGGGGAGAGCAATGCTCAGATAACCTGGGTCGGCCGTCTCTCTCTTATATGCAGATAAACACCGTATGACGTTTATTATTATTATGCAGCGCGTCACTCTCACCGTACAATACCGGGTTATACAAACGCGCTCTTATGCTTCTCCCATTTGAATTTAATAGCACTAAAGTGCCATGTAAGCATAACTTTGTAGGTTAGGATAGCCCTAACCTTAAGCTGTCAGATCAGATAATACCTGGTTCGAAAATACGATAGATAACTTATTCTAGTCAGTTTTACTTATGTCGAAGTAATCTTCATAACAAAAAACACTTGTATTGGCCGCTATTTATTTTATTTGGAATTCTACGAACCAACCACTTTCTTCGTAGTTTCAAATCTTGCGGAACAGCTACAAATAGTTTATCCGGAGTTTTTCTTGACGTATTTCTGCATTGTGGATTTACACACCATTTATAACCCATTTTTATGTAGAAATTGTGAAAACACATCATACAACACAATTACCAAACGGGACGATGCCGACGCTGACAGACCATATGGGCTGATTTGACATCTACTATCGGGTGACATCACACAACAGAAAGTATCGTTTTGGCGGGACTTTTTGTGATTCAATTTTTAACCCTGATTTTTATGAAATATTGAGGAATTAATTACGAAAAATAATGCATTTACAATGTAGAGTGAAGGAATAAACACACTAAGCTGGTTTTCCAATAATAGTCAAATACCCTATTGCTGGAGAGTTATCTTTGGATTTTATTCAGTTTAAAAGAAAATGATGATGTTCGTCTGTGATTTTAACTCTGTGTTTACTTCCATGGTGTTTCTCTGGAACGTCTTGATTTTTCGTTCTTTTTGAAACTCCGAGATCATTTTCAAGATTGCGCCAATCCCCGTTAGAATTATAAACAGCGCAAATTTATATTTTTGAGTTTACGGCGTCAACTTTGCTTTTATATAAGGCATTATGAGAACGTGGAAGGGTTCTTTTAATATACTAATTTGAATTGATTTTAATTTAATAATTTTAAATTTTTTAGGTTAGCGTCTATTATCCATCTCTAGGTGTTTCAGTAAAAGCTCCATCACACAAATACGGAGGAAAAATGGAAGGTCTTTGCGGAGACTGTAACAGACACAAAGAAAACGATTTTAAACTACCCAGTGGCCAATTGACCACAAATACCGACGACTTTGCTGTCGGCTGGTTATACGATAAAATCCCCGGCCAAACAAAAGAAACTTGCGCTCAAAGAGTTGAAGAACCATGCAAACCAATTCCTGCTGATGCTGATCCTTGTGATCAGTTACTCGATGTCCATAAATTTGGCTTGGTAAACTAAAATTTTAAAATGTATTGCCAACATTTTTATTAATTATTTTTTTTTTGATAGTGTCATCCGTTATTAGACCCTGGAATGTTCATTGAATGGTGTCGTAACGACATCTGTTCCGGAGACTACGGCCAAGCTTGTACCGCGATTGAAGCATACGCTAAAGAATGCACAGCATCCAACATCTGCGTAAATTGGCGAACCAACTTATGCCCAGCGAAAACTTGTCCTGCCGGACAGGAGTACCAAGCCTGCGGAACGAGTTGCCCCAAAACTTGCGAAACCGTCAGAGAAAAAGGAATAAATAAGAAATGTAACGAGTTGCCTGTTGAAGGATGTTTCTGTCCCGAAGGATTGGTAAGAAAATTATATAATTTTTTATGATTAATATATAATTTCCTTAATTTTTTTGTATTTTTAATTTGTTATTATTTTTTTAGGTTATGAGGAATAATACTTGCGTTGAGGAGAGAAAATGTGAAGTTTGCGACGATGAAGGACATAATCCTGGCGACACTTGGCAGAACGATGCTTGCACTATGTGCTCTTGTGTTGGCACCAATGTTAAGTGCGAGACCAAGCATTGCCCTAAGGTTGAGACACTCTGCGAAGATGGTTATAACAGCGTTAAGATGCCCTCGGATAAAATGCAGTGCTGTGATAAATATATATGCGGTAAGTGTCTTTACTAACTCTACTTTGTTATCGTGGATGTTATTTTTTGGAAGATGTTTTTTGTAACTTCAAGAAATCATACCGTCCTTCTCATGGGTTAGAATGGTATACTATGGCTTTTATATTGTGTATTGATGCATCAACAATAATTATTGTAAATTTCATCAAGATTCCTTTGTTCTTTTTTAAATTGTGATTTTTTTAGTGTTACTATTCACATTTTAGAACTTCTGGTAACTTCAAAAAATCATACCGTCCTTCTCATGGGTTGGAATGGTAAACTATAGCTTTTATATTGTGTATTGATGCATCAACAATAATTATTGTAAATTTCATCAAGATTCCTCGCTTATTTTTTAAATTGTGATTTTTTTAGTGTTACTATTCACATTTGGTAACTTCATATTCACTTCTGGTAACATCAAAAAATCATACCGTCCTTCTCATGGGTTAGAATGGTGTACTATGGCTTTTATATTGTGTATTGATGCATCAACAATAATTATTGTAAATTTCATCAAGATTCCTCGCTTATTGTTTTAAATTATGATTTTTTTAATGTTACTATTCGCATTTTAGAACCTTGGTAAATTCAAAAAATCATACCGTCCTTCTCATGGGTTAGAATGGTAAACTATGCCTTTTATATTGTATATTGATGCATGAACAATAATTATTGTAAATTTCATCAAGATTCCACACTTATTTTTTAAATTATGATTTTTTTAGTGTTACTATTCGCATTTTAGAACTTCTGGTAACTTCAAAAAATCATACCGTCCTTCTCATGGGTTAGAATGGTATACTATGATTTTTATATTGTGTACTGATTTATCAACAATAATTATTGTAAATTTCATCAAGATTCCCCGCTTATTTTTTAAAATTGTGATTTTTTAGTGTTACTATTCACATTTTAGAACTTCTGGTAAATTCAAAAAATCATACCGTCTTTCTCATGGGTTAGAATGGTAAACTATGCCTTTTATATTGTATATTGATGCATCAACAATAATTATTGTAAATTTCATCAAGATTCCTCGCTTATTTCTTTAAATTATGATTTTTTTAGTGTTACTATTCGCATTTTAGAACTTCTGGTAACTTCAAAAAAATCATACCGTCCTTCTCATGGGTTAGAATGGTATACTATGGCTTTTATATTGTGTATTGATGCATCAACAATAATTATTGTAAATTTCATCAAGATTCCTCACTTATTTTTCTAAATTATGATTTTTTTAGTGTTACTATTAACATTTTAGAACTTCTGGTAACTTCAAAAAATCATACCGTCCTTCTCATAGGTTAGAATGGTATACTATGGCTTTTATATTATGTATTGATGCATCAACAATAACTATTGGAAATTTCATCAAGATTCCTTGCTTATTTTTTTAAATTGTGATTTTTTTAGTGTTACTATTCACATTTTACAACTTCTAGGAACTTCAAAAAATCATACCATCCTTCTCATGGGTTAGAATGGTATACTATCACTTTTATATTGTGTATTGATGCATCAACAATAACTATTGGAAATTTCATCAAGATTCCTTGCTTATTTTTTTAAATTGTGATGTTTTTAGTGTTACTATTCACATTTTACAACTTCTAGGAACTTCAAAAAATCATACCGTCCTTCTCATGGGTTAGAATGGTATACTATCACTTTTATATTGTGTATTGATGCATCAACAATGATTATTGTAAATTTCGTCAAGATTCCTCGCTTATTGTTTTAAATTATGATTTTTTAGTGTTACTATTCACATTTTAGAACTTCTGGTAACTTCAAAAAATCATACCGTCCTTCTCATGGGTTGGAATGGTAAACTATAGCTTTTATATTGTGTATTGATGCATCAACAATAATTATTGTAAATTTCATCAAGATTCCTCGCTTATTTTTTAAATTGTGATTTTTTTAGTGTTACTATTCACATTTGGTAACTTCATATTCACTTCTGGTAACATCAAAAAATCATACCGTCCTTCTCATGGGTTAGAATGGTGTACTATGGCTTTTATATTGTGTATTGATGCATCAACAATAATTATTGTAAATTTCATCAAGATTCCTCGCTTATTGTTTTAAATTATGATTTTTTTAATGTTACTATTCGCATTTTAGAACCTTGGTAAATTCAAAAAATCATACCGTCCTTCTCATGGGTTAGAATGGTAAACTATGCCTTTTATATTGTATATTGATGCATGAACAATAATTATTGTAAATTTCATCAAGATTCCACACTTATTTTTTAAATTATGATTTTTTTAGTGTTACTATTCGCATTTTAGAACTTCTGGTAACTTCAAAAAATCATACCGTCCTTCTCATGGGTTAGAATGGTATACTATGATTTTTATATTGTGTACTGATTTATCAACAATAATTATTGTAAATTTCATCAAGATTCCCCGCTTATTTTTTAAAATTGTGATTTTTTAGTGTTACTATTCACATTTTAGAACTTCTGGTAAATTCAAAAAATCATACCGTCTTTCTCATGGGTTAGAATGGTAAACTATGCCTTTTATATTGTATATTGATGCATGAACAATAATTATTGTAAATTTCATCAAGATTCCTCGCTTATTTCTTTAAATTATGATTTTTTTAGTGTTACTATTCGCATTTTAGAACTTCTGGTAACTTCAAAAAAATCATACCGTCCTTCTCATGGGTTAGAATGGTATACTATGGCTTTTATATTGTGTATTGATGCATCAACAATAATTATTGTAAATTTCATCAAGATTCCTCACTTATTTTTCTAAATTATGATTTTTTTAGTGTTACTATTAACATTTTAGAACTTCTGGTAACTTCAAAAAATCATACCGTCCTTCTCATAGGTTAGAATGGTATACTATGGCTTTTATATTATGTATTGATGCATCAACAATAACTATTGGAAATTTCATCAAGATTCCTTGCTTATTTTTTTAAATTGTGATTTTTTTAGTGTTACTATTCACATTTTACAACTTCTAGGAACTTCAAAAAATCATACCGTCCTTCTCATGGGTTAGAATGGTATACTATCACTTTTATATTGTGTATTGATGCATCAACAATAACTATTGGAAATTTCATCAAGATTCCTTGCTTATTTTTTTAAATTGTGATGTTTTTAGTGTTACTATTCACATTTTACAACTTCTAGGAACTTCAAAAAATCATACCGTCCTTCTCATGGGTTAGAATGGTATACTATCACTTTTATATTGTGTATTGATGCATCAACAATGATTATTGTAAATTTCGTCAAGATTCCTCGCTTATTGTTTTAAATTATGATTTTTTAGTGTTACTATTCACATTTTAGAACTTCTGGTAACTTCAAAAAATCATACCGTCCTTCTCATGGGTTAGAATGGTATACTATCACTTTTATATTGTGTATTGATGCATCAACAATAACTATTGGAAATTTCAAGATTCCTTGCTTATTTTTTTAAATTGTGATGTTTTTAGTGTTACTATTCACATTTTACAACTTCTAGGAACTTCAAAAAATCATACCGTCCTTCTCATGGGTTAGAATGGTATACTATCACTTTTATATTGTGTATTGATGCATCAACAATAACTATTGGAAATTTCAAGATTCCTTGCTTATTTTTTTAAATTGTGATGTTTTTAGTGTTACTATTCACATTTTACAACTTCTAGGAACTTCAAAAAATCATACCGTCCTTCTCATGGGTTAGAATGGTATACTATCACTTTTATATTGTGTATTGATGCATCAACAATAACTATTGGAAATTTCAAGATTCCTTGCTTATTTTTTTAAATTGTGATGTTTTTAGTGTTACTATTCACATTTTACAACTTCTAGGAACTTCAAAAAATCATACCGTCCTTCTCATGGGTTAGAATGGTATACTATCACTTTTATATTGTGTATTGATGCATCAACAATAATTATTGTAAATTTCATCAAGATTCCCCGCTTATTTTTTAAAATTGTGATTTTTTAGTGTTACTATTCACATTTTAGAACTTCTGGTAAATTCAAAAAATCATACCGTCTTTCTCATGGGTTAGAATGGTAAACTATGCCTTTTATATTGTATATTGATGCATGAACAATAATTATTGTAAATTTCATCAAGATTCCACACTTATTTTTTAAATTATGATTTTTTTAGTGTTACTAATCGCATTTTAGAACTTCTGGTAACTTCAAAAAATCATACCGTCCTTCTCATAGGTTAGAATGGTATACTATGGCTTTTATATTATGTATTGATGCATCAACAATAATTATTGTAAATTTCATCAAGATTCCTCACTTATTTTTCTAAATTATGATTTTTTTAGTGTTACTATTAACATTTTAGAACTTCTGGTAACTTCAAAAAATCATACCGTCCTTCTCATAGGTTAGAATGGTATACTATGGCTTTTATATTATGTATTGATGCATCAACAATAACTATTGGAAATTTCATCAAGATTCCTTGCTTATTTTTTTAAATTGTGATTTTTTTAGTGTTACTATTCACATTTTACAACTTCTAGGAACTTCAAAAAATCATACCGTCCTTCTCATGGGTTAGAATGGTATACTATCACTTTTATATTGTGTATTGATGCATCAACAATAACTATTGGAAATTTCATCAAGATTCCTCACTTATTTTTCTAAATTATGATTTTTTTAGTGTTACTATTAACATTTTAGAACTTCTGGTAACTTCAAAAAATCATACCGTCCTTCTCATAGGTTAGAATGGTATACTATGGCTTTTATATTATGTATTGATGCATCAACAATAACTATTGGAAATTTCATCAAGATTCCTTGCTTATTTTTTTAAATTGTGATTTTTTTAGTGTTACTATTCACATTTTACAACTTCTAGGAACTTCAAAAAATCATACCGTCCTTCTCATGGGTTAGAATGGTATACTATCACTTTTATATTGTGTATTGATGCATCAACAATAACTATTGGAAATTTCATCAAGATTCCTTGCTTATTTTTTTAAATTGTGATGTTTTTAGTGTTACTATTCACATTTTACAACTTCTAGGAACTTCAAAAAATCATACCGTCCTTCTCATGGGTTAGAATGGTATACTATCACTTTTATATTGTGTATTGATGCATCAACAATGATTATTGTAAATTTCGTCAAGATTCCTCGCTTATTGTTTTAAATTATGATTTTTTAGTGTTACTATTCACATTTTAGAACTTCTGGTAACTTCAAAAAATCATACCGTCCTTCTCATGGGTTGGAATGGTAAACTATAGCTTTTATATTGTGTATTGATGCATCAACAATAATTATTGTAAATTTCATCAAGATTCCTCGCTTATTTTTTAAATTGTGATTTTTTTAGTGTTACTATTCACATTTGGTAACTTCATATTCACTTCTGGTAACATCAAAAAATCATACCGTCCTTCTCATGGGTTAGAATGGTATACTATCACTTTTATATTGTGTATTGATGCATCAACAATAACTATTGGAAATTTCAAGATTCCTTGCTTATTTTTTTAAATTGTGATGTTTTTAGTGTTACTATTCACATTTTACAACTTCTAGGAACTTCAAAAAATCATACCGTCCTTCTCATGGGTTAGAATGGTATACTATCACTTTTATATTGTGTATTGATGCATCAACAATAACTATTGGAAATTTCATCAAGATTCCTCACTTATTTTTCTAAATTATGATTTTTTTAGTGTTACTATTCACATTTTAGAACTTCTGGTAAATTCAAAAAATCATACCGTCTTTCTCATGGGTTAGAATGGTATACTATCACTTTTATATTGTGTATTGATGCATCAACAATAATTATTGTAAATTTCATCAAGATTCCTCACTTATTTTTTAAAATTGTGATTTTTTAGTGTTACTATTCGCATTTTAGAACTTCTGGTAACTTCAAAAAAATCATACCGTCCTTCTCATGGGTTAGAATGGTATACTATGATTTTTATATTGTGTACTGATTTATCAACAATAATTATTGTAAATTTCATCAAGATTCCCCGCTTATTTTTTAAAATTGTGATTTTTTTAGTGTTACTATTCGCATTTTAGAACTTCTGGTAACTTCAAAAAAATCATACCGTCCTTCTCATGGGTTAGAATGGTAAACTATGCCTTTTATATTGTATATTGATGCATGAACAATAATTATTGTAAATTTCATCAAGATTCCTCGCTTATTTCTTTAAATTATGATTTTTTTAGTGTTACTATTCGCATTTTAGAACTTCTGGTAACTTCAAAAAAATCATACCGTCCTTCTCATGGGTTAGAATGGTATACTATGGCTTTTATATTGTGTATTGATGCATCAACAATAATTATTGTAAATTTCATCAAGATTCCTCACTTATTTTTCTAAATTATGATTTTTTTAGTGTTACTATTAACATTTTAGAACTTCTGGTAACTTCAAAAAATCATACCGTCCTTCTCATAGGTTAGAATGGTATACTATGGCTTTTATATTATGTATTGATGCATCAACAATAACTATTGGAAATTTCATCAAGATTCCTTGCTTATTTTTTTAAATTGTGATTTTTTTAGTGTTACTATTCACATTTTACAACTTCTAGGAACTTCAAAAAATCATACCGTCCTTCTCATGGGTTAGAATGGTATACTATGATTTTTATATTGTGTACTGATTTATCAACAATAACTATTGGAAATTTCATCAAGATTCCTTGCTTATTTTTTTAAATTGTGATTTTTTTAGTGTTACTATTCACATTTTACAACTTCTAGGAACTTCAAAAAATCATACCGTCCTTCTCATGGGTTAGAATGGTATACTATCACTTTTATATTGTGTATTGATGCATCAACAATGATTATTGTAAATTTCGTCAAGATTCCTCGCTTATTGTTTTAAATTATGATTTTTTAGTGTTACTATTCACATTTTAGAACTTCTGGTAACTTCAAAAAATCATACCGTCCTTCTCATGGGTTGGAATGGTAAACTATAGCTTTTATATTGTGTATTGATGCATCAACAATAATTATTGTAAATTTCATCAAGATTCCTCGCTTATTTTTTAAATTGTGATTTTTTTAGTGTTACTATTCACATTTGGTAACTTCATATTCACTTCTGGTAACATCAAAAAATCATACCGTCCTTCTCATGGGTTAGAATGGTGTACTATGGCTTTTATATTGTGTATTGATGCATCAACAATAATTATTGTAAATTTCATCAAGATTCCTCGCTTATTGTTTTAAATTATGATTTTTTTAATGTTACTATTCGCATTTTAGAACCTTGGTAAATTCAAAAAATCATACCGTCCTTCTCATGGGTTAGAATGGTAAACTATGCCTTTTATATTGTATATTGATGAATGAACAATAATTATTGTAAATTTCATCAAGATTCCACACTTATTTTTTAAATTATGATTTTTTTAGTGTTACTATTCGCATTTTAGAACTTCTGGTAACTTCAAAAAATCATACCGTCCTTCTCATGGGTTAGAATGGTATACTATGATTTTTATATTGTGTACTGATTTATCAACAATGATTATTGTAAATTTCATCAAGATTCCCCGCTTATTTTTTAAAATTGTGATTTTTTAGTGTTACTATTCACATTTTAGAACTTCTGGTAAATTCAAAAAATCATACCGTCTTTCTCATGGGTTAGAATGGTAAACTATGCCTTTTATATTGTATATTGATGCATGAACAAAAAATTATTGTAAATTTCATCAAGATTCCTCGCTTATTTCTTTAAATTATGATTTTTTTAGTGTTACTATTCGCATTTTAGAACTTCTGGTAACTTCAAAAAATCATACCGTCCTTCTCATGGGTTAGAATGGTATACTATGATTTTTATATTGTGTACTGATTTATCAACAATGATTATTGTAAATTTCATCAAGATTCCCCGCTTATTTTTTAAAATTGTGATTTTTTAGTGTTACTATTCACATTTTAGAACTTCTGGTAAATTCAAAAAATCATACCGTCTTTCTCATGGGTTAGAATGGTAAACTATGCCTTTTATATTGTATATTGATGCATGAACAAAAAATTATTGTAAATTTCATCAAGATTCCTCGCTTATTTCTTTAAATTATGATTTTTTTAGTGTTACTATTCGCATTTTAGAACTTCTGGTAACTTCAAAAAAATCATACCGTCTTTCTCATGGGTTAGAATGGTATACTATCACTTTTATATTGTGTATTGATGCATCAACAATAACTATTGGAAATTTCATCAAGATTCCTCACTTATTTTTCTAAATTATGATTTTTTTAGTGTTACTATTAACATTTTAGAACTTCTGGTAACTTCAAAAAATCATACCGTCCTTCTCATAGGTTAGAATGGTATACTATGGCTTTTATATTATGTATTGATGCATCAACAATAACTATTGGAAATTTCATCAAGATTCCTTGCTTATTTTTTTAAATTGTGATTTTTTTAGTGTTACTATTCACATTTTACAACTTCTAGGAACTTCAAAAAATCATACCGTCCTTCTCATGGGTTAGAATGGTATACTATCACTTTTATATTGTGTATTGATGCATCAACAATAACTATTGGAAATTTCATCAAGATTCCTCACTTATTTTTCTAAATTATGATTTTTTTAGTGTTACTATTAACATTTTAGAACTTCTGGTAACTTCAAAAAATCATACCGTCCTTCTCATAGGTTAGAATGGTATACTATGGCTTTTATATTATGTATTGATGCATCAACAATAACTATTGGAAATTTCATCAAGATTCCTTGCTTATTTTTTTAAATTGTGATTTTTTTAGTGTTACTATTCACATTTTACAACTTCTAGGAACTTCAAAAAATCATACCGTCCTTCTCATGGGTTAGAATGGTATACTATCACTTTTATATTGTGTATTGATGCATCAACAATAACTATTGGAAATTTCATCAAGATTCCTCACTTATTTTTCTAAATTATGATTTTTTTAGTGTTACTATTAACATTTTAGAACTTCTGGTAACTTCAAAAAATCATACCGTCCTTCTCATAGGTTAGAATGGTATACTATGGCTTTTATATTATGTATTGATGCATCAACAATAACTATTGGAAATTTCATCAAGATTCCTTGCTTATTTTTTTAAATTGTGATTTTTTTAGTGTTACTATTCACATTTTACAACTTCTAGGAACTTCAAAAAATCATACCGTCCTTCTCATGGGTTAGAATGGTATACTATCACTTTTATATTGTGTATTGATGCATCAACAATAACTATTGGAAATTTCATCAAGATTCCTCACTTATTTTTCTAAATTATGATTTTTTTAGTGTTACTATTAACATTTTAGAACTTCTGGTAACTTCAAAAAATCATACCGTCCTTCTCATAGGTTAGAATGGTATACTATGGCTTTTATATTATGTATTGATGCATCAACAATAACTATTGGAAATTTCATCAAGATTCCTTGCTTATTTTTTTAAATTGTGATTTTTTTAGTGTTACTATTCACATTTTACAACTTCTAGGAACTTCAAAAAATCATACCGTCCTTCTCATGGGTTAGAATGGTATACTATCACTTTTATATTGTGTATTGATGCATCAACAATAACTATTGGAAATTTCATCAAGATTCCTTGCTTATTTTTTTAAATTGTGATGTTTTTAGTGTTACTATTCACATTTTACAACTTCTAGGAACTTCAAAAAATCATACCGTCCTTCTCATGGGTTAGAATGGTATACTATCACTTTTATATTGTGTATTGATGCATCAACAATGATTATTGTAAATTTCGTCAAGATTCCTCGCTTATTGTTTTAAATTATGATTTTTTAGTGTTACTATTCACATTTTAGAACTTCTGGTAACTTCAAAAAATCATACCGTCCTTCTCATGGGTTGGAATGGTAAACTATAGCTTTTATATTGTGTATTGATGCATCAACAATAATTATTGTAAATTTCATCAAGATTCCTCGCTTATTTTTTAAATTGTGATTTTTTTAGTGTTACTATTCACATTTGGTAACTTCATATTCACTTCTGGTAACATCAAAAAATCATACCGTCCTTCTCATGGGTTAGAATGGTATACTATCACTTTTATATTGTGTATTGATGCATCAACAATAACTATTGGAAATTTCAAGATTCCTTGCTTATTTTTTTAAATTGTGATGTTTTTAGTGTTACTATTCACATTTTACAACTTCTAGGAACTTCAAAAAATCATACCGTCCTTCTCATGGGTTAGAATGGTATACTATCACTTTTATATTGTGTATTGATGCATCAACAATAACTATTGGAAATTTCATCAAGATTCCACACTTATTTTTTTAAATTGTGATGTTTTTAGTGTTACTATTCACATTTTACAACTTCTAGGAACTTCAAAAAATCATACCGTCCTTCTCATGGGTTAGAATGGTATACTATCACTTTTATATTGTGTATTGATGCATCAACAATAACTATTGGAAATTTCATCAAGATTCCACACTTATTTTTTAAATTATGATTTTTTTAGTGTTACTATTCGCATTTTAGAACTTCTGGTAACTTCAAAAAATCATACCGTCCTTCTCATGGGTTAGAATGGTATACTATGATTTTTATATTGTGTACTGATTTATCAACAATAATTATTGTAAATTTCATCAAGATTCCCCGCTTATTTTTTAAAATTGTGATTTTTTAGTGTTACTATTCACATTTTAGAACTTCTGGTAAATTCAAAAAATCATACCGTCTTTCTCATGGGTTAGAATGGTAAACTATGCCTTTTATATTGTATATTGATGCATGAACAATAATTATTGTAAATTTCATCAAGATTCCTCGCTTATTTCTTTAAATTATGATTTTTTTAGTGTTACTATTCGCATTTTAGAACTTCTGGTAACTTCAAAAAAATCATACCGTCCTTCTCATGGGTTAGAATGGTATACTATGGCTTTTATATTGTGTATTGATGCATCAACAATAATTATTGTAAATTTCATCAAGATTCCTCGCTTATTGTTTTAAATTATGATTTTTTTAATGTTACTATTCGCATTTTAGAACCTTGGTAAATTCAAAAAATCATACCGTCTTTCTCATGGGTTAGAATGGTAAACTATGCCTTTTATATTGTATATTGATGCATGAACAATAATTATTGTAAATTTCATCAAGATTCCTCGCTTATTTCTTTAAATTATGATTTTTTTAGTGTTACTATACGCATTTTAGAACTTCTGGTAACTTCAAAAAAATCATACCGTCCTTCTCATGGGTTAGAATGGTATACTATCACTTTTATATTGTGTATTGATGCATCAACAATAATTATTGTAAATTTCATCAAGATTCCTCACTTATTTTTCTAAATTATGATTTTTTTAGTGTTACTATTAACATTTTAGAACTTCTGGTAACTTCAAAAAATCATACCGTCCTTCTCATAGGTTAGAATGGTATACTATGGCTTTTATATTATGTATTGATGCATCAACAATAACTATTGGAAATTTCATCAAGATTCCTTGCTTATTTTTTTAAATTGTGATTTTTTTAGTGTTACTATTCACATTTTACAACTTCTAGGAACTTCAAAAAATCATACCGTCCTTCTCATGGGTTAGAATGGTATACTATCACTTTTATATTGTGTATTGATGCATCAACAATAACTATTGGAAATTTCATCAAGATTCCTTTGTTCTTTTTTAAATTGTGATTTTTTTAGTGTTACTATTCACATTTTACAACTTCTAGGAACTTCAAAAAATCATACCGTCCTTCTCATGGGTTAGAATGGTATACTATCACTTTTATATTGTGTATTGATGCATCAACAATAACTATTGGAAATTTCATCAAGATTCCTTTGTTCTTTTTTAAATTGTGATTTTTTTAGTGTTACTATTCACATTTTACAACTTCTAGGAACTTCAAAAAATCATACCGTCCTTCTCATGGGTTAGAATGGTATACTATCACTTTTATATTGTGTATTGATGCATCAACAATAACTATTGGAAATTTCATCAAGATTCCTTTGTTCTTTTTTAAATTGTGATTTTTTTAGTGTTACTATTCACATTTTACAACTTCTAGGAACTTCAAAAAATCATACCGTCCTTCTCATGGGTTAGAATGGTATACTATCACTTTTATATTGTGTATTGATGCATCAACAATAATTATTGTAAATTTCATCAAGATTCCCCGCTTATTTTTTAAAATTGTGATTTTTTAGTGTTACTATTCGCATTTTAGAACTTCTGGTAACTTCAAAAAAATCATACCGTCCTTCTCATGGGTTAGAATGGTATACTATCACTTTTATATTGTGTATTGATGCATCAACAATAACTATTGGCAATTTCATCAAGATTCCACACTTATTTTTTAAATTATGATTTTTTTAGTGTTACTATTCGCATTTTAGAACTTCTGGTAAATTCAAAAAATCATACCGTCTTTCTCATGGGTTAGAATGGTAAACTATGCCTTTCATATTGTATATTGATGCATGAACAATAATTATTGTAAATTTCATCAAGATTCCTCGCTTATTTCTTTAAATTATGATTTTTTTAGTGTTACTATTCGCATTTTAGAACTTCTGGTAACTTCAAAAAAATCATACCGTCCTTCTCATGGGTTAGAATGGTATACTATGGCTTTTATATTGTGTATTGATGCATCAACAATAATTATTGTAAATTTCATCAAGATTCCTCACTTATTTTTCTAAATTATGATTTTTTTAGTGTTACTATTAACATTTTAGAACTTCTGGTAACTTCAAAAAATCATACCGTCCTTCTCATAGGTTAGAATGGTATACTATGGCTTTTATATTATGTATTGATGCATCAACAATAACTATTGGAAATTTCATCAAGATTCCTTGCTTATTTTTTTAAATTGTGATTTTTTTAGTGTTACTATTCACATTTTACAACTTCTAGGAACTTCAAAAAATCATACCGTCCTTCTCATGGGTTAGAATGGTATACTATCACTTTTATATTGTGTATTGATGCATCAACAATAATTATTGTAAATTTCATCAAGATTCCCCGCTTATTTTTTAAAATTGTGATTTTTTAGTGTTACTATTCGCATTTTAGAACTTCTGGTAACTTCAAAAAAATCATACCGTCCTTCTCATGGGTTAGAATGGTATACTATCACTTTTATATTGTGTATTGATGCATCAACAATAACTATTGGCAATTTCATCAAGATTCCACACTTATTTTTTAAATTATGATTTTTTTAGTGTTACTATTCGCATTTTAGAACTTCTGGTAAATTCAAAAAATCATACCGTCTTTCTCATGGGTTAGAATGGTAAACTATGCCTTTCATATTGTATATTGATGCATGAACAATAATTATTGTAAATTTCATCAAGATTCCTCGCTTATTTCTTTAAATTATGATTTTTTTAGTGTTACTATTCGCATTTTAGAACTTCTGGTAACTTCAAAAAAATCATACCGTCCTTCTCATGGGTTAGAATGGTATACTATGGCTTTTATATTGTGTATTGATGCATCAACAATAATTATTGTAAATTTCATCAAGATTCCTCACTTATTTTTCTAAATTATGATTTTTTTAGTGTTACTATTAACATTTTAGAACTTCTGGTAACTTCAAAAAATCATACCGTCCTTCTCATAGGTTAGAATGGTATACTATGGCTTTTATATTATGTATTGATGCATCAACAATAACTATTGGAAATTTCATCAAGATTCCTTGCTTATTTTTTTAAATTGTGATTTTTTTAGTGTTACTATTCACATTTTACAACTTCTAGGAACTTCAAAAAATCATACCGTCCTTCTCATGGGTTAGAATGGTATACTATGATTTTTATATTGTGTACTGATTTATCAACAATAACTATTGGAAATTTCATCAAGATTCCTTGCTTATTTTTTTAAATTGTGATTTTTTTAGTGTTACTATTCACATTTTACAACTTCTAGGAACTTCAAAAAATCATACCGTCCTTCTCATGGGTTAGAATGGTATACTATCACTTTTATATTGTGTATTGATGCATCAACAATGATTATTGTAAATTTCGTCAAGATTCCTCGCTTATTGTTTTAAATTATGATTTTTTAGTGTTACTATTCACATTTTAGAACTTCTGGTAACTTCAAAAAATCATACCGTCCTTCTCATGGGTTGGAATGGTAAACTATAGCTTTTATATTGTGTATTGATGCATCAACAATAATTATTGTAAATTTCATCAAGATTCCTCGCTTATTTTTTAAATTGTGATTTTTTTAGTGTTACTATTCACATTTGGTAACTTCATATTCACTTCTGGTAACATCAAAAAATCATACCGTCCTTCTCATGGGTTAGAATGGTGTACTATGGCTTTTATATTGTGTATTGATGCATCAACAATAATTATTGTAAATTTCATCAAGATTCCTCGCTTATTGTTTTAAATTATGATTTTTTTAATGTTACTATTCGCATTTTAGAACCTTGGTAAATTCAAAAAATCATACCGTCCTTCTCATGGGTTAGAATGGTATACTATGATTTTTATATTGTGTACTGATTTATCAACAATAATTATTGTAAATTTCATCAAGATTCCCCGCTTATTTTTTAAAATTGTGATTTTTTAGTGTTACTATTCACATTTTAGAACTTCTGGTAAATTCAAAAAATCAAACCGTCTTTCTCATGGGTTAGAATGGTAAACTATGCCTTTTATATTGTATATTGATGCATGAACAATAATTATTGTAAATTTCATCAAGATTCCTCGCTTATTTCTTTAAATTATGATTTTTTTTAGTGTTACTATTCACATTTTAGAACTTCTGGTAAATTCAAAAAATCATACCGTCTTTCTCATGGGTTAGAATGGTAAACTATGCCTTTTATATTGTATATTGATGCATGAACAATAATTATTGTAAATTTCATCAAGATTCCTCGCTTATTTCTTTAAATTATGATTTTTTTTAGTGTTACTATTCACATTTTAGAACTTCTGGTAAATTCAAAAAATCATACCGTCTTTCTCATGGGTTAGAATGGTAAACTATGCCTTTTATATTGTATATTGATGCATGAACAAAAAATTATTGTAAATTTCATCAAGATTCCTCGCTTATTTCTTTAAATTATGATTTTTTTTAGTGTTACTATTCGCATTTTAGAACTTCTGGTAACTTCAAAAAAATCATACCGTCCTTCTCATGGGTTAGAATGGTAAACTATGCCTTTTATATTGTATATTGATGCATGAACAATAATTATTGTAAATTTCATCAAGATTCCTCGCTTATTTCTTTAAATTATGATTTTTTTTAGTGTTACTATTCACATTTTAGAACTTCTGGTAAATTCAAAAAATCATACCGTCTTTCTCATGGGTTAGAATGGTAAACTATGCCTTTTATATTGTATATTGATGCATGAACAATAATTATTGTAAATTTCATCAAGATTCCTCGCTTATTTCTTTAAATTATGATTTTTTTTAGTGT
Organism: Aphodius sticticus; assembly: GCA_963966075.1. Classification (NCBI taxonomy): domain Eukaryota; kingdom Metazoa; phylum Arthropoda; class Insecta; order Coleoptera; family Scarabaeidae; genus Aphodius; species Aphodius sticticus. Next base: position 2,311,616 of record OZ014509.1, on the reverse strand, counting down.
TACTATTCGCATTTTAGAACTTCTGGTAACTTCAAAAAAATCATACCGTCCTTCTCATGGGTTAGAATGGTAAACTATGCCTTTTATATTGTATATTGATGCATGAACAATAATTATTGTAAATTTCATCAAGATTCCTCGCTTATTTCTTTAAATTATGATTTTTTTTAGTGTTACTATTCACATTTTAGAACTTCTGGTAAATTCAAAAAATCATACCGTCTTTCTCATGGGTTAGAATGGTAAACTATGCCTTTTATATTGTATATTGATGCATGAACAAAAAATTATTGTAAATTTCATCAAGATTCCTCGCTTATTTCTTTAAATTATGATTTTTTTTAGTGTTACTATTCACATTTTAGAACTTCTGGTAAATTCAAAAAATCATACCGTCTTTCTCATGGGTTAGAATGGTAAACTATGCCTTTTATATTGTATATTGATGCATGAACAAAAAATTATTGTAAATTTCATCAAGATTCCTCGCTTATTTCTTTAAATTATGATTTTTTTAGTGTTACTATTCGCATTTTAGAACTTCTGGTAACTTCAAAAAAATCATACCGTCCTTCTCATGGGTTAGAATGGTATACTATGATTTTTATATTGTGTACTGATTTATCAACAATAATTATTGTAAATTTCATCAAGATTCCCCGCTTATTTTTTAAAATTGTGATTTTTTAGTGTTACTATTCACATTTTAGAACTTCTGGTAAATTCAAAAAATCATACCGTCTTTCTCATGGGTTAGAATGGTAAACTATGCCTTTTATATTGTATATTGATGCATGAACAAAAAATTATTGTAAATTTCATCAAGATTCCTCGCTTATTTCTTTAAATTATGATTTTTTTTAGTGTTACTATTCACATTTTAGAACTTCTGGTAAATTCAAAAAATCATACCGTCTTTCTCATGGGTTAGAATGGTATACTATGATTTTTATATTGTGTACTGATTTATCAACAATAATTATTGTAAATTTCATCAAGATTCCCCGCTTATTTTTTAAAATTGTGATTTTTTAGTGTTACTATTCACATTTTAGAACTTCTGGTAAATTCAAAAAATCATACCGTCTTTCTCATGGGTTAGAATGGTAAACTATGCCTTTTATATTGTATATTGATGCATGAACAATAATTATTGTAAATTTCATCAAGATTCCTCGCTTATTTCTTTAAATTATGATTTTTTTTAGTGTTACTATTCGCATTTTAGAACTTCTGGTAACTTCAAAAAAATCATACCGTCCTTCTCATGGGTTAGAATGGTAAACCATGCCTTTTATATTGTATATTGATGCATGAACAATAATTATTGTAAATTTCATCAAGATTCCTCGCTTATTTCTTTAAATTATGATTTTTTTTAGTGTTACTATTCACATTTTAGAACTTCTGGTAAATTCAAAAAATCATACCGTCTTTCTCATGGGTTAGAATGGTAAACTATGCCTTTTATATTGTATATTGATGCATGAACAAAAAATTATTGTAAATTTCATCAAGATTCCTCGCTTATTTCTTTAAATTATGATTTTTTTAGTGTTACTATTCGCATTTTAGAACTTCTGGTAACTTCAAAAAAATCATACCGTCCTTCTCATGGGTTAGAATGGTATACTATGGCTTTTATATTGTGTATTGATGCATCAACAATAATTATTGTAAATTTCATCAAGATTCCTCACTTATTTTTCTAAATTATGATTTTTTTAGTGTTACTATTAACATTTTAGAACTTCTGGTAACTTCAAAAAATCATACCGTCCTTCTCATAGGTTAGAATGGTATACTATGGCTTTTATATTATGTATTGATGCATCAACAATAACTATTGGAAATTTCATCAAGATTCCTTGCTTATTTTTTTAAATTGTGATTTTTTTAGTGTTACTATTCACATTTTACAACTTCTAGGAACTTCAAAAAATCATACCGTCCTTCTCATGGGTTAGAATGGTATACTATCACTTTTATATTGTGTATTGATGCATCAACAATAACTATTGGAAATTTCATCAAGATTCCTTGCTTATTTTTTTAAATTGTGATGTTTTTAGTGTTACTATTCACATTTTACAACTTCTAGGAACTTCAAAAAATCATACCGTCCTTCTCATGGGTTAGAATGGTATACTATCACTTTTATATTGTGTATTGATGCATCAACAATGATTATTGTAAATTTCGTCAAGATTCCTCGCTTATTGTTTTAAATTATGATTTTTTAGTGTTACTATTCACATTTTAGAACTTCTGGTAACTTCAAAAAATCATACCGTCCTTCTCATGGGTTAGGATGGTATACTATGGCTTTTATATTATGTACTGATGCATCAACAATAATTATTGTAAATTTCATCAAGATTCCTCGCTTACTTTTTTAAGTTATGATTTTTCTAGTATTACTATTCACATTTTAGAACTTCTGGTAACTTCAAAAAATCATACCGTCCTTCTCATGTGTTAGAATGGTATACTATCGCTTTTATATTGTGTATTGATGCATTAACAATAATTATTGTAAATTTCATCAATATTCCTCGCTTATTTTTTAAATTGTGATTTTTTTAGTGTTACTATTCACATTTGGTAACTTCATATTCACTTCTGGTAACATCAAAAAATCATACCGTCCTTCTCATGGGTTAGAATGGTGTACTATGGCTTTTATATTGTGTATTGATGCATCAACAATAATTATTGTAAATTTCATCAAGATTCCTCACTTATTGTTTTAAATTATGACTTTTTAGTGTTACTATTCGCATTTTAGAACTTCTGGTAACTTCAAAAAATTATACCGTCCTTCTCATGGGTTAGAATGGTATACTATGGCTTTTATATTAGTAGTGTTCGATTGCCGGCCGCGCTCAGTTCAATCTGAGCACAAATTTGAAATACTTGCTTCCTATTGGTGGAATCAGTTGAACAGAACCATAAAAGAACTAACCACAACTAAGCGCGGCAGCAATCGAACACTACTATTGTGTATTGATGCAGCAACAATAATTATTGGTAATTTCAACAAGATTCCTCGCTTCTTTTTTCAATTGTGATTTTTTTAGTGTTACTATTCACATTTTAGAACTTCTGGTAACTTTATAAAATCATACCGTCCTTCTCATGGGTTAGACTGGTATACTATGGCTTTTATATTGTGTACTGATGCATCAAGAAGAATTATTGTAAATTTCATCAAGATTCCTCACTTATTTTTTTAAATTTTGATTTTTTTAGTGTTACTATTCACATTTTGGAACTTCTGGTAACTTCAAAAAATCATACCGTCCTTCTCATGGGTTAGAATGGTATACTATCACTTTTATATTGTGTATTGATGCATCAACAATGATTATTGTAAATTTCGTCAAGATTCCTCGCTTATTGTTTTAAATTATGATTTTTTAGTGTTACTATTCACATTTTAGAACTTCTGGTAACTTCAAAAAATCATACCGTCCTTCTCATGGGTTAGGATGGTATACTATGGCTTTTATATTATGTACTGATGCATCAACAATAATTATTGGAAATTTCATCAAGATTCCTTGCTTATTTTTTTAAATTGTGATTTTTTTAGTGTTACTATTCATATTTTAGAACTTCTGGTAACTTCTCGATTTTTCTAATATCACATAGTAGATATTTAATAACCAATCAAGGAAAACCTTCAATAACTTCATCTGTTTCCCTGATTTATTTTTTATATAATCAAGCGACTCTTCAGCAATTTGACTTATTTTTTGATAATGTTATTCTATGACTTTCTAGTGATTCTACTAATTGATTTTTTTTAATATCACACAGAAGATATTATATTTAATAAGAAACTTTCAATAACTTTATCCGTTTTCCTAATTTATTTTTTATATAATCAAGCCACTCTTCAGCAATTTGACTTATTTTTTGATAATGTTTTGTATGACTTTCTAGTGATTTTACTAATGGTTTTTTCAAATATTCTCCTTTAGTTCCAGCACCAACAGCTCCGACAACATGTGAACCACCTCAAGAAATCAAATGCAACCCCGACCAAGAAACGCGCCTTATCAAGAAACCAGACGGCTGCCAGAAATTTGTTTGCGAGTGCAAACCCATCGAAGAATGCACCCCCATCGAAAAACTGGCAAACGAAACCATCGAAATCGGCTACGAGAAGGTCGTAAACAACGCCGGTTGCTGCCCTACCGTCGACTACGTCTGCAAGAAAGACCTATGCCCGAAACCCGAGGAATGCCCCATGTTCTACAACCTGAAAAAACTAGAAATCCCCGAGAAGTGTTGCCCGATTTATTCATGCGAAGCCCCTAAGAAGTGTATCGTTGAGTTGTTGTATACGAATAAAGAAGATGGTGGGGAGAAATTCAGGAACGAGCATGATAAGCAAAAGTTGTTGAAGGATTTCGGAGAGAAATGGCAAGATGGGCCTTGTAGGGAATGTGAATGTTTGGGAAGTTCAATGGAAGGTTACCATAGTAACTGTTTGCAGAAGAATTGCCCTAAGATTGAAGATTCTGAAGATCATAAAGATTACGTTTTGGAATATGCTTCGAATCCGGAGGAGTGCTGCTTGATGGTTAAGCGTGCTGCTTGTAAATACGAAGAGAAAACTTATGATGTTGGTGAGAAGTGGCCGGTAAAAGGGGATTATTGCTCTTTTATGCAGTGCGTAAACGATACGAATGGAGTCCAGAAAACCATGGAACGGTTGAGCTGCGATACTAAGTGCGAGATCGGTTACGAATATGTTCCAGCGAAGCCAGAATCCGAGCTATGTTGTGGATCTTGCAAGGCAGTTTCCTGTGTGGTAGATGGCATTGTTAAGAAAGTCGGAGAGAACTGGAGATCACCTGATTTCTGTACGGAGTTTGTCTGCATCAACGATAATGGAGCTGTAAGTTATCGCTGGTTTAAAATTTGTAATCGTAATGAATTTTTTCCGAAGAACTTAACACAACATTTATTTTTCAGTTACGTGTCGATGGTAAAGTCCAAACTTGTTTAGACATTCCCGAAGACCAAAGCAAAGAATACGTCTTTGAATCTAACCCAGTGGATGGAGAATGTTGCAAGAAACACAAAGTGGTTGCCTGCAAAGTTGGCGAAACTGTTTACCAGGTCAGTACCTCTGCAAATAACCACCAAAATAATCATTTTAATTTCCCAGATCGCTCTATATTAACAAATTAATTTTGCAGATTGGTGAAATATGGCCGTCTCCAGACTTGGACAAGTGTAAAAACGTAACGTGCGTGAAGAACACAATAGGCGAGATCTCGAAACAGGAATCCAGGGAGACATGCAACAAGGACTGCTCAAGAGGTTACGAATACATACCCTCACAAACCTCATGTTGCGGAGAATGTGTTCAGGTCATGTGCGTAGCAGATGATGCCTTCCGTAGACCAGGAGAGACGTGGAAATCCGAGGATGGATGCACAACTTTCAGCTGCGATAAACACGCAGATCAGCTCACCGTTGTCAGTAGCCGGGAATCTTGCCCGAATATCGATGATTGCCCCAAGGAAAATATCTACCTGGACGGATGCTGCAATCATTGTAACGTTACAAAGAGTAGTGACCAAAGTAAGTTTACTTCCGTAACCTAGCAACTCCATAGCAATTCCGTAGTTCATTGTAAACGTATCTTTGTGGTTTTCAGAGAACTGTGCACCTGTGGAGATGCAAGCTGATCGGACAATTCAGCTTATTTCGGTTGTTAAACCTGGAAGTGGACGTTGCACCAATGTTAAACCTGTCAAAGGGTTGAAGGAGTGTATGGGAACTTGCAGTTCGGCTACTCTTTTCAACTCGAGTAAGTACTTCTCGTCTTTAAACTTGTTTTTAAAGTGTAATTTTAGAGATAACTAAGTTTTTAACTTATTTGCTCTATTTTTAGAACTGGGATCATTTGAATCGGAATGTTCCTGTTGTCATGTCACTGATTTTGAACCGATTATTGTGGAACTGTTATGCGAGGACAACACGATTATGATAAAGGAATTAGACGTTCCTTCGGAGTGTAGCTGCAAATCTTGCGCTTCCCAGTGCAGCAAGTTAACAGGCGGGGCCCCGACAAAGACTTTCTCCAAGACAAAACAGGGTCGAAGACTTCCTTATTGATTAATGTTTAAATAAAATAAGTATTGTGAATGACTTCTAAAAATCTATTTTTGTATGTTACATTTTTGATAAAGTGTTTGCTTTTAACTATTTGTTTTATTCTTCGTATACGTTCTCCAAGATATTTTATGAGTCATCCGTGGGAATTCCCTGCTAGGGTTGCCAGATCTCATATCCAAAGTCACAGGACAATTGGAAAAAAATCTGGCAACCCTACTTTACAAATTTTGATCGCCATGATCTGGCAACCCTACCTCTTAGAGAAAAATATCTTGCCGAAATTTTGAGTCATCCGAGGGAATCCCCTGCTAGGGTTGCCAGATTTCATGTCCAAAGTCAGGCAAATTGGAGAGAAATCTGGCAACCCTTCTTTACAAATTTTCGATAGCCATGATCTGGCGACCCTACCTTTTAGAGAAAAATATCTTGCCAAAATTTTAATAATAATAATAATACTTTATTGTCGTTCGATCTTTACAGATATTGACATTGTCATCTTTCAGGTATACATTCTACAGACTCCATCTTTATTCACCACTATAGAAGCTGATGCACAACACTACCAAACACATGCACACAAATTAAGAACTAAATTCACAACAATAGATTTGCTGTTCATAAAATGTACAAGCAACCGTCACACATACATCAAACAAACAACAAAAGTCTGATAAATAACAAAGAAACAGTCACAGACAGTACATCGACATTTTAGCCAAACCGAGTGCATTCTAGTCACGATGGCCCATGAATTCCTCCACTGAGTAGAATTCTCTGTCTAGCAAATATAGCTTTGTATGCGATCGAAAGGCGGAAAATGAAGTCGCGATTTGTATTCTAGTAGGTAGAGCGTTGTATGCTCGTATCATCATGTAATATGCTCCGCGTTCAAAAGCCGCAGAGACATGCGCGGGTGTGGCGAGTCGGGATGCCCCACGCGTGCTCATCGACTGTGATATGTCCCCATTTCTGACAAACCTAGTAATATTTTTTCTGCAATAGCAGACCAGTCGGAAGATGTACAGGCATGGCAGAGTTAGAATGTTGTGAGCTCTGAAATGGGATCGACAAGACTCACGATAACACAAACGCAGCATCGACCTAACACACCTCTTCTGGAGCGCAAACAATTTCGTCATGCCACGAGATGAGGAACCCCATATTATTATTCCATAATTTAGTACTGACTCAACACAACTCAGATAGTACATTCTAAGTACTTGAAAATCTACAACATGTCTCAATTTGTATATAGAGTAGTACAGCTTAGCCACCTTGTCCCTGACGCTATTTACGTGAACATCCCACTTCACATTGCAGTGCAAATGCACCCCGAGAAATTTAACATGCTCGCTCAAAGGCATCGACAGTCCAGCCGATCGTACAAGAATGGAGTGACTGGGGGTACTCAGAGCAAACTGGACCAGAGCAGTCTTATTCTCGTTGAGAAGCATTTCATTTGTCTGACACCACAATTTCATTCTGTCCATTGCTTCTCTCGCTAATGCTGCCAGATCTGATGCATTTTTGTGGCAACCCTACTTCACAAATTTTCTATCGCCATGATCTGGCAACCCTACCTTTTAGAGAAAAATATCTTGCCAAAATTTTATGAGTCATCCGAGGGAATCCCCTGCTAGGGTTGCCAGATCTCATGTCACAGGCCAATAATTGAAAAATTCTGGCAACCCTACTTTACAAATTTTCGTTCGCCATGATCTGGCAACCCTACCTTTTAGAGAAAAATATTGCCAAAATTCTATGAGTCATCCGAGGGAATCCCCTACTAGGGTTGCCAGATCTCATGTCCAGTCACAGGCAAATTGGAGAAAAATCTGGCAACCCTACTTCACAAATTTTCTATCGCCATGATCTGGCAACCCTACCTTTTAGAGAAAAATATCTTGCCAAAATTTTATGAGTCATCCGAGGGAATCCCCTGCTAGGGTTGCCAGATCTCATGTCACAGGCCAATAATTGAAAAATTCTGGCAATCCTACTTTACAAATTTTCGTTCGCCATGATCTGGCAACCCTACCTTTTAGAGAAAAATATCTTGCCAAAATTTTATGAGTCGGCCGAGGGAATCCCCTGCTAGGGTTGCCAGATTACGACGAAATTTTGTATTGATCAAAAATTCTTGAATAAAACTCAAAACAGTAAAATTAAATATTTATTATCGTGATAACATTTACAACACATTGGTACTTTACAGAATAATGTACATGCGACGGTAATAAAAACAAGACTATATACATTAATTCCGTATCTAAGACTAAGGGGGAGCGAAAAATAGTAAAAAAAAAACGAAAAATGGGGAATAAAATCGACGATTCAGTCTTCGAAATTAGTAATATTGTCAGCATGCACGGTGTACAGCCTCTCGTCGAAGAGGCGTTTTGCATAGTTGATCTGCTGCGAGACTACAGAGGCCAGCTCAGAGCTGACGCAGCGCACCTTTGGCTTCTTCACGGGGTCCTTGTACACCAAATCGGTACTTGCCCCTGACAGATGCATCATTATCTCGATGTAATGCTTGTTGCCATCTTCTTTCAACGTTCGACACTCTTTCAATCCACTAAAAAACGTAAAACGTTATCAAAACAATACAAAAAAAATAACTAAAAATGTACCTTAAGGGCCATTCGATAACCGTTCGGATCTCTCCATCACGTAGGTTTGTTACAATCCGAACTCTCTGCGTTGATATGATCACGTGTAAGTCGTCTGCTCCGGGAAGTAAGTTATCGTAAGCCACAAGTTGCTCGGAATAGTTCCTGTCGTTTAGATTGTAGAGATATTGTTGTCCCAACGCTTGCTTGTAGAGATATCTCGGTAGTAGCCCGCCAATTCCGATGGTACATCTAGGGGGTCGACACCGATCTGGTGTCATCCTACTGGTACTAAAAATACAAAAATAGTCGTTTCAATTCGTTGTTCACTTTACGAGGTGGTATCTTTTGCTTCTAAAATTCTTAGTGACTACTTTAATAATGTCTTGTATGATATTAACCGCCGCCGATGGCGGTTAATAGCGCCCTGTTCTTTTAATTTTTTACGAAAAGCTATGTACGACGGTACTGTCGTTTGAATTTCCAATGGGAAATTTACTTGGAGTGGGTACGCAAACAGCTCTTTCTCAAAACATGGTCGCGACTCGAAAATTGGCGCCGGGAGCGCCAATTTTTCGCTCCGAATTCAATTCCTCGGAGTGTAGGCTTTGGTTTTCATCGATATTTTGCCTCGTTTTCGTAATTTTTTACCTCCATTCGACCGGGGACTGTATTTATTTAGTATGTACTAGGTACTTAAAAGTGTTGCATTTAACGTAAAGAAACTTACCCTCTACTAGAATCTCGTACAGCACGTGCAGTCTCCGAAGCTAGATCCAACACACCGACGACAGGCTTAGTAACAGCCCCGAGTAATCCTTTCCCGATTCCGGAAAACACTCCTTGAACTCCGTCGTTCACAGCGCCTTCGTAAACCTGCTTGAAAATCCCGGTGGCGCCACCTAGCATCCCGAAACCTAACCCCTTGAAGCCTGCGTAGAGATGATCCCTACTCCTTCCGCTGTCGACCTGTCGGATCCTCTGTCGCATCTCTTCATGCTCTTCATCCATCGTCACAAAACCCAAACCGTCCGATATACTCTCCGTTACTTTCGCGGCAGAATTCGATAAACCGTGCGCGATGTTGGTAACTAAAGCTCCGACGTTACCCTCGCGAATTAAACCGTTGACTCCCTCCGAGACATCGCTGACTAACCCCAGGGGGTTTCCTAAAAAGTCAACGGAACCCAAGATTATCGCCGCTTGCCATTTTAGTTCGTCTTTAAAATGCTTCATGATGGAGTTCATCAGAAACTGGAGAGTTTCGAAGGAGTGGTGTCGTTTAAATGGTTCCATGTCGACAGCGGCGTCTTCAAATTTGATGAACGTCAAGCCCAGCTTGCGTTTGACTGTTTGTAATTCCTTCGGGAGTTTATTAGCGGTACGCATGCTCAATCGGATCTGTTTCGGAATGAGCTGTATTGTCTCGAAATAGTACCTCTTCGAGTGAGACGCGGAAACGTCGGTTAGCATTTTCTGGGTCTCGTAATCGGTCTCATCGATGTTATGCAGATCCTCCTCTTTATAGTTGAAGCCGACAAAAGTGAATAGCTTTAGTAGAATACGTTCTTCGAGGTATACGGTGAGTTTGTTCATTTGTACTATTAAATGCTAAGGGAATATAAATAAATATTGTTAGAATTCAAAAGTGTAAGAATTTGAAGTAATTATTGTAAGACCAACCTTGAAGATGACGGCCTTCTCGTTTAAGATCGGGAGCATCTCAGCTGATATCGTCAAGACTTGGGTGTTCAGTTCACTTGACGATCTTCCGTTTGATCTGGTTACGTGTAGAACTACAGGTGTTGCTGCATCAAGTAACTGAAAGAAAAAATACAAATTTCTATTTCTCATTTAACCTAATATTTTATTAGAGAATGTCCCAAATTCAGACAATTTTTCTATTATATAGATGAAAAAATGAAATAGATGAATAAATAATGGAAAGGCCATTGCAATCATGAACCTCTTGCAAGGATGGTGTGAATTTTTAAAGTTATTGAAAACAGAACATCATTATGTTCTGTTTAGAACGGTATCAAAAAAAAATCATAACTCTAAAAATAAGTGATCAATCTGCAAGAAACTTGTACGAATTGTAAGAAATAGATCAGTAAATAATATAAAGACCATTGCAATCATCATAAACCTCTCACAAGGATGGTGTGAATTTTTAAAGTTATTGAAAACAAAACATAATGTAGAACGGTATTAAAAAATCATAACTCTAAAAATAAGTGATCAATCTTCAAGAAACTTGTAGGAATTGTAAAAAATAGATCAACAAAAAAATATGAAGACCATTGCAACCATCATTAAACCTCTTGCAAGGGTGGTGTAATTTTTTAAAGTTTATCCAAAGCTGAATAAAATGTAGAACGACATCAAAAAAAATCATAACTCTAAAATAAGTGATCAATCTTCCAAAAAACTTGTAGGAATTGTAAAAAATAGATCAGTAAATAATATAAAGACCATTGCAATCATCATAAAGATCTCACAAGGATGGTGTGAATTTCTAAAGTAATTGAAAGCACAACAAAATGTAGTATCATAACACTAAAAATAAGTGATCAAGTTTCAAGAAGCTTGTAGGAATTGTAAAAAATAGATCAATAAATAACATAAATTTGCAATCATCATGAGCCCCTCGTAAGTGGGGTGTGAATTTTTAAAGTTATTGAAAGCAAAACAAAATATAGGACAATATTAATAAAAAGTCATAATTCTAAAAATAAGTGATCGATTGTCAAGAACCTTGTAGCAATTGTTAAAAAAGGATCAATAAATAATTATAAAGGTCATCACAATCATCATGAACGGTGGGGGAATAAAGTTATCGAAAGCAGAACAAATCGTAGAACGAGATTAAAAATAAACATAACTCTAAAAATAAGTGATCAAATTTCAGGAAACTTGTAGTAATTGTTAAAAATATATCAATAAAAAAATATGAAGATCATTGCAATCCATTACAATTTAATGATGGTGTGTTTTTTAAAGTTTGTCAAAAGCTGAATAAAATGTAGAACATTAAAAAAATCATAACTCTATGTGATCAATTTTCAAGAAACTTGTAGTAATTGTTAAAAATCTATCAACAAAATAATATGAAAACCATTGCAATCATCATTAAACCTCTTGCAAGGGTGGTGTGATTTTTTAAAGTTTGTCAAAAGCTGAATAAAATGTAGAACGACATTAAAAAGATTATAACTCTAAAAATAAGTGATCAATTTTCAAGAAACTTAGAATTTGTTAAAAATATATCATAAAAAAATATGAAGACCATTGCAATCATCATTAAACCCCTTGCAAGGGCAGTGTTTTTTTTTAAGTTTGTCAAAAGCTGAATAAAATGTAGAACGACATTAAAAAAATCATACCTCTAAAAATAAGTGATCAATTTTCAAAAAAACTTGTAGGAATTGTAAAAAATAGATCAGTAAATAATATAAAGACCATTGCAATCATCATAAACCTTTCACAAGGATGGTGTTAATTTTAAACAAATCAATTTGAACTTAAACATGAAATTAAACTTCAAAGTTATTGAAAACAGAACATAATGTAGAACGGTATTAAAAAAAAATCATAACTCTAAAAATAAGTGATCCATTTTCAAGAAACTTGTAGGAATTGTAAAAAATAGATCAGTAAATAATATAAAGACCGCTGCAACCATCATTAAACCTCTTGCAAGGGTGGTGTGATTTTTTAAGTTTACCAAAAACTGAATAAAATTTAGAACGCCATTAAAAAGATCATAACTCTAAAAATAAGTGATCAATTTTCAAGGAACTTGTAGGAATTGTAAAAAATAGATCAGTAATAAATTTAAAGACCATAGCAAACATCATAAACCCCTTGCAAGGGTGGTGTGAGCTTTTAGTTATTGAAAACTGAACAAAATGTAGAACGACATTAAAAAATCATAAAAACTCTAAAAGTAAGTGATCAATTTTGAGGAAACTTTTGAAAAAACAATCTTCCCATACATTTATCTAAACCACTACATACCTGATTATCGATCTGTATATCCCCGACACTCGTACAAAACCTCTTCCTCGTATCGGAGAGCACAACCTCACCGATAATATTCGACAACTTCGCATACAACAACTCTTCGGGCGGCATCCTTGACACAAGACTAACGCCAAGTCCCGCCAACTTGACGGTCAACTGGAACTCCTTGACCTCTCTCTTGTCGGATTCTTCGTAAGGTTTCAACAAATGGGGCCTTTGCTTCGGATCGATACTACACCAATCTCCGTCGTCTGATAACGCAAACTTATTCGACTGGTCTTTCTTATCCCAGATGCTGAGGACTTTCGTCGGGCCATCCGTTGTTATCTCCACCTCCAAATATCCGGAACCTGGTCGCATCCTTTGACGGGAGACGGCTTGCTCGAGGGGAACCCCGTTGTCCATGGTACGGTGACATACCGGTTGCGGAAGGCCTAGGACAGCTGAATTCCCTAAACGACGGTCAGAGTTAGGTGTGCCACGCGATTTTTTGTTTCGTTAGTTAACTAAATTTAGAGGTATTGCTCTTTACCGAGCTTTATAAGCTTTATATTTGAGTGATAATTGGAGGTTATGTTTTGCAAATTTTATTTTGTAAATACTGAATTGTTACGAGAGATATGGTTTCCAATGATCATTCAAAGAATACGGACTAGAAACTAAGAAAAATAAAATAGCCAATTAGCCAAATCGTTAAAGATGTAGTGAGAGAAAAAAAAGCTAGGTTAAGAAGCAGTGACATATTCTCTGGCCCCATCCACGCTTACCAAACAAACTTTGCAATCTTTGCAAATCCTGACAACCCAGCAGTGCTGTGAACTTAAGTTACTGTCTTGTCGCAAAAACAAAATTGTGCATATTGTAAGCAGAAAAAATGTTGGAAACAAGTGAGGAACTGTTAAAAAAAGATCAATAAATCATTTAAAGGTTTTTACAATCATTGTAAATACCTAACAAGGAAGGTGTGAAATTTTTAAAGTTAACGAGAGCAAAATAAAATGTACCAACAACATTCAGAAAAATCATAATTCTAAAAATAAGTGATCAATTTTCAAGAAACATGTAGGAGTTGTAAAAAATAGATCAGTAAATAATATAAAGACCATTGCGATCGTCATAAACCTCTCACCCTTGTAGCATAAATTTTTAAAATTAATGAAAACAGAACAAAATGTAGAACAGTATTAAAAAAATCATATTGTACAAGAAATTGTACAAGAAATTGTACAAGAAATTGTACAAGAAATTGTACAACAAATTGTAAAATAAATTCTAAGAAATTGTCTAAGAAATTGTCTAGGAAATTGTACAAGAAATTGTACAAGAAATTGTACAAGAAATTGTCTAGGAAATTGTCTAGGAAATTGTCTAAGAAATTGTCTAAGAAATTGTCTAAGAAATTGTCTAAGAAATTGTGATCAATTCAAATCACTCTAAAAATAAGTGATCAATTTTCAAGAAACCTGTAGGAATTGTTAAAAATAATTCAATAAATAATATAAAGGCCATTGCAATCATCATGGACCCCTCGCAAGGGTGGTATAAACTTTTAAAGTTATCTAAAGCAGAACAAAATGTAGAACAACATTAAAACAACTCATAACTCTAAAAATAAGTTATAAATTTTCAAGAAACTTGTAGGAATCGTTAAAAATAGTTCAATAAACAACATAAAGTATTTGCGACAAGACAGCAACCACACCAAACGAAAAAATAAATAAATTACAAGGAGACCCAATAAAACTAAAACTAAAAATAATAAAAAAAAAAACACCAAGTAACGTAATAATGTGTATAGGTGAATACGTACACTGCCGCCAACAAGCTACAGGGCTACCTGTAACAGAGCAAGAATCATGCAGAGAGCGCATCTAATCACATCCTCACCAAACAAAAAAACACTCACCCTGTCTCAATCCGAAGAAGCCGTCCTGAGCTTGAACGCACATATTATTGTGCACGCAGCACAACCTCCCCTCCTCCGTAAACCGCCAAGTCTGCGTAGATTTTCTCCTCGGATCGGGTCTCCGCAAGCAGAGACGCGTGTAGCTGCTAGGTTGTGGCGCTGGGCCTTCGATATCCAGCACGTAGATGATGTCTGACTTCGGTTGTAGTGGATGTGATGGCGGACTGCTTCCTTCGTGTTGCAATTGGCCTGTAGAAGTCATACGCCAGAGTTGAGAGCGTTGGCCAGGCTGTTTGCGGGCTAGGATGACCTGGGTTTTGTGGACTACGTCTAAGACTAGTTCTTGGCTCTCGACGTCCAACGGGTCGACTGCGGCGTTGTTCCTGAATGATGGGTTTGACAGTTATTTCCATCGTAATAAATTTGTAAAGTTGAAATATCAAATCAGTTAGAACATTTTCGGCTATATGAATAAGAAGCTATTTGAAAAGTGAACAGTAAAAAAACGTCACAGTCTTTGATTTATCTCCTATACAACTTCATGGGGAAATTTAAGTTGTCAGAGTCTTGAATTTTTAACATTTAAGAAAAAACCACGAGTCAAAGTCGTCTTCTTTTGAGATTCTGTAACTTTTCTGGATACTTAAAATGTAGTATGTCAACACAGTGCCGCAGTATTTAAAATTATATATTTTTTGCAGATTGATTTTGTTAGACTGAAGCCATAGTTACATATTTGAAAAAAAAAATCTGATGTGGTCAGGCACATGACTTTATCATACTATATATAAAATTAATAGTTTAGCTGCGTGAGATTCTATTTAATCGAAATCGGTCGTTTATGCATTAATATAAAACTAGTTAGCCAGGATTTGACAGATATTTTCATTCTGACAGTAGGTAGTGTAAAACGCTGATGTTTTGACAATACCTACTGTAAATAGTATCAAAATGTGTCAAATCCAGGCTAACTAGTTTTATTTTAATGCAGACACGACCGATCTTGATCAAATAGAATCAATCTCATGCAGCTAAACTATTAATTTTATACATAGTATGATAAAGTCATGTACCTCAGATTTTTTGTTCAAATAGAACATCATGTATATTTTTTGATTTTTTAATTCTAAGATCAATCAATTCTAAGAATCTTTTGTACAAATATTATTTTTTATAAAACGCTCATCATTTTTGAGTTATAAATTAAAAAATTATAGGTAAATTGGAATTAATCAAAATTAGACAAAATTACCGGAATACCTAAATAACTCTCCAACAGTAAAAATTTCAATAAATTTTTCAAACAAAAGTGTTTTGGGTTTAAAAAAGCTATTGTTTAAATATATGTTTAAGTTACAGAGATGTGCATTTTTATTGTGGAAATTTGGTAACTTTTCCTTTTTCTGTTAGAATAAGTTTTTACATTCTTCAATTCTAAGATTAATTCCGAGAATTTTTTGTAGGAATCATTTGTTTATAAGATGGATTATTTTTGAGTTATCAGCAATAAATCAAAGTTAGTCAAAATTACCGGGTCACTCCCCAAAAAATGTGCAAACGCTTTTTTGGTTTAAAACAAACCATTGTTTAAATATATTTACAAATATATTGTACAAATATATTAAATATATTTGATTAATTGCTTATAACTCAAAAATGTGCATTTTATAAAAAAAAAGCTACAAAAAATTCTTAGAATTAATATTAAAAAAAAAAAAATCAAAATATACATGATGTTATTAGAAAACTTTACACGACACAACACTTTACACAAGAAATGTCACAACTCAAATAAGGGGTTTGGCATATTAGGGGTTTGTTAAACTTCATCAAAATATTTTTTATTATTGCCCAGTGTATTGTGAAATTGTCACAAACAAATAAAATTTAAAAAAATCAATTTTTTTGGTTTTTCAGATATACAATAATAGTAAAACTCTCCTGCAACGATCATTAGATATACAACAAACAATTAAAACAATACAAGGAAGTAAACAATAACCCAATAAATAAAAAGTTTCGCAAAAGTTTGTAAAGTGATAACCAAGTTCTACTGTAATTTCATTATTATTAAAATGATAAAAAAGAATTGGTCAAAATTATAAATCGTTATTTTATTGCTCAGAGAAAAAACAACTCATTATTAACTATGTACTATAACCTTATTACTATAACAAAAAAAAATTCAATCACTCACCTTTTAAAAGTCCCCGTAAACGCAATATAAATAAAATTCTCGTACGTCAAACTCGCCGCAGGCCCCAGATTATTCATATTGTAGTTATGCGTAACCCCACCAGGTGCCTCCAACGTAATCGTAGCAGACTCCCTAGGCTTATCCCACGCATATGGAATACTCGAATGCGCTCTTGCAACGCTATGCACAATATCCTTGCAACAAGCTTGCGCAAACGCAATAGAAACCTCCGAAAAATTATCTATACGCATCGGAGGAGGCATCGTATCCGCATCCGTAAAGATCGCAAAGAAAGTAGCCCCGTGAAGGACAACCTCCAGCCGTAAAAAGTACATACGTCCATTCACATCTCTGACGTTTACGTGTAGGGAATCGTTTAGATCGATTTTTAGGCCTCCGGACCACGAACAGTTCGGGATATCGAGGATTTGGACGCAGAGTAATTGTTCTTGGTCGAAACGTGTCCAATGGAAGGGCATGTGACAGTCTGGCATCGCCTTTAGGTGGGATTTTAACGGGTTTGATAATCTTGCGTCAGACTGGGATAGAAAGTGTTTTATTATGTTTTATTTCTTTCTTTTTAGTTTATAATTTTTAGAGTTGTATCTACTACTTTTCCAGTTGATATTCAGAAAGTATCAATTCTAATTCAGCTATTCCAATTGATTTTAATTGCAATTGTAGTTACGAAAGTAGCAAATGTATATCAGATCAAATCAAATTTAATTCAGAATTCTTCAGTTCGAACGAGCATTCTTCGGCCAATCTAAAAGTGGAGAAGTCCGATCCGAAATATGTAAATTAGTATCCGCAATAAATTAATAACTGATTAGGTGACACGAAATATTAGCAAAATCGGGATATTCAATAGGTTGTATCTCGTTAACCGTTTGTTCAATCTCAATAAAACCAACACCATTCGATTCCCCTCTTCTTAAACTATAGGAATGTCAAAAAGTCCTATCGCGATTATACAACGCTAAAATAGCAGGCGTAGACAAAGGTCGACGTGTTATGCGACAGTTTGCGCTCTTAATTTGAACGGCTGGCTTCCAGCGCCTCTTATGGGAATTTACATGTATAGAAAAACGCTAATTACTCGAATATTAATTGCTACTTTCTGAATATCAACTGTAAAAGGTGTAGAAGACTTACGGAGTTGACGGCTTCAAAGTTCTGGGCGAAGAGTAGTTGGTAGGAGGTTTTGTTGAAGAGTTGGAAACGTGGGGATATTATGACGATGCTGGTGTTATTGTATCGCCCTCGGCCTATGCGAATCTCGATTCCGATGATGAAGATGGTGTCCGATCTGCCGTCCTTGTGGCTTACTCGTAACTTCCGCACCTGGCAGCCTTTTTGCAGGTGGAATTTGGAAGACCACTGCGATAAAAAAAAAGACATATTGCGGTTATTCATGTTAAAAAATATTCTTGGGGTAAACATGGGCGTATCCATCTCAAATCGGAAGAGGGGGCAGTTTTATAAATTTAACTTGCTGTATGGGGGAAAGGTGTTCATTAAGGTGGTTCAAAAGTGCAAATAAAGAAATTTGTAATAATATAAACCAAATCGTTTCCAAATCCAAAAAAAGTGGACACGAGGCCTTAAATTTACAGGGGAAAATGCATGAGAAGACATTTATTTTTTGGTATTTTTCGAATAATTGTGCGGGGTTTTGGAAAACTTAAGATTACTTAAGGACTTGTAGAGGACTTTCCAGGGAAGAATTTGACCTATCATACATAGATATACATGGATGTGACGCCCCCAACCCACCCCCACAGTGCCCTGAAAACTACACAAATGAAAAAATGTACATTCTTCAGAAAATTGAACTTTCTAATCATTTCAGGTTATTTTTCTCATAGAAAGCATTAATATAAGTCTAGTGGAATGTTTTTACACATTTGTCAGTTAATTTCCATTTGTTTAAACAAATTCTATTTGTTTAAATAATGTTTTTCTTGAAAATCCGTCCGAATTCTGTTCTCAGAGTTCGAAATGGCAAATTAAAATCTTAGAGTGAGATTATTCATTAAAAAAATTCTACCTATTGTTTAAACAATCAATTATTATTCATTTTCAACTTTTTTCTAAATCTGGTAGAAAATCTCAACCTTTTTGTTAAAAGAACTAGATATCCCAAGTGATATCATTTATATTTTGGGATGATTTCCATTGTTTAAATAATAAAATATTATCGTTTTAATATCATTTATTAAAAAAAATTGAATTGATTATAATCCTTTTTTCGGGAAATTTGGAGTTACATTTCTTTTAAAAATATTAAATTTCCTAATGTCAACCAATTATATTAATCACATTTCTTTCTCCATTTCTCATTCAGATATCCTACCACTGTGTCTCGCAAGATAATGTTAATTTGTTGCTGTCTGGAAACTGTTCCCTGTACTCTAATTTGATGAAATATTGAAAACGAATAATATTTTATTATTTAAACAATGGAAATCATCCCAAAATATAAATGTCACTTGAGAATAACAGTTGGACAGACCGATCTAAAAAAATTATTTTAGGTGAGTTGGAAAAAAATTGTGTAAACAAATGGCTTTTGATTAAACAAATGTGGGTTTATTAGACAATATAGGCAAGATATCTCAAACATGAAATTTATAAGTTAATTTCACAAAACAGCTGCCAAAAAAGCTGAGTTCCTATCATAATTAGAAAAAGTTGAAAATGATTGTTTAAACAATAGGAAGAAATTTTTTAATGAATAATGTCACTCTAAGATAATAACCTGTCATTTTGAACTTAGAAAACAGAATTCAGACAGATTTTTAAGAAAAACGAATCACTTCAACTAATATAATTTGGTTAAACAAATAGAAATTAACGATGTAGTCTACCGGAAGTGTACCGTAGGTTCGAAATCCTAGCTTTAATACGCATTGTAGAGATATGAAATTTTTACAGTGGTTTTCTGATGTAGTATTGCATATTGGAAAGTATATAAAAGTAATAAAAAATTAAATAACGACATTCATTTTTTTTGGTATACATTATTATTTTATGAAAATAACTTTCCAAAATAGAACATAAAAAAATAGAAAGGTTTTACCTATGAACTTAGCTTGAATTATTTATCGTTTTTACATGATTTCGAACCCGCGATTTAGAAAAAAATTAGTTTTTCTAAGACACCTTTGACGTTAGCGTTTGTTTCATGTGTTTTTTTTTACGTCCTATATCACCTGTGGTTAGCTTCCATTGCAAATAGTTTTTCTCAAAACACTAACAAAAATTTTCATTAGTGGGGTATACTTGCTCCTTAACTGATAAATGTTTATAAACATTCCACTAGACTTATAGTAATGATTTCTATGAGAAAAAAAAGAGAATTAAATGATTAGAACGGTTCTTTTTATGAAGAATGTACATTTTTACATTTGGGTAGTTTTCAGGGCACTGTGGGGGTGGGTTAAGGGTGTCAAATCCATATGTATAAAAGGTTAAATTCTTCTTTGGAAAGTCCTTTGCAAGTCCTATAACTTTAACATAAATTTTCTAAAACACGTCTTTTTCCCATGTAAATTTGAGGCATCGATAGGCACCATTACAAACCAAATTTCGAAAAAAAAATACTTGTCCACTTTTTTTGGAAACAATTTGGGGAGGATCGATGTTTTCTACATAAAAATAACCACCCTAGTGTCCATAAAGGAAAGTAATAAACATAATACCAAAATATGGAAGGGGGGCAGCTGCCCCCCCCTGGATACGCCCATGGGTATCCACTAATTGACATCTTACACTTATTAAGAACTTCTAGTTCTATTAGAACTAGAAGAACTACAATATAAAATTTGTATACGGGAAGTTTATAATATTGGGTGACATCTTATAGATTAAGTTTGATACAAAATGAATGATAAATCATTTCGACATTCTTTTTTGCGTAGTTTACGGACACTAGCAACCAAAAGTCAACCAAAAGTCATCATCATGTCACATTTGTTAATTATAGCTGTTTTCCAATTATGCTCTGACGAACCCTGGCGCACTCTAGGGCTAATGGAAGAGCGTTCCTATTGCCATTTACAATTGATGCAACACGCCGAAAGTCTCCCTTCCCCTTTCCCCTATTGCACCTAGTTTTCGAGTGGTGCTTGTAGCACCGATCAACTGACATCAGTGACATTTGTCATTTTGTAATAGGTTAGGTGCTTGTTAACAACGTAAAATTCATTTTATAAATGAATTTACCCGGTCAATCTTGCACATTATTGTTAAAAGACCTTAAGCAACTGATACATATTCGATATATTTGAATAAACAGGAGTATGACGAAGCCCTTGAAGGTTTCTATTATTTTTAAAGGTTATGTCACTTCTCATTTGACGTTGCCGTGTTCCGACATTTCTCGACACGTTCCCATTACGATGCCGAACGGGCCAGCGCTATTTGCCCCAGCGTACGCTAGAGTTAAACGTAGTGAGTGCGTAATACATGTAATTGGAAAACAGCTAAAGTCATAATAAAATCTTGCATCTCACACTGCATGTCCCATAAAAAAATATACCTTTAGGTTGTTTCAATCTTATGGAACACATGGTATAATCAAAATAATTTTAAAATGTGTTATTTAGAATATAAATTTATATATTCTTCCAAGAATAAATAGACACCAGAATATTTAGAAACCCTTTCTACTAATTAAGCATTAAAGAAATTTACAAAGCGAAACAGAGACATTTTTTCCCGAAACATTTCAATAAAAAACTTACTTGAGGAGCGCCATCCGAAATGACGTTCGTACCAACCCTACACCCAACCGACGGACTAGCGTCAGGATCGCTAAAGCTAAACAACAACGGCTGGACCATCCTAGCACTCTCGTGCTCCCTAAACTGCCCGGCCGATTCCGCACTAGCCCCATCTTGCCGAAAGACCAACGGCAACCCAGTCTTATTTATAATCCAGTAAGGAACAGATATCGAAATCTAAAACAAAAAAAAAATCACACAAATTTAATTTTCCAAAGTCCCAAGTAAAAACCCTTAAAAAACAAACAAACAAACCTTCAATCGGGCGTCCGAAAAACTGGTCACAACTACCGTGAGATTCAACTTCCTCCGCAGGCTATCTTCGAGCTTCATCCTATAAGTCCCGCCCTGACAATTCGGCGGAATAATCAACGGATTGGAGTTCGGGAAATTATCCAAGTAGAGATTTAGTTCGATCAGGTCTTCCGTGTCCACAAAAGTCACCGGAGTTTGATTCCCACTACGAACTCGTCCCGTACCGCCGGTTATCTTGAAGGTTATGTCGATCGGCAACAGATTTACGATGAGAACAGTCGGCAGTAACGTTACTACATGCCCTGGTTGGACACTCCTACCAGAACTACCAGTAAGTGCACTGGGACGATCCAAAGGATAGTTCTCCCTCTTTATTTCAGCACAGAACCTAGAAAATAAATTAGTAAAGAAACGAATAATTAATTAAAAAATTAACTTAAAAAATAATTAATTAATTTAAAAAAGGTAAATTATTAATTTAAAAATTAACTAATTAATTGAGTATTCAGTATTCAATTAGCTTTGAAGAAGCGAGCAACATGGTTCGCGGAACGTCAGCATTAACAAATCTTGACACACGGCATAACCCGGAAGCAGTTTATTTTCTAAATGATTCTGGCCGTGAAAGCCTACGTACTTACTTAATTAATTAATTCTTTAAAAAAAATAATTAATTAATTTAAAAAAATTAATTAGATAAAAAATAAGTAATTAATTAAAAAAATTAAATAATTAATTAAATAATAAATTAATTAAAGATAATTAATTATTACAAAAATTAATTAATTAATTTAAAAAAAATTAATTAATTAATTACAAAATTAATTAAAAATACAATATTTACTTAATTAATTAAAATAATAGTACATACCTGTATACTTTGCCTTTGGGTGAATGACAAGATCTTAGTTCGTATAAAACGTCGTGTGGTTTGTTGGCTTCTTCCCAGAAAACGTTCGGGGATGAAAAGGTGCACATCTGCGTGATAATGGGTCGAGCTGTTATGGAGGAATGTGCGTGAATTAACGGAACTGGTATGGATTGGCCGCTCTTGATTATTAAGAGCCTGCTGGCCGTCCATTGTGATGCTGAAAAATAAAGTGCGTGTTGTGGAATAACTATAGTTAAAATTAACAGAAAATAAAAAAAAATACCTACTTAAAAAATTATTTTAGTAAAAAATAATTAATTAAAAAATTATAAAAAAATAATTAATGATACTGGTTAACAAGGTTTTGGTAATTTAAGAAATCTTGAACACCTCATGACTCGTTGAAAGAAACTCCTAGATATTTTCGGCGATATACCAAAAAAGTTATTTAATGAATTTTGACACCACTTTCAACCCCTTTATTTTTTACTGATTTTGATAAGACGCATTAATTGTATTAATGGTAACACAAACATTTTTAGGGCATCTCATTAGCAATTCATTTTTTCTCTGTTCCAGTATCTGAATATTTGTAGAGATAAAATGTTGGCTGCAAGTAAAATTTTGATGTGATGTGGCTAATATTTGGGCTACAGGCCTATTCACAGTTTCACCAGTTTTCTGGTAGCACAGATACTGCATATTACATGAAATCTTTTCTTCTAAAAAAATTTAGATATTGGGACGAATAAAAAAAAAACAAACAATGAGAACAGAAGAATGTATGTAATAAAGGTCCTAAGACCAAGGTCCTTATATTATAAACGCGTAAAAAAATTATCTACTTGTATTTTTTTGTTAGATAAATAACATTCATTATAAATAAATTGTATTTTTGTAAGAAAAATAACCAACTTACCAAAAGAAATTTATGTTTAGGTTAAAGTTACTGACAACAAAGTAAAATTTAATAAAATAATTTGTTAATTAATTAAAAAATAGTTAATGAAATAATTAATTAAAAAATAAATTTGTAATCCACAAACCTAATATATCACTGGGCAAATTATTCTCCAATTTAACCTCCATGTCTTCCTTCATCTTATTTGCGATTAAGAGTGCCGATCGAACAGTAATTAATTTTCTAGCGGAACCCTCGATGGCAATATCAAACACAATCCGCGCTGATGGCATGTCACCATGGATCTGCTGGACAAAATTACAATATAAATCAAACAAATATAAAATGAAAAACAAATTAACTTAGAACTAACGGTTGATCTAAAATGATTGAGGACAGGTTGAATTTCCCGCCACAGTTTTAGTCTTACTAAGATGGTATGTGTGCGTGATAGAGGTTATGATCACTGTCAGATACCATAGTGAACTCGTCAGTAAGGGTTACGTTCCTCTGCGACGATATTTCATCTTTTTTCTCAATTAATTTGTTATTGGGTGCTTAAAGAGTCTTTCTAAAAATAAAATAATAATTAATTAATTCAATTAATAGTTTCAAATTAATAAACCTAATTATAATCAGAGAATAAATCCCTTTACAAAAAAGAACACCTACGCCGCTGGACCAAAATAACAGCTGTCATTTGCAACCATTGCCAACATCACAATTATTCAAATTGGCGGGAAATTCAACCTGTCCTCAATCATTTTGGAGCACTGTGTATATAACTTACCCTATTTTGGATAGAAGGCGCAGCATTTCTAAAGTAGACACCTACTTTATCGACAGTGACCGGAACGACTGGTTGGTAACCTTCAACCTGCACCCCTAACCTGTGCATGCGCATCTTGTGCGAATCACTATGACGTATTTTCCCTATTTTGAAAAAACAAATCGTTAAATCTAACCTAATTTTAACTGAATAATAAATAAAAAAATTTTCTATAGTTTGTTAAGATAAAAAACTAACCTCTACTACTAAATGTAAACGGTAAAGTCTCTCCATTGGCGACAGTCATCCACTTATCTTCAGTCTTAGTCAAAGCCCTACAATCGTAGAGCTCTTCCATGTACGTAATGACAGTCGTAAACATCAAATTTGACCCCGTATCATTCTTAATAGCAAAGGGGATAAACGGGGACCTTCTTCTATAACCGGGCGGACTGGATATGGATTTACTGTTGTGCCCATGAGGGTCCTTGTTATTGTAAAAGTCCTGTGTCCAATTCTCCTTGACTTGTCGATACAAGTCTGTCAAAGTTGATGTTACGTTCACATTCAACATTTCCGTAGATTCAACCTGCATTTGGACGTGGTTAGAGACGTTCGGAGACAGGCTTCGATTCCACACAAGCAGACACCTAACCATCAAAAAAAATTGTATAAATGTTAAATAATACAGGTTGTCTCAGAAATACGCAGAACAGGAACCAGCTGACACTAACGATGGTTTAAGTGGGTAAATGTCATTGTAAGCTAGACCTGGGAATAACAGGGTATCTTGAAAACTAATAACTTGGTATACTTCACATTTATTAAAAAAAAATAATATAAGGTAAACGTTCCAAATTCAGACACTGTCCTAAATACATATAACAAAAACCTCAAAAAATCGTGCTTTTTGTCGTTTTTTGCTTGTAACAGCTGAACAGATGGAGCAATCCTGATTCTTTCAACGACATATTGTAGAGAATGAAAAGACGAAAAAAATAAACCCTACACGGTCTCGATCGCATTAAAATTAACGGAGGAAATTCGGAAAAACCGGAAAAATCTGCGTTTCTTCAAAAATTCATAACTCCGCCATTTTCAAAGTAGTACCGCAGGCTTTTCGCGACAAAGTAGCGATTGATGGGTACTTTGAGTGTGCACAGCCCAGGCGTTGTCCGATGATTGGTTTTTGCACAATTGCAACTGGAATTTTTTTATGCGATTTGGTTCGGCGAGCCTGGATGCGTCGGCGGTGGTATAATTTTAATTTTTTTACCGTATTTCAAAAGTAGAAGTATTGTGCAACAAAACGTCTATTCTGATTTTGCGTTAAAATGTTGTGAAATAGGCGAAAAATGCTTGCAAACATGACCAAAATCTGCCCCCCGCTCCAGGGTCGACGCATCCAGGGTCGCCGAACCATATTGCATAAGAAAATGCAAATCGCAATTGTGCAAAAACTAATCATCGGACAATGCCTGGGTTGTGCACACTTAAAGTACCCATCAATCGCAACTTTCTCGCGAAAAGCCTACGCTACAACTTTGAAAATGGCGGAGTTATGAATTATTGAAAAAACCCAGATGTTTCCGGTTTTTCCGAATTTTCTCCGTTAATTTTAATGCGATTGAGTCCGTGTAGGGTTTATTTTTTTCGTCCTCTCATTCTCTACAATTCATCTATTGAAAGCATCAAGCTTGCTCCATCGGTACAGTTTTTACAAGCGAAAAACGAAAAAAAGCACAATTTTTTGAGGTTTTTTAGTTTATAACAAATTAAGTAATGATATTTGCGAGTCGAAAACACATCACAATACATCTACGGAGTGTTCCACGTGACCTGGGACCGTCGGCTTGCTGATACTATTTATGTCACGAAAATATCTCTATTGCCTGGTCTATTAGTTTAATTTTTTATATATGAACAACCAAATAAAAAATTGATAAACTTACTTCCAAGGCTCGACAATTGGTTCCCAACCAGACAGAACTCTATTATAATAATCGCCAGCCAAGTTACACTCCATAGCGCCCTGAGAAACTGCTTCCCCCAACTCATTTACTATGGAACTTAGACTTTGACGCAAATTCAATCTCTGCAGTGACAACTCCAACAGCGGAACATCAGCATCACCACAATCATCAATAATACACAAAGAAATACAATCAGCTTTAACCTAAACAAAAAAAAATTATACAAATAAAAGAATCACCCAATCAAACAAAATAAATTACCTCAACAGCAGATATAGCGGAGCCTTTTTCCGTTTGTTCGATTGTCTCCAGTTGGTTATCGGCTACCGGTTTAGCATACTGGGTGAGCCATAAGGCAGCGTCATCAAGTTTTTGGTCGCAATGTTCCAACGCGTAGATGCAATCTTCTGTGGTGAACCCGAGCGCTGTTAATTTTCGTAATTGAGCTGGAAAGTAAATTTATGTTTTTGTTTCGAGTAATATTTATATGGAAGCGTGTAAATTTTACTTTGTATGTTTGCTGGAGGATCCGCAATTCTCTTCTTGTCGGATAGCAATTGTTTCGGGAGGGAGTTTAAAATTTGTAGGAACATTCGCATGTCATAGTATGAGAGCCGTACAGTCAAACGTTGTAGGTGCACCTAAAATATAGATATTTTTATTGTTGAATAGAAGTGAATACATATACATGGTGTGGCATTACATATGGAGGAGATACCTGATTGTTATTTAATACAATGTTCAATTTAAAATGAAGAAACATGTTATAAACTTCTAAAAGTTACAGCTATTTGTTTATCTTTAAAATGATGAAATAATAGGAATTATTAAGAAGAAAAATAGGGCTTATTAAGAACGCTGACTTTTTCATCAAATTAAAATTGGAAATTTTATGACGGTTTGAATATGACACATTTTAACAACCTTATAACATATATTATAATTATAATTATATAACTATAAAAAAATATATAATTTATAAATTATAATAAAATATATAAAATACACAATAATATAATTTATGTCCTACATGACATTTTACATCTTAGTTACCGGGACGAAAACAGCTACTTTTTGCGCCCTAGGGCGATAAAGATTCTTTATGCGCCCTAGGGCATTAAGGATTGCCATGGTTATATGTCAAATATATCAAATATTTCTCATTTAAATTGTAAATTTTAAATCGTCAATGTCAATTATTGGCGATTAAGGTTATAAGTTTGACAATTAATTGTCTGTATTGTCACTCATCAATGTCAATTATTGGTGATTAAGGTTATAAGTTTGACAATTAATTGTCTGTATTGTCACAACTCCGAATTGTTTGTATGGTTATTCAACTCCGTAGATACGCCGTCACTTGACAACGTCAAAATATTTATTAATATTATTCAAACGGAGCAACAAAACCATTGTAGGACATAAAAATTTGTATGTACCTCGGGCATTACTTGATGTTTATACCCTCGGGCGATTTAAAAAGCTCTCGGGCCTATCGGCCCTCGCGCTTTTTAAACTGTCACCCTCGGGGCATAAACATTCGTTTAATGCCCTTGGTACGTAAATACCTATTCCTGATTGAATTTATTATGATATAATTTGTCCTGAATAAATAGAGGTTTGCTAAATGTCAAATAACTTTAGAATTTTAAATGTAACAGCCTATACAGGGTTATTCCTACAAGCTTTTAAAAGAAACTAAAAACATACAGGGTGTGCTATTTGAAAAAGGAAAGGTTACCAAATTTCAAGAATAAAATAAACAGCCTGTGTATTAAAAATATATTTAAAAGATAGCTAGTTTAAAATCAAACACTTTTGTTTATTTTAAATTTTTTACAGTTGGAGAATTATTTAGGCGTTACGGTAATTGTGACTGCAGAATTATTTTCTTAAAAATTCACGTTATTAACATTAATTTCAACATAATTCTGTGCTGGTACTTTGTTGTGGAACAGCCTGTATGCATAAAAGTATTTCCGTTGTAGTTAAATATAAAAATAAATTAATTAATAAATAAACAAAAAACTAAATTAATAATAATTAATTACGTACCTCTAAAACCTTTTCCTTATTAACCTCAACATTCAACGTCACGGGGTCAATAATCGACAGCGCAGTTTCATCCTCCATTCCCAAAATACACGAATACATCTCGCAGTTATTCAAATTACACGACATTGGCTTCTCCACAACCGCAGGCCTATACGTAATAACAGTCGTACTCTACAAAAGAAAAATACATAACCTAAAACTCTAACACACAAATCCACAAAACTAACCTTCAAAATTACCGCATTCGTATCCCACAAAGAAGCATCTTCCACAACTATAAGCTCCGAATCGGTAACGTTTAGCGTAAACTCAAAATTCGTATCTTCCTCGGTTTTTTGGTCAGGAACAACGCTCGCCTTTTCATGGCTCGGACTACCAGCAATATCGCCGATATCTTGGAAAATAAATTCCCGAGCTGATTCCCACCAATCGAAGACAGCCATGAGACGCATATTATTCAATAGGATAGTTGATTTAGTCTTTTCTAAACGTTTCCGACTGTGGACTTCGACTTGCACGATGTCGTGTTTTAAGGTTTTTATAGGTTGGAGGATATTCGTAAAAACATTCGAGCGCTTATTGGCCGGGGCGTGTTCGAACCTCGTGTCACGTATTAAGATTTCTTGCGATACCAGGTCGATGTCTTGACTTAAGTTGCTAAACGTTTCTATGATAAGTCTGGATTT
Source organism: Aphodius sticticus (assembly GCA_963966075.1). NCBI lineage: Eukaryota > Metazoa > Arthropoda > Insecta > Coleoptera > Scarabaeidae > Aphodius > Aphodius sticticus. The sequence goes on along the minus strand of OZ014509.1, from coordinate 2,282,440 downwards.
TATGAAGTTTATACAAGCTAGAGGGCTTTGGTTTGACAGCCGGATGTTTACGTTCAGTAGGTCTAAACGTAACGAGTTGATCTTCCATATTTCGTTGATATGAATCTACGGAATTAAAAAAAAAAAATTTTCGGAAAAATATTGTCGGGAATTTGTTTTACCTCGGTTGTTACAGGAGGGGGTTGAACCGATGGTAAGATATCTTCTGTATTCTCGCCTAAATTATAGGCTAGCAAGCCTCTGATCAGCTTGTATTGGTATTCGTTTAAAGATCCATCTAAGGTTGATAATTCCCCATGTATACTCATATCGGGAACTGAAAATATTAATCAAATCAAATCATAAACTTTTTTTTTTATGATAAAGTTGTTACACTGTAACGAATTGCCCAAACGTATATAAAAATATAAATGTAAATATCGAAATAAGTTTTTAGTATATAGAAAATTTTTGTTTATTCATATTTTTATTCCGAGAGACAAGTTTTTCTTATTTGTCAAACCCGTCAAAAACAGCCTCGACCGCCTTACCGTAATGATTATTGAATGTAAAGTAAATGGTGATATCCAGGCGGCATGCAAATTTTAAATAAATCAAAAATTACAGCCACAACCTGGATTCGAACCAGGTCATAGGCATCAGTAGCTCAGTTGGTAGAGCATTCTGCTAGAAACGGAAAGGTCCCTGGTTCGAATCCAGGTTGTGGCTGTAATTTTTGATTTATTAAAAATTTGCATCCCGCCTGGATATCACCATTTACTTTATATACAGAGTTAGCCAAAATTACCGGAACACCTAAATAATTCTCCAACCGCACTAAATATCAAAAAATTGTTCAAAAAAAAATTTTTTGACTTTAAACAAGCTATCATCTAAATATATTTTCAATATACAGAGTGCTCATTTTATTATACAAATTCGGTAACTTATCCTTTTTTAAGTAGAACAAAAAAAATAAATTATAAATTTTTTTTATTCTAAGATTAATTCTAAGAATTTTTTGTAGGAATCATATTTTTATAAAATGCATTATTTTTTATTTATATGCTTTTAACCAAAAATAGTCAAAATTACCGGAACATCTTAATAATTCTGTAAAGAAAAATCAAAATATGTTTCAAATAAAAGCTTTTTGGGTTTAAACAACATCTCGTTCAAATATATTTTTATTGTTTTATTATGGAAATTTGCAAACCTTTCCTTTTTCTGACAGAACACCCTGTGTGTTTAACATTTTTTTAATGCTAAGATTAATTATAAGATTGTTATGTTGGAATTATTTCTTTATAAAATTTTATTTTTTGGCTGTAAGCAATTAATCAATACTCATGAACTTTTACTTTAACCAAAAGGGTAAAAAATAAAAAAAAAAGACAAAATAACAACACAATTAAATAGAAGTGAATTAAATGTCCAAACTGTCACATTAAAATAAATGTGCATGTATGTGGGAAAATATTCTTAATAATATTAATAATATTCTTAACTTTTGTTTGAACAATTTTTGGTAATTTCTTACGGTTGGAGAATTATTTAGGTGTTCCGGTAATTTTGGCTAACTCTGTATATATTGTTATGCTTGTTGATTTATTTTTTTATATACAGCACAAATATATTTATTTTTGATTTTGATTGCTGGATTTATTATTTCACGACGAACCTTAGACGAAAACTCAAAGAGATACGTTTTAGGGAAGACGTTTGTCAAATCAATATTGTGACATCACGTACATCACCAAAGTACCGAGGACGTGCGTTACAACAATCTTTGACTGTGAAAAACTAGATATGATATTGATGGCGACTTTTTGTACTTACCATTGTGACAAATGGGATCAAGATTCCTCTCAACTTGCAACTTCAAATGGCACGCTTCCGTCAAAATAGAAGCACCGTTCTTCATTACGACGCAACTTCCAAGTTTGAAGGTGTCACTGCTAGCATTTTTCTTTTCTTTCGGGGTGCTGCAATCCACTTCTCTTTTACCCGTGTATAAATTGACATTTTGTAATTCAACGTACATCACGTTCAACAAACATTTACCTAAAAATAGAAAACATATAACAATTAAAGTTTATAACCTATAAAATTAATAATAATAATACAAAAAACAACATACCTTTCAACGGATCTTCTACAACGCTGATACAACCTACGTCGTTACTCAACATAAATCGATTGTTTATCGTCAATTGCCCCAAATCACAAATTAGTAAATCAGCTGATTTTGAACTGACGGGAAGTAGAATTACCGGTGACGCTGCTTCGATTATTAGAGATAATCTTGATGTTTCGTCTTTCATCTAAAATAATTTTTGGTATATCAAAACGAATCAACGAATCGTAAAGAAAGAAAATATCGCAAATATGTTGATACCTTTTGACCACTAGTGGCTGCTCTAATGCCGGCCATAACAGCTTGTAACTTTGTGAAATGGTTCAAAAATGCGTTTATTTCGGCTACAAAACGTTTTGTGTGAACGTAGAGGATCGACGACATCTCTAGTTTAAGTTGAGAATCGTACTGTTGGATTTCAGAAGGTGCGTAGCTAAAAAAATAAGTATGTTATGTTAGGTTAACTTTTTAATCAATAAAGATATTTCAAAAAGAACTTTTATGAAGAAAATACTGATGAAACCTGGAGACTAAGCAAATCTAACAATGTCTTGTTTTGCAATCAACCTGTATGTTAAATCAAGATTAAGAAATCAATTTTTATTACCATATATAATTGAAGGTGAGGACTTGCTTCCCCGAAGTTAGAAATCTCTCGCGATACATTTGACCATGAGAGGTCAAATCAAACAAAGAAACGGACCCCAATTTTCCTTCAACTTCTTTGTGGAGCCCGATGTTCTTTATAGAGAAATCCAGGTGGGAAATGTTAGCTCTCGCAATATCGTGGTCAGGCCTCACTAGTACGACTGTCAAAGAACGTACGGAGATATTTGTTTCCGCACAATGATCGGCAATAACTAATGAAAAAAAAAAATTAAAATCAGTAATTTATCAAATTATTAAATTAAATTCATATAGTATATTATAATACAAGTTTTATGACAAAAATTGGCGCACGAGTTGTTTTGGGCAAGACGAGCACAGCGAGGAGTGCCCAAATGGAACGAGTGTGTCAATACGTCTTATAAAACTAGTGTTATACACTATTTTCTCTACTTTACGACACTAATTTTACATAAATTTTGAAAATTGCGGTTGTCATCTTCTATTCTAGAGTAATTTTATTTTCAACAGTTGGTAGTTGTGGTAAAATTTACAAATACGATTGAGGAGGACCAATAGCGATTGAGATATCAGAGAGATATTTGACACTTGACGTCAATATCCTCAATCTTGGAAAACTAAAAGGTACTAAAAGTTTATGATCTAGTGTTTTCATAACGACACCGAAAGCGGTTTCGTTATGAGTTTATAACGAACGCAAAGTAGAAAAATTATTACTAATTAATAAAAATACCTTTAGTGACATCTTGAGAAGCTTGCCGCTCAACGATATTACTCATGGAAGGACTCGCAGCGGAAGCACTAAAAAAATCAATAACCAAAACCCAAGATTCAACACTAACCACCAAATCCAAACAATTGAAATCGACGGAAGTTGATCTTTGAACCTGCAAAATAAACACAAAACAAAATTACGCAAAAACCATAAAAAATAACCTAAAAATAAACTAGATATTACCGAATTGTAATAACTTTTGAAGTTTGGTGCGTTGGGATCAACGAGAAGTGTTGATATAAGCACTAGATTCCGTTGTGGTCTGTTTCTGACGCTTGGACTGGGTGGTGGGGTTGAAGGATATTCGTCATTTTTGAAGGCGTTTAGATTGGTTGTGGAGTGTCGGCCGACGCCGAAGACGTTGGCTGGTTCGAGGTCTACCGGTAAAGATCCTCTGCCGGGGTTCAAGATGTATAGGTGATCGGAAATGTCCGGGCATGATCGGGATATGCAAGAAGAGCCGATGGGCATTTCGTCACCGGCTATGGATACGACCATGGAACGTTGCTTGGCTCCGTCGGGTTGCAGGAGGTCCTCCATAAGGATCGATCGTAGGGATACCTAGGAGAACAAAAAAAAGAAAATGTGAAAAATAGATTAATAACAAATAAAAACAAGAAAACATAATAAAAACAGAAAAAAAGGTATACTTAGATAAAACAGAGAAATTGAAATTTAAATAAACTTTTCTCTGTAAATAAATAATTGTTAATTATTAATTTAAACAAACTAATAAGGACAGAAAAATAAAATACAAACAGGAAAACAAGCAGAATAGAAAATAACAAAATAGACGTAAAAGAAAAGAGGTAGAACAGAACAGAACAGGAAGCATATAAAAACATAAAAAAGGCAAAAAAATAGGGATTACAAAACGAAAGACACAACAAAATAGAAACACAGAAACTAGAAAGCAGAAAGAAAATAAGGAATAGTGAAACAGGATAACAGAAAATTATACAAAAAATAAATAAAAGTAAAAAACAGCAAGAAAAAATAATGAAATACAGAAAGACAACGTAGTTTTCTTTTGTAATAAATAAAAAATTAAAACGTAAAATGACGTTTAAAAAAATTAACTCTACAAATAAGTGAAGAATATGCATGAAATTTATAAGAATCATTAAAAATATATTAATAAATAACATAAAGACTATTGAATCACTGCCAACAACTCACAAAAGTGGTGTTTTTTAAATTAACCACATCAGAAAAAGTTAGTAAAATTTAAAAATAATGGTAACTCTAAAAATAAGTGAAGAATATTCATGAAATTTATAGGAACTGTTAACTGTCAATTTAACGTAAGTTCTTCGTAAAAAAAATTGCAAAATCAGCCAATTTTATGTTATTCATCAAATTATAGATAAAGGTGTATTACTTGCTGTGGTAATGTATATGTATTACTTGTTGTTGTATCCACGCTACGTGATAAAACATAACTTATTCATGTACTCGAAGAAGTAAAGTTTTGAGTGAAAAAAGCATGTAAGATATTGATACTTTTACGTGAAATTTTGTACACTTATAGAGCAAGGTATAACTTAGACCTATTATGTGGTACTTTTTTCAATTTTAAACTGAGTTCTTCGTAAAAAAATTGCAAAATCAGCCAATTTTATGTCATATTCAGAAATAGATTTGTCAAAAACGAACAGAACTATCGAAAATTATATTATTATTTCTTATTACGATTGTGGGAGCTAATTGCTGAGAAAAAGCCTCAGAACTTTTGCGTGTTTAGAAAGTAAAACGTAGGGGGTATGGATCCTTAATAAATGATTTTCTATTCAGTCAACATACTCATAAATAAACGATCGACGGAAAAAATATATTAGTAAATAATACAAAGACTATTGGGACCACTGTGAACCCCTCACAAGGTTGGTGTATATTTTTAATATCAGAAAAAAATGTAGTAGCAACATTTAAAAAAAATCATAACTCTAAAACTAACTGAAGAATAGTCATGAAACTTGTAGGAACTATTAAACATATATCAATTAATACTGTATAGACCACTTTAATCATCATGATCACTTTCCAAAGGTGATGTGAATTTTTGAAAAATATCCAAAGCAAAGAAAAATGAGGTAACAACATTTAAAAAAATTTAAAAAAACAGGTAACACAATAATTAATTTTGGGAAAATAATGAATAGAAAATTAAAATAAAACCACAGAAACTACAATACAGAAAGCAACAATAAGTGGAAAAATAAGGAATAGTGAATAGTATAAACAGGCTAACAGAAACTGACACAAAAATAAATAAAACTAGGAAAACGCAAGATCAAAACAAGAAAAAACGAAAAGAAAAGTAATTAGATACACAAAAACAAAGGAGAATAAATAATAACAAAATAGATAGGTACAGATAAAACTCATAAAATAAGTAAAATGTAAAATGAAATATAAAAAAGAAAAACAGATAATACATAAAACAATATCAAAACCCAAAAAGATAAATAATTGAACAGTATAGCAGGGAAAATTGAACACAACCAAATAGAACCATGAAAATAAGATAAGATAAGAGAGAAAAAAACAGGAAGCATGTAAAGACAACAAAAAAAAAACAACTAAAAGTGGAACAAAATAAGGAACAGAAAACCAGAGACAACAAAATAGAAACACAGAAACTAGAAACCAGAAAGAAACAAACGTCCACAAACAATAACAGATAAAATAAGGAATAGTAAAGTAGAAACAAGAAATTAGAAACTGGATATCAGAAAATTATACAAAAAAATAAAAATAAGAAACAGCAAGAGAAAACAACTGAAATACAGAATAACAAATCAATAAATAAAAAAATAAAAATAGGAAATAACAAAATAGAAACTGTAGACGTCAAAAGTAAAGAGCATACAATAATAAAAGAACAAAAAAACAGTACGAAACAAGAAAACAATTGAACTAATTCACTCACCTGAATACTAGTTTCGTACATATGAAACTTCTCGTAGATAAAAACAAACTCACGAAAAGACAAATCGACCAGTCCTTGCTCACCAGTAGGGGTTTCCCCCATCAGTTCGATGATAAAATTCGGCAGTTCAAACAACACTAAAAAACAAACACAAATTAAAACTTTACAAATACTAAAAACACATTATCCAATAAAAAAATAAATTAAAAATAAATAAATAAATAAAAAACAATACAATACCTTTCATAGCTAACGTCTTCTTATTCTCAACGGGCTGACTCCTCGGCAAACCAACCCCCGGAAACAATTTAGCCCTTACGTGCGGATCCATCTTCAAAGTCGTAACCCCCGTGTCTTCTTCATGTATATCAGCCAGTGTCGTAGAAGGTCGTAAAACAGAATCCGTGGTATCAGTATTTTCTTCCGTTAATTGTGCGCTTAGTAACCAAGAAATGGTGTCTATCAGTTGCTCGTATTGGTATCTAGCCATGGAGAGTTTTAAAGCGTTTACTATACTGCCGGTGACCTAATAAAAAAATGGATAAATTAGTTCGATTTGTTTTTTATTTGAGGAAATGGTTTAGAATAGAACTTACCTGTAGAGTTTCTGATGTTCCTTTGGGATCTTGTTCGTCGTTCATGTCTTCGTCGTCTAGTAAGAGGTTAGAAACGCTCTGTTGTCGGGATGATTTGGTCCTGATTACTTCCCGAATGATGTTTAGTTGTAGTACTGTGTCGTGTAACATCGGCTTTGCAAGTGTTTCGCATGAGTAAATTATTTCGGGTCGGGACATGCTGAAATTGTATATGATATTATATAAGTAAGATTAAACTATTTAAATAGAAAATTAAAAAGGAAATATAATTTGGGAAAAAAGACAAACAAAGAAAAATTATACTTTGTTTTGTCTGCATTCTAATACTATTGCGTATTTTAGTAGGTTGGTGTGAATTTCTTTTTTCATCAAAGGCAAAAATAATAATAATAAAAGCAAAACAAATCATAAAAGTACATTTCCTATGCAGCGGTTGGCATTGCAATCATTATTTACCCTTCACAGGGTGGTGTGTACTAAAACTGTAGTAAAAACTGTAGTATTGACATTTAAAAAAATCATAACTTTAAAAATAAGTGAAGAATATTCATGAAACTTGTAGGAATTGTTAAAAATATATCAATAAATAATATAAAGACAATAGAAATCACTGGGAACCCGTCATAAAAGTGGTGTATTTTTTTAAAATTATCAATCACAGATAGAAATGTAGTAGCAACGAAAAAAAATCATAACTTAAAAATAAGTGAGGAATATTCATAAAACTGGTAGGAATTATAAAAAATATTTCAATAAATAATATAAAGCCCATTGCTATTATCATGAACCCCTCACAAAACTAGTGGATTTTTTTAAATTAGTGAAAGTAGAAAAATGTAGTAAATAATTGAAGAAAATTCATGAAACGTATAGGAATTGTTAAAAATAGATCAATAAATACTGTATAGACCATTACAATTATCAAGCACCCCTTACAAGGATTGCGTAAATTGTTTAAATTAATGAACGAAGGAAAAAAAAATAACATTGTTGAAAAAAAATCATAACTCTAAAACTAAGTGATCAATCTTTAAGAAATTTCTAGGAATTGTTAAATATAGATCAATAAATAATATAAAGACTAGAATCACTGTAAACACCTCACAAGGGTCATATGAATTTTTGAAATTATTGATAGCAGAAAAAAATGTAGTAACTACTTAAAAACAAAAACATCTCCAAAAAAAAGGTGAAAAAAATGCATGAAACCTGTACGAATTGTCAAAAATAGATCAATAAATATTGTAAAGACCATTACAATTATCAAGAACCCTTCAAAAGGATTGTGTGAATTTTTGAAGTTAACGTAACCAGGAAAAAAATGTATTATTGAAAAAATCATAACTCTAAAACTAAGTGGACAATCTTTAAGAAACTTGTAGGAATTGTTAAATATATATCAATAAATAATATAAAGCCTATTGGAATCATAGTGAATGCCTCACAATGATCATGTAAATTTTTGAAATTATTGATAGCAGAAAAAAAAAATTAGTAACTACTTTAAAAAACAAACATCTCCAAAAAAAGGTGAGAAAAATGCATGAAACCTGTACGAATTGTCAAAAATAGATCAATAAATATTGTAAAGACCATTACAATTATCAAGAACCCCTCAAAAGGATTGTGTAAATTTTTTAAATTAACGTAACCAGGAAAAAAATGTATTATTGAAAAAATCATCATCTCCAAAAAAAAAAGTGAGAAAATGCATGAAACCAGTAGGAATTGTCAAAAATAGATCAATAAATAAAATAAAGACTATTAGAATCACTGTGAACCCATACAAGAGTGGTGAGAATTTTTTAACTTATTGAAAGAAGAAAAAAAAATAGTAAAAACATTAAAAAAATCATAACTACAAAAATAGGTGTGGAAAATTAAAAAAACTGGGAGAGGAATTATTAAAAATATATCAATAAATAATATAAAGATCATTGCAATAATCATGAACCCTCATAAACATCGTAGGATTTTTAAAAATTAATGACAGCGGAACAACATGTAGACCGACAGAAAACAATCATAACTCTAATAATTAATTAAAGAAAATTCATGGATTAAAAATACTATAAACACCATTGGAATCATCAATAACCCCTCACAAGGGTTGTGTAAATTATTGAAAAAGCAGAATAAAAATGTAGTAACAACGTTGAAAAAAAAAACAAAACTCTAAAAATAAGTAAAGAATATTCATGATACTTATTAGAAATAGATCAATAAATAATATAAAAAGCATTACAATCATCACAGACCACTTGCATGGATGGCATGATATTTTGAAAACAATCAAAAGCAGAACAAAATGTAACGATTAAAAAAACTCTAAAAATAAGTGAAGAAACAGATTTTATCATTCTGAACAACTAGTCTAAGTGGATTTATCCAGATATGATACTGAACCCTTCTATTAGTTCAAAAAACACGTAATCCGAACTTTGAAAATCATAGTTTTGTTTCATACAATAATAGTAGGAAATGAAAAGCAGAATAGACAAAATTCTATAAAAGACAGGTACGTATATAATTATAAACAAGTATATATCACTCACAGTGGTCCAGGAACTCTTCTAATAGTCGTATCCAACGAAAATACATTCATATCTCGCACCACAATGTCGTAATTCTCAACTCTAATATCTTGCAAATCGTCATTCTGCACATCTGTAGGCGTACCGTTGGTCAACGTAATCTTTCCTAAATGCGCCACAAACACCTGCGGACTATTACTAGATCTCGGCAGAACAACAACAGGACTATCCAGCACAACATCTAACCTAAAAAATGACAAAGACATCAACTTTAAATCACCAAACTTTAAACATCGAAAAAAAAAAAAACATACTTTATATTAATAACAAACTCCGAATCCTCGTCAGGACTATACGGAGTCTGCGGCATCGTATCTCTTACTGAAGAATACCCCGAAAAGCCCTGCTCCATAGAACTGCTACGTCTCCGTCTTCTCGGAGAAGCGATATCGGAAAAAGATAGCGCCGAACCATATATGGATGCAGACAGCCTAGGGTTCATATAGATAGATTGCGCTAATGCTTGAGTTCTAACATAAGAAGAGACACAAGAACAATGATATACGTCACAAAACTAAAAGGGAAAATACTCGTACCTAGCGTGGACCAAGCCTAGAGCCATATCTGTCGCGGCAGATCTTATCGATCTTGCTAAATTCGAAAGGTATTGCTTGAATTCTGTGGCGCAGGATTGTAGCTCCACGACGAATTGGGGTGAGTGCGTGTACCATAGAGATGCCATTCTTACCGTAATTTCTGCTCTGTCATCTGAAAGAGTTTTTCGTAAATGTTTAGAGGAATCATTACAGCTAGTATGTCCTATAAAACATACATAGGGAGCTTTTTTTTTATATAAAAAAAAACATCAGACATGTCCATTTTATTTTATAGAAATACACATTTTTTTATCAATTTGAATTTTAGATCTTTACTTTTGCTCATTGTATGATAAAATAAAATTATTTTGTTTATGGCCCCTACTTTTCTTATTGATCGTAGTAGATCCACGAATTGTCATGATGCAGCATAAAATATGTTTTTTCTTACATCAGAAAATTTTTGAGTAAAAGACGTTAGTAAAAGAATGGAAAGTTTAGGAAATAATGATAACTTTGGGAGCATCGATTTTGTGAATGAGAAATTAAAAGGTGCTCTTGATACATTATTTTGCGCAGCTCACAAATTGGAACTTTATTTTTCCAATCCCTTAAAAAATTACATTTGTTAGAAATGGTAACAAAATCGTAATTTTAACGGCTCTAACTTCTTAAGGAATTGAAAAAAAAACAATAGGATCATATGAAGCTTCTTAGTCAGAATAATTCTAAAAAGAAACATTAAAAGATTCATGTGGCTTTATTAGTTTCTTCAGCATGTATTCAATTTATTTGTATTTTTTTTGTTATTATTATTATTTGATTTGTTTATATATTTTAGTCTGTAAATATTTAATGAATTGTAAAAACAAATTATTCTAAATGAAACTTTTACACAGAATGACATTTACTTTCTAAAAAATGCTGGAGACAGCTTGTAAATGCCAGGTCTACAATTTGTCCCAAGTTTTCAAATCCAAAAATCAAAAATGCAAGAAGTCTATCCACAATGCCTATTTCCTTTCTATACACAAAATCCATACTCCGCAGAGTGAAGCATATTCTCCTAATTTTTAATTGTCTTTTTCTTGAAAATGGCGATATCCAAACTAAGTAGGGGATCCAAACTAAGTTTGGATTAACTAAGTTTGGATTATAGATACCTAACAGTTACCTATTGCTAGTGTACTAGAAATCACAACACGTTTTTGTTTATTTCAGTTTGGAAAAATAGTACATATGAACTTTTTTTTAAAACTATATAAAGTAACACAATACAAACAAAACACTGGGTGATTACAAACAAATCTAACGTGGTTTGTAAAATATTCGAGCTTTTTCTTCCATCATGGTCGCAGAGATTGAGCATGACGTTCACGCTGCTGCAAAATCCAGGTAACAATGCTTGATCTTTATCAGGGTACTCGGCTGTACAAATAGTTTTGAGATTGCCCGCTCCTGTTTCAGTTCGTGGCACATATCTTAAAATTTGCACTTTATTGGCTTTAAAAATCACGATTGTGGCCGTGCCTACATTATGACGTATTGCAAATGAACTATAAGACAACCCTTGTCTATTAAGATCGTTTCTTTCCTCTTTTTGTGTTATTGTTAGCATAATGTGCTTTCTGGTAGACATCTTTACTAACTAAAGTAGTGGTAGTTTAAGTTTAACATATGATAGGGTGCGCAAATGCGCAACCATTCAAAAATATTTTTTGTTCGGATTACACATACCATGTTGTTTGGATTATGCATACCACTTTACACAAAAGAGCCGTTCGGGCTACCCAGCAGTTCAGATTAGAGGGGGTTCGGATTAGCCGTACATCACTGTATAATAAAAAAATGTATTTTTTGATAATTAAAAATTCACGTGACCGAGTATTTTTTAAAATAATAAAGAGTTTTATTTTAAATGAATTTATTTCATATTTTGCCATTGATCAGATAATAAAGTTGTTGCACAATTTCTCAAAATTGTGATGTGATGAAAAAGTTTTAATAGCATTTTTAGTACTACAATGAACCACATACATAAGGTACACCTAGCAGCATACAGGATTTTTTTTTGCTGTTGCAGTATTATAGATAAATGTGTTTTTGGTAATATATATATGTATTAATTGTTGTTGTATCCACGCTATGTGATAAAATATATCTGATTAATGTATTCAAAAAAGTAAAAGTAAAAAAGTTTTGAGTGGAAAAAGCATGTACGATTGACATTTTTATTTAAAATTTTGTACACTTATAGAGGAAGGTGTAACGAAAAATTATATACCTTTTATCTTTAATTTGGTGTATTGTTTTTACAGTTTTATGAACTAATAGTTAACAAACCCCTCAGAACTTTTACTTGTTTTGCAAGAATGTACAGATTCCCCATAAAAAAATTTAAAAAAGAAAAAAGAAAGATTGTCTTACTTTCTCCACTAGAATTTAAGCTCCTCGATACCAGGAAACTAAAGGCTTTCCTATCTTCGTCTGTAACGCTCTGTGACATTATATACATCGGATGCATGATATCCAAAATGGGGTCTCGACCAACACTGATGATCCTCTGGTGCATGTGACCCTCCGGTGTCAAATCCAAAACTTGCAAACCGCCTAAAGAACCCTCTATAACAATTCCGTTATCTGCAAAAAAAATTTTATTGTAATCCCCAACATTGCTATTACTACATCATTTTGTTATGTACCAGAATCATTTTGGTTTTAATATAGTTTAATTTGATTTGATTTGAATAAATTAGATTTATAAAAGAGCCTTCAAGACTATTTGTATATTTTACAAACAGAAAACAAGGTTCTGTTTTAGAACTATCCTTATTTAATTTGTAACTTATGTTTGAATGTGTTAAAAACGAAAGCTGTAAAAACAAATTTATAATAATTATTAATTCCTTTTAAGTAAATAATTTTAAATTTAACTAAAAAAAAACTCACCAACTGTCGCTTGTATTTTTGCTTCACTCATAGTAGCCGTACAGATTTTCTTTCCGTGAACAGAGCCATCTTTGAATACCCCACGGAGTAACAAGACATTCAGACGATGAAAATCAAAAGTTAGCTCCGTTTTTCCGATCTTCGAAGTTTCCTCTAAGATCGATTCCGCGGAATTGTGGATACTCGACGCTACGGTAGGTGGAAAATGCATCGGCTGCTTTTGGGGTTTCATATCGGGAAAGACACGTCTGATGAAACCCATCAGTTCAACGATTGTCTCTTGATTTGCTGAAAAATAAAAAAACGGAAAGAAATTATAGGTACGTTAAACTCAGCTCTGGATTTAACAAAAAAAATAATTAAATAAATTATTTCTAAGTATTTTTCATCATACCTTTTGTTAACAATTGTCATTATAAATGCAACTCAGTAAGATATCAACAATGTATATAATTATCACTATAAACCTATAATAAAAATAAGCAATGCGTCGTATTTTCAAATCTGTAGCAAAGAATGTAGAATAAAATCGAATAAAAACGTAAAAATATTTTGAACAAACAAAAAATGGGTTAACCGTATAGTTTCAAAAATATCCGCAAGATGTCGCGCTAAATTCAACATGCCGCAACTAATAGAACGCGCATAGTATAGAATAGATCGCATTTTGAGCAAAAACAAAGAAATCTAATATATTATATATTTACAATTAAATTCCAATATTTTTAATACCTATAGGCGTTAATATGAAATAAAATAGAACAAAAACGTGAAAATATTCAAATAATTTGAACTAAATAATAGAATCTGTCAAACAGTAGTTCCTTGAATAACCGCAAGATGTCGCGCATAGTATAAATCAGAATACATCGCAGTTTTAGCACAAATTCAACAAGATAACCGAATATACACCCAAGAAACCACCAAAAAGCGGACCGCAACACCAAATATCAACAACAAAACCCGAAATAAATCAACAAACAGCCCAACAGCGCGCCGGTAACAGTAAACATTAAACTTAACCTCACATAACCAACAAAACTTGACAAAACAATAACAAAAACCATGAATTTCAACGACATCGACCAATTTTACGTGAAAGCCATCAGCGCTCTGCACTGCCACGACCACCTGCGCTCCGGCGACCCCACGCCCCTTCAAAAAATGGTCGAAGACGCTATCAAAGCAAAATCGGGTAAAGACAAGGACCTAACCTCCTACGTAGCCCCCTGCGTCAAACCGATCCCCGACGATTTGCGAACAGGGGGCCCCATCGAGGGGGCGCGGACCCCCTCGAGTTCCGACAACGAACTCGAGCTTGACCTGTGGAACGAAGATCTGATGTGCGTCGTTTGCAAAGCGATGGACGTGGGGGCCCGCAACCGCCTTCTCGAGTGCTCTGAATGCCAGATTTTGTACCATCAGGAGTGCCACAGGCCCCCGGTTTCGCAACAGGACGCCGATCAAGTGTGGACTTGCCAGAGTTGTAAAGACGCGAAAAAAGCGCATAAGAGCCCCATTAGTTCTAGGCCGGGGTCCCCGCATGCTAAATCGTCTTCGAAATCAACGTCGTCGTCTTCTTCGCACAAGACGAGCTCGAGTTCTTATAAGAGTTCGTCTTCAGGGTCGAAAAGTGGTTCGCAGAGTAAGTCGGGGTCCAGCGGGTCTAGTAAGGCTTCTAAACAGTCTTCGTCGTCGGCAGGGTCGTCCCCAGCGCATGGGGGGAGTAGTGCGAGGCCCAAGCCGACTATTAATATAATTAGCGCTGATAAGAGATTGCAGAGCATGAAGAAAAAGGCTGCTAAGTTGCAGGAGAAACGGAAGTTGACGCGTTAGGGCTTTTTTTATTAGTGTGTTGCGCTGTGACTATAGATTTTTATATTGTAAGACTAGGATATAGTGTATTTGTTATTTAGAATGTAAGATTACCAATAAATTCTTAATACTTGAGATGTGGTGGATATTTATTTAGAGTTAAACTGTTTTTATAAAAATGATTTATGTTTGCTATTCGAACGGATATCATCGCCATTTAGGGGTTATTTTCGGGGGGGCAAAACTCCGAGCGTCGAAGGGCTACTAGGTCTTTTGTTTACCTACAATTTGAGGTATGATAGAAATTTATGCAACAATTTTTGTAAAAGTTATAAACATTTTTCTGTAGCAACTGATAGATTTATGTTTGCTATTCGAAGGGATATCATCCCCATTTAGGGGTTATTTTCGGGGGGGCAAAACTCCGAGCGTCGAAGAGTTACAAGGTCTTTTAATTACCTACAATTTGAGGTATGATAGAAATTTATGCAAGCATTTTTGCAAAAGTTATAGATATTTTGCTGTAGCACCTGATAGATTTATGTTAGCTATTCGAACGGATATCATCGCCATTTAGGGGTTATTTTCGGGGGGGTAAAACTCCTAGCGTCGAAGGGCTACTAGGTCTTTTAATTACCTACAATTTGAGGTATGATAGAAATTTATGCAAGCATTTTTGCAAAAGTTATAGGTATTTTGCTGTAGCACCTGATAGATTTATGTTTGCTATTCGAACGGATATCATCGCCATTTAGGGTTATTTTGGGGGGGGTAAAACTCCGAGCGTCGAAGGGCTACTAGGTCTTTTAATTACCTACAATTTGAGGTATGATAGAAATTTATGCAAAAATTTTTGCAAAAGTTATAAACATTTATCTGCAGCAACTGATAGATTTATGTTCGCTATTCGAACGGATATCATCGCCATTTAGGGGTTATTTTCGGGGGGGTAAAACTCCGAGCGTCGAAGGGCTACTAGGTCTCTTAATTACCTACAATTTGAGGTATGATAGAAATTTATGCAAGCATTTTTGCAAAAGTTATAGATATTTTGCTGTAGCACCTGATAGATTTATGTTTGCTATTCGAACGGATATCATCGCCATTTAGGGTTATCTTCGGGGGAGTAAAACTCCGAGCGTCAAAGGGCTACCAGGTCTTTTAATTACCTACAATTTGCGGTATGATAGAAATTTATGCAACAATTTTTGCAAAAGTTATAAGCATTTATCTGCAGCAACTGATAGATTTATGTTCGCTATTCGAACGAATATCATCGCCATTTAGGGGTTATTTTCGGGGGGGGCAAAACTCCGAGCGTCGAAGGGCTACTAGGACTTTTAATTACCTACTATTTGAGGTATGATAGAAATTTATGCAAGCATTTTTGCAAAAGTTATAGATATTTTGCTGTAGCAACTGATAGATTTGTTTGCTATTCGAACGGATATCATCGCCATTTAGAGGTTATTTTCGGGGGGGTAAAACTCCGAGCGTCAAAGGGCTACTAGGTCTTTTAATTACCTACAATTTGAGGTATGATAGAAATTTATGCAAACATTTTTGCAGAAGTTATAAACATTTTTCTGTAGCAACTGATAGATTTATGTTTGCTAATCGAACGGATATCATCGCCATTTAGGGGTTATTTTGGGAGGGAAAAACTCCAAGCGTCGAAGGGTTAATAGGTCTTTTAACTACCTACAATTTGAGGTATGATAGAAATTTATGCAAACATTTTTGCAGAAGTTATAAACATTTTTCTGTAGCAACTGATTGATTTGCGTCTGTCCACTTACCTATTATATCTAAATTGTTGAACTGTATATTAGCAAACTGCATCGGATCTATTCTCGTTATCAACGTAACCTCAATACTAATGAGAGCCTCGGCATCCAACATCGAAGGCCTGTGGTACGGGACGTGAAACGAGTGACGTGGTGGTGATGCAGCAAGACTTGACAACGCTTGTGACAAGGCAACAGGCGATGTAGCTTGCGGCCTTAAAATGTTTGGATCTGGACTACCCGGAGATGTAGGTGATGTTGGCTCACTATCCCGAAGACTTCCAGACATTGAATCCATCCTATAACATATTAAACAAACAGAAATATACCAATTATTATAAAAAATAAGCGCATGTACTATTTTTTTTAATATAAAACCACGACCCAACAGTGTTCTACCAATTGAACTACCAAATTGACCTTTTACTAATAATAAATTCTAAATTTTAATAATAATAATAGTTGTATTTATGTATTTATTTATTAATGTCCAACCAATAATATTAGTAACTTATTAGCACATAATATATTGTTTAAAATGTAGCTAGTATTAAAATTTTATAAAAAATGCTATGTTTATTTCTAGTTGTACAGTTGTTTTCCAACGCATATAGATTTGACAATGATTTCAATTTCTATTGTGATGTTTCAAAATTGATATATGTAAGTTCAAATGCATTTTATATATAGGACATTTTACACAAAGTTGTTCTAATATTTTTCATAGACGTCGTCTAAAATGCATTCATATGATAGGGTTGCCATTTGAAAAAATCGATTGATTTTTAATACTTTTCTCGAGTTCATCTTTGGTCTTTGAACAGCTTGTATAACTTTTTGAAAAACTGCCAATGTGTCGATAATATGTTACCTTAGCAATAATTTTGCCACACAACTTTTTTCCAGTGACCACATAAGAATAAATTATAGCTTATTGTACGGTGGCGACGCGGAGCGGTGGACACGCGCACCACCGGAACATAATTTCATCGCGAACTCGCGCCCTTAACTTGATTATCTTTTTAATTACTCCTAATTGTTATTCTAACTTAGATTGCTTCTCGGAGTTTGTTGTTGCGGTTTTTACGCCGGTCGGCGGATACGCGAGATTAAGAAGTAAAATTTGTATTTACAGAAGGAAGGTGGTTTAAAATTGCAGATAGTACGTAAATCATTATAATTATAATTATTTTTTATTGAAAAAAATGAATATCTCAAAAATACACTTGTTAGATATAGGTAGGGTTGCCATATTTTATGGTAACACTGTCGGGACATTAGTGACCGGCAAAATACACAGTGTGATTTCACTTGTCTAAACTAATATTAACTTTATTATAAGAGATAGAAGAAAAATTTCAGGAACAATAATATACGCAATAATTCCTAATCAAAATCGTATCGAAAAAACTTTTTTGTAACACAACATTCTTGTTCTTTCTTGGTATATTCTTGAAAAATTTCTTTAATACAATAAAATATCTTTTAACTATCTTTTAAATTGACAATAGTGTTTTTAAAATTAATATACCTACGTATGCAACTTTAGTTAATGTAAATAAAAACATTGGTCGCAAAACTATAAAAATAAAAAAAAACGATAGAAAATAAGAATATTCAGGGTGAGTCTTTCTGTAAAATTTTTGTATGATAGCTGATATTCTAAATTATGTCCAGTTTTTGAGAAAATCAGTGCCAAAATGTACAAAAGAGGTTTCTTTGGGACTTGGTTTTCCCAATAACTGGAGTCAATTCACAATTTATGTTTTCTGACCTGATCCAGTTTCTATGACAAAAAATACCAGAACTGGTTGTAATTTGTTCGATATTTTTTTTTATAATATTGTATGCAAATTTATTAAAATGAAAAGTAAGTTTGACAGCCGCTAGTAACCCCTAAATATTATTTTAAATTATGAAATAAATGCTGTAATTGTTATTCAGGTCATATAACATTTTAAAAACGTCAAAAACACGTTTGGGCCAAAAAAAGCCCAGCCTCATCTACAGTTTGTTGACACATTGTTTACACCCACGTAACAGTGTCCTTTTCATATTTCTAAATCCATTATTTTCCTAAATGGAACACACAACGGTCAGTACAGAAAGCCCCCTTTAAATGCAAAGCAACCTGCAATAACAAAATGAATGGGAAAAAATAAGAAATAATATTAGGGACTTTTTATTGCTTAACTATTCATAGATGTTTAGAATTGTTAAAACCCTTTAAATATTTTTTATCCGATTAACACAATGAGATTTCCAAGAAAAAAGGTAATTCATAAGTACTACTCTAGCGCGGTTTAGATCGTACTGTGGCAATTTCTTATAATAAAATGTAGAACGCACAGTTTGTAAATTGTTTTGTAGAATTCCAAGTTGTAAAAACTCAAATGATTTTTTTGTGAAACTTTGTATGTATAGTTTAATTCAGGTATAATTTCTTTTTCGTTTTTCTTCATTTATTTAATATCACAGAGGCATTGGTAGCCATTAGGTATATGTTTAATTTCTGAAACAAAAATAAAAATATAATGAAAGAACTTAAAAAGGTATAGTCGGGCCAACTTAGGTAGACGGGTCGGAATATAGCTGTTTAAATGTACCATGCTTTCATTGCCAACTTCATATAAATTAAAAACAAAGTAACAAAATGCAATTAAAGCAACTAGTAATGCGCCTAAACTATGCGTCTTAAATTGCTATTTATTGTTATCATTATATTTCCAAATAATTCCTGCAAATTTTATTTTGTTAGGTTGAATTTTGCTGTTTGACACAAGGTAATTCTGATCACACCTTATACGAGGTGTGATCAGAAATGTTGTATATTGCGCTAATAGAAATAATATTAAATTGCCGCGAGACCTTAGCAAACAGAGTAAGAAGCTGATTGGTAAATTAATAGCTTATTTTGAATGTGAACGTGACCACGGCGGCACTTTTCAGCTGCTGAACTCTATGCAACTTAGTTTTCACCAGCCAAAAACTTGTTGCACGCACCCTATAGAAAATTGCTGCAAAATACGAAATGTCACTATCTCTATCTTTGTCACCCTTCTACTAATATTGGCTCGACTATATAACAGCGTAGTTACACACTGTTACAGTGAGATGTGAAGAAAATAATAATAATTATTAGTAAGTAAGTATCCATATAATTCCTGGTTTGTCAAAACATAAGGATTTACCGCTATGACATGATAAAAGTTTTCCCAGATGTCGATTAAAATTACGAAAAAATATAGTATACAAATAAAATAACTACCAAACGCGTCGGGACTTTACACGACTTTATCGGGACAACTGGGCCAATAACGGCGACAGTCCCGATATATCGGGACGGATGGCAACCCTAGATATAGGGTATGTAGCATACAATTACGCTAGAGTTTAACAAAGATTTAAAAAAATGCTGTAAAACACAGGTTGTTCTATTTGAAATATAAAAGTTGACACCATTTCCAGAAAAACTGGAAGTAACAAAAAACTGAAAATATTTTAGTTTTAAAGATCGCATCCAACAACATAAGTCCACAAATTTTCAACCCCTCTTGTCATTAGGTTCTCCATATACTTCTAATGGCAGCTTGTAGAAGACATTAGTGAATTGCTAATTATTGTCAAGTATCTAGTTTTTAAGAGTTTTTTTTTAGAATTCAGATGCAAATTGGGGGTTAGTCTTTTAGATTAGTTTCAATATGTTCATCTTGTGCTTTAATAATAACTACGAAAAATACAAAACCGGAGTCTACTGTGTCCCACCAATTGAACTACCAAATTTAACCACTTTAACGTATACTCTTAACCTTATACTTTATTATTATTATTATTTTTATTTGGAAAACTTACCCGACATGCTTGTGACTAGCAACCAACAGCTCAAAATCAGGCCCGAACGTCTGCAACGCGTCAACCAACAACAAGCCATGCACCGTCAACGTTATACTAATATCGACCGGCCTCTTCGTAAAAGCAACTTTCACTCCGGAAACTTGCAATTCGGCAACACTTCTCCCACGACTTTGGACCTCCAACGCCATGTGATCAATAGTAAACTGCATCATCAGCAATCTGGACAGCTCCAGAGAAGTATCGACGCTATCGGTTTCTTCGTCTTCACGAACATCAGCGACAAAGTCGTCCGAGATGTTCTCGGGTGCGTTGAAAGGAGACGGAAGACCGGTGGCTGTTATTATTTGCGCCAAAGTTCGGGCTGCGGCAATTTTTTGCTCGTTGAAGTGGGCTACGAGCTTCGGGAGATTTGCGTTTAAGGTTAGGCTGGGATAGGACGGGTCTAAGGTATGGACGACTCTCCTTTCGATCTGAAGGGAAATGTTGAAACGGTCTAAGACGTGCATGGTCGACGTTCCTTTGTTATGCGCGTATCTGAAATTATAATGATAATAATGATGTTTATTTAGTTAATAGAAACTAATAACTACAAGAAATTTGTTTTTCTTAGTACTAAACTTATCAGTTACTTAAACTATTGTCGAGTGCTCAATTTTATTATACTTGTATGTTTTTTATGTATTTCTCAGTTCTCAGATCTCAAATTTGTCCACCTTCTCAACAATTGTATTATCTATAACTATTTCTGGAGTAGGGTTAACAAATTTCTAATTCCCAATATCACAAGATTTAAATTCCGAAGCAACATTGTTTATGTACAAATTAAATAAAACGGGTCCAAACACAGAACCTTGAATCCACAATGCAGAAATACGTCAATAAAAACTCCTGATAAACTATTTGTAGCATTTTTACACTAACTAAATTGATTCCTTATTTATTACAAAACAAATCCGATATTAGTAAAAGGAAACAAGTCTATTTTCAGATATAGAAAGAAAATATATAGGTGACATTAAAGAACAAAAAAAAACATTTCATAAACAAAATAATAGGTACCAGAAAATAACAAATTTTGTTTTGTATTTTTATATGATTATGCATTTTTTATACTCTTTTTGACCCATAACAAATTTATTATTATTAATCCTAATTCTTATTCACATACCTCCAATTATCCTTCACTTTTCCGATGAGTATCTGCATATCAGTGAGCTCCACGTTATATCTTTCGTAAATCCTATCGTGAAGCTGCGACTCATTCAGCATTCCATTCGTCTGCGTCACATTACAATTATTATACAAGTCCAAATCATCCTCTTCACTAACGGGAGGCGTCGAACATGGCGTCACAAACATCTCGTCTTCTTCACTTTCCTTGGTGACCATCTCTTTATTGGTAACCTCAATCAGTATATCGTGACTCTTATTATTCAAGAGAAATCGACCAAAATCTACTACAGCCATCGAGGAATTCTGATCACTAAATTTCTCGATGAAGAATATTTGCGGAGCAGAAATATCCAGTTGGAGATCCCATATCTTTCTGGTCGACTATAAAATTACGTAAGAAATTAAAAAGGAAATGTAAAGGTAAATAAATGTAAAAATTTTTAGACTTACAGCTCGACCATCTAAAATTTGCTCCCAATTCTTTATAAGCCCCTTTTTCGTTCTTGTTTTCATGGCTTCTATGCTGGAATGGGTGATCACCCGTTGATGAGGAGTGAATAAAAATTCTAAGAGCCACTTCATAGCTAACGGTTGATACACGACATCTAATGATTTAGATTTTACAGACAATCTGAAAGAATTAAACCAATTTTTTTAAAATTAAACTAAACCACATTGTGCAAAAGAAAAAAAATTTCTGCGTGCTGATGCGTGTGACTTATTTGTGTGTTGATCATACTTTATTATCAAATACAATGGCAAAATATGAAATAAATTCGTTAGAATTAAATCTGTTTATTATGTTTATCATTTCTGTATTAAATTCAATTTCTGACCATCAATTGTTTTTTACTTGACATCATCGACATTCTTTCTAAATAGTAATCCCTTATTTTTCTTGTTGTTTTCTTTCATAAGAAAATTTTCGTGAAAAAGACGATTAAAAATTAGGAAATTATTGATAACTCTGTAGAGTATGGATTTTGTGCATAGAAAGGAAATAAGCATTGTCAATAGACTTCTTTTTACAAGGTTTTTGGGTATAAAATTTGGTTAATGTGTAAAAACGTGATTTTGCTATAACGGCTGAAAAATATGTGAAAAATATGGTGACATACAGGCGGGATGTATATTTTTAATTAAATCAAAAACGTATAATTTGACAATGTCGTTAAACATTTTCAAATGTCAAAACTTTAAAATAGCCGGAAAGTAACCTTTAAAATTTTCGTTTACCTGAAATCCAGAAAATTGAACCAGCAACAATCGAAATTTTCACTTTGGAAATTTTAAATTACTATTTTCAAACTATTTTCCCCGGCATATTTTTTTTAGGAAGTAAATGTCATTCCGAGTAAAAAGTTTCATTTAGAGTTTTGTTTTTACAATTCATTAAATATTTACAGAGTGAAATATCTGAACAAACCCTACAATAATAATAACTAAAAATAATACAAATAAATTGAATAAATGATGAATCCACATGAATCTGTTAATGTTTTTTTTTTGCTTTTTTGTTTAGAATAGGGTATTTGACTATTATTGGAAAACCATCTTAGGGTCGAGCTTACAAGTGTACGTATAAGTAGTAGAATAGTTATTCCCAGTATAAATAGTGCTATGCCACCTGCCATTGGCTAAAATAATTGTGTTGTCATAGTAATAACAACTTATACTGGTATTTATGCCAATATTTAGTTATACCATGGTATAACGTGCTTTGTAAGATCGGCCCTAAGTGTGTTTATTCCTTCACTCTACATTGTAAATGCATTATTTTTCGTAATTATTTCCTCAATATTTCATAAAAATCAGCGTTAAAAATTGAATCACAAAAGTCCCGCCAAAACGATACTTTCTGTTGTGTGACGTCACCCGATAGTAGATGTCAAATCGGCCCATATGGTCTGTCAGCATCGGCATCGGCGCCGTTTGTTAATTGTATTGTATTATGTGTTGTTTTCACAATTTCTACATAAAAATGGGTTATAAATGGTGTATAAATCCGCAATGCAGAAATACATCAAGGAAAACTCCGGATAAACTATTTGTAGCTGTTCCACAAGATTTGAAACTGCGAAGAAAGTGGTTGGCTCGTAGAAATCCAAATTAAATAAATAGCGGCCAATACAAGTGTTTTTTGTTGTGAAGATTACTTCGATATAAGTAGAACTGACCAGAATAAGTTATCTATCGTATTTTCGAACCAGGTATTATCTCATCTGACAGCTTAAGGTTAGGGTTATCCTAACCTACAAAGTTATGCTTGCATGGCACTTTAGTGCTATTAAATTCAAATGGGAGAAACATAAGAGCGCGTTTTGATAACCCGGTATTGTACGGTGAGAGTGATAATAGGCGGACTAACGTCATACGGCGTTTATCTGCATATAAGAGAGAGACAGCCGACCCAGGTTATCTGAGCATTGCTCTCCCCATACCCTACCCTGACAAATCGAACGCACTCTAAGCGTACTAACGAATGACGTCACTGGAGACTGAGCCAATTACAGAGCGTTTTCAATCACGTGATAAAACGTGAATAAAATTCAATTTTAAATTTGGTTTTTAATAGAAATAAAGCATATTTTTTTTTAAAAGTAATAACAAATGGTTTTCTTAAACTGTAATCTATTAGGATGACTATAATAGAAGCCATATTTTTAATACAGTCAAATACCCTATTGGAAAAGTTTGAAACTTGACTGACATCTGCTTTATGAAAAATATTGAAACATCAAAATCCCAAAATTGCTGCTCCCAAAGTTATTATTATTTAACAAATTTTCAATTGCATTTTGTTCGAAATTTTCTGCTACTATGATGACAATTCAGGGAGCTACCAATAATCTAATCAATAAGAAAAGTAGAGATTCTCATAAAATAAAATATGTTTATGGTGTCAGAGGACGAGCAAAATAGAAGATCAAAAATTCGATTTGATGTAAAAATGTGTGGGTATTGTAAAATAAAATGGACATCCGAGGTCCGAGGTTTATTTAACACATCAAACGGTTTCCATTGTAATGCGTTTATTATTAAAAAGCGTTAATTTTATTTATTTTTAATAATAATTTAAAGGTATGAACTTTAGAATAAATACTTTCAGCAATAAAATCTAATAATTGAGCAAAAAAACAAGATATATTGTGCATTAGATAAATATAAATTATGTTAACTAAAAAATATCACATTGTGCGATATTCTATTTATATTAAATTACTGAGGATAACTTACCTGTAGTCGCAACCTGAATTTGGTGGACATTTCTCATAAGACAAAGTAAATAGGTCTTCCTGTTTTGACACGACGCTAACTCGGGGACTGGGCCCCCTCGATCGTATCACAGATGACCTTTCTTGGCCTGGAGGTCCCACTAAAGTCGGGAACAAAGTATTCATCGTAATTTTATCCTTAAGGTACATTGCGCCTAGTGACAGCTCGACTATATGAGAAGCTGATCTCGGTTTCATAATGATATTGAGGCTCAAACTCTTGAATTCCAGTTCAATCATAGGTACGCTGAAAATATAATTTTTGAATTAATTACCTCACTTATTGTTAAGGGAGCATGATTTATTGATTTTTAATCGATTTGTTTACTGAAATAGTCATGAATGATAATCATTTCTATCCCATTACAATTTCTCATAATACTACATTAACCAAATGGTAACATTTCAGCAGCTAACCTCAAAATTTCAAAAATTACTACAGCCAACGAATGATATAATTTTTAGGATTAATTGCCCAAGGCAGTTTCTTTTGTATTACTTTCTGTACAATGGGGTATTCCGGTGTTTTTGAAATTGTCATTTTTTACAAAGTATGGGTGCTACTGTTTGCTACTTCACAAGTAAAATATCAAACATTGTTTTAAATTAAGAGAAATCGTTGTTTGAAGTTTGAATTAGGATTGGTCTTTGTGACGTCACAAAGACCGCCCAAAGTGAGCGACTTGACAACGTTGCTATATCTAGGGTGCACGTAGTAAATTTCTGTCTTCTGTTGTGTCAACGTTTAGAATCGCTCGTTTGTTGACACCTGCTTTGGTTATTGAGGTTATATCAAACACTTGTTCAAAATGTATAAACTCCAACGCCGACATTGTTCTGTGCCGGGCTATAACAGCAGTAGAACAGTAACTTCTGATAAGATTTTCTTTACATTGCCGACTAGCGAGATGAGAGATGTTTGGCTTCAAGTTTCAATGATCAAATCATCTCTCAAAAAAGGTACCTTTATTCGTTGTCAAACAACAGGGTCGCCAACAGTCAACTTGGCCGATCAGCTGTTCGAGAGCTGTCCGCTGTTGCCACCGCTACTAGGGATCGGTAATCATCGTGTATTTCCGAGGGTGGTCGGTGAATTCAAACGAAATGCACTTTTAATTGCAATTATCTTATAGAAAAACTAAATCAGAAAGCTCATAGCTTAACTATATGAATCCTCATAAATTGTACAATAGGTTAAACCGAATATCTGCTTAAATTTTGACATGACCGGAATACCCTATTGAACAGTGTTATCAGTTTTACACAGTTTTACAGTTTTGTACAGTTACAATTACTGAAAAATTCATTGCTGCAAGTCATTTTTGAGTTGTTAAATTTTTGAGCGTGTTGTTAAATAGGAACTATTATTTTTTGTTAGTGTATCAAAAAGTCCATGTAAAAACAAAAGAAAATAAGCCCCTGACGAACTATGGAAGATGATTTTTCACCACAGAATTTATTTTTTAAATAACAAGTTGACTAAAAAATCTGAATATCTCAAAATATCGCATTTTATATAAAAAAAATTGCTTATTTAAGACATAATGAGGCATGATTTCACAAAATTTCATCAAAACAAGTTACGAACCATTACTGAAAAACTCATTGTAGCAAAAGTCATTTTTGAGTGTTTTCAATGTTGTGATATAGGTACTATTATTTTTAGATTTTAGCGGAAATATGTGTTTTTGGGTCCCCTGAACATTTTTAACTAAGGTACAAAAAAATGTCTGTGTGAGTACTCGTTTGAGCAACGATTCCGGAGAAACTACAAAAGGTATTGGGACGAATTTTTACTCTAAGCATTTTTCAAGGATTTTGCAAATGAGCCGCCATTTCTGTAATTTTGTCAAAATAGTTAAATAATAAATTAAAGTAGAGGAGATTTTGTCTAATTTATGTCTATGACATTTTTTGGTGAAATTAATGGTTTAGCTGCATGAGCAAATTGTATTTGATCGATCGTATCTGCATGAATATAAAACTAGTTAGCCAGGATTTGACAGATAATTTCATTCTGACAGTAGGTAGTGTCAGGCTGATGTTTTGACAATACCTACTGTCAATAGAATCAATATAACTATCAAATCGTGGCTAACTAGTTTTATTTTAATGCAGGCACGATCGATCTCGATCAAATCAAATCTCACGCAGCTAAACTATTAATTTTATATATAGTATGATAAAGTCATGTGCCTGGCCACATCAGATTTCTTTTATTTGTTACGATGAAAGACCGTTTCTTTTGTATTTTTTTCTGTTGAATTGAATGGTGTATTTAGTTTTTAATTTTTTTTTAATTTAAACAAATTATGTACGATTACAGAAAAATTAGTTGTTGCAAGTCATTTTTAGTTTTTTTTTCAATTTTTGAGCGTGTTGAATAGGAAGTATTATTTTTTAATATTGTATCAAAAAGTAACTCTAAAAGAAAATGAGCACAGGAAGAACCCTGTACGATGATTTTACACACCATAGAATTTATATTTTAAAAAACCAAGTTGAAAACATCTCAAAAACATCATAAAAAATTGTATAAAAAAATGTGCTTATTTAAGACAAAGAGGCATGTTATCACAAAATTTCGACAAAACTGAATTATTTTTGTGAAAATGAACTATAAAAAACAAATTGTTTTTTTTCCATTTTTCACAGAAATGTTGAGGTCATAGTAAAAAGTACGAGAGTCACTTTTTACTATGAAAAGTTGTAGATTTTTCTATGAGCTACAAGTTTTTTGTAAAACATTTTTTGATAGAACGTCAAGTTTTGCTGGAAAACATAATAATATATTTTACACCACCTTTCAACCCCCCAAATTAATCGTATACCACCCTAGGCTTTACATTTTCTATTTTACGTTCTTTATAATCCCCTTTACTATATCCAATGATAAAAGTCTGTCTAGTAAACACTCTAAATTTAAATTACCTGCGCTAACAGCTGAGCTGGTAGAATGCTACAATTTTTTGGCTTAATTGCGCCAATTATTACTGAAGTAGTGATGAATTATTATCGTTTCTATCTCATTAATATTTCTCATAATACCACATTAACCAAATGGTAACATTTCATCAGCTAACTTCAAAATTTAAAAAATTCCCCCGACTACACCCAAGCTGGTAGAATGTTATAATTTTCAGGATTAATCACTGCAGTTATTGGTCAGCTAAACATAAATGGTAATCATTTCTATCACATCAATTTTTCCTATAATACTACATTACGTAAAATTAAAACTTGTGAGACCATTTTTATTTTAAATTAAAAAAAAAGCTCCTTAATTCTTATACCTTTCTCCGGAATCCCGCGTCGTACACAGGGTCACCAACCCACTCTTCAACGAAAAACTAAACTTCCCGAAAATGACGTCCCTCTTCAACAAACTATTATTTTCAACAGTATCGGACAGCGCCTGCAAAATCTCCCCTTCCAATGGCGTAGCATCCTTACCAGGCAAACTTTCCGCAGAATACCAACCCATCCACTGCGGAAACCAACGCACCAAAACACCACGACCTGCCGAACCATTCGAACTCACATCTTTCGGCAGAGAAACAGATTTCATCGCAAGCTAGAATTTTTAACAAAAAATGTATTCATATTTTCTTTTTCGATAATAACACATTCGTACATCTCTTAAAATTTTTAAATCGTTGAAATCCCTACTCCACTCGACGTTGTCCTTGATCTTTTTCTCCTCGGGTGTCAAAGTTATAGATGGCGTTACTAGTATTCGTTTGTATAGGTTAACGTATGCTACGTTTTCTCTTGCTCTTTGTAGGCACGTGTCCCATGTTGGAGGGGGCCGACATATGTTTGGTTGTCCGCCTGGATAGAGACAGCTTATGGCGTAAAACCACCACCCGTGGGGGTCTTCCGTTACGGGACAGCTTGGTCGATAAAAACGGTAACTTCGTAGCCTGGAAACGTCTTCCAAACCTCTGGAGCATATCACCATTTGTTCGTATTGCCACTAGATAGAATTTTTAACATCAATTCAGATTGTTTACTGATAATTTTGATACTAATTTGATACTTACGTCGACTAAAGTCATCGGTACTTCATCCAGCTGTAGATCACACGTAATCCGTGGCATTTCAACTGAACGTAACGGCTTTTCTTCTCGATTTCTGCGTATTCGAGCTTGCGCACTAACGGGAGACAAAATGTAGTATTGGGTGTGACGCTGGTACTGTCCCGGTGACATGGCAACCTGTCGAAAATAATTTCAAACGTTTTCATACCAGAAAAACAACAAAAAATTAATTTTATTTACGTTTTTTACTACACTGAGCGGCATAAAAAACGCAACACCTAAAATGATGACCAGTTTCAGACTGCAGTAGCTTTTGAACGTATTGCACGATTTGAATGAGGTTTTTTTTATTTGAAAGGTCCACTTTTTGCCAATATTTCTGTATGTGTGCTACCTATTTTTGCGCTCTTCCATTTCAGCAATGGTGAATAACGTTAATGCTTGTTTTCTTCCTACAGTTTGAAGCTTGCTGTGGGGTGCACCGACAAAAGAATTTAACTTTAAACAAAAGGAGCTTGTAGTCTCGTCTGTTCTGATCATTTATGTTTTTTGTTCAAGTTTCTATTGTTGTTAACGTCAAAGTTACAAGATTTTAAAGATAACGCTGCGTCTTCGGCAGCGCCATCAGAAAGTAAAGCTAGCCATGGTAATCAACAAAAACATTTAGTGACGTTTAGTGTCGTTAACGTCATTGACTGTTGCTAGACAACTAAAATGCCTTTAAGCCTTGCAGAAGTTGCTAGGATATGCTAGGGAGACGAGTTAGAGCCCGTTGTGCCGCGATACAAACGCTAGATGATCTCCGAATAGCGCTAGAAGAAGAGTGGAAGCAGATTCCCCAAAATGAGATTCAAAACCTAATTCGAAGTATGCCTAGAAGAATGAGGAATACAATTCAAGCGAGGGGAGGCAATACTCGTTATTAACATGTTGATCATTAATTTCACAGTTTAATTAAATTTTGTCGTTATCCATGGCTTTCTTTAATTTCTGATGGCGCTGCCGAAGAAGCAGCGTTATCTTTTAGAGCTTGTAACTTTGGCGTTAACAACAATAGAAACTTGAACAAAAAACTTAAGTGATCAGAACAGACGAGACTACAAGCTCCTTTTGTTTAAAGTTAAATTCTTTTGTCGGTGCTCCCCACAGCAAGCTTCAAACTGTAGGAAGAAAACAAGCATTAACGTTATTCACCACTGCTGAAATGGAAGAGCGCAAAAATAGGTAGCACACATACAGAAATATTGGCAAAAAGTGAACCTTTCAAATAAAAAAAAAACTCATTCAAATCGAGCAATACGTTCAAAAGTTACTGCAGTTTGAAACTGGTCATCATTTTAGGTGTTGCGTTTTTTATGCCGCTCAGTGTATTTATAATTACCGCTAATTCTCCTAGACCCATCTTCGAGAAGACCTTATCTGCTGCCAAATCGACCCAATACATGGCCAACTTTTGCAGCTCGAGCAGTTTGAAGGAGGCCCCCGTACTGTCCCATTGCGAGAACTCCGGAACCCAACTGTCGTTGCAACTCTGCGCCGATAAAGTCTCGATGGTGATTCCAAAAACAGCTGTTTTATCGGGAATGCTAGTGCTGTCTTCGTACCGAATATGGACATCTTTGATTTTCAGCTAAAAGAAGAAGAAAGTAAGGTAAAAGACTCGTTCCAGTATTTCTGCAAATGTATTTTTCTTGGCTTTCATGCTAAAGTGTCTGTATACGCAGTAACGGATTACCCATAAGGCAATGAGGCACGTGTCTAAGGGCCCCGGGCTTTGGGGGCCTCGGCCAAGACATTTTCCCATAATGTTTTAAAGATTAATTTTAATAAGTATCATACAATTTTGATTATTTTAAGGAAAAAGTTGTTAGGAAAGTACGTACTAAATCACGTTAAAGAAGCAAAATATTTAGGTATCATAGTAGATTCCACTCCGTATTTGCAACATATCGATCAGCCGGCAACGGATCCGATCCAAGTACACGGGGGGTTTCTGAAAGTGTGTATTAAGGGGTAATGCCAATCTAGATTTTTTGAAAAGTAAAAAAAATTTTTTTTTGCTTAAATGATGTCTTGAGATCTCAGAAATAAGGTACAATACGTTTAATATTGAAAAAAAAAGTTTAAATGCTCATTTGATGAACATACAGCTAAGCGTCTAGCCGAGCGTACATGCAAAAAGTTTAGCGTGATGTAACGTATGTTGTTCTTGATTAGTTGGTAAAAACTAGCAGAAATAATTAGTGACATTCCCGGAGTACATCGTGATCAAAAGGAGTCGAAAGGAAGCAACAGATTTTCAAATAGAACATTAGTTCTATGACAAGCATTGAATCGTTTGGAACTACAGTTGCCTCTGCCTGA
The DNA here is from genome assembly GCA_963966075.1 of Aphodius sticticus. Classification (NCBI taxonomy): domain Eukaryota; kingdom Metazoa; phylum Arthropoda; class Insecta; order Coleoptera; family Scarabaeidae; genus Aphodius; species Aphodius sticticus. Next base: position 2,251,006 of record OZ014509.1, on the reverse strand, counting down.
TAACGTGTCCACAGTCCACACATGTAAAGAAGTAATGTCGGTTGAAGATTATCACAACGTTGAAGTGGATAAAGTTTATTTATCATCTTTTGAACTTTGTTGTTGTGTTTTCTGCTATTTCACAAGTTGTAGTGTGTAAAACGTGCAAATCAAATGCGAAATTGGCAGAAAGTGGCAACCGTGACTTATGATTTCAAATCGTGGTTTCTTGTGAGAATTTTGAACAAACTTTCATTCAGAGTTGCCGATTTGTTCAAAAAGGATATGAAATGAATATCGGAATGATCCTTGCCATGCGCATAAGAATAGATGTTGCTGGAATTGAAAAGTTTTGCGCATTCAGGGACCATCATCGTCAGATTTTTCACTCATTTTACGATAAAGTTGTTCGCACCTTTTTTGTCGAAACAGAAGCAGTTTGTCTACAAAGACTGTAGAAAGCAGCAGAAGAAGAGAGGGCTAAAATCAATTGAAAATAGTAAAAAAAAAGAATGGCGTAACTGTTTCGGACGATAAAACATAGAGAAAACATAGCTTTTCTTCTCTGTATGATTGGTGGCGCTTATCAGCTGAAGAAATGTTGATATTCTCATAAAATCTAAATACTGCAAAGCTTGCAAATTTTGGAATAAGAAAAGGAAATAAGAAAAGGAATGCCTAGATCACGTGAAAAAACTAATGGCACTCGTCCCCGCCATTTGACAAAAACCAGTTATGGCCTCGAAGAAAAAGGGAAGTTAACCCAGAAGCCTATAACTGAGTTTTCATTTTATGATGGACTAGCCATTCGTCATAATCATGATTCAATTGATAAAATGAAGAAAATAAATCTGGGCGACACTGTATGATAAATTCTGACCGATGAAATGCCACCTGGTGATTTGATTTTTATTTTCACTTTCAAGTGGCAAAATAATTGTGGATATTGCAGTAAGTATAGCCATAGGTGTTGTCAATGATGCATTATCCAGCCTTATGAAGATTCTGGAGGTATTATGTATAAGCATCTAGCCAAACTGCAATAATTTCTGCGCGAAGCCTGACGCACGGCGCATCATGTTTTCAGAGCCATCGCTGACTGATGCTGCAAAACAGGCCCGTCTGTTGTCAAAATTAAACACAAATAAACAAGAGGAGGAAAATGTTAATTTGAAAAGATAATTATATGGTCCAGGCTTCGCCGACTATAGTAAAATAGAACAATTCTATATATAAAAGTTACACAATACTTTAAACGGTGTTTTTCCAAAACCGCATTTGTCAAACTGGCCGGAACGATAACTTCAACTGATCTTCGTCAATTCACTTAAAATTTTATGTGCAGCTTCAGAACAATATTATCTAGAGAAGTACGCACAGATTTTACGATAAGTTCAAAACTTTTCTTGTTATAAACAATTTTTAACCTAATTTTGTACGTAAAAGTGATATTTTGTGTTAAAACGTGCGCCATTTTGTTTTAAAGCGGAATTTTCTAATTTCCGTACGTGCTTCCCGAGATAATCTTATGTAGAGTCATTATTTTTGTTGTTTCTTTGGCTAAGTGAAAAACTGTGTGCAAAATCTTTCCAGCCGTGCAACCCTTTCTGCCGGAAGAGGTTTCCTTTGATGTTCTCTAACGCTATTTTTTATTTATTTGTTTTTATTTATTGTGAATATTCCTCAAAATATGAACAATAGAGGGCTTTAAAGAGATTTTGTAATTCATTTACTATATTGTAAAAATATACCTACAAAATCAGCTATTTTTTCTCGCGCTAGAGTGCCATTACCCCTTAAGGCACACAGGCAATGCACAATGCATTATCCCAAAAGATTTCTCTTATGAAAGCACCCGCACATCACAAGAATCGCTGTAATTGCTGTATCGCTCCATTACAGTCCATTTCAACTGTAATGGAGTTGTAATTTCTATTTACAAACTCCATGTTGCCCAGAGTTATCAATATTTTGCAATTTTTAATTGCTTACTAAAAAATAATTCTTCCAGCCATAAAATGTATCAAATATATAGGGTTGCATTAAAATGTGTATTTTGATAGTTAAAAATTGACATATTCAAGGATTTTTTTTATATATCAAACTGTCTCACAGATTTTCTCGTGTTTCCATACTTTGCCATTTTAAAGAAAATTTCCCAAACAATCAAAATGCGTAAAATATTTCTAATTCGGAGTACGTGGATTTTGTGATTGGAAAGAGCATAGGCGTTTACGATTCTTTGCCAAAATCACAAAGTTGTATCCTTAGAATGACCTGTTTGGGTTTGGCACATGCGAGATGAAAAGACCTGAGTTTTTTAATCACAGAATCTCATTGGATCAATTTTTTAATATTTTAATTATAAAAATAAATTTTTAAAATTTTATAATTATTTATTTTAAAATATCCCTTTTTGTAATCTTGTCGACTATAACTCCCCCCATCATCTCCAGCATTCTTGTGAGATTAGTCTGGCAACCCTGATGCTCATTAATATACACTGGTATAAACAAACTAACCTGTAAATTCTCGATTATATTCGTAATCAACCCAGTTCCGTAATTCAACCACGACGAATACGTAGACGCATAATACGTGGACTGCGGTTCCTTATTTTCAATTTCAACCCTCCACTTCGCCTCTAGGTTATCCAGGGCACTCAATTTCAACTCCTGCGCCGCTAATTCTTCCGCCACAGGATCCCACTACAATAAAAAACATTCAAAACAAAACCCCCAATTTTAAAATCAAAAAACCAACCTCCTGAACAGGCAACGGAGACGCTACAACGTACAACTGCTCTATATGTATCACCCATGGCGCAGATTTAATCTGCCTCACGGGAATCTGCAACTTAACCTTTCCGATAAACCCAGCGTTTAAGGTTATGGGCAAACCTAGGTGACGTAGGGCGTCCCTTCGTATCGGAAGGTTTTCTAGCTCGACTTCTCCTGTAAATTTGTAGGTTAGAACTGTTAGCAGTTGTCGTTTAAGTTTGTTTAACGTACCTGATAGTAGTGCGATCGAAAGTTGATCGGTGTTTAAGTTTTCTACGTACTTTCCGAGGTAATTGTTCAAGACCCAAGCGGCTAAGCCTTCTAACATCTTTCTGTGTGGTCACGGAGGCCGTAACATAGTCTTTACCTATTGTTGAAAACAGAAAAAATGTTATTTTTGTAGGTGGACTCGATAAACAATAATATTTGTTGGTGTTTAACGCGCGGGCTCACTGGTATTTTATTGTGGAACGGAACCGATGCGCTTTTGTGCACTTTTGAAGTGTTTCCAATTTTAATTTTAACTCGCGCCAATGCAAAATTGCGCTTTAAAATATGTTTGGACTTACGAACAGCTGATTGTTAGCCGGGTTCAAAGAAGTTTTGACGTTTGAAATAAAGTGCGAAGTGACAGCTCCAAAAGCGGGTCGTTCAAAATGGTTCAAACCTATAAAGTTTAATCGTTCGAACCTACAAAGTTTGAATAAGCATTAATAAAAATGTAACGGTGGGTTTTATGTTGCAATTGTTAATCGTTATCGTGCTGGCGAATGATTATGCAATTTTGACGGGAGTTTTGAAAAAATTCGAGCGCGTTTATTAGTCATTGGTTATTTATTCGTTTGACGCGCTGCGGCGTTCCAAAGTCCCTACCGGGAATTGGAATTATTGGCTAAATTGGGATGGAGGGGCCTTACTAAGGGGTTACGAGGTTTTTGGTTTAAAAGTGCATTTTGAACGTGTTTGAGATAATCGCACGACCTAGCTTAGTTATTAAAATATTAAGCATAACACCAGCAACACCAGTATTGAACATAAAATGCAAGTATTTTTTAAAATGCGGTGGATAGGCAACTGCATTAGCAGGACTCTGCCGGTATATTCGATGACTACATTACCAGCTAACGAGAAAACATTATACGACGGAGGTTAGAAAAGTTTTGGACGTAAGAATGAAAAAGTAAACGAGAGTTGTCATTTTTGACAGGTGTCATATTTTTGCGATAAATGATAAATGGCGGTTGTTGGCATAATATGAGTTTAATAATACTGAAATAATAAAAACATTATATTATTATAGAAGTGTGCCTCTTTTCCCCCCGCAAAAATTAGAAAACTATTAGAAAGTATGTGGCCCGCACGAGAGAATCGCCTTAACTGCCATCCCTCGTGTAAGAACCCAATTCAATTTCAAATTTTAAATCTTTCGCGCGAAACCATGTTTACCGAGGTGAGTTAAATAGGGGAAGTCCAGCTCAGACTGCGACGGTATAGAACAAGGTAGCGGGCATGGTATCGGGGATGATTGGTGGTGAAGCCGTTGAACGTAGCACTGCGTATATCGATTCGCCGAAATAAATCTCGGTGTTAAAGTTTGTGTTGTGTTTCGTTACAGTTTGTGTCGTTTTGTTCAGAGTCACGATTGTTATTTGTATTAACTTTATAATTTGTTTTGAGAAAAGATTTTATAACAGTCATAATGGGTTCTAGGTGATTATAAAGTTTTTGTGGGGTTTTTACACCTAGAGCGCCCCCACTTAAGTTAGTTATCTTGCTTTACATATGGTTTAACTGGGTTTACCTGGTTCTTTACTGCTTGTTTGGTGTTGTAATGCTATTATCAGTTGTTGAATACATTCGACCTTTGTCAGTACCTCTGCCACGTTTTTCATTTATAAGTTTCGTTATTGTTGCTTTGTCAACCAATTTATACTCTTATGTTTGAAGGTCGAACCTTTGTTTTTTTTTGTTTGTTTTGTCGTACAATATTCTTTCCAGCTACATCAAGACCCACAAATACAAAATATCCGATCAAACATAAATGACAAAACAAGCCAACTAAACTACAAAAACAAATACCAACGTTTACAATTATGAAAAATCCCAAATTAACAAACTACTATTATCTACAACTGAAATTACAAATATATGTATCCAGAAGATATTGACGGCAGTAATCAACTAGTTCAACTAAAGAAAAATTCTTTAACTTTTGACTACCACAAACATGAAATACCCATTTTCAACGACTATAATTAAATATTACAACTAAAGATAACTTCTTCAATAAATCAAATCTAACTATAAATTATTGTTTTCTTTGTCTTTCTTTTATATTTTATTGTGTGTGCATTTTTTTTTAATGGTAAGTGAGTATATCTCTTTTGACATTCATCGGCTGGATCCTGAACGTTCTGTGTGCTATATTCGTACATAACAAAGGTGTCCTATTCGTAATATCCACTCCTCTTTATTATCTTTTCATTTGATCACGTGCCATAGCTAAATATTCTGGTTTTGTTTAGGGGAATTTGTTTTATTAGCACACAGAAAATTGGGTTTACTACGTGAGTGTCTATCTGGGGAAGTAGGTAGAGCGGTGATTCCCTTAGAACGCGCTCTTTGTTCAGAAAGGGGGGGGGGGTTAAGACACTTACACTCGTTTCCCTCCTGTGTTTGAAGGCTCATATCTCTAAAACTAGTGAACAGAAAAAATTGAAATAAAGTACATATGTCATACTCCTGAATCATTTCTATAGATTGGCGTTTTTGTTTTCTTCAATTAATATGTAATAAAGGTTGCGATCAAGATTTTGATGGAACCCGATATCTCAGGAACGAATGTTAGCAGGACAACGCAGTTAGCATGCAAACAATCCTTATTTACTGCGATACATATCCATTGAATTTAATAGCATTCCGAGTATTTGTAAATTTTTAAGACCGAAATAAACATGAACAATATTTTGCGCAGTTCGGCTTCCCTCGCTTGTGGGTTTTGGTGCGAGGCAGTCAAACGAGATGCGAAATTTTGACGCGATCAGTGAATCCGTTTCAATCCGCGTTTGTAAAATATTGTTGGGTATAATTAATTGTACATCTAAATTCATTATTTATATTTAACTCGCACTACTATTCAAAATTCCGAAATTAAATTGTTCTAGTCGTATCGTACTAACAGTAAATAATCTTCCACTGTCCCAGCTACGTTTCCATTTACCGTTACGATTGACGTAGTGCGCCGCTGCACGAAATTTATATCATTCATATTAAATCGCTTAAAAATTGTTATGCAGTTCTGTTTCTACAGTCGCATTAAATAAAATATGACGATTGATTACGTGCATATCCTGATATCGTGCTAATATCCGTTACTGAGATATCCGCTTCCATGAAAATCTGGTTCGCAACCTTTATTACACCAAAACTGAAGAAAACAAAAACGCCAATCAATAGAAGAGGGTCTAAATGCAACTTGAACAAAAATTGAAATTTTTGTGGCATGCGGCTTACGAGGAAAAAAATGGAAGGACGAACGTTGATTTAAAAGTGCACAAATCGGGGACCTTTTCTCATTTATCTCGCACTCATGTTTACACCCAAAGGCAAAAAATGTTGACAATCATACAACTCATGTAGAAATGATTCAGGAGTATGGCATACTTTATTTAATTTTTTTCTGTTCAGTAGTTTTAGAGTTATGGGGCTTCAAACACAGGAGTCAATATTATCGAAACGAGAGATGGCAGTTAGGGCGATTCTCTCGTACGGGGTCACAAATTGTTACTTAAAAAGTTACTGTGCCTCATGAAATATTAACAAAACTTGAAAAATAAACAGAAAAATACATACCGAACAATGAAAAAAACGAAGAAAGAACACTATCAACATCCATAACAACAATGAAAGTAAAAAGATGTAAGTAAAAAATTCAGCATATTAAAAATAAATTAGATAAACAAAGGATGGAAAAATCAAAATGCATATGAAACTTTTCTCTCTTTTTTGCCTCTTATTTTGATTTCCAAGACGTAGTCGAATCATCAAATCAAGAATATTGAGACAAATTAGAACAAAAGTTGGCGAAATATTTTTTTCTTACTCGATATTAACCTAATTTGTCTAGATATTCTCCATCGGAAAATTCCAGTTTTACGTTAAAAAAGAACATTTCTTTGTTTGTCATTTTGAATATTTTGTTACGGCGAACATACGGTATTTTTTACTGATCTTCCAGGAAAACAAGTGAGTAAAGATCAAATATCATAACAAAGGAAGTGCGGATTCCAAAGCGGTCATACGATTGTCCCTCAACAGTAGTGGTCTTTTTATTCCGAACACCTTCATAAAGACAACAGAAAAGACCAACAAGAGGTACACCCAGGATAGGACTCATTATTTTTTAAGGAAAAAATATAATTTTCTTTATAATATTGCTTATGTTGCAAGTAATCAAAAATATTTAAGAATAACTAAAAGCAATGTTTTTATAACATAATTTTGGAGAATGTATTTGTTTATTTATTGATTTATTTACTTATTACTCAATGTTTAATATTACTCAATCAATACACAATACGAATTTGTAAATTTCGTCATCTATTCTATACCTACATACAATAAGTACGTAGTTAATAATTTTTTGAGATTAGAGTGATTGTTTATAAATAATGATGTTATGTCTAATCACCGTTGTTCCTAACATAGGCATGGAATTTTTCCCATTACAACTCTGTACGTAAATGACAGAAATCGCAGTCTGGTCGAGTAGGTATATTATAATTTTAAATTACAAAACAATGGGTTCATTACAGGACCACGATGGTGACCGCCGAATAATTTACTGGCTCAGTGACAGAACCAATGATTCATTCGCTCGACGAAGATGATATTTTGATGAATCACGTACGTTTGGTATCTGTCAGTTTCCAAATCATCAGAATGATTATACAAAAACTAATAGGACTAGAAAGTCGTTTTATAATATGTTTGTCTATTAATCTAAAGATATTATCAACAAGTATCCTTGATGTTTTTAAAAATAAATATGTGAACGGGCCCCGAAGAAAGGGGTAAATTATCGATTTTGGTGTTTTGGCAGATTCAGAATGCTGGAATCTTATGCTTAAACCTAAACTATAATACAACACGCATGAATAATATACCAACTGCACAATAACAATAAGAAATCGACATAGTAAAATATTTCCATCGGACATGTGGGTTTCCAGATAATATAGCGTTGAAAATATTATATTCGTGGAAAAAGCGTTTCAAGTTTGCGAAACGGAGAAACAAAAGACATTCGTTTCATGGCTGGAGAATTTATTCGACTACACATTTTATCAAAATATGTGAGATACATAACGTCGAATAACGTTTGTATAATATGCTGCACAGAAAAATACTTTCTTCTGTCCACAAAAAATTGTTTTCGAGCACTACGCCGTACCGTACTGCCCAGGGCTGTGGAGTCGGAGTCGTGGAGTCGGCGTCGGAGTCCAGACAAATTTCAGAGGAGTCGGAGTCGGAAAAAATTTACCGACTCCGACTCCGGGTCCATGTTTAAATAATGTAGAAAAAGACATGCGAGATGGCCGTTGCCTCAATAGATAGTAAACGATTAACTAAACATATTATTAGGTCTTCCACAAAGTAAATATAATTTAACTACAAAACACACAGGTCGGTGGTGAGTGATGATTAGGAAAATGATTATTGTGCGTCGCTTGCCGCGTCGCATATATAGTTTATGTATTTCCAATTTCCAACTATTTGTTCGGCCACAAAGAACAGCTGAACAATTCATTAAATATTGCAAAAAGTATTTTAATGATATTCCCTTGCAATTTTAAAAAGAAAAAATAGTTTCCTACAGCTTTTGTACCAGAAGAAACAACGTGATGGTATCACAGTCAGTCGTATTATCAACTCTCAATTTTTTTTTATTTTTATTTGTCCCAATATTTGAATGCTTGTAAAAGATAATGCTTTACTAGTAAAACTTTGCAATTTTAGCTTTAATGATAACTTTAAACGTCTAACCGAAATTGAATGTTTTTTTCGGCACATGAACAAATTTACCAAAAGTATCACCCTTGATTATACAATATTATGGTATAATCAAGGGTATCACATCTCTTTGTATTTAACAAAATATGTAGAGATTTTAAATTGCTACTGATTCTGTCGAGTGTAGGTTACGGATTTTAAGATTATTGGTGGCTATGTCGTAGTCTTCTTGCGATCATCTAAAAAACACCGATATTCGCAGATTTCGTCACCTACACTTGACAGAATTGAGCCAGATATATTTTTTATTATTAGCAAAGGTACAAACTTCACTCTAACGTAATTTTTAATGCATAAACTTAAGAATATATAATATATGTATAAAAGCCGATTAAAAATTATAACTGCATTTCCGATTTAAACTCTACCTTAAGTTGAATGTAGGAATATCCAGGTATGCAAGTCGTACTCGTTGCAGCCAGAATTGTGACGTCATTGCCACTAACAGAAGTAAGAGTTGAGATAATTTTCATTTTATTTTGCACTTAATTTTGTATTCATTGAAATGAATTTTACTTTGTACTATACAGTGGTTTGTCATTACTTTTGTTATTATTAAAGATAGAACATCGGTTCAAGTGACAAACTAGTTCAGAATTATGTGCTCTCTAATGAGAAAACAGTTGAAGTTCTAATGATTTCAGAGATATTATGAAAATATAAAAAAGCGTCCTTTTTAAATATGGCCGTAATTTTGTGGTCCGATCAACAGGCCTTTTTGATTTTCTTTACAATTAGATTATGTCAGATTTAATTTTTTTGCCATTAAATTCGCTGGAAACAAATATAATTTTGCCGGAGTCGGAGTTGGAGTCGGAGTCGGACTACCAAAATTATCTGGAGTCGAAGTCGACACATTTTTTACCGACTCCACAGCCATGCTTGTTTATACTGGTTAGGATTTCTCAAACTTACACAACAATACACCATTTCTGTTCTCCCAGTATAATATCTAATCTGTTGTTTTTGTAATTTTATTGTAATAGCATTTCACAATGTTTATGATGTTTGTTGAAATGTTTCGAACAAATCATAAAATTTGGTGAAGTACCTAGTTCAAAAGTTATTAAGACTTTAAAGAATTTTGCCAATGATATCGAAGCTCTTTGAAAAGTTGCTTCTAAAGAGAATGAAACCTATCATTGAGAGAAAAGAACTAATTCCTAATCACCAATTTGGTTTTAGAGAAAAGCATTCCACTATAGATCAAGTCCATAGAATAACAGATATCATAGAGAAAGCATTAGAAGAAAAGCTTATTTGCTCAACAATCTTTCTTGATGTGACACAAGCTTTCGATAAGGTTTGGCACGAAGGATTGATACACAAACTAAAGAGTATGCTACCTTTACAATACGTCGAGCTGCTAACATCTTATATATCTGATAGACTATTCAGAATAAAACAGATCGATGAATACTCGAAACTAAAAGAAGTCAAAGCTGGGGTACCCCAGGGTAGTGTATTGGGACCAATTCTCTATCTACTATATACAAGTGACCTTCCACAGATGGAAAATGTAACAGTCGCCACATTCGCAGATGACACGGCTCTAATGGCAGTGGGATCAACTATTGGTGAATCTACAAGGAATCTTCAGCAAGCTAGTAATAAAATATATAAATGGACCAAAAAATGGAAGACCAAGCTCAACGAACTGAAATCTGTCCACATTAACTTTACTAACAAAAGAATCGAGGACATACCTCATGTAGAGATTAACGACGCCATAGTTCCATATGTGAACACTGCAAAGTATTTGGGTATGACTCTGGATACAAAACTAAGGTGGAAAGAACATGTTAAGAAGAAAAGAGTAGAGCTTGGCCTCAAATACAGAGAACTGTACTGGCTTCTGAGAAGAAACTCTCAGTTGTCAGTACAGAACATACTACAAGTTTACAACCAAGTACTAAAACCGATTTATTTTATACGGCATCCAGCTTTGGGGCTGCGCAAAAAGCTCCAATATACAAGGAATCCAGATTTTCCAAAATAAAGTACTAAGGAATATGGTTAACGCTCATTGGTACATACGGAACAGTGACCTGCACCGTGATCTTGGTGTCCCACAAGTCATCCAAGAGATAAAAAGATTCGCCACTAAGCATGAATCTCGCCTAAGCCATCACGTCAACGTAGAGGCCCTGCAGCTACTGGACAACCAGAACCTAGTGAGAAGACTAAAAAGAACTAAACCCTTCGAACTAGTGAGTCAGTGAAATGTGTAAAAAGCAGAGCACAGTGAGTGAAGTGTTAGTGCTTCTTGTTTGGGACAAAGTAAATATAGGGACATCAGTGGATAGCCTATTAGAGACAAGTACCTAGTTTTAAGAATTCAGAGTAAAATTGATGGTTAATCTTTTAGATTAGTTTCAATATGTTAAGCATCCTATGCTTATTAATAAAAAAAAAAAAAAAACTTTAAAGCTAAAATAGCAAAATTTTACTTGTAAAACTGTATCTTCCACAAACATTCAGATTTATATTATTTAACATCAAGCAGAATGTAGTTTTGACTCTTTCCTTCGAAGATAATTTTGCCCAATTTCGAAAATCCGTACTTGGAAAACACGTCAGATTACACTATCCAAATAAATGTCATACCATTGTGAAACTAACCAAACAAAAAAAATCGTATCTACGATGCAACGACATGGGCGTACCAATTACGTCTCATAAGCGTTTCTCGTTTGTCATTTTAATCGAACGACATCCCCCTGTATTTATTTTCAGTCACGACAGTCATCGCATCGCATTGTTACCAACCGAATAACATTAAAGAGGACACGATGCGCGTTACACAACTCTTCTGTCTGCCAGTCAATCTCCAGAAATGTCATCTTCAAACGAACGAACGCATGCGGCCATGCTGACGTAAACAGACTTAAACGCGTTTTCCAGAAAAATCGACGGAAAACTGTCAACTGCAGATAGCAGGTAGCCCAAGCGGAAAACTTGCTTGGATATATAAAAAGAAAATGCGGCTTATGATGGGTAATAGTATAGACTTTTTCGTTGAGTGAGTTAGATCTAACAAAATTAAATGAAAATGGGGTAAGTAATTAAGACAAATCAAGTTTTCGACCTATATGTTTTCAAAAATACATTTTTTAACGACTCATAATTTCCGATTTGTTTTCTTCTAAACTTCTTACTGCAAAAATGTCAGATAGTGAAAATTTGAAATCTTGTTTATGGATTGGCATTTATGTTTTCTATCGAACTAACTCTAAAATTCATACAAAAGAGATAAAATTAAACATCGAAACCACACAAAGCTTCTTAATCTAAAACTCACTGTCAGATTTCGTTCCCTTAACTAGGTCCATATATAAAATTCTTCTCGCATGTCTTTATCGGTTGTACTTAACCTACAAAATTTTTATACATTGTTTAAATTTCATTGGGATTTCTACGAGCCAACCACTTTCTTCGCAGTTTCAAATCTTGCGGAACAGCTACAAATAGTTTATCCGGAGTTTTTCTTGACGTATTTCTGCATTGTGGATTTATACACCATTTATAACCCATTTCTATGTAGAAATTGTGAAAACAACACATCATACAACACAATTACCAAACGGCGACAATTCCGATGCTGACAGACCATATGGGCCGATTTGACATCTACTATCGGGTGACGTCACACAACAGAAAGTATCGTTTTGGCGGGACCTTTTGTGATTCAATTTTTAACGCCGATTTTTATGAAATATTGAGTGAATAATTACGAAAAATAATGCATTTACAATGTAGAGTGAAGGAATAAACACACTAAGATGGTTTTCCAATAATAGTCAAATACCCTATTCTACTTTTAAAACAAATAATCTCTTCTTCCCACAAGATCGACGGTGTATCCAATACTAATTATTATAGAAATTGATAGAAAATAAACCTTTCTACTTTGCATTCACAATGCACTCATTGTAACACTGTTTTCAGTGTTACAATTAACACATTGTAATACCGAAAACAGTAACATTTTTGTCTGATTGGTACACAGTGATATCAAATGCCATATGTCAAATGTACAATACATAACCCAACATAACCACACACTGCATCTTCTTAATCGCTTGCAATCACATAAACTGCGAAATATCAATATTCTATACATATTTAAACATGGGTGTAGCCTGCTATAGTATGGCCAAAGTATTGGGGCTTTCTTAGTTTTGCTGTGTTCATCAAAATACGTCAGCATGACGTTTACGGTGATGTTTTACGACTATAGTAAGTGATCGTTATCATTCTTTTCAACTAAACATCAAATCCCCTTTTCAGATATAATTCAAGGACCACATTTACTTTAATAAGGTATTATGCGAAGATCAAACCTACATCGTAGATATGAACGATTTTAATTACTGCTGCGAGATTGTATATGCGCAATAAATGGTTTATCAGCATACACGTACGAACCTATAGTACATTTAAAGTGTAGAGAATTTCTAGTTTATGTGACGTATAAGTTTTTCGGTAATATTTTGGACGCTTGGATGCTCGATTCAATTCGTATTCGTTTTTGTCCGTCGCTTTCGACTTCGTCTTAGTTCAGGTTGTGTGCAACGTATTTGTATTACCTCCATCACATGTAATTTTACTAAGTATAATTTATTCTAATAAACTACTTTGCCGAAATTAGAATTGGGTTTCAATTATAAGTGCTTGTAAATATATAAGCCGCAACGGCTACGTAGCGGAATTAGGTAGACACCGCTATTGAACTTTAAGCGTTATAACAATTCTTTAGTAAGTTCTTGTTTTTTGAAGTAACTAATCAGTCACCGCCAAACACTTCTATTCTGATTAATATACTTATGAAACCACTATTTTAAAGTTAACTTTTTAGGTTAAGTTTCATGTATTTATCACAGTAGGGTTAAAAGTGTTGCCCCAAGCTCCATTATGATCATCGTTGCGACCTCGCTGAATATTTATTCAAACTTGTAGGCTAAAGTAGAGTAAAATTATTCACAATTAGATTTTGTCATGATTTTATCTCATCGATCTCATCTTTAACGAAGTTGACAGTTACTACAGTGCTGCCACGTGGTACCCGCAAAATACCCTAGATTCTAATTTACCGCGATATAGTAACCACAATTTCTAAATTTATATAAAATTAATAACGCAAAGTAGAAAAAATAGTATATTACACTCGTTTTATAAGACGTATTGGCGCACTCGTTCCAAAACAACTCGTGCGCCAATTTGACGTCTTATAAAACTTGTATAATAATATACTATTATTTCATGTATAAGAAGAGAAAATAACTTATTTTGATATTATTTGTTCATTATTAGGTAAGCATTTTGGATACGTTATTGACAATCAGCATATAACGAATATAATTATTCTACATATAAGGTCCCAAATTTTGGGGCAAATTTTGTATACATTTTGTATTAAAAACATAATTTATTATTGATTATTCCAGTCATAAATATGCAGTCTAAAACTTGCCACGATAATACCTCGTTGGCAGTACGGCGTAGTGCTCGAAAACAATTTTTTTGCTGGGCCGTAGAATGTATTTTTCCGTGCAGCATTTTCAACGTTATTCGACGTTATTTATCTCACATATTTTGATCAAATTCGTTGCCGAAGACATTCTCCAGTTATGAAACGAACGCTTTTTCTGCGTTTCGCAAACTTAAAACACTTTTTCGCGAATATAATGTTTACAACTCTATCTGAAAACGCACATGTCTGATGTTTGGAAGTATTTATTATGTCGATTTATTATTTATATTGTGCAGTTCAAAAATTATTCATGCGTATTTTATTTTAAATAAGGTAGATCTATTAGTTGTATTAATTGGTAACGGAAACAGTTTAAAGCATCAATCACGTCGGCAAATCATTTTGTTCTTTGATCCAGGTTCCGAATTCTTGTACAGATACACCGTTAACTGCAAATGAAATTTTGCAATTTGAATTACAGTTGCTCCTTGCTGTAAATGTTAATTAATTAAGAGTATTAATTTATCTCTTGTTGATATAACATGAATAAGCTTTAATATTTGAACCTGAGGCATGTGGTATAATTAGTGCTTCCAATCCGGGACTGCTTTTTAGAACCGGGATTACGGTGCTGGAAATTTTCAATCCCGGGATCCCGGTGCCAGCACCGGGAATCTCGATGTATAAAAAAAACTAAAAAGAGTATTTTAAATACGGATTTTATTTTTTAAATATAAATAAGTGAACGAAACAATATACAGTATACATAATACAGTAATATACATAAACAGTAACAGTAGCGGGGCGGGCGGGGGGTAGTAATTAAACCAAACGTCTTTTCCAAAGATCGTACTCGAAAATAGACAAATTCTAGGATTTTGATAAACACAAAACTTATTCTTAGTATGTTTTTTTAGTTTGGTTGGTTACACAGATTTTTTTTTATTTTAATCAACATCAGCACATATGTACTCCATAAAATTGTTGTGCTTGTGATCAAATCACATTTGTTTAAACAAAACATACTTCATTGAATATTCGACATTATTTGCATAGTGATTAATTGTTTTGCAATTTTTATTTTAACTAAATAAATATCGTTTGATACAAGAAAATGTTTATTTCATTATCGTTTATTATAGGGATTAAAGTTGTAGATATTAACTCTTTCCTACATAAATTCTTCCAATATATGTCCTTTGCACGAAATAAATATTTTAAATAAATTTTTATATTTTTTAAAAACATTTTTATTTACTACTAAATATAGTAAGAAGACTAGGAAAGATGAATTATCTTCTTATGGTTAATAAATACATCTTAAGGTAAAAAAGATAACAAACATATGTTCTAATCTGACGACCCTGTACAGCACAACAAGATATGCCAAGTTGCACGCTGACCGGCACAAGTAAAGGAACGCTTATTTTGCTAAACTCTTGTAATGATGACAGGTTTTCATTATTTTTCAATGCATTTTAAAGAAATTCAATAAAGAAATTAATTGATTTTCTTAGAGATTACCACATACTATTGTAATTTTCGATACACGCTGTGAAAAACTGCGTAGCATGAGCAAGTTTTAAAGTACTCTGTTACCAGGACATCCATATTCTGAACATTTTGTTTTTGGTTCATTCCAATATCTGAGTTTTGTAGAAGATAAACAATTTCAAATAAAACTATTTAAATTTACCCTTAAACCTTGCAGCAAATCTGACTTTCTTATGAGTGAAATACAAAATCTTGCATAAAACTGTGTATATTCTACAAAAATTCAGATATTGTGATGAGTTAGAAAACAAGATGTTGAGAATTGATATGGTTTTGTAAGAGAGTACCTAGTTGCCAACCTGCGAGAGAACAAGTTCCTTAGTTATACCCCAGGATATCTCAAACATGACCAAAAACAGAATTCTCCAATAATCTCCCAGTATTAATAATCAGCTGGAACATCTTATTTTCTTCAATTATCAAAGTATATTATGTATCATAAATTTGATAAATTTCCTTACATGTCTCGAAAAAAATAATGAAAATCGGTCAAAGTCTACAAAAGTTATTGAATATCAAAGTTTAGCAAACTTAGTGTAAGCCGGTCAGTCGACATATCAAATGTTGATAGTTCTTATACGTCCTGTCTCGTTCTTACTCACTTTCTGGCGACACCGAAATTCTCTGAACCAAATATAAACTACTAGGCCGTAGATTCGTAGAGCACACATCCTAACACTGGATAGTTTATGCCCTATTTAATGGCATTAACCATTAATTTAGTATTCCTTTCTCTTAATTTGTTTGTAAAAATAATATTTTGATTTTCTATCAAAAATCTATCAGCACCGTAATCCCGGTATTCAGACTAATCTCAGCACCGGGATTACGGTACCAGAAAAGTCCGGGAATACCGGGATCTCGGTTTCCGGGATACCGGGATTGGATGCACTAGGTATAATATTTGGGCTACAGGCTTAAAACTGTGTATCTTCCACAAAAATATAGATATTGGGATGAAACCAAAAATAAAATGACGAGAATAGTTGAATGTTTGTAATAGAGTACCATTTTTCTTTTCAGTGATATCCAACTGAAGAAAAAATTTACCACGACGAGCCTAGTGGTGCAGATAGTTCTGGTTATGGGGCTCATAGGGACTTTTCACGCTTTTCCAACTGGACCGGAAGATGGCATGGATGGCGAGGTTGCTCACAATTCCAAACCAATTGTCATAAAATTAATTTCTAATTCAATTTTTAGTTTACTCCGCCAGGAGCACACCAGCTAGCCAGCTGGATAATTGCTCAATTGAGAAGAGGAGATTATGTCAACTCACAAAGAGATATAGATGGGATTCCTTACCGGATTTCACCAGCAGGAAAAAGAAATTCGGCCGAACTGACCAGTTCCATAATGGCTATTCCTCGGACCATGATCGATAATGGTCGAAAATAATTTATTTTATCGACCAACATATCAGTATTATATTATAATATTTATTAGTGTTTGTGAAATTTAGAAACGGTCCTTTAAAAATTGGGATAATACCATTTATCGGTATTGTATAATATACTAAAGCTTTTAATGTATCTTTAAATTAATTAATCTACATGTAATCAGTGAAAGAGAGAAATAAATATATACATACTCTATTAATTATTTGAGTTATTAATTAATTATTGTTGGGTGTTATAATTTCGAACCGGAAGAATTCAGTTTCTAGAAAAAGAGTACATTTCTTACATTTGATTCAAGTAAACACATTAATCTTGATAATTTGGTAACAACAAAATATGATTTTTTACCACATCATATTAATTTGTATACATTTTGTATTAACAACATAATTTATTATTGATTATTCCAGTCATAAATATGTAGTCTCAAACTTACCATGATAATCAGGCCAATTCTGTAACGCAGTGGTTACGTAGCAAGTGGTTAAATTTCTTAGCAACGTTGGTAAAATATAAAATGGTATTCTGCAACATATCCAGTGGTTAAATAGTTTGCCACCAGTTGAGTGTCGAACTGAGTGACTACGAACTACGTAGCAACCGATAGGGAGAGGGATGTGCTGCTAAACACTTCAAGTCTTTAACCTTACAATAAAAACGAATTGTTTGGCTTACGGTATATGTATCGTAAATAAACAAATGGTAAATGTTTAATTACATTAAACAATTTTTTTCTTTTTTATCCGGTGCTAACAAAAATATCTTCCCAAATTCCTAAATAAAATACAAATGTTGGTAACTTTCCATTACAATTGTGAAGTCGCTTATGTATGTAATATTTCGCCACTTCCAATTCATCAAAACAAAACGTAGCAAAATTCGTAATTGCATTGCCAATAATCCAGGTAGCACCTAGTATCGATTGAAGAATTGCAACTCTGCAGAACCAGCGTTCAATGTGCAATTTGAAACCAGTGCCGCCCAACATAATTCGTTGTGTTTATTTCAGTCTTACATCAATAAAATTCATTAATGTTTAGCACCGCTGTAATAGTTTTTAGGACACTTTTTGTATATAAACCCAAATAATTTCTTAATAAAATCAGTATTAAACCTGTGTTTGTACTCATTCCTTAAAACAAACCATCTGGCCTGCCCGGAGTTTGTTCAGTAAATGAACTAGAAGATTTACATGAAAGGTGATTGATTTTGTTTTTGCTATTAATAAGTGTGATAGGTATTTTGATCTAATCTATATTTTTATTTTAGAGGTTACTTAACAATTTCCAGAAGGAACTTAGGGGATACTTCCTTTGGCTTTTCCCTAGGATGTAAATCTATACAAGTAAAGCAATAATGTTATAGCAACTACAATTTTGTATTCGTCGACTATTAAAACAAGTTTGTTAAATTTATTAAATGCACAGTGGAAAGATTACCACAGTTAAATTAAATGATCATTGTTAAAGAGTTAAATTAGTGTCAAATAAACGAGAAAACCTTTAAAACTATTAACCACACCTACTAAAATTTAACCAGTTGTCGTATTAACAATTTTACAATTTTTTGACGTTACCGGCTTCCGTAAACGGAGTTGAGTGCGTCGCAAAAGAACTATATTTTTGTGAATAAAATTAACCATGACGGCATAAATATAGATTTTGTGTAGTTATACTCTCGCAGATACTCCTATTATTATTAATTTGCATAGTTTTAACTTCTGTGTACACAGCACATCGAAGGGTACTGATCAGCTGATTGAATGTTTTGTACTGAATGTTTTGTACAGAATGTGCATGACCATCAACCTTTAAGAGGCTGGTTCAACCTAACTTCAGGTCTGTTCTGCTCAGCTCTGGTGGTCCCCTATTGGTCCAATTATTCAAACAGTTCAATGCTCCTGTGGGTTAGTTATTGAATAATGATAGCATCTTATAAGATTACAACAATCTGAATTAACTATTCTAGTGCGTCACATCTCCATATTTATTATACCCATGCCCAATTTTAAACAATTGTTGCTCAAAGATAGACGTATAATTGGAGGACGGGTGATATCCTGATTTCAGGAATAACATTTCAATTATGTATTTTTGCGATGCGCCGCAGTAGTTCCTCTTTATGTCAATGTACAATTTGAAAAAAATCCAATAAATGAAAAGAAATAAAGCCACACCTTTGAAGAATCGGCGTCGTATTTTCCCAATTTTTCCATCCATGTTCGAGTCTGAACAGTGTGTCCATCTACGGTTCTCGAGAACTAGTCGTCATTAGACGAAAATAATAGTAATGGGTCTATCTCTATCTACCATATACCACAAAAAAAAGGCTGTTACTCGCTGAAATTCACATTTATATTTACTGGGACAGATTTCGAGAGTTCTAACCTACAAATCAGATATAATCTGAAAATGTAGAAAACTTGGGGACACTGCACAAAGAAGTATTCTAATCGAAATTACGAGATTACATAAAAATTCTACTATTATATCAGACATCAATCAGGTTTGTGCCTAAAGAAGTATACTATTGTTTTTTAAAATTTCCTTTTCAATTGTTAGGTTAGTTAGCAGAATATACATATAAACAGTGCTGTTTTATCCATTCTACTACCAGAGAATTCAAGCTCCAAGTATGGTATGATGCAGATAGCTCATTACGGGTTTTGTAATTGGATTCAAATCACATTACGAGGAATCAAAATCCTTACGTACTATTTTGTTGATCGAAGAGGATTTCTAGACAAGAGATGTGATTACTAATTTTCATAATTTCCATGAAACTGACAATAAAATTATCGAGGTATGCTGAAGATTACAGATTTTTTATCAAATTTTTTGGTAATATTACTGGAAGACGTCTATAACATTATTATATGAGAAATGTATAATGGAACATAGTCGACTTGTCAACCACTGACTCCAGATGTTTTTCTTCTCAAGTGCAAAGTGTATGGAGAATTACGTTTAACACAACAAACCGCAGATAGTATTGCAATTAGCCCCGAAGAACCGAACAAGCATTACGACCCGTATGCGTGTGGTCTCATGATAGCGACGATCAACATTTTTGTGATTTTGATATTATAATATAATATTAATAAAGCTATATAATATTATAAAGCTTATGTTGTCTAATTGTCTTTTATAAATAATAAATGAATTACAAATTGGTAAATAAAGAACAACTTATTAACTGTTTTGTTTTTATTATACGTCATCAGATCCCAGTGCTGTGGATGTACATACGTATGTAATATCGACCCATGCAACAAAGACTATAGTAACTACATTTAGTTTGTTAGTTACGATAGTCTTTGTTGCATGGGTCGATATGTATTTGTTTTTCAGTAGCTAGGCATAAGTGTATTATCGGCTGAGAAATGAGTGCATAATCTATCGTACCAAGAGTAAGTAATCTGTGACCAAAGTTATTGGTACGGGGTTTGTTTTTTAGGAGGTATAAATGTATACGGTCGCATAATCTCAATACACTTTCAAATATTCCACATATTCATAGTATGTGTGCGTGTATTCAAAGTACGTGTGTTTTTGCATATATCACTTCATAAACCGTAGACAAATGTTGAAGTTATTTATCATATAAATATATGATAAATATCTCAAATTCTCAACATAGGTTATGTCACGGTCAGTCACGGTTATGTCGACAATTTATCACAGTAATTTTTAGAGCTACCATGTTATGTTGGTCAGCGTTGTAAAATCACTAGACAGCCTGCTTACGTGTGCAAAAATAAATTGAAACAGCGTTAAAGACGTTAGATCATATAATGTTGACCGCACGTCGGCAAAGTCTATCTTGTTCCAAAGTAGCTTTAGCGAAAACGTCGACATCCCACGCAAAGACCAATTCTCGACTGATTTTTCTAAACTTATCAAAAACAGCCAAGCCTCTGTCGATCAGCTGTTGGACAACGCTCTTAACCACGGCCGGCGCGGCGTAGTGCTCGAAAACAATTTTTTACTGGGCACAAGAATGTATTTTTCTGTGCAGCGTTTACAACGTTATGCGACGATATTTATTTCACCCATTTTGATAAAATTGTTACCGAAGGAATTCTCCACCAAATTTTGTCCGATTGATCGGGAATAAATTGCATTTTAAATTTATTATTTTAAATATGAATATAGTTTTTCAGAAATAGACAAAGAAGTTCATAATTGAGTAATAGCATATCATTTCTGAAAAAAAGTACAAAATAACAAGCCCTTACCCATTAAAACGTCTATAAAATCATAGCACCACAAATAAGGAACGGCATTTATAAAAAAAAAACATAAATAAATAAAACTTTTATAGACAACTCCTATAATATGTTTTCCCTTACAAAAAAGAATACTAAATTCGACGATTTATACAATAAATAGCAGAGTATGACACCACTAATACAATATTGTCCATATCGGCTTCCTCTTTGCCTATTTTGATTTTGTAGGTTATGAGTTATGAACCTAAAATAATACAAAAATAAGTTAAAAGGCAATGATTTCAGTTCTGGGCACTTGAGCCAGGTCATCATCCAGGTGCATAAGCATCATGAACGTAAAGAACAATGCTGGGGCACTAAGGAGATGCCAAACGTCATGGTCATCGTAGAAATTCATAAATATGCAATCGGTGTTCCTTTGTCTCGACTGAGCCGGTGTTAACTAAAAACAAAAACAAAATAATAACTGGAATAGTCAAGAATTTTAACTTCGAACTTGGCGAATCAACTTACCGACCACATTGTGGATCCATCTATAAAAAAGTAACCAGAACTACCCCATGCTAACAAGCACAAGACTGTATATATTATAGCTTCAATACAAATTCTTTCCTTGTGGATTAACTAAAAATAATAAACTTCCAGGATGCTATCTCCAAAATATAATCCAAAATAGTCCAAACCTTCATCGAAATGTAAAAAGTGGCATGCAAGACACCATTGGCCATCAAAATACCTAACAAATAAGTTCCAAAGTCCGTGTACGATGGATAAAATATAATACCGATGACAGCCATGAGCACATTGCACAAGTTCGCCATCGCCAATAGAATAAAACGACCTTTTCTAATTGGGCTTATTGCTTCTAAAATCTCCGTTTGATCCTGAACGGAATGAACCAGTCTCATGACGCCCGTAATAACATAACCCATAAAGTAAATTTTGAAAGATAGGAAGATACATAGGAACATATAAGCAACGACGAAGATGATCATGATGCCAGTTGAGTTTGTTAGGATACCGATCATTGCTAGAATTGAGAAATTCAGAGTGAAAAAAATAAGTAGGTAAGCTATACGGATTCTAGACCAATTTTACGTGTTTTCTCACACGTAAAATTGATCAAAAACTCTCATAGCTTATCAACTAAAATAAAATATTTTTGTAGAATAGTATCTACCTAGAAAGACAGCAGCTCCCAAGATGGTAAACGTGGCATAAGCGCTGGCATTTATTCTAGGGTGTCTATTCTGGTACAACTTTACCATACACAGTACGGTCATGACGTACATGAAACTAGTATCTGCAATAGAAACCTTATAGTTAACAAATCTATTGTTTTGTGATAATTCATACCAAATTGATAGTTTGATTGGTTTGGGCAAATGTGGTAGCAAGCGGATAGCAACCCTTCTAGAATTAACGCCACCCCCATGGCATAGAATATTCCATAATGTCTAGGAATCCCACATTTCTAAAAAAAAAAATACATAAATAATATTTTTTGGACTTATTAATTTACCAGGTATTGGGACAAATTGTTAAGGCGCACTGTGTTCCATCTAGCCATCCGATTTTGACGATTCACACGTCACTGGATAGGAAATTTGCCGAGGAAACCATCTCTGAAGACCGCGTTGCTCTAAGTTGAGTGGTTCTCGAGAAAAGCGCGAAAAACCGCAAAAATCCTAATTTTACATTTTCTGGACAAACCGTACGCTTTACGGGAAAACCGAGCACACCGTTGAACTCAGCACAGTCCAATGCATAAGCACGACCCCATTAGACAGCCCTATCTCTCAAAAAAATTTGATATTCTTTTCGATCTAAATTTAAATTTAGCACATTGAGATAGAAAAAAAATTAAAAAAAAAATTACTTTGCAACCGTTGGCGATAGAGAGATTAGCCCACCACCAAATGATAGCTCTCGACGAGTACATCAAAAATATGTACACTTTTATATGCCTAAGAAGTACCATATTGAAGTTATGTGGTCAATTCGCTTATTTTTGTGTTATTTGAAAAAAAAACGTTATTTGAGCACAATTCGGCAACCAGTAGAGATAGAGACCTGTTCTATGTAAATTCGTGATCAGCGCATCCATTTTAGTAAGATAGCGAAGGTTTCATAGCGATCCGAGTCCTAGATTTCGAATTAGGTGTGCCATTTTGAATTTAAAGTAAAAAAGTACGATTTTTATCAAAATTTTGACCAGTTGGCAAAAACAAAAGTACCTCCCACCCAATTGAGATTTTAGTCCCTGGCACAGTTTTTGACGCTGATTACGCTGGAGTAATTGATTTTTTTCTATATGGAACGGTACGGAAGTTATGACTTCTCAAAGTATCAAAAACTGCTAAAATTGCCATTTTACTATGTTTTGAATAAAATTGGTAAAATGTCAAATCAAAATATTATATGTTCGCTCTTTTGTCGTCGATTTTCTCGCAAATTCAGGGGCAAAAAAATTTGAAAAAATTCTGATGCTGTCCTTGATTAATATGCTACAACTAATAAAAATTAGAAAGCTGTATATTATGTTGGCGTTTAACCAATTTTTCCAAATTAAGAATAATTGGCCCTGTTTTTTTGCCCAGTAAATATCATTCATTTAACTTTAGCAAATAATTACTCCGGAAATAATCCATAGATTTCAACGAGTTAAAAAGTAAAATCACCTGCGGAATGCTAGCTTTCAATGTGCATTTTTGTAAAATGATCGGATTAGTGGTTGACCCACAAAAAGCTATAGGTATTATGCAATGCTAGTAATTCCGTCATTAGAAGAGCTAGAATAATAAAATATAGACTGTAGGCTACCCAATCATTCATATGTTTAAAGTTTATTACATAATCATTGTTTATCTTGTATGTTCCATACAAAATATAGTGCTGAAGCGCCGCGTGAATTCCGACGCTCTTTGGTCTTTGCTGTGGTGCGGGGAAAGCAGTCGTTACCGGTGCTGTCGATAGTGAGAACCGCGGACAGCTGATTATCAATACACAAAACGAAGGATAATTTGTCAAGGTAGTAATTTTAACTAGCAGAATTAAATGTAAAGTAAGTTAGCAGATTTTCCGATTAGTGGTGAATACAAAATTAAGTTTACTCGATAAACTGAAGAAATATTTAAAAAGTATGCCCGATTTTTTTATATAAATATTGAAACTATTATAACAATTTCGTTATATTGTGTCCGTACACGCTGTTCTAGTCACTAATACATCGTGCGATCCCCCACTACCGGCAACGTCGATGTCGATCCCTTCCCCGGCACCACACCAAAGACCGAAGAGCGCCGCGTGAATTGCGGCGATCATGAAATGCTTCAACACGATCTTTTGTAGGGAAAATGTAAGATAAGCAATGATTCTGTAATAAACTTTAAACATATGATTTATTAGGTAGCCTATGATCGATAGATACTTCATCATCCTAGGTCTTCTAGTAGCGGAATTGCTGGCATTGCATAATATAGCTTTTTGTGAGTCAACCACTACTCCGTACATATTACAAAAATGCACATTGAAAGCTAGCATTCCGCAGCTGATTTTCCTTTTTAACTCGTTGAAATCTATGGATTATTTCCGGAGTAATTAATTGCTAAAGTTAAACGAATGAAATTTACGGGACAAAAACAGCGGCAATTCTTCTTAATTTGGAAAAACAGGGTAAACGCCAACATATACAGCTTTCGAATTTTTATGAGTTGTAGCATACTAACCTAGGACAGCATCAGAATTTTTTAAAATTTTTCGCCCATAGATTTGCGAGAGAATCGACGTCAAAAGAGCGGACATAATATATGGCCACGATAGTACAGCGAACAACCTACTTACCGGATAGTGGGTATTATTTTTCTGTGTGAACAATGTAACGATTAAGAACAGAATTCCTAAAACCACATAGCCGATATTCGAGTAAATATGATTGAAATCGCTGACATCAGCTAATGGGTGAGCACACAGGAAGTTATGATAGCACATGTCCAAGTCACCAGTCAGGATGACAGTCTGCAAAAAAAGTGCCGATAAGAAACAACAGACAATCTTCTAGATACACATTTTCACTTACACGTTGGTATGACACCATCAGCTGTACAACAGGAATACCATAAAAAATACCGATATTCGTGATATGCCAGAAATAATTGAACGACTTTTTCTTAATCGCAACCGATTTTATACTAAAATCATGTACGGTTAGTTCCTTCTTCTGCAGATAGATGTCCACATTTGGTGTGTCAACTATATCTTCTTCATAAGACTCATCTATCGCAACAACAAATAAAGAGGACAAGAACCCAAAGAAAATGGTCAACAATTACCATCAGAATCCACAGTAGTCTGTACTTTTCCTCTACGTTTTCTGATACAATAAATCAGGGCGATTGTAGCAATGAATACCAAGGCAAAGCCTAAGTTTAGCCCAAAGACAAGCATGGTTGCTGCTATATATTCATGTCGACTTATACCGGTACGCACTGTGAACTGGACCACAGATGTTCTGTTTTGGTAAAAAAGTTTTCGCTTCATATGTCGTGGCATTGGTAGGATTGAGCTTTCCTGGCTACAGTCAGAATTGTCGCCCATGGCAACGAAAACCAGGAAGAAACCATCGGGATACCTCCTAGACTAAAAGATCAAATTGAGTTGACAACACATATATTTAACTAAAGAAATTACGAAAACAATGTTACAACTCTAAGTTACTTCTGACGCGTCTTAGTGAAGTGTAAGTTGCTCTCTACGTCAGCGTACTGCCACAGCACGAGACCTCCTACACGACCTAAGACGAACACATGGAACAGAAATTGCTGATCAAACTGTCAGAAACAGATTAAAAGAACCGAATTTGAAACCAAGAAGACCTGTCCGCGCACCACGCCTTACGCAGCATCACAAAGCAGGTTTGCTCTGGATCACAGATATTGGCAACTTTGTCACTGGACGCCTGTACTGTTTACAGACGAGTCCAGATTTCGTTTAACTCGTTGCGACGGTCGAGTACGTGTATATAGACGTCCTGGTGAACGCTACGCATCCGCTACTATACAAGAAGTGGATAGATTTGGTCGTGGATCTGTGATGGTTTGGGCTGGAATCAGTATAGACAACAGAACTACAGTTCTGTTGTGGTTCCTGGTAGACTAAATGCCATGCATTACATCAAAAACATCTTGGAGGACCATGTGGTGCCTGCTGCATATGGCGTCGGTCAAAATTTCGTCCTAATGCAGGACAACGCAAAGCCACATACCGCCGGTATCACCAGAAACTTTTTACAAGAAGGTGGAATTCAGGTCATGGAATTGTCCTGACCTGAATCCTATTGCACATGTGTGGGGTCAGCTTGACCAACGTGTTCGCAAGCGCCCTAATCCACCACTGACCATATAGAAACTGACACAAACCCTGATTGAGGAATGGGAAAGCATACTCCAAGAATCTCTTCGCAGACTAGTGCGAAGCATGCCACGCAGGTGTGAGGAAGTGATTCGTGCTCGTGGATGGCATACACTGGATTAAACCTCGTCAATCCACAGAAAACCCGACTGTCATCGATACTATGACAGGCATTTCCATTTTGTTTTGCGTTATTAATTTTCATTTCTAAGTGTAACTTGAAAGTAACTAAGAGATATATACCAAATTTGATTTGCCTAGAACTATTATTTAAAAAGCTACAGGTTTCGAAAAAAGTGTTCCCCTACTTTTTTTTAGCGCTGTATTATACTTACACTAACAAACATACCACCCTTTTTATTTACAGTTTGAAAGCTCCCTTCAAACTTTATATCCTGGTTCAAATCTCTGACCGGGCACTAAAAAATATCAAACGTTTTACGTATAAATGAAAATGTTTAACGACATAATTTGTCAAATTAATATTTATAGGTTAATAATATGGTGACATACAGGCGGGATGTAAATTTTAAATGAATAAAAAATTACAGCCACAACCTGGATTTGAACCAGGAACGTTCAAGCGTTTCTAGCACAATGCTCTCCCATCTAGGCCTCAGTGTGTGGCTGTAATTTTTTATTTATTTAAAATTTACATCTGGCCTGTATGTCACTATATTATTAACCTATAAATATTAGTTTTACGTATATTTCAACAAAAAAAAATACTTTACTAAAAAAAATGGTTTACCAAAGGGTCTTGGATGGAAGCCACAAGACAAACGTCATCTTCAGAAGTAATTACGATAAAAGCTGTCTGGATATCATCCGCTTCCGGAAACTTATAATAATAAAAAACAGGCTCACTAGCCGATATCGTAGCTGAGTATTTGATCCCAGTGTGTACGTAATAATCGAAAACTTCATCGGCCCTTAAGGTGACCGCTATAGGGTCTGGTGATGACGTGGAAAGCGATATGCTAAAGTTGCGAGCGATTTCCTCAGAGCGATTTCTGCCATCTTGAACATAATATTAGTTAGATTATTTGGTTGGTGGAATAGGTTTTGGTCCAGTCATTCTAGATTTTGTTTTGGGAAATTCAAATGCATAATAAAGATAAATAATATTAAAAAGTCCACAAGTTCACAAAAATGTTCACTATGATTTATTCTATCGAATAGACCTAAAGTGGATGCTTGGGCGAAATAAACAAGTCCAGAACAGTGCTTTTTTGCTCTCTCATGCAACGCGTTTCTACTCAGTTTCTACTGATATATCAGTCGTAAACATTCGCCAACTTCGTAATTTGCATTCAAATCGTTGTTGAGGTACGCCGAAGTAATCAATATGAATATCAATATCAACAAGATAGATAATATTAAAAAAAGTCCTCAAGTATGTAACTGGTGAAAATTGAGAATTTTACTACCACGTGACTTCCGGACCGACTACCACCGTATAAGAGGAAATTTAATACTATTATGTATATAATCATCAAACTCTATATCATACTCGCCATATATGTATAGGGTTAGTCAGAATTACCGGAACACCTAAATAATTTTCCTACATTAAACAATTTCAAAAAAAATTTTCAGGTAAAAGTTGTTTTGTTTTAAACAATCTATCGTTTAAATATATTTTTATTATTTATTTATTCCCTTTTTCAAATAGAACATACTGTATAACTTAACATTTTTAATTCTAAGATTAATTCCAAGGGTCTATTGTATGATTTTTTTATAAAATGCCTTACTTTTGAGTTATGATCAATTAATCAAAAAAAGACGAAATTACCGAAAACCTAAATAATTCTCCAACTGAGAAAAAAATTTGTGTTTAAACAAACTATTGTTTATTCTGAAAATTTGGTAACATACATTTTCTAATTCTAGGATTAATTCTTTTATAGAAATCATTTTTTAAAATACAATACTGTCATTTTTTAGTTATAAGCAATTATAACTATTATTAATTTATTATGCTATTTCATAGTTGAGTTATTTTTTCTTGATTTCTTTTATTTTTTTATTCCTTAATGATCGGTTAATTGCTCATAACTCAAAGATGATGCATTTTATAAAAAAAAACTGATTCTTACAAACTCTTAGAATTAAATGTTTTTAAATATACAGGGTGTTCTATTAGAAAAAAAAATGTTTACCAAATTGTCAGAATAAAATTAACATCCGTATATTGAAAATATATAGCTTGTTTAAAACCAAAAAACTTTTGTTTGAATTTTTCTTTGAAATTCTTTACGGTTCAAGAATTACTAAGGAGTTCCGGTAATTTTGACTAATCATGTATAATCCGCCAGTTTGAATTTATTTTAAAAATCTGACATGACATTTTTAATTATCAATCTTCAAATATTACGGGAAATAAGTTTCATGCAAATCCTACATCATATATACCTACATCACAATAAAAATATTATTTAAATGCTTTAAATAAACAAGGATGGTTAAAAATGTAAGCTGTTTTTCCGTCGACTTCAAAGACAGTACATGTCCATGATGATTGTTTTAATCATAGCTCTGCTTTTAATCAAATATAAATAAAATATGTAGTACATTTAATTCCTTGTGAACTACTTTATATTTTGTCTATTGGCACAAAATAGCTAACTGCTATCCTTTTCAAGATATTGCACCAACAAAACTATTTTGTTTATTTTCTCAGAACTCACTTTTTGGACTTGTAGTGTTTTCGAACTGACCGATTCATTTGATAAATCAACAAATAAGTTTTTGTTTGCAAATCTTCATTTAAAAATTATTTGGGTATCCGGTTTTGTTAAGTTAATAGCATCGTTAGATCTGATGTCTATTTAGATAATATAATCCTTAATTAAAAAAAAAAACAAAGAATTTTAGTCCAACAACAGTACTAGAACTATTAGAATTTTCTATTTAATGCGTTGCAGAAATGAAAAAAAATGTTAAGTTGTTTTAATAGCAAGTATATTATTCGTCTAAGCAAATTAAACTGAGATTGATATTTTATAAATAAGTCAACGCTTAAAAATTCCTAGAGTATAATAGTATATTATTCTATGAGCAAGTAATGTAAGCAATTACTCACGAGAACGAAGTTTGCAGCACGAGCCGTAGGCGAGTGCTGCAAAACGTTCGAGTGAGTAGTTGCCATTACTTGCGAATGGAATACTATACTTTTTCTACGACTATACACTATTTTTTTTTAAATTAATTTAGTGCGTATTGGGGCGGCGGTGACGCGGCGGTATTCTGTTTATGTATGACACTATGTCGGTATTACAGATTTTTTTTTTTTAAGTGTCAAATATTGACAGTGAAGAAAAGATAACAAGGTATCTAACCTACAAAATGACAGATAATTATTATCCCTTGTGCGTATTGATGTATTAAATAAGTCACATTATAACACTTTTTTGGACGACTTAAATTTGTCGGCAAGCTCACCAAAATAGGCTATCAAAACATTTTCGGAAAATGAGCTTACATTTTTTCTGATTCGCCAATCCATAAACGCTTTGTTTTTTCATATTTTGTCCTCGATTTTTCGGGCAATAAATTTAATGTGCGGATTTGCGCGGCTTGTATTACATCAGGTGGAGTACACATTTCCTCTTGTTCGCTATCAGATTCCATTTTTTTATAATTATGATTAACGAATTAACACTGTATCGTGGTATTATTATTAGAGGTATGCTCATACTCATGTGGAGTGGGGATGAGAATCTGCGAGAATCTTCGTTACGTTAATATCCGCTGGGCGCGCTGCTTGGTTGAAGAATAATAACATAAACATAACTAGTACCAATCCAATTTTTGTTTATTTATGCTTATTTCTGCGTACATAATGCAAATGCTTGAAAGTTTTCTTTTTATACAAGTACATTTGTCTGTTATATTGTATAAATTGTTAGTGGCATAACCCCTAAGTTTGACATATGCAATGTTGGTTGTCTACATATCACCTGCGCAGTAGCGGTCGTAAATTCGTCCAAAAATTAATCATACCTTTATATTCATACCACGCACTGTATGTGTATTTCGTTAAAATATCTGACAGATTAAATTTGTTTGTAGCGCTCGTCGTTTAGCAACGTTGTCAACGCCATGACAACGTCGCTAAGCAGTCTCTCTAAACACGATGGAAATGAAAATCCGCGCTATGATTAGTTCTACGGCCGTGAGAAATGAAATATTGCCGTGAGAAATGAAATATTTCTCACGGCTCGCGGGGTATGAGGAACCTGGAATGAAATGTTTGTCATGTGTGTGGGGAATGGTTAGTATTACTTATCATAAATTGCCATGATAATGAATGCATTCATCAATAGGAGTAGAAAAAAATGTTATTTCGATTCGAAACACCACATGTGCATTCACAAAACAAAACACGTTTCAAATTCTCGAAGCGGACCGGCCGGCTGAACAAAAACGTGTTCTATTATGGTTGTAAAATAACTACGCCGAATGTTGCTCGAATATTTGACGAAAACATACTCATACCGTCAATGCTGTATTCAATTATCTTTGAAGAAGCGAGCAACATGGCTCGCGAAACGTCAGCATTAACAAATCTTGGCACACGGCATAACCCGGAAGCAGTTTATTTTCTAAATGATTCTGGCCGTGAAAGCCTACGTACTTAGTTTTTTAATTAATTACATATTTTCCTATTAACTATGATTCTAAACATTTTCATATGTTAGCACTGGAACCATAAGCTATCGATCAGTTTCATCGACTGGATTTAATCTACTTAATACAACGTTTATTAAAAATCTAGAATGACTGGACTATTTCGTGTGGTGATACATACAGCGGGCACGAAAGACGTTTTCTCCAAAACATAACGTCCGAGCTGTATTGGAGAAAGGAATGTGGACATCACTGGCACTGACCATCATTGGTACTTGCCACGAAAGTACCATTTTTGCTTGCCTGACGACTATGAAAGCTGGATTGAACGTCCATGATGAAACGTGGGCTGTTATCCTGTATGGATTGGCAGTCTGGAAGCAAGTTTGGCAGCTACATAATCTGTACAGGATGCCATTGCAAGATACTTAATTTTAAAATTTCGTTAAAATCGGTCGAGCCGTTCCGGAGATTTTGTCACTTTTATTTCTTAACCTTCAATTGTCATTTTCTCGAAAATTTTCTGATGTAAAGCCATAAAAATATTATGCTACCATTAAGACAATTACTTCTTGGGAAACATCAAATCATGATGAAGGCTAATGACAAGCCAATGTTTTATCTAATTGCTTATTTATTATTGCCTTTTGAACCAAAGTTTACTTCCAGAACAACTGCAAATAAAATTTAGTACAACTTTTCTGTGCTTACCAAATTTGTAAAATACACAGCTGATTTGGACTTATTCTGTTCTTCCACTAACCAATTCAGAAATGCACTCAGACGCGAAGTCTCAGAATAATAAGAATAACAAAAAGAATAGTTTATTTTACGCGACTTCACTGAGCAGCTATCTTCCGTGGAGATTTGCACAAATTTAATTTTTGCGTAAATTGTTTCCACAATTCTTCGACGTTACCGGCTTCCGTAAACCGAGTTCAGTGCGTCGCAAAAGAACTTAATTTTTGCGAATAAAATTACGGCATAAATATGGCTTTTGTGTAGTTCTACTCTCGCAGATACTCCTACTCATTATTAATTTGATCAGCTTCCATTTAAAATATAAAAGTTGACACCATTTCCGGTGAAACCGGAAGTAACCAAAAATTCAAAATATTTGAGTGAACAGGTTTCGTATCCAACAGCAAAAGTCCAGAAAATTTTCAATCCCTGATTTCATTTGGTTCTACACATACTTCTAATGGCAGCTCGGCGTGAAACACCCTGTAGAATTCCGTACAGAATTTGTCAACAAAAACAAATCGTAAAGTTTGCAATCAAATGGAGGTAGCTTATTAAATCACACTTGTGTTTACTTAGCAATTATCTGTAGGTACGTAATGCAATTTATCAAATTAATTATCTGATAACCAGAATAAAGAATTTTAGATAGAAAAGCAATTAAAACAAACTACATTTTTAAAGTTATGTTCTGTAAAACATCACAATTACGATAAATATTTATCTCGGGAAACGAGCATTACAAAATTATGATTAACAAATTGAGTGAAATGTTTAAAATGAGAAAAAAATCCTATTTACATATAACGGCTATAATCTTAAACACATTTACAGAATAGATGAGATAGTGGGAAAGAAGTATGTATTGCGTTACTAATGCCTTAGTAATACGATAAGTTTAAGGTCGTCTGTAGATATACTATAGTTATTAAAACTGTATGTACCATCACAGCATTGGCCATGTTGATACATAAGTAATTGATTTTGTAACTATACTTTTTTTATTATTTTATTGATGAGATTTGCTGCAATAAATTCTAGATAACATGAGGTAGGCAAAAGGAAGGGTAGATAACAACATTGAACACCAGGAATACTTGAACACCAAGCAGATTTTTCAGTGAATTATGTTTGAAGTGTCTGCTGTGTTTGAAGGCTCATAACTCTAAAACTACTGAACAGAAAAAAATTGAAATAAAGTATGTCATACTCGTGAATCATTTCTACATAAAGCAAGGGCTTACACATTCGTATACTTGCCAAATATCAAATATTTGCCACATGTTAAAATATTTGTTATTGATTGGTGTACTCTAAACGATGCCATGAGTGTATTATTTTTCCTTTTAAGTTCGTTCACCGAATAATTGTCATCCATCCTTGATTACCGGTTGATTTTTATAAAACTCAAAAAATCTATGACATACCAACACATTTGTACAATATTCGTTTGTGATTTCAGACCGCCAGAGTTGCACTGCAACAGTAAATGCATCGGACATTGATGCATTACCACACAGCATTTTCTAATACGTGAAAATCTTCTTTGAGGACTTGCTACACGTGCGTACCGAATGGGCACTAGCTTTTTTTTGATTAGTTCGCCTTATTTGCACATTAGCTTTTTCAAATCAAACTGATAATTTGATTACGACAAGCAAGGTTTTATTTTATAATGCCGATATATTTTTAATTACATAAGTTCAGAATTCACTGCGTACTAACAAGGGCATTCTGGTGGAAATTTACAAAACAAATCTTGGCGAAACTGTTTGTTTCATTTTAATGATTTTTTTGTTTAAATCGTCAGCTTTCTGTATTATTAATTCGTAGCATCTAATTTTAACAGACTGTAAAACAATACAATTGGTCCTTTGATATGAACTAGCTTAAATAAATTATTATTTTAATGAGAAAAGATATATATTATTTTATTTAAATTAGGAAGATATTACCCTTAAAAGAAATGTTAGATATGGTTTCTCCGTCATCTTTAAAGTTCTACTAAATCCAATTGTACTACTAGGTTCGTTGTATAAATATGTCCTAATATTGTCTGAAATACATATCAATTAGCTTCTGAAACAAACACTTAAACAAATGAGCTTTCAAAATATAACCTTTTTTTGAATAAAAAAGCTACACAAAATTGTCTCTACAATTAAAATATTTTTAACCGCTTTCGTTTCTCTTCAAATAATAAACATCATAAAAATCGACAAATAAACAAATACAAGCAAATAAAGTATAATTTTCCAAATAAATTATTTTATAGACATCCTGTCTATAAAATTTTTATGATGTTTATTACTATAAACGAAAACGATTAAAAATATTTTAATAGTAGAGAATTTTGTGTAGCCCTTTTATTTAACAAAAAGGTTATATTTTGAAAGCTCATAAATAAGTATCATTTATATTGTTCATAGAAAAGCATCAACTTAGGATACACTCTGTATATGGCGTACGGTTTTCTTGGAAAAAAATAACATTGCGTTTATGTCGACAAGTAAAAACAACAATATTTTTCTTTAAATTTCTGTCTGACGGTTTCCGGAAAACTGTCCGTCTGACGGTTTCACAAAATTACAATTTTATGCGGTTTTTGCGATTTAGAAAAATCAAAAATTTTACTAATAATTACAAATCTATTGTCAATCTTCGTATACGACCGACTACACACAAAACGAAATTAAAAAGTAGAAAATTTAAACAGCGTACTAAATTGTTCATCGTGTACAAATAAATGCACCAATATTTGTCGCCTTTGCATTTGCTAAACTCATTTCAACTAGGTATTGCAAATACCAAGTATATGGTGTAAAACAACTCGTCCGCGCAGCCGAACGTCGAATAGAGCAGGTTTTTTTCTTGACAAATATTCATATACTTGGCAAATATTTGATATTTGGCAAGTATACGAATGTGTAGCCCCGGTTTTATGTAGAAATGATTGAGGAGTATGACACACTTTATTTCATTTTTTGACAGAATACTATCGAGACGAGAGATGGCAGTTAAGGCGATTCTCTCGTACGGGGTCACATATTTTAATATTTTGAAGTAATTCTTTGTTTATCATGTAGCCACATCCTTTGTCTTTAATATTGTAAAAATTTGTTCTGCTACGCTTAATATTTTCGGTGATATTGATGCAAACAATTCACGACGAAATTTTTAATCACTGATAGTTTTCAATTAATTTCAATAATAATAACATCCCAAAAAAAAGGGATCCCAAAGATTCTTTGATATGATGTTCAGGACATTTTTCTGCATTTCTGCATGGTACTATTTTTTCAGGCGGGCGAATTATTTGTCTACCCAAATCTAAAATGACTACACTATTATACATAGTTTCGTTACACATTTAGTTAATTTGTTTTCAAATTTATTTCGTTAACCTTTTTGAATTTTTTCATATTTCACGAAGTGTGACCAAAAGGGTAAAATGATAAGTGCCAAACCTTTTGTTGCTAGTCTTAGAAACACATAGTCGAGGTCATTAAAACAATAGTTTGCTACTACTACCTATGTAGGTGAAAATTACATAATTATCTTTGCTACAGAAAAATGCGTATAGTTATAAGCATAACACAAAATACAAAAAAATGTTGCAATCAATTTAAGATAACTAGTTTTATTGTTATATTACACTGTTTATAATATACACAACTAATTTCTGCATGATTTCTTACTTACCGACGTATTAGGAAACGATAAAATATACTCTCTCGTTGAATCAACCTCGACATCATTATCTTGACCGTACAACCCTTCCACAAGAATGATACTATGATCAACCATAGCGTTCTGACCACGAACCCATGGAATCACACAATAACCACCAAAAATCACTATTATACATCCTAAAAATCACAATATTGATTAATTCTTCAAAATTAATCAAAATTCCCCACAATACAACAAACTTACTAAACAACATTTTCGTATTATTTTAGCCGAACAAAACTAAACGACCAACATGGTGCTCTGCTATCACAAGAGTACACAGAAGGTACAAATTAGGCTCTTATCTCAACTGAATCACTGACAATCTTATCTGCTAAAAATTGATTACTGTATATTTAATTCGCAACATGTGGCGAGAACAAAAAAACCTGGAGCGTGCGCCACTCACACCAATGTAACAACTTATTATGTCAGATCACAAATAGAACAGTCGGGGAATTTGATATTGTTAATTGTTATCTTTTTCGCCATCTTTATGGGTTATTTCGGTATTTGTTTATTTTTTGCGGAATGGAGCCATTCCGAACTACCGACGGGCAATTGTTTCCGCTTTGCTCAATTCATGAGTCACCGTTTATGATTAATTTAATTATATTATTGTTTGCACATATTTGCAAAAGCCTTATCGGTCATATTCTTTGTTTAGAGTACATACTGGTTGCTTATTGGCAATTATTTTAGGACTTAACGCCGGCCATTCCACGACCTGAATTCCACGTTCTTGTAAGAAGTTTCTGGTGATGCCGGCGGTATGTGGCTTTGCATTGTCCTGCATTAGAATGAAATTTTGACCGACGCCATATGCAGCAGACACCACATGATCCTCCAAGATGTTTTCGATGTAATTCATGGCATTTAGTCTACCAGGAACCACAACAATATCAGTTCTGTTGTCTATACTGATTCTAGCCCAAACCATCACAGATCCACGACCAAATCTATCCACTTCCTGTATAGTAGCGGCTGCGTAGCGTTCGCCACGACGTCTATATACACGTACTCGACCGTCGCAACGAAATCTGGACTCGTCTGTAAACAGTACAGGCGTCCAGTGCCGAAGTTGCCAATCTCTGTGATCCAGAGCAAACCGCTTTGTGATGCCGCGTAAGGCGTGGTGCGCGGACAGGTCTTCTTGGTTTCAAATTCGCTTCTTTTAATCTGTTTCTAACAGTTTTATCAGAAATTTCTATTCCATGTGCTCGCTCGTCTTAGGTCGTTTAGGAGGTCTCGTGCTGTGGCAGTACGCTGACGTAGGGAGGAAAGGACAAGAAATCGGTCATGATTTTGAGTAGTTTTTCGATTTCAACCTTGTCTAGGTCTTCTAACATATTGGCCAGTCTCCCGAAACCGATTCCATAAACGCTGAATAACAGAAGGGGAAACTCGAAGGTCCGTGCTAACATGTCGAATAAAGTGGCCATGCTGAATAAGGGCGACAGCACGAGCAACTTGCACTTCACTAAGATGCCTCATTTTCAGGGATGTTAAATTACGGTAATTATTTTTTTTCGTAAATTACCGTTGAAATTAAAATTATTAATTTCAAATATTAAATCACGACGTAATTAAAAATTAAAAATGGTAAATTACGATGGCATAAATTACCGGGTAATTAAAAATTCAAAATGGTAAATTACGATGGCATAAATTACCGGGTAAATAAAAATTCAAAATGGTAAATTACGCAGGTTTAAATTACCGGGTAATTAAAAATTCAAAATGGTAAATTACGGTTGTTTAAATTACTGGGTAGTTAAATATTTAAAATGGTAAATTACGGTGGTTTAAATTACCGGGTAATTAAATATTCATAATGGTAAATTATGCTGGTTTAAATTACCGGGTATTTAAAAATTCAAAATGATAAATTACGCCTGTTTAAATTACCGGGTAATTAAAAATTCAAAATGTTAAATTAAACAGATCACTGTAAGTTATGATTACTACTAATGTTAATAAACATTTTTGGTAAAACCTTAAATCATTATTTTGTGGATAACTAGCTATCTCTGATTTTTTGCCGGATTTGATAGTACTAAAACCAAAGCAAAGACTACATAGAAATACTATTTATAGCACTACTACAAAAACAGGAAAATCAAACAGAATAATAATAGTAGAAAATAAACAATTTACTTCTGTCCACAGTCACAAAATAACTCTCCGATTCACAGAGGCCTTTTTTGTCAATTGTCATTTTTCTAACACTGGCATATTTATTAAAAAGTGAATTGTGATAATAAATGGCTTCTTATTTCAGAACTGCATTATCGGATTTGTTGGATTGATCGCCATTGGCGAAGGCGCTTTCCACTTCTCTATTCATTAAATACAAAATATTAGGTCTGTATTTTCTCAAGTAATGTCGGATGATTTGGAATAGTAAAAATAGACCCATAGATCCATTTCCATTGGCTAAATGACACCTTGAATAACATTGTCACGCACGAGTCCGACCATGCACCACGCGGATTGTTAGGTACTTCCCAGGCAAACGCAAACAACAGTGCACTTGTCGACTGCTTAGGAGGGGTGGGGCGAATTCATGCGTCTACTGATGGAAGGTCTTTGAAATTAATTTATAAATTCCGGTAAATTACCAATGGTAATTAAAATTGTCGGTAAATTATCAACGGTAATTTAAATTGACGGTAAATTACTATCGGTAATTTACGCCGTACATTACGGTAATTAAAAATCGGTAAATTACCATTAATTACGGTAATTAATTCGGTAATTTACGCGGTAAATTACGCTTTTACATCCCTGCTCATTTTACTTCTAATGACGTTTCTAATCAACGAAAATTGACAACTGAATTCATTTGTTATCTTTAGTAAGCTTTACGTGAATTCAAATCATACTTGAAATTTTTTCCATTTTGCTTTGCGTTATTAATTTACATTTTTAAGTGTAACTTAGAAGTAACTAAGTGTTGTAACATTGTTTTTGTAATTTTCTTTAGTTTAATATATGCCCTGAAAGCATACCAAATTTGATTTGTAATTTTTTTGAGCAGTGTATGTTGACTTTAGAACAAAGGATTTATTTAGTAGAATGCTTACTTGAAAAATATCCTATTCACGTGGTTCTTTATGATTACACTTATAGTGTATTATCAATTTTATAGATTAATTAAAACCTGCAGATCTGCTAATATATCATTTTTCAAATCTCTTTATCGACAGCTCTAATTTAGCGATTTAAATTGCTAATTAAAGTATCATAGCTGCTACATATGCATTAGCTGGTCGACTTTGATTATTAATTCTCACATTGACACCAGAGGTACGGTATTTTCTTGTTGGATATTTATTAAAGCATGTAAAGACATTTCCGCTAGATAGGCTACAACTTGTGTATAAGTACTACATACAGTCTAAGTCATAAATATTATCAGATTGCAAAATTGTTAAGTTCAAACAAATGCGCAAATATATCCATTCTAATACAGTTACTTACAATACAAAATGCACTGTAAGGAAAAATAATAAATTTGTGATTGGCATGAATAGTGAACCAATTTTATAATGTAGTAAATTTTGATTTTGAAAAACACGAGAAAGAAAACTATCTTTATGGGTCAATCCATCGGAAGTGGTCCAGAGGTGCCCCCCCCCCCAGAACCATTAGTTAGCTCATCAAGCTTCTTAAAAATATATAAAGAGCAAATGATGCCACATAGTTAGGACGTAAATATTAAATTATATTGAATGAATAATCATTAAAGCCAAAACATAGATTTAAACCAGGCATCTTTTGGTATCCAGCACAATACACAAATATCTATGCTATCTGGGCCTATGACATGCTTTTTTAGTTTTTTACAAGGTAAAGTACACAGTAATTCGCACTCCAAAACATTGGCACCCAAGTACTTCAATGCTAATAAAATACGAGTGTCAACCACTGTTTCGTTTACACTACTTATTTCAATTGGTTATTACGGTATGTCCGTACAATCTTTACAATTGTATTCTTAGAAAAACATAAAAAAACAAACATAAAAAATAAAAAATAACAAGGACCTAGCTTAGAAACCTAGCTGTAACTTTTATTCCATTTATCTACCGCTAATCAAAAGGCCTTGCAATACTTAAGATAAAAACTATGCTTTAGTTATTGCCAATATGTTATGTATAGCCCACCCCCGTATGTCGACGTCCCGTTTTAGAGTATTTAAAACTTGGTCACCCTAGTGTACACGGACTATCTGATACTATCATATGTATTTAGCAATGAAATCTCAGTAATTGTTCTTATTCTAACTTCTTTATTAAGAGAGGAATTGTTGTAAATAATTAAAATTAACATGTTCAGGATTTTTATTTACTTTTTATACGTCAACTTCGGCCAAATTTACAAAAAAAAAAGAAGATTAGTAGGTTCATTGGAGCGCCTTCTCGTACCTTTTGGTATCTTCGACGTTATCTAAAAGAGGTCGGCCTTTATCTCTGGTATACCAACCAAATAAGAAAGGCGTGTCGCGAAAACATTTTAATTGAAAACATAATCTTTCTGGCTGCCGAAGAGGCAAGGTCACCACCGCTGGTTTGGAGTCAAGCACCTTTGCTCTTCTGTAGCCGGACTGGCAGGTTGATTTTTAACCGTGTTTGGTCGGTTAAAAAGGTCCCAAACACAGTTCGGACAGTTTGATCGATTTTTGAGGAGCGCCCATGGGCTTATAGGCAGATCCTCAAACCAGTAATTGGCAGTAAGCAGGCCGATTACATCAGTTTGAGGCCCGAGGCGAGTTAATACGGTCGTATAAATAAATAACCGATAAATATGAAGAGGATAGACTTGGAAGCATAGGATTTATTGTAGTTGGTTTAATTTATTGATAGTCTGGAGAGGTAATTTTCGCTAAGTACCTGTCAGCGGTACCCCATAATGTGCTTGGGTGATGTATTGCCAATATAAATTGTTTTTCTTTTTGTGTATGTGTGTGTGTGTACAATTTTGGGTAATATTTTGACACATAAGTGACAATTACATAAACACGAATTCTCTCACGTTTAACACCATTAATTAAAAAATTAACATGGGAATAACGCACCATCGTTAAGGAGCGTTAGTCGCAAACAATAATGTTTTCTGAAATTATTTACAATAAAAGTTAAATAATTAAAACTTCTTAATATCATACACGGTTTGATCACAGATAAATTGGCTAATTCTGAAAATTACAGCTCTCTATTTTAGTTTGTTTAGGAGAATTAAACATATTATATTTATATTATATTTTAAACATAGAGTTTACGTTGTTTTTAGGTTATAGAATGTTATGATTTTGCTTCATGTGCGATTACGAGCAAAATAGTTGCGATAAAAATTATTATTATACGCGCCTTGGTCACAGATAGATTGGGTAATTAATTCTGAAAATTACAGCTCTCTATCTATTTTAGTCTGTTCGAGAGAATTTTTTAAACATCGAGTTTACGTTGCTTTTAGTTAGTAGAATGTTATGATTCCGCTTCATGTGCGATTACGAGCAAAGTAGTTGCGATAAAAATTATTATCATACGCGCCTTGGTCACAGATAGATTGAGTAATAAATTCTGAAAATTACAGCTCTCTATCTATTTTAGTTTGTTCAGGAGAATTTTCTAAACATAGAGTTTACGTTGCTTTTAGTTAGTAGAATGTTATGATTCCGCTTCATGTGCGATTACGAGCAAAGCAGTTGCGATAAAAATTATTATCATACGCGCCTTGGTCTCAGATAGATTGGGTAATTAATTCTGAAAATTACACCTCGCTATCTATTTTAGTTTGTTCAGGAGAATATTTTAAACATAGAGTTTACGTTGCTTTTAGTTTATAGAATGTTATGATTTCGCTTCATGTGCGATTACGAGCAAAATAGCTGCGATAAAAATTATTATCATACGCGCCTTGGTCACAGATAGATTGGGTAATTAATTCTGAAAATTACAGCTCTCTATCTATTTTAGTCTGTTCGAGAGAATTTTTTAAACATCGAGTTTACGTTGCTTTTAGTTAGTAGAATGTTATGATTCCGCTTCATGTGCGATTACGAGCAAAGTAGTTGCGATAAAAATTATTATCATACGCGCCTTGGTCACAGATAGATTGAGTAATAAATTCTGAAAATTACAGCTCTCTATCTATTTTAGTTTGTTCAGGAGAATTTTCTAAACATAGAGTTTACGTTGCAAAAATTATTATCATACGCGCCTTGGTCACAGATAGATTGAATAATAAATTCTGAAAATTACAGCTCTCTATCTATTTTAGTTTGTTCAGGAGAATTTTCTAAACATAGAGTTTACGTTGCTTTTAGTTAGTAGAATGTTATGATTCCGCTTCATGTGCGATTACGAGCAAAGCAGTTGCGATAAAAATTATTATCATACGCGCCTTGGTCTCAGATAGATTGGGTAATTAATTCTGAAAATTACACCTCGCTATCTATTTTAGTTTGTTCAGGAGAATATTTTAAACATAGAGTTTACGTTGCTTTTAGTTTATAGAATGTTATGATTTCGCTTCATGTGCGATTACGAGCAAAATAGCTGCGATAAAAATTATTATCATACGCGCCTTGGTCACAGATAGATTGGGTAATTAATTCTGAAAATTACAGCTCTCTATCTATTTTAGTCTGTTCGAGAGAATTTTTTAAACATCGAGTTTACGTTGCTTTTAGTTAGTAGAATGTTATGATTCCGCTTCATGTGCGATTACGAGCAAAGTAGTTGCGATAAAAATT
Organism: Aphodius sticticus; assembly: GCA_963966075.1. Taxonomy (NCBI): domain Eukaryota; kingdom Metazoa; phylum Arthropoda; class Insecta; order Coleoptera; family Scarabaeidae; genus Aphodius; species Aphodius sticticus. The sequence goes on along the minus strand of OZ014509.1, from coordinate 2,208,240 downwards.
ATTATCATACGCGCCTTGGTCACAGATAGATTGAGTAATAAATTCTGAAAATTACAGCTCTCTATCTATTTTAGTTTGTTCAGGAGAATTTTCTAAACATAGAGTTTACGTTGCTTTTAGTTAGTAGAATGTTATGATTCCGCTTCATGTGCGATTACGAGCAAAGCAGTTGCGATAAAAATTATTATCATACGCGCCTTGGTCTCAGATAGATTGGGTAATTAATTCTGAAAATTACACCTCGCTATCTATTTTAGTTTGTTCAGGAGAATATTTTAAACATAGAGTTTACGTTGCTTTTAGTTTATAGAATGTTATGATTTCGCTTCATGTGCGATTACGAGCAAAATAGCTGCGATAAAAATTATTATCATACGCGCCTTGGTCACAGATAGATTGGGTAATTAATTCTGAAAATTACAGCTCTCTATCTATTTTAGTCTGTTCGAGAGAATTTTTTAAACATCGAGTTTACGTTCCTTTTAGTTAGTAGAATGTTATGATTCCGCTTCATGTGCGATTACGAGCAAAGTAGTTGCGATAAAAATTATTATCATACGCGCCTTGGTCTCAGATAGATTGGGTAATTAATTCTGAAAATTACACCTCGCTATCTATTTTAGTTTGTTCAGGAGAATATTTTAAACATAGAGTTTACGTTGCTTTTAGTTTATAGAATGTTATGATTTCGCTTCATGTGCGATTACGAGCAAAATAGCTGCGATAAAAATTATTATCATACGCGCCTTGGTCACAGATAGATTGGGTAATTAATTCTGAAAATTACAGCTCTCTATCTATTTTAGTCTGTTCGAGAGAATTTTTTAAACATCGAGTTTACGTTCCTTTTAGTTAGTAGAATGTTATGATTCCGCTTCATGTGCGATTACGAGCAAAGTAGTTGCGATAAAAATTATTATCATACGCGCCTTGGTCACAGATAGATTGAGTAATAAATTCTGAAAATTACAGCTCTCTATCTATTTTAGTCTGTTCGAGAGAATTTTTTAAACATCGAGTTTACGTTGCTTTTAGTTAGTAGAATGTTATGATTCCGCTTCATGTGCGATTACGAGCAAAGTAGTTGCGATAAAAATTATTATCATACGCGCCTTGGTCACAGATAGATTGAGTAATAAATTCTGAAAATTACAGCTCTCTATCTATTTTAGTCTGTTCGAGAGAATTTTTTAAACATCGAGTTTACGTTGCTTTTAGTTAGTAGAATGTTATGATTCCGCTTCATGTGCGATTACGAGCAAAGCAGTTGCGATAAAAATTATTATCATACGCGCCTTGGTCTCAGATAGATTGGGTAATTAATTCTGAAAATTACACCTCGCTATCTATTTTAGTTTGTTCAGGAGAATATTTTAAACATAGAGTTTACGTTGCTTTTAGTTTATAGAATGTTATGATTTCGCTTCATGTGCGATTACGAGCAAAATAGCTGCGATAAAAATTATTATCATACGCGCCTTGGTCACAGATAGATTGGGTAATTAATTCTGAAAATTACAGCTCTCTATCTATTTTAGTCTGTTCGAGAGAATTTTTTAAACATCGAGTTTACGTTCCTTTTAGTTAGTAGAATGTTATGATTCCGCTTCATGTGCGATTACGAGCAAAGTAGTTGCGATAAAAATTATTATCATACGCGCCTTGGTCTCAGATAGATTGGGTAATTAATTCTGAAAATTACACCTCGCTATCTATTTTAGTTTGTTCAGGAGAATATTTTAAACATAGAGTTTACGTTGCTTTTAGTTTATAGAATGTTATGATTTCGCTTCATGTGCGATTACGAGCAAAATAGCTGCGATAAAAATTATTATCATACGCGCCTTGGTCACAGATAGATTGGGTAATTAATTCTGAAAATTACAGCTCTCTATCTATTTTAGTCTGTTCGAGAGAATTTTTTAAACATCGAGTTTACGTTCCTTTTAGTTAGTAGAATGTTATGATTCCGCTTCATGTGCGATTACGAGCAAAGTAGTTGCGATAAAAATTATTATCATACGCGCCTTGGTCACAGATAGATTGAGTAATAAATTCTGAAAATTACAGCTCTCTATCTATTTTAGTCTGTTCGAGAGAATTTTTTAAACATCGAGTTTACGTTGCTTTTAGTTAGTAGAATGTTATGATTCCGCTTCATGTGCGATTACGAGCAAAGTAGTTGCGATAAAAATTATTATCATACGCGCCTTGGTCACAGATAGATTGAGTAATAAATTCTGAAAATTACAGCTCTCTATCTATTTTAGTCTGTTCGAGAGAATTTTTTAAACATCGAGTTTACGTTGCTTTTAGTTAGTAGAATGTTATGATTCCGCTTCATGTGCGATTACGAGCAAAGTAGTTGCGATAAAAATTATTATCATACGCGCCTTGGTCACAGATAGATTGGGTAATTAATTCTGAAAATTACAGCTCTCTATCTATTTTAGTCTGTTCGAGAGAATTTTTTAAACATCGAGTTTACGTTGCTTTTAGTTAGTAGAATGTTATGATTCCGCTTCATGTGCGATTACGAGCAAAGTAGTTGCGATAAAAATTATTATCATACGCGCCTTGGTCACAGATAGATTGAGTAATAAATTCTGAAAATTACAGCTCTCTATCTATTTTAGTTTGTTCAGGAGAATTTTCTAAACATAGAGTTTACGTTGCTTTTAGTTAGTAGAATGTTATGATTCCGCTTCATGTGCGATTACGAGCAAAGCAGTTGCGATAAAAATTATTATCATACGCGCCTTGGTCTCAGATAGATTGGGTAATTAATTCTGAAAATTACAGCTCTCTATCTATTTTAGTCTGTTCGAGAGAATTTTTTAAACATCGAGTTTACGTTCCTTTTAGTTAGTAGAATGTTATGATTCCGCTTCATGTGCGATTACGAGCAAAGTAGTTGCGATAAAAATTATTATCATACGCGCCTTGGTCACAGATAGATTGAGTAATAAATTCTGAAAATTACAGCTCTCTATCTATTTTAGTTTGTTCAGGAGAATTTTCTAAACATAGAGTTTACGTTGCTTTTAGTTAGTAGAATGTTATGATTCCGCTTCATGTGCGATTACGAGCAAAGCAGTTGCGATAAAAATTATTATCATACGCGCCTTGGTCACAGATAGATTGGGTAATTAATTCTGAAAATTACACCTCGCTATCTATTTTAGTTTGTTCAGGAGAATATTTTAAACATAGAGTTTACGTTGCTTTTAGTTTATAGAATGTTATGATTTCGCTTCATGTGCGATTACGAGCAAAATAGCTGCGATAAAAATTATTATCATACGCGCCTTGGTCACAGATAGATTGGGTAATTAATTCTGAAAATTACACCTCGCTATCTATTTTAGTTTGTTCAGGAGAATATTTTAAACATAGAGTTTACGTTGCTTTTAGTTTATAGAATGTTATGATTTCGCTTCATGTGCGATTACGAGCAAAATAGCTGCGATAAAAATTATTATCATACGCGCCTTGGTCTCAGATAGATTGGGTAATTAATTCTGAAAATTACACCTCGCTATCTATTTTAGTTTGTTCAGGAGAATATTTTAAACATAGAGTTTACGTTGCTTTTAGTTTATAGAATGTTATGATTTCGCTTCATGTGCGATTACGAGCAAAATAGCTGCGATAAAAATTATTATCATACGCGCCTTGGTCACAGATAGATTGGGTAATTAATTCTGAAAATTACAGCTCTCTATCTATTTTAGTCTGTTCGAGAGAATTTTTTAAACATCGAGTTTACGTTGCTTTTAGTTAGTAGAATGTTATGATTCCGCTTCATGTGCGATTACGAGCAAAGTAGTTGCGATAAAAATTATCATCATACGCGCCTCGGTCACAGATAGATTGAGTAATAAATTCTGAAAATTACAGCTCTCTATCTATTTTAGTCTGTTCGAGAGAATATTTTAAACATAGAGTTTACGTTGCTTTTAGTTTATAGAATGTTATGATTTCGCTTCATGTGCGATTACGAGCAAAATAGCTGCGATAAAAATTATTATCATACGCGCCTTGGTCACAGATAGATTGGGTAATTAATTCTGAAAATTACAGCTCTCTATCTATTTTAGTCTGTTCGAGAGAATTTTTTAAACATCGAGTTTACGTTCCTTTTAGTTAGTAGAATGTTATGATTCCGCTTCATGTGCGATTACGAGCAAAGTAGTTGCGATAAAAATTATTATCATACGCGCCTTGGTCACAGATAGATTGAGTAATAAATTCTGAAAATTACAGCTCTCTATCTATTTTAGTCTGTTCGAGAGAATTTTTTAAACATCGAGTTTACGTTGCTTTTAGTTAGTAGAATGTTATGATTCCGCTTCATGTGCGATTACGAGCAAAGTAGTTGCGATAAAAATTATTATCATACGCGCCTTGGTCACAGATAGATTGAGTAATAAATTCTGAAAATTACAGCTCTCTATCTATTTTAGTCTGTTCGAGAGAATTTTTTAAACATCGAGTTTACGTTGCTTTTAGTTAGTAGAATGTTATGATTCCGCTTCATGTGCGATTACGAGCAAAGTAGTTGCGATAAAAATTATTATCATACGCGCCTTGGTCACAGATAGATTGGGTAATTAATTCTGAAAATTACAGCTCTCTATCTATTTTAGTTTGTTCAGGAGAATATTTTAAACATAGAGTTTACGTTGCTTTTAGTTTATAGAATGTTATGATTTCGCTTCATGTGCGATTACGAGCAAAATAGCTGCGATAAAAATTATTATCATACGCGCCTTGGTCACAGATAGATTGGGTAATTAATTCTGAAAATTACAGCTCTCTATCTATTTTAGTCTGTTCGAGAGAATTTTTTAAACATCGAGTTTACGTTGCTTTTAGTTAGTAGAATGTTATGATTCCGCTTCATGTGCGATTACGAGCAAAGTAGTTGCGATAAAAATTATTATCATACGCGCCTTGGTCACAGATAGATTGAGTAATAAATTCTGAAAATTACAGCTCTCTATCTATTTTAGTTTGTTCAGGAGAATTTTCTAAACATAGAGTTTACGTTGCTTTTAGTTAGTAGAATGTTATGATTCCGCTTCATGTGCGATTACGAGCAAAGCAGTTGCGATAAAAATTATTATCATACGCGCCTTGGTCTCAGATAGATTGGGTAATTAATTCTGAAAATTACACCTCGCTATCTATTTTAGTTTGTTCAGGAGAATATTTTAAACATAGAGTTTACGTTGCTTTTAGTTTATAGAATGTTATGATTTCGCTTCATGTGCGATTACGAGCAAAATAGCTGCGATAAAAATTATTATCATACGCGCCTTGGTCACAGATAGATTGGGTAATAAATTCTGAAAATTACAGCTCTCTATCTATTTTAGTCTGTTCGAGAGAATATTTTAAACATAGAGTTTACGTTGCTTTTAGTTTATAGAATGTTATGATTTCGCTTCATGTGCGATTACGAGCAAAATAGCTGCGATAAAAATTATTATCATACGCGCCTTGGTCACAGATAGATTGGGTAATTAATTCTGAAAATTACAGCTCTCTATCTATTTTAGTCTGTTCGAGAGAATTTTTTAAACATCGAGTTTACGTTCCTTTTAGTTAGTAGAATGTTATGATTCCGCTTCATGTGCGATTACGAGCAAAGTAGTTGCGATAAAAATTATTATCATACGCGCCTTGGTCACAGATAGATTGAGTAATAAATTCTGAAAATTACAGCTCTCTATCTATTTTAGTCTGTTCGAGAGAATTTTTTAAACATCGAGTTTACGTTGCTTTTAGTTAGTAGAATGTTATGATTCCGCTTCATGTGCGATTACGAGCAAAGTAGTTGCGATAAAAATTATTATCATACGCGCCTTGGTCACAGATAGATTGAGTAATAAATTCTGAAAATTACAGCTCTCTATCTATTTTAGTCTGTTCGAGAGAATTTTTTAAACATCGAGTTTACGTTGCTTTTAGTTAGTAGAATGTTATGATTCCGCTTCATGTGCGATTACGAGCAAAGTAGTTGCGATAAAAATTATTATCATACGCGCCTTGGTCACAGATAGATTGGGTAATTAATTCTGAAAATTACAGCTCTCTATCTATTTTAGTTTGTTCAGGAGAATATTTTAAACATAGAGTTTACGTTGCTTTTAGTTTATAGAATGTTATGATTTCGCTTCATGTGCGATTACGAGCAAAATAGCTGCGATAAAAATTATTATCATACGCGCCTTGGTCACAGATAGATTGGGTAATTAATTCTGAAAATTACAGCTCTCTATCTATTTTAGTCTGTTCGAGAGAATTTTTTAAACATCGAGTTTACGTTGCTTTTAGTTAGTAGAATGTTATGATTCCGCTTCATGTGCGATTACGAGCAAAGTAGTTGCGATAAAAATTATTATCATACGCGCCTTGGTCACAGATAGATTGAGTAATAAATTCTGAAAATTACAGCTCTCTATCTATTTTAGTTTGTTCAGGAGAATTTTCTAAACATAGAGTTTACGTTGCTTTTAGTTAGTAGAATGTTATGATTCCGCTTCATGTGCGATTACGAGCAAAGCAGTTGCGATAAAAATTATTATCATACGCGCCTTGGTCTCAGATAGATTGGGTAATTAATTCTGAAAATTACACCTCGCTATCTATTTTAGTTTGTTCAGGAGAATATTTTAAACATAGAGTTTACGTTGCTTTTAGTTTATAGAATGTTATGATTTCGCTTCATGTGCGATTACGAGCAAAATAGCTGCGATAAAAATTATTATCATACGCGCCTTGGTCACAGATAGATTGGGTAATTAATTCTGAAAATTACAGCTCTCTATCTATTTTAGTCTGTTCGAGAGAATTTTTTAAACATCGAGTTTACGTTGCTTTTAGTTAGTAGAATGTTATGATTCCGCTTCATGTGCGATTACGAGCAAAGTAGTTGCGATAAAAATTATTATCATACGCGCCTCGGTCACAGATAGATTGAGTAATAAATTCTGAAAATTACAGCTCTCTATCTATTTTAGTCTGTTCGAGAGAATATTTTAAACATAGAGTTTACGTTGCTTTTAGTTTATAGAATGTTATGATTTCGCTTCATGTGCAATTACGAGCAAAATAGCTGCGATAAAAATTATTATCATACGCGCCTTGGTCACAGATAGATTGGGTAATTAATTCTGAAAATTACAGCTCTCTATCTATTTTAGTCTGTTCGAGAGAATTTTTTAAACATCGAGTTTACGTTCCTTTTAGTTAGTAGAATGTTATGATTCCGCTTCATGTGCGATTACGAGCAAAGTAGTTGCGATAAAAATTATTATCATACGCGCCTTGGTCACAGATAGATTGAGTAATAAATTCTGAAAATTACAGCTCTCTATCTATTTTAGTTTGTTCAGGAGAATTTTCTAAACATAGAGTTTACGTTGCTTTTAGTTAGTAGAATGTTATGATTCCGCTTCATGTGCGATTACGAGCAAAGCAGTTGCGATAAAAATTATTATCATACGCGCCTTGGTCACAGATAGATTGGGTAATTAATTCTGAAAATTACAAGCTCTCTATCTACTTTAGTCTGTTCGAGAGAATTTTTTAAACATAGAGTTTACGTTGCTTTTAGTTGGTAGAATGTTATGATTTCGCTTCATGTGCGATTGCGAGCAAAGCAGTTGCGATAAAAATTATTATCATACGCGCCTTAGTCACAGATAGATTGGTTAATTAATTCTGAAAATTACACTTTACTATCTGTCCCAGTTTGTTCAGGAGAATTTTTCAAACGTAGAGTTTACGTTGTTTTTGGTTGTAGAATGTTCCAGCCAACAAAATACATTAACAACCATAATCAATAAGAGTCCTAAAATGCCAGCGTGATATTGGACACTAACCTAAACCAATTAAAATATCGATGTCCAGCTACGATCTCAAAAACAACACGGTTCAACGTTCCGATGAGTCTAATTTTAAGCGCCCAATTTGCATTTTATATGCACATAACTTATCGCGCCTTGTCACTAATACAAGTCCGTCTTTTTGTCTCCAATTCCAACTCTTAACATTGTACACTTTTCGGCTATAATTCATTTGATTTATCACTGGATATTCTTGTTTAACGTTTAGCTTCAAGATAAATTCCAACTACCTACATAGAAATGCCATTGTCGGGCTATTTCTCTTCATTGTCAATAGTGTTTATGATCTAGGTGGCAGGAGTGGGCGGTCCAGCTATCATTATTCTAATCGCGGCTACCTGGGCGATCAGAACTGTCAGATCGTGTCGGATACAATCTGGATCAGTTTCAAGTTCGATTCTACAGGTTTTTATGACCTTTGAGTGGAGAAAAAAAATGTTTTTTGGAATAGTTCTCTGATTAGCATAACATTATCTGTCCGGTATCTTAAAACTTGCTATTTGTATTTGCGAGATGGATGACAATAATTCAAGAAAGGATTCTTACACACTGATCGAATTGTACACGTATAATAAGTAATAAAAATCACCAATAATTGTTGAAATGAATGCTGAAACAATATAGTTCCAGTTTTCTGGTGAAAATTGACCGATACAATGTTAAAAGAATTGGCAAATCTCTATAGGTTAGCCATAAGAAGTTATGGGCCACGTACATACATACTATCATACGATCTCGAAGAATGAAATCATTCAGCATGGGAACTGTCCAGTCCAGACACACGTTGTTGCAAGGGCGCAATACCGAAGCCGAGAAAACTAGACGAATTTATCACAAACCGCCACTTGATAAAAAATATCGTAAATATAATAAATTTGATTTACAATGATTTGCTATCTATAGAGTATAAGTCCATGCGCACTATACGGAACGTCACTTCACGTCAGAGAAGCCAACGTCACGTAAATTCTGCTATGAATTCTATGCTATAGAATTCTCTTATCATGACTAGCTTAATACACTGCTCAAAAAAATTATGGGGACACTTTTTTCGAAACCTGTAACTTTTTTAAATAATAGTTCTAGGTAAATCAAATTTTAGTTACTTCTAAGTTATACTCAAAAATGTAAATTAATCCCGCAAAACGAAATGGAAATGACTCATAGACAGTCGGGTTTTCTGTGGATTCGTGAGGTTTAATCAGGGTTATTATGTTTTAAAACATTTGTTTTAAACATGTTTTAAAAGAAATATTTTGTTTTAAATCATTTCTTTTTGTTTTTAAAACATGTTTAAAACAGTTTGTTTAAAATGTATAAAACACTTTTTTTTTAAACATTGTTTTAAACATGTTTTAAAACAAATATTTTGTTTTAAACTATTTTATTTTCAACTTGTTTAAAACAATATATAGCAAATGGTAATATCCAGGCGGGATGAAAATGTTAAATAAATCAAAAATTACAGCCACAAACTGTTTAAAACAGTTTGTTTTAAATGTTTAAAACATGTGTTTTAAACTACCGAAATTTGGACAACATATTTAATTATTTAATCAGAGTTGTATGCTGGTCTTCAAGATTTTTGTGCATGGATCAATTAAAAAACCAAAAAAATATTTAGATACTGTATTTAAAAAAGGGTTTTATAAAATATAATAATACATTCAGTGATAGCATGTAACTGCAATAAACAAAAACTTCTATAATAACATACCGGGTGACCCACGCCATAGGTTTATTTTTTTTTTTTATAAAACTGGAACGATTGAAATTTGGGAAAGTGTAAATAGACAAAAAGTTCCATTATTTGGGATACTCTTGAGGTTAATATGACTTCCGGTTTTTCCAGAAATGACTTCATCATTGAAATTTTAAATGGCACCCTATATTCTTTGTGTGATATATTCTATCAGGATGACATTCTGAACACAAAAATATATCGATCGTCAATTTTTATCACGAACGCAACGCCAAAATAACTTTTTTGTGTATTAACCTTGGTGGCTATGAATTGGTGAAAATAGTCGAAAATTGTCAAATAAACACCATCTAAATCGATTTTGGCCGACATTGCATTACTGGCGCCCTCTAGCGTGACAACAAAAAGTCATTCACACAACAGATTTAACTCCACTGATTTAACTCCAAGATGTTCTCGATGTAATTCATGGCATTTAGTCTACCAGGAGCCACAACAAGATCAGTTCTGTTGTTTATACTGATTCCAGCCCAAACCATCACAGATCCACGATCAAATCTATCCACTTCCTGTATAGTAGCGGCTGCGTAGCGTTCACCAGGACGTCTATATCCACGTACTCGACCGTCGCAACGAGTTAAACGAAATCTGGCATCGTCTGTAAGCAGTACAGGCGTCCTGTGACGAAGTTGCCAATCTCTGTGATCCAGAGCGAACCCCATTCGCGCTGCTTTGTGATGCTGCGTAAGGCGTGGTGCGCGGACAGGTCTTCTTGGTTTCAAATTCGCTTCTTTTAATCTGTTTCTAACAGTATGATCAGAAATTTCTATTCCATGTGCTCGTCTTAGGCCGTTTAGGAGGTCGCGTACTGTGGCAGTACGCTGACGTAGAGAGGAAAGGACAAGAATCGGTCTTGATTTTGAGTAGTTTTTCGATTTCGACCTTGTCCAGCTCTTCTAACATATTGGCCAGTCTCCCGAAACCGATTCTATAAACGATGAATAACAGAAGGGGAAACTCGAAACTCGAACCTGCCAACAAGTCGAATAGAGTGGCCATGCTGAATAAGGGCGACAGCACGAGCAACTTGCACTTCACTAAGATGCCTCATTTTACTTCTAATCAACGACAATGGAACTCATTTGTCATCTTTAGTAGGCTTTCATACGTGAAAGCATAATTGACAGTCATTTCCATTTTGTTTTGCGTTATTAATTTACATTTTTAAGTGTAACTTAGAAGTAACTAAGAGTTGGAACATTGTTTTTGTAATTTTCTTTAGTTAAATACATGCCGTTGAAGTATACCAAGTATGATTTGCCTAGAATTATTATTTAGAAAGTTACAGGTTTCGAAAAAAGTGTTCCCCTGATTTTTTTGAGCAGTGTATATAAGTTTTTTTATTACATCTTCCAAGATGAAATTTCGTTTCAGACAATTGATCAATGTTGTCTATATATTTTTAGATAATCATTCTATAAATAAAATAATATAACTATATAAAAAAACGTAATCCTTATCTATAGGTAAACGTTATCTCCAATGTCTTCAAGAATTGGCTAATCGATTTTTTCTCAGTATTTAATAATTTCAAACTAAAAGCTTAGTAATATAAATCACACAGAAATCAATCAAACTGTTCTTAATCTATACAGCAACACACTTTTTTTCCAAATCAATTTTGAAAGGTGTATCATCATCAATGAAGGCTTAACACAAAAATTACAGAGCTCTTAGTCCATCTTAAAGGCAAGAACCGTATGTTTCGCACTCTTTAATAACAGAGTTTGCAAACACTGCCCACCTGACCAATCAGTCAGTGTTAATGGCATCTAAAGAACCGTTTATTAGTTTTTGTTTCGTAGCACCTTAAGAATGCGGCCCGAAGAAAGAAATAAATCGTCAAATTTATTGCCTCTAATTTATTTATTACATCTTCCTAACACTTCTCGTGTTCATGACCGCTCTATGAGTTTACAGAGAATACGTTCCTTTTTTGCGTGTGGATCCTCAAATATAATAATTGGGAAAGATTATCATCTTGTTTTGGCCGTTTTTTTTTGTTAATAAAGGCCGCCTACGCATTTATGAAATATGATGTAATTATACAAGTTCAAATTCGAGTTTTTCAATAAATCTTGTTGTAAAAAACTCGCGTAGGTTTGTTTATTTAGAAAACATGACAAATTTCTTCTATTGGAAATTGACCCTAAAACGTATTTAGACAAAAATGCGAATATTTCCGAAATTTCTTCGAAAAAAAAATTAAAAAACGTTACTGGGACATTTCACTGAATGCATGGTTTAGGTCAAGGCTTTGCAACGTCATAATTTTCACGAATTAATATCGAAAATACAATCAGGACTGTTAATGGACGTTTGGTGTTCGAATAATGGAAATAGTACCACAGATCACCATAAATTATTAACGATGCAAATAAGCGTATGCCTAAAGGTCACTTCTGCGCTATCTGAATGGAATACCAAACGCGAAGAGCCACCTAATGAATACAAAATCTCTTCAGGTGACAATGTACAATCGATTAACTAGTTTTTAGAAGGTTTGTCCACGATAATTACTCGTGAAGATTCAATTACATCTACAATGGAAGTATTAACACTTAACAGTATGTATCACCTTTCAAATTGTCTGTACATCGTCTAGACGTTGTACGGAGTGTCCTATCTTGTGTCGCCGCAGGAATTTAATGGCAATTTAACGCAAGGTCGTCAAAGAAACCCGAAAGCCTACATCCAGTTTTTCATAGTGAAGACAGTTCTTATTTACGCTTATATGAGCGAAATACAACAACTGGTCTAAATGAGCATTTATGTGACAACCTTGCAAAATACTTTTCTTCTTTGTTCATCCAGGAGAAGGTATTTTGTAGAAAGAACAAAAAAATATTTGTTTCTTTGGAACTAATGTTAAGGACATTCTTAACATAATTTGTTTATTTTTAAGACAAATACTTGTAATAGTAATATTTTTGTAACATAAAACAACCTAAATGTTTGCTTTAAGAAAACGATTGTTTTGATTTAAGAAGGTCGTTGTTTTTAAAATAGTGTGAAGGATGCCGATAGATGGAGCTTTAGTTTCTCGTCATAAGAGGGGTCTCCCAGAGGGTATACAGTGTGTCTCACGGGACGTTGGATTGTATGGGTACTTTTGTTATTATTAGAGATAGAAAGTCGGTTAAATGGATAAAGTAGTGCATATTTATGTGCTGTTTCATAATCTGTTCAGAAAACAGTAGAATTCGAAAAGGTTCCCAAGCTATTTTGAAAAAACCAAAAAATTTCATTTTTTAATTATGGTCATAACTTCTAACATTATAAAGGCACTTTTTTGTCTACAATTTGATTATGTCAGTTTAAAATTCCTTTCGCCAATGAATTCGTCAGAAACAAACAAAACTTTTGTTTTTCTTATGGACGCCATATTGGTTTTATACGTGTTTGGATTCATCATTTCTTTCTGAGTAATTTGGTATGCCACATGCTATGTTTTTAATACAATAAGATAATAGAATTCACTGAAAATTGTACACTTCGAGATTTGCTGAAAATCGCATGGTGCCATGGAAGACATTTTGTGAAACAATGTGATATCTATGTCGATGAAACATATTTTCTAACTGCGGTATTCTTAACTGAAAGAAGACGTACTACTGGGTACTGGCCCCGCGAAAATCAGCACCTTTTTGTACCGCGACATAATCAGGTGCGATTTGGTTTTAATGTATGGTGCGGTATAGTGGCCAACCGATTAATCGGACCCATCTTTTATAACAAAAATTTAACTTCGGAGAGGTATCGGCAATATTGCTCTCTGAGGACGTGGAAGAAAGAATGAACGATATACATTTGGCCTTACGCTAAGGTATGTGGTTCCAACAAGACTGAGTACCTGCATATCATGCCCGAATTGTGAGGAACTATTTAGATATAAGACCTAACGGAGAGCAATTGCTACCTATTCAGAAGTATCATGACCACCAAGATTGCCGGATCTTACTCCTTGTGATTTTTATCTATGGTGTGACTTAAAAAATAAGGTGTATGGTGTTTTTAATTTTGGAAACGTTTGGGAGTTACGTGACACCGTCATCGCCGCTTTCAATTCGATTGACAGAAGAACCCTTGGTAAGGTCACCGTATTACGGAATGCTGTGAAAAATTCCTCCACGAAAATGGCGAGATTTTTGAAAACATTATTTATTATTTGTTAAAATGTTGCTACTTTTTTTATGTTGTGTAGTTAGTACAAATAAATACATTCCAAAATTTTACTGTAACTTGACTATGGGCACATAAATACTGCATCACTCAAATCTGCTTTTCATGGCACCATGCGATTTTCAGATATTAAGAAAAAACTTCAATTTTGGTCGGCTTATTGTGGTCTAAATATGGCATGTACGGTTTTTTGATGGGACTACAAATAAAGAAGTTATGACCATAATTAAAAAAATACATTTTTTGGTTTTGTTCAAAATAACTTGGGAACCATTTGGAATCCAACTGTTTTCTGAACAGATTATGAATGAGCACATAAATATGCACTACTTTGCTCATTTAACCGACTTTCTATCTTTAATAATAACAAAAGTACCCATACAATCCAACGTCCCGTGAGACACACTGTACAAAACAACCATTGCTTTGGATTAACAAAGGTTGCTTTGAACCGAGATAACGTTTCGTTGTGTGTACGCAAGATACAATTTTGGAGGTTGAACCAACATTAGGTTAAAAGGTATCAAAAATTGACAATATGGCAGCTGTTTCAAGTAGATTTTTCGCAGCATCGTGACAGCTCTCAGTTATCTAAAAAAAAGAGGTGACATAATATTTTAATAAACCGATGTTATAACAGTTAGAAGTTCGACGATATAGTACGACAACTATCGACAAAAATTTGCAATCAAATTTGGTTTTATAGCCCCATAACAGGACTAAAATGTTTATCAATCGTTCCTCGCATATTTTTATTTTCTAAAGTTTGTTGACCTGTTTTAACGAGCTTAGATAAAATAGGTAATAGAATTCGGAAAAATACATTATACCGGAGTTTTCCATATTTGATGCTCACCATACACCAGATAAAGAAGAAAAAAATCAACACAATAATTTTCATGTATCCAGAGAGTTCATTAAACCAGAAAATTATAATAAACGGTTTGAGTCACAAAAGGTTGTAGGACAACCACTGCAAATCGTGGAGTGTTCATTCCTTTGTTGCGTTCGTAGAAAATGATTTATAATCGGCTTATTCAACGCATAAGGAATGTCGAATATGACCATAATGGCTTATAAGAACGCCCGCGGAATCGGAAATGAAATATTGGACGTATTAATTGCAAGGAAATAACTGGTTGTCAAAAGTTTAGACGCTTCCAAATTGCTGTACAGGAAGATTTTACCGCAAAATTATACGTTCGTTTTAAAAGAAAAAAAAAACATCAAGACGTGAGAAAAATCATCAAAAATCATTCTTCTAAATTATGTCTAACAAAATTTATAGTTTGTGATATAGCAAACTTTTTTTTATTATTAATTTTATCAAAACTTTTTGAAAGGTACAGTTAACATAGCAATATATTATTTGGTCGTTCAAACTGAAACGTATAGTAATAAATCTGGTACTAGCCCGAAAACAATTTCTTGCAAGTAGAAAAAAAGTATTTTTCTGCGGAGCATTGACGGCATATGTTCCCCTCGAATATTCCAACAAAATTCGGCGTAGATGTTATTTTACGTCCAGAAAATAACAAGTTTTTTGTTCAGCAGGATTTTGAGAACATGAAACGTGTTTGGGTCTCCACATGTGCGATGTCTCTCACCATTTTCAATAATATTTTGTTTCATGTTGAATAAGTTACTACAAAATTACAAAAACAATGTTACAACCAGGGCTGTGGAGTCGGAGTTTAGACAAATTTCAGAGGAGTCGGAGTCGGAAAAATGTACCGACTCCGACTCCAGGTTTAATTACTGTAGAAGAAAATATACGAGATGGACGTTGCCTCAATAGATAGTAAACAAATAAAACCAAATATTCTATTAGGTCTTTTACAAAGAAATTTGAACAAGAGTGTTAAAATGAGATTGAGAAGTAGGCCCGTAGTTCAAGGTAGTATCAGAAGTTATACCTGTAGCCATAATTATGATTATTTATCAGCTTTCAAAATAATTAAAAACGATTTAAGGGCATCTTTGCAGGAGACTTAGTTGGAGCTATTCTGTCCCTCATAATAATTTTATAAACGTATTATTGTACTTAATTTTGTTTTTATAAGAATGAATTTTATTTCATAGTATGCACTGTCTTATGGGTGCTTTTGTTTTTATTCGAGATAGAAACTCGGTTAAATGGCCAAAGTCGGGACGATTTGTATGTTCTCTAATGAGAAAACAGTTTAATACAGATACTTTGAATAAACAAAGAAATTACATTTTATAAATAACTATTTTATTTGTGGTATGTTTATTTGTGTTTTTACATAACTTTTGTATTTGTAGTGCGATCAATACGTCTTTTTGATATCTTATAGGTTGTTTTTATTTACATTTAGATTGTCAGTTTAAATATTTTTGCCAAGAAATTCGCTGGACAAAAATAAAACTTCTGTTTTTCCTATGTGTGCAGCATTTGTTTGTGAGTAATTTGGTATGCCATACGTTTAATACTCACATAGAAATTCACAATACTCGCATAGAAATTTAGTTTATTCTTCTTTCCTGGTAGTATTTTTGTTTTCATAGCAAATTTAATTTAAAAAAATTTTTTACCGACTCCGCAGCCCTGGTTACAACTATTAGTTACTTGTAAGCTACACTAATTTACACAAAAATGTAAATTAATAACGCATAACAAAAAAAATATGTCAAGTATGCTTTGAATTCACGTATCAAAGCCTACTAAAGATGACAAATGAATTCGGTTGTCAATTTTCGTTGATTAGAAACGTCATTAGAAGTACAATGAGGCACTTAGTGAAGTGCAAGTTGCTCGTGCTGTCGCCCATAGTCAGCATGGCCACTCTATTCGAAGCTTCTTCAATACCGAATTTTATTAGACCTGTAAACCAAGAATCAAAAAGGAGAAAAAACGAAATAAAAAAACACGTTAACCTGACCATTAAAATTTGCCGTTTAAAGACGTGTCCCATTACCAGGCAAAGGTTTGAGAAGGTATATTTACGACCGGGCTGTTATCTTTTAATGTGGCCACGTTTCCAGTAGTCAATAAGAAGAGCAGGTTTTTCGGTATAGGCATCAAAACAAGTCGATAACTTTCGATACAATTAGAGGTCAGACGTCCACATAATAATCAATCTCAGCGCATCTTGTTACAAAGAAAGAACTGGTTTCAACCCTCCTCGCAGGCAGCAACATGATTATGCATTATTATCTGGGTTTTGGGATTTATTGCGACAAATTATAGGCGACAAAGGATCAAGATAGGAGCGAAACGAATCATCATTTAAAACAACTACTTGATGTGATGCTGTTTTATTAATGACGGTGTTATTTTGGCGTTACGCTGCAGAAATGAGGCGTTTAGTATCTAAACCAGCTCAATCCATATTTTTTCGAGAGTATTTTTTTGCTTAATTTGATTTGAAGACTACGTTGATACTACAGAGCGATTTTGAACGAATCCAACACAATCCGGTCGAAAACATGTGTCAAAAACAAGTATTTCTTCAAACCCAGCTCAAACAAGTGAACCGATTTTGCCCATTCACGAACTTGTCCTTACTTTTTAAGAGATTAGCGTGTATTTCATAGCGATGTCATAAAAATATTGCTTGTATTATAGTCATCCTAATAGATTACAGTTTAAGAAAAAACATTTGGATTTCTACGAGCCAACCACTTTCTTCGCAGTTTCAAATCTTGCGGAACAGCTACAAATAGTTTATCCGGAGTTTTTCTTGACGTTTTCTGCATTGTGGATTTATACACCATTTATAACCCATTTTTATGTAGAAATTGTGAAAACAGCACATCATACAACACAATTACCAAACGGCGACGATGCCGATGCTGGCAGACCATAGGGGCCGATTTGACATCTACTATCGGGTGACGTCACACAACAGAAAGTATCGTTTTGGCGGAACTTCTTGTAATTCAATTTTTAACGCTGATTTTTATGAAATATTGAGGAAATAATTACGAAAAATAATGCATTTACAATGTAGAGTGAAGGAATAAACACACTAATATGGTTTTCCAATAATAGTCAAATACCCTATTATAAAGGAGTTGACTATAAGTGCTTCACTTCAGCACTTCAACTAAAGAGAAAAAAATTGGTACACACATTGACACACAATACAACTGTTATTAACATGACGTGTGGGCAAATAACACAATTGTCGATGGTCGTTGTCGAAGTGTAATATTAGCATTAGCGTTTTTATTCGCGACCGTTATTTATGCAAATAGAGACGCTCATTTGTTACGGTCCTGTTACTAAATCACCATTCGGATCATCTCAATCGCCATTTCAAATATTTGCGCATCTTCTTAAGATTTCGAGGATTGTATAAAATTATCCAGGCATTTTTTTTTATAAATTAGGTTTTAGCTGCTGTAGCGCAACAGCTTATTTTGTCATACATAGAAAGGATTTTTTGTATTTAAGAAACATATGCTTCGCACTAATCTGCGAGGAGATTCTTGGGGTATGCTTTCCCATTCCTCAATCAGGGCTTGTGTCAGGTCCTGTATGGTTAGTGGTGGATTAGGGCGTTTGCGAACAGGTTGGCCAAGCTGAGCCCACACGTGTTCAATAGAAATCAGGTCAGGATTTAACGCCGGCCGTTCCATGACCTAAAACGTTCTTGTAAAAAGGTACTGGCGATGCCGGCGGTATGTGGCTTTCCATTATCCTGCATCAGGATGAAATTTTGACCGACGCCATATGCAGCAGGCACCACATGGTCCTTCAAGATGTTTTCGATATAATTCATGGCATTTAGTCTACCAGGAACCACAACCAGATCAGTTCTGTTGTCTATACTGATTCCAGACCAAACCATCGCAGATCCACGACCAAATTTATCCACTTCCTGTATAGTAGCGGCTGCGTAAGGCGTGGTGCGCGGACAGGTCTTCTTGGTTTCAAATTCGCTTTTTTAAATCTGTTCCTAACAGTTTGATCAGAAATTTGTATTCCATGTGCTCGTCTTAGGTCGTTTAGGAGGTCTCGTGCTCTGGCAGTACGCTGACGTAGAGAGGAAAGGACAAGTAATCGGTCTTGATTTTGAGTAGTTTTTCGATTTATACCTGGTCCAGCTCTTCTAACATATTGGCCAGTCTCCCGAAACCGATTCCATAAACGCATAATAACAGAAGGTGAAACTCGACCATGCTGAATGAGGGCGACAGCACGAACAACTTGCACTTCCCTAAGATGCCTAAGATAACTATTATTTATTTAAAAAATGACAGGTTTCGAAATAGTATATTATTATACACGTTTTATAAGACGTCAAATTGGCGCACGAGATGTTTTGGCCCAAATGGAACGAGTGCGCCAATACGTCTTATAAAACGAGTGTAATATACTATTTTTTCTACTTAGCGTCATTAATTTTATATAAATTTAGAAATTGTGGTTACTATATCGCGCTAAATTAGAATCTAGGGTATTTTGCGGGTACCACGTGGCAGCACTGTAGTAACTGTCAACTTCGTTAAGGGTGAGCTCGATGAGATAAAATCATGACAAAATCTAATTGTGAATAATTTTACTCTACTTTAGCCTACAAGTTTGAATAAATATTCAGCGAGGTCGCAACGATGATCATAATGGAGCTTGGGGCAACACATTTAACCCTACTGTGATAAATACATGAAACTTAACCTAAAAAGTTAACTTAAAATAGTGGTTTCATAAGTATAATAATCTGAATAGAAGTGTTACTTCGAAGAACAAGAACTTACTAAATAATTTTTATAACGCTTAACGTTTAATAGCGGTGTCTACCTAATTCCGCTACGTAGCCGTTGCGGCTTATATATTTACAAGCACTTATAATTGAAACCCAATCCTAATTTCGGCAAAGTAGTTTATTAGAATAAATTATACTTAGTAAAATTACATGTGATGGAGGTAATACAAATACGTTGCACACAACCAGAACTAAGACGAAGTCGAAAGCGACGGACAAAAACGAATACGAATTGAACCGAGCATCCAAGCGTCCAAAATATTACCCAAAAACTTATACGTCACATAAACTAGAAATTCTCTACACTTTAAATGTACTATAGCTTCGTACGTGTATGCTGATAAATCATTTATTGCGCATATACAATCTCGCAGCAGTAATTAAAATCGTTCATATCTACGATGTAGGTTTGATCTTCGCATAATACCTTATTAAAGTAAATGTGGTCCTTGAATTATATCTGAAAAGGGGATTTGATGTTTAGTGGAAAAGAATGATAACGATCACTTACTAGAGTCGTAAAACATCCCCGTAAACGTCATGCTGGCGTATTTTGATGAACACAGCAAAACTAAGAAAGCCCCAATCCTTTGGCCATACTATAGCAGGCTACACCCATGTTTAAATATGTATAGAATATTGATATTTCGCAGTTTATGTGATTGCAAGCGATTAAGAAGATGCAGTGTGTGGTTATGTTGGGTTATGTATTGTACATTTGACATATGGCATTTGATATCACTGTGTACCAATCAGACAAAAATGTTACTGTTTTCGGTATTACAATGTGTTAATTGTAACACTGAAAACAGTGTTACAATGTGTGCATTGTGAATGCAAAGTAGAAAAAAAGTGTTTTCCTAATTTTTTTATGTTAAAAAACACTCTACACCTTAAATACCAACAAACATACATACTTTAAGAAAAAAATAAATAAACAGTAAACAATAAATATAACCAAAATATAGATTATAAAATTTGTCTTATAGTTTAATTCTCAGGATTTAGAGAACCAACAAAACGGACGAAAATCATGAAATCCAAAACAGGACCTAAAGATAAATAAAGCCATTATCCTCCGATTTTAGCACATTCTCCCAAATTCACTCTAATAAAACCAGCGCTAATTATCCTAATTGGTCAATAATCTTTTACAACACTCGCGTCCGCGCCAAATCCCAATCACATCGCCAAATGGCAACGTCCTAAGAACATAATCACCGATATCTCAAACGACTCTTAACGAAATCAAACCAAACCAAAAAAAAAAACCAACACACACGCAGTTTCGAAGATTTCAAGTTCAAGGCAATTCGTTGGCATTTCAGCTGCACCGCATTGCATTTCGGCCTCTCTTCTCCCACATAATCTTCGGATTATGTCCAATCTTCAGGCGGAGGGATTTTCTTCTTCTTATATTTTTTTATTTCTTTTTTTTGGGTCGCTTAAAAATTGAATCTCGGATCCAATTATCGTGTGTATAGTGGAGCGTATAATTCGTCGCTGGTGTACCTGTTGGCTGGTGTCTTCTTGTCTTCTGCTTGTCGCACCGGAATAATGAATCCAGGGGTCCCGGAGTCGCGGTATAAGAACTTCTGGCGGGCGTTGGCGGACCACATTTGCCACTGGAAATTCGAGCGCGGTTTTTCAAGTGGTGGCGAGTGTGTATTGTATTGTATTTTGGAGAGAAGTGTGAGATTTGATTTTTTTGTAATTGCTGTGGTGTGGTGACAATACTGTAAGGATTTTGGGTCGAGGGTTGTAATAAGGTATGTACCGATCATATTTTTGGAGTAGTTTTGAAATGACACACGATGATATTTGTTTCCTATGACAAATTCTTTTCGTTTCAAATTGAAATAGATTAAAAATGAAACAGAGAATTTAATGTTGATTAGTTTATAAAAAATAATGTGTAAAATGTACTCATATTCTGTTAATATTAATGTTATTCAAGTCTTAAATTAAATTCTTACTCATTTTCTATGAAAAATAATTTTAATAATACGTTATGTTTGATTCTGTTATACAATATTTAAGGGATTACAAACAATATTATTTATGAGGCTTGAAAAGTGGGTTAATAACTTAGTCGTATATTTCTTTTTATCTTGTGGCACCTGTTTTAAAATTTGTACTACAGTGAATTTTTGGATTTATTTAATATTATTTAATAAATTCTTC
Organism: Aphodius sticticus; assembly: GCA_963966075.1. NCBI lineage: Eukaryota > Metazoa > Arthropoda > Insecta > Coleoptera > Scarabaeidae > Aphodius > Aphodius sticticus. The sequence continues at coordinate 2,186,464 of OZ014509.1, read as the reverse complement.
GGCCTCACATAAGAATATTTCCGTGAAAAAAGGCTTCCTTGTGCTGAATATGAATCCGTACTCAAAAATGCGTTTTCCAAACTAAAAATAGCACTTCTTGTTAGTCGGGTCGAGAATAAGTGGAAGTTAATCAAATAAAAATGTACTACAATAATTTTCCTACAAACTTACATTTATAAAAAAAAAATCTGGTGTGGCCAGGCACATGACTTTATCATACTATTTATAAAATTAATAGTTTAGTTGCATGAGATTCTATTTGATCGAGCTCGGTCGCGTCTGCATTAAACTAAAACTAGTCAGCCAGGATTTTACAGATATTTTGATTCTATTGACAGTAGGTATTGTCAAAACATCACCGTCTGACACTACCTACTAACATTAGAATGAAAATATTGGTCAAATCCTGACTAACTAGTTTTATATTAATGCAGACACGACCGATCTCGATCAAATAGAATTTTGCTCATACAGCTAAACTATTAATTTTATTTAAAAATGTCATGACCATAAATTATTCAGAATATCCTCTACTTTAATTTATTATTTAAGTTTATTGTTTACTCTATGACAATTTTGTAGTATTTTTGACATTTGGATGTATTCAGAATAAAATCTATTCTTCGGCTTGGAAAATTTTGCAAAATTTGTCAATTCTTTTTTCCATAGTATGAACTTTTAAAACGTTTAAAGAATATTGACTGAAAACTTCTAATTTCGGCATAGAAAGAAAGCTCTATAAAGTGTTCGTAACGACTTAAATAAGATTTTCTTGAAATGATATGTTCTAAATCAAGCAAATCAATTAATCAATTTAAAATCAAATCCAAAACAAAAGCATCAGAAATATTTCGCAGATTTCTGTATTGTATCTCTACAACTTTTTAGTTTGCAAATATCTCGAAGAAAAATCGCATTTTAAATTTGAAATTTTAATAATAAATAATAACAATCAGCCATTTTTTGCCTCAAGTTGTAAATTACCGTATGTACCGTGTACGGCAGAAAGTTGGACACTAATCGTAAACATTTTTATTATTAACAATTAAGAAAATTGTATTCTTCTTAAACGTTGTTAATAAAATTTTTTGGAAAGTTAAAAATTAATTTACTTCTACATCTTTGGTTTTTCTTTTCAAATATAAAACTTCTAGCCCAACTCATGATACAGAAATAGATTTTTTATTTAAATAATAAAGCGTAATTGCCAGAAATGTATTTATTTGCCCATATTACTGCTGCCCAGTGTAGACAGCAGACGTCAGGAGCATTAAACACCGCCTATAACTGGTGACGGATTGACGTTGGTGGGGGACAGGCTGACCACTACCAGCAAAAAAAAACATCGTAACGAAATATATCGTTTCGGAGTTGCGATGTTTTTAGAGTAAAGTCCTTTTTTTTAAAGCTATGCAAAAATGTTATTTGAAAAAAGTTTTATATAATACGAAATTATAATCTCCTCCGCCGTTGCATGAATACCTAGTATATGGCCTGCGCGTTCCTATAATTTCATATTTAATACCTAATATTATGGAGTATTTTTTCAAATAATATTTTTGAATAGCTTTGAAGATGAGGGTACTTTACTCTTATGTCATCTTCATATTTTTGGGTGGTGCATGCAAGCAGATAATTAATTAATTCTAATATTTGCATTTTAGGTTTAAAACAATTCAGAAGCTTTTATGAAGAATAAAATTTTCCTAAAAGTTAATAATAAAAAACTTTCTGCCTGACCCGGTATGTGTAACTCATAGATATACTAGAATCTAGTATATTAGATGGTCTAGTAACAATATGATTTATAACTAGTGTAAAGAATTAAAACCCCACATAAAGTCAACAGAACATTTTATAGTAAAAAAGCTAAGAATCCGCTTTTGCAAAATTTTGCCTTTGTTTTAATTTATTAATTTTATTGTAAAACTAACTAAAAATGTATAACTAACTACACCGTGTGGCTTTCGCTATAGGTAAAACAGTTGAAATTTGCCAAAAGAGGTACAACAAGACATTTTTTATGTTTTTGATGTGAGGATGACTTCCGGTTTTCCGGAAATGACGTATTAGAGTTCTAAAAGTAAAAATTTTACTCTTGCCCTTGTTCAAACTAAAATTAAAATTCTTGACATTATTATAATCACAATGATTGTATTAATACAGATTAAAAACCCGCTAGTTTTCATACTTTATTCTTCGCCTACAAAAAAAGTTATTTATCGAGATGCTTACAAAACAATAAACATTAGATGACGAAACGTACAGTAGTCTATCTCCCGTCGAGCAACATCAAAAGTCAAAACGAAACATTTCTTTCATTTATCTCTCAAACGCATGCAATTAACGGTAAAGTGGCGTCCCGTGTTCTGTTATTCATTTTGTAGTACCTATGCGTCTATTTAAAAATTCTTCCGAATCGAGAGAAAGGTCAACGATAAATCAACTAGCTCGGTCACCTGTCCGAAGTGGCGCGCACAGGGAAAATTCTAATGTCATGTACGACAACGCATTCGATGTAGAAAAAAAATAAACGATTTGTTTTTTTAGAGAAAAAGCCGCCCGACAGTCGCAGTAAAGTGCTTAATTTGTTCCTTATCTAAATAGCGGTTATTAATTTCGTATAGGTGTCGTTTGATTAATTACAGCTTTTAAGTCTTCAGCGTGAAGCATAACTTAAATTGAGCGCTTGTTAGTGAAAATTTATTGGACGAAGAGGAAGGAATTTTATTAGAAAATTACAATTCTATTGGGACAGTCTTGAAACGATTGCAATTAATTGGCCAGATGAACGAATTTATTTTTTATTTTGTTCTTTGATTAATTTTACCACTTCTTTTAATAATCCAGTACAGTGAATATTGTGGTGAAATGCTCCATAACGTTAGATGATTATAAATTAAAATCAGTACTTCTATTATTTCATACTTAATTTTTTTGAATTAATACTGTTTTTTATCACTCAAGCCAACACTCAAAACAAAAAGGTACTCTACTTAACCAAATTCACAACGTAAAACTTTCATCCACTTCCATTTTCAGAACTTCCATTGTTTGTTCCATCTAACCCCAACTTAACAAACTAGCTCACTAAACAAACTCTTACAAAATCTACCTATATTTGATCAGATACAAAATTGCAACAACACACTGAATCAGCGCAAGAAACCACCTCCAAATTTTGCGGTTTTTCATCGCATCATGCATATTATCTAAACGTGTTTACACGGTTATTCATTGTTTGTCTTCAGACCTTCCTCGTTGTCTGTTTTGAATACATAATCGAAATTTCACCTCCAATCGGTATATTGGTCAGTGGCACTCACGTATCTTGTCTGGGAACCTCTGTTGGTCCAAAAGTGTCATCAGGATTCAACATTTATCATCGTGTCGTTCATGACAGAACATCTAACTGTTCCATTGTTACTATTTTACTATTATTACTGTTATTTTTTTATTTATTGTAGGGATTTTGTGATATAGAAGTGAATGAAAACTTGATGGATTCTTTTGGAGAACATAGCTAAGAAGAAACATGAATATGCGCAACCGGGTAAGTTTTATTTTATTTTATTTATAATAACTCTACATGATTAAAAAGTTTTTATTTTCTTTAAATTAATTTGTTTATTGAGCAATTAGAGTCAAAAATACAAGAAATATTATAAACCAATGTTGTAAAATTTTAAACTTCGTATAGGTATCACAAACCAGTTTTATCCTAGGCTTATTTCCTGGTTGTAAGACGTCACAAAGATTCGGGAAGAAACTAACATAAAATAAGCCATCCTGAAGACTTTAATTATAACATTCTCATTTCCGGAATGTACCGGAAGTAGTCATCTCTGCACTAAGTTTCAGAATTACAAAAATTACAACCTAGGTCGTGTGTGGTATCATTGGATACATATTTTAAAATAAAACATCCTTCGTTGGAAAGAAATCTTACTAACTCATATGTGGCCCCGCACGAGAGATCGCCCTAACTCCCATCTCTCGTTTCAATAATAAGACTCCTGACAATATTGACTCCTGCGTTTGAAGGCGCATAACTCTAAAACTACTGAACAGAAAAAAAGAAAAAAATTTAAATAAAGTATGCCATACTCCTGAATCATTTCTACATTTATAAGTTGTATGACCGTCAAAATTCTTTGCCTCTCGGTGTAAACATGAGCGCGGGAGTAGTTAAAAATGTACCCGATACTGCAGTTTTAAATATAACGCTTGTATTTCCAATTTATTTTCTCTTAAACCACTTACTACAAAAATTTCAGTTTTTTTTTTCACGTTGCATTTAGAGCCTCTTGTATAGATTGACGTTTTCGTTTTCTTCAGTTTTTGTATAATAAAGGTTGCGAATAAGATTTTTATGGAAGCGGATATCTCAGTAACGAATATTAGCACGATATCGGGATATGCACGTAATCAATCGTCATATTTTATTTAATGCAGCTGTAGAAACAGAATTGCATAATATTTTTTTTCCACTTTGCGTTCACAATGCACACATTGTAACACTGTTTTCGGTGTTACAATTAACACATTGTAAGACCGAAAACAGTAACATTTTTGTCTGATTGGTACACAGTGATATCAAATGCCATATGTCAAACGTACAATACATAACCCAACATAACCACACACTGCATCTTCTTAATCGCTTGCAATCACATAAACTGCGAAATATCAATATTCTATACATATTTAAACATGGGTGTAGCCTGCTATAGTATGGCCAAAGGATTGGGGCTTTCTTAGTTTTGCTGTGTTCATCAAAATACGCCAGCATGACGTTTACGGTGATGTTTTACGACTCTAGTAAGTCATCGTTATCATTCTTTTCAACTAAACATCAAATCCCCTTTTCAGATATAATTCAAGGACCACATTTACTTTAATAAGGTATTATGCGAAGATCAAACCTACATCGTAGATACGAACGATTTTAATTACTGCTGCGAGATTGTATATGCGCAATAAATGGTTTATCAGCATACACGTACGAAGCTATAGTACATTTAAAGTGTAGATGATTTCTTAGTTTATGTAACGTATAAGTTTTCGGTAATATTTTGGACGCTTGGATGCTTGGTTCAATTCGTATTCGTTTTTGTCCGTCGCTTTCGACTTCGTCTTAGTTCTGGTTGTGTGCAACGTATTTGTATTACCTCCATCACATGTAATTTTACTAAGTATAATTTATTCTATGCCGAAATTAGAATTGGGTTTCAATTATAAGTGCTTGTAAATAGATAAGCCGCTACGGCTACGTAGCGGAATTAGGTAGACACCGCTATTAAACGTTAAGCGTTATAACAATTCTTTAGTAAGTTCTTGTTCATCGAAGTAACTAATTAGTCACCGCCAAACACTTCTATTCTGATTATTATACTTATGAAACCACTATTTTAAAATTGTTAACTTTTTAGGTTAAGTTTCATGTATTTATCACAGTAGGATTAAAAGTGTTGCCCCAAGCTCAATTATGATCATCGTTGCGACCTCGCTGAATATTTATTCAAACTTGTAGGCTAAAGTAGAGTAAAATTATTCACAATTAGATTTTGTCATGATTTTATCTCATCGATATCATCCTTAACGAAGTTGACAGTTACTACAGTGCTACCACGTGGTACCCGCAAAATACCCTAGATTCTAATTTAGCGCGATATAGTAACCACAATTTCTAAAGTAATATAAAATTAATGACGCAAAGTAGAAAAAATAGTATATTACACTCGTTTTATAAGACGTATTGGTGCACTCGTTCCATTTGGGAAACAACTCGTGCGCCAATTTGACGTCTTATAAAACTTGTATAATAATATACTATTAAGTAATTTTTAAAGCGATTTAATATGAATGATTTCGTGCAGCGCGCACTACGTCAATCGTAACGGTAAATGGAAACGTAGCTGGGAGAGTGGAAGATTATTTACTATTAGTACGATACGATCAGAACAATTTAATTTCGTAATTTTGAATAGTAGTGCGAGTTAAATATAAATAATGAATTTAGATGTACAATTAATTATACCGAATAATATTTTACAAACACGGATTCAAACGGATTCACCGATCGCGTCAAAACATCGCATCCCGTTTGACTGCCTCGCACCAAAACCCACAAGCGAGGGAAGCCGAACTGGGCACAATATTGTTCATGTTTATTTCGGTCTTAAAAATTAACAAATAGTCGGAATGCTATTAAATTCAAGGCATATGTATCGCAATAAATAAGGATTATTTGCATGCTAAGTGCGTTGTCCTGCTAACATTCGTTCCTGAGATATCGGCGTCTATTAAAATCTTATTCGCAACCTTTATTACATAAAAACTCAAGAAAACAAAAACGCCAATCTATAGAAGAGACTCTAGATGCAACCTGAACAAAAACTGAAATTTTTGTGGTAAGTGGTAAGCAAAAATCGGGTACTTCTCTTTCACTTCTCTCGCGCACACAAGAGAGGCAAAGAATTTTGACAGTCATACAACTTATATAGAAATGATTCAGGAGTATGATACATTTTTTTTCAATATTTTAAGTAAGCAACCAGGTAAATTTTGCAAAAAACTGTAAGCTTCCAGAGTGGCAAACTGATTGGTTTTAAGGTCATTTGGTTATCTAAGAACATGTTTATGTCACTTTAGATCAAATTGGCACGATCTGTGATTACGTAGCTTACAGCGCCATCTAAGAACAATACATTTATTTAAATGTTAAATCATAATTCTGAAACTGATCAGTGCAATCACAATGAAGGATGATATCATGGCCAACTATGAAAAGAATCTGCCACCACTACTTATTATACAATAATGAATTCCCAATTGTCAAATTTTGATGTCTTAATAATAATTTTGATCATGTCTCTCAAGTGCAGTCACCAAATTCAAAAATAGAATTTACGAAATGGAAGATGCACCATAAATAATTCATCTAATGAAACAATTGAGTCTCTTCTCAAACATAAATAAAACATATCCGGATAAACTATTTAGGGAGACAAAAAAAATCACTGTCATACCTACAAAAATAAACTTACCCAATAAGGACTAAGGATATTTTTTTTTCATTCTAGCACGACTAGAAAAATTACTCGTCGACATTTTAGACCGGTATCCCGACATTTTTGTTGCGCTCAAGAAATGTCAAGAGCACAATAATCGTATGTTAATATTGTTGTTCTCTGTAGTCACGATACACCATGTCCAAAAAAAAACAAAACTGTACTAATTTAGTTTTGCGAAATTATTGAGAAAAGGTCAATAGAATTTATATATTGCGGATCTTTAGATCTAGCTTGCAGTTAGACGAACTTGAAGCGTGAAATGTGGCACACAACTAAAAACTGCATGATTTGGCGGCAGAGAACTTATATTTATAGTGGTGCTAACTTTCACCTTGCAATAAATATGCATTAGATGCAGTAGGAGTAGTTGTCCAACTAGTTTTTGTTGTACATTTTTTTAAACTATACTATTAGTCCAACCGAGTTAGGTTTTCGACTTTTTTCATAAGATGAATTTTTGTATACAGCTTTATTCTTATGTTAACCGATTTTGACTGTTTTCACCACATAATTGACATGGTGAATAAATAATAAATATAACCTGAGCTGACCAGAAAAGAATATATATAGTTCAATATTGAACTATATTTTAGGACATCCGCTTTGTTGATTTGACATTACACGTATCAACGCACAATCGTTTCTTATTCTACCAATGTTCTAACAGCCAGAATAAAACCTACAAGTTTGACTGATTTTGATAATTCATTGTTATGCTAAAACGCTAAATTTTCTATTTTACTATAACTTTATTTTTTTACTTGTATACATCCTAGGTAAAAGCCAAAGGAAGTATTTTATTCTATTAATATTAGCAAATTTGAGTGGGAGATTAACGTTTTGAAAATAAGTTACCTAAATACCTACACTTAAAAATACATAAAATATAAACATTAGAGAACGATTCGAGACATGTGGATTTCCAAAGATCTTTCAAGTCTAGAAACGCTGGTGGACACAAAACTTGTTATTTTCTGACAGTAAAACAACTTCTACGCCGCACAGTGGGGTATCTGACCCGAAAACCTGGCCAAAATTATTTTTTCACCTATAAGGGCTCTAGATGTGTTGTTTTATTTATGTATAGCATTTTAACCTTCATACTAAGTATTTGAAGGTTAACAACTTAATAAACACAATAAAAGAGTACAAAATAGGGAAAGAAGCAAACTGTATTAAGAATTGTCCTTCACTGCAGTACACCTATTGTAAATTAATTACTGCTACAAGATTTGTCATCAATATTTTTTGTGATTTTATTTCTATTACTATGTGAAATTTACAAAAATATATATATATATATATATATATATATATATATATATATATATATATATATATATATATATATATATATGGCATATCCTGTTTAAATACGCATAATAGACTGATTTAATATAGAACAATTCATGTCGTTTCTGAGTTTTATGAGATAATATTTTTAGGTCTGTTATGTTGTGAGTAAATCCTGAAAAAAGTTTGATTTATTAAGACCAGTGGTAGAGGAAGAGAATGAAAGTTTACACCAGTCGATATTGTGTATTGACACGGTACATATGCTATTCATGCTATTTTCCGTTCGATGCATTCCTTTTAAGACGTGATAGTAGAGGCAACTAAAAACCATATTTATCACTATAAAAACTATTATTTTTAGTATTATTTCAAAACTGCCTAATACTTATTGTTTCCATGAAAACATTCGAAATGTGATCATCCTTCAAGCTGAAACGGTCGTTTCTTAGTGGTATGACCCTAATACGCATGTTTTGAACCCAGATTCGCATTCAGTATAAACGCATTTATCGAAAACGCCTAACCAGTTTCTATTCACAAGCTTACTATTGTCTCTCCTCAACAATAATCCATTTTATTGCAGAGAACTGTGTATGCGAGTCGGTGCTTTCGATGTATTTTCTCGCCCTGCATATAAATACGATTCGCTTCAAGCAACAAATTTCCAGAAATTCACATACAAGTACAAAGTTTAAGGTTTTTTTCGGATGATTTTTAAGAGTCTAGGTCATCAAGGTTGTTTGCTATACATGATCCAAAGCGGAAAAATATACGTACATAACGGCATTTACAACATACAAGATGCATTGAACATAAAATTGTCAATATCTTGATAACCGTAATCATTTGTATATAGTTAAGTATGGTTAAATATGTTCTATATTACCTCTACTATCACGGTTTCAAGGAATTGCATCAAATTACATATAAGCCCGTACATCAATTTTTGGATTTTCCTTTACAACGTTAAAGAAATAAAATCCCAAAAACCGCATCCGCACCTATCTGCAGCAGATTTTGCAGTAGTTGTAATGTTAACTATGTGTACTATAATTTGAACCACGTTCAAGAGCTCAATTAAGCTAAACTCTCAACTAAAACACTCAAATTCTGCATAAAACTGTTTTTTTTATAATAGCGAATGTCGAATGAAAGTTTATACTCGGTTCTAAAGAAGGTATAACAAAAAAGTCACATTTTTCCTTAACACACAAAATTGCAACCGTTTTCAAGCGTCAGCTTATGTGCATCTATGTTCAGCAATAGTAAAATGTAACTTTTGGCTGACAAGGACACGTGGCGCAGGGCTGAGGTGAAAAAATATTGCCGCCTTCTAATACATCGGTCCTTTACCTATCCTAGAAACTGGTTTACTTTTTGGAATTTAACAATTTAGATATTTGATTTATAGCCAGCTTTTTGGGTCAAAACCCCCAATGTGCGCCGTTAGAATATTTGAGGAAAACATAGTAGTACGAGATTTCTTAATACGTTCCATTTTCGACGAGAAAATATTATCGGTTGACATATTAAACAAAACTAACAGACAAATCCAGCTTTACATTATTATTATCTACTGCCAACTATAATAATCATCGAAACTTTTCAGTTATGCGCCCTTCTGGTGCTGACCTATCTGTCAGTCTCAGACCAGCGTTCCTTCAAGACCAAAAGAAGCCTACATGAACCACCAAGAGGCACACCATCCTTCCTACGTACCGCAGTCGAAAGTCCACCAGATCTATCAATTTTGGACAAAAACTTAGAGTTCTACCAGGAAGAATTTGGAAGCAAATCCTTACCCTTGAGAACAGCAGTCGAAAGCGTACCAGACGTGTAAGTTTTATCATCAAATTTCTTAATGGTCCTTTTTTATTAATTAACTAACGACTTTATATCTTAGGACTATAACATCTAGGCGACTACCATTAAGGGATGCAGTGGAAAAAAGACCACCCCCAGACGAGATTGAGCTTGATGAAGAGTTCAACTCGATCCCAGGACAGTATAATAACCCTTTTTCTAGAAGAACTACGTTTATACCGTTGCAGGAATTTCAAACAATCGCCGGTTTTGAATTGCCTATTCAACATGGGTTAAGGAGGGGTATTTTCAACCCTTACGTGAGGACTGGTAGAGGAATTTCTGGGAGGAATGATTTTTTTCGTAATGACAACTTCAGGGTACAAATAAAACCAGGTAAGATTTAAATTTTATCTACTAAATTTTTGTAGAAGAACAACAGTTTTGAGGAAACCTTTGCAATAACTGTGCTACCAGAAAGCTGGTGAAACTGTGGTTTAGCCTGTAGCCCATATATTATGCCACAACCCTCAGGATTTTGTATGCTGTTATATCAACAAGAAGAGCGAAATTAATACTCTCCATTAAGTCACATTTACAGCAAGGTCCAACTGAATTTATCTCTACAAAAATTCAGATACTGTATCAAACAATAAAATGATTTGCTGATGTAATGTAATGTTTCCGTTACCATTAATATTATACAATAGATCTACGAAAATCTGTTACTGACATAAGTCAGTAACAATTAATGGAAATTTATTTATTCATAAAACTGTATATTTTAATAATTAAAATTCGACTCGTTCAAAGAGTTTTTAAAATAACAAACCGTCTCACAGATGTTCTCATGTTGCCATAGCTTTCGCTATTTCGCTATTTCAGAATAATTTTAAAGCAGGGTCTGTGGTATATCCTTGTACTGGTTTTTTGTTATTTTCGCATGTTCGCCCGCTCGGCCGTTCTGTGCAAAAAGTTGTCCGTTTACGCTGCATACATCGCATATCCCGAATTTATTAGTTGAGTAACCGTGTACGATCATTTTCATATAAAGCAGGGGCTTCATATTCGTATATTTGCCAAGTATAGGAATATTTGTCTAGAAAAAAAGCAGCGCTATTCAATTCGTAGCGAGCTCAAAAATAGATTTATATATTCGACTTTCGGATGTGCGGACGAGCTTTTCAGATACTTGGTATTTGCAATACCCAGTGGAAGTTTGTATAGCAAATGCAAAGGCGACAAATATTGGTGCATTTATTTGTACTCGATGAACATTTTAGTACGCTGTTTATCTTTTCCAATTACAATTGAAGAGTTGAAGTAAATAATGAACTAAGTGCCAAAATTGAAAATTTGGTTTTATTACATTAAAGTGGGCTGGATATCACTTGCTTTAATGTAAATAACGGGCTACGTAAAAATATGTCGTGAAATGCCTAACAAACTTGACCGCTGGATCTCGCATGAGTTAACTTTCGGCGTATTTTCGTGAATAGCACGCTAAGTGCCTTTAGTCAGTGCCAGTAGTTGCTTATAATTAAAAAAAATATGCATTTGATAAAAAAAATTATTCCTACAAAAAACTCTTAGAATTAAAAAAATATATATAAAGGATGTTGTATTAGAAAAAGAAAAGGTTTGCAAATTCCCATAATAAAATGATTAATATATTACACAAGAGCTTGTTTAAACCCAAAAAACTTTTATTTCAGCATTTTTTGAAACTATTTACGGTTGGGGAATTATTTAGGTGTTACGGTAATTTTGACAAATTTTGATATATACATTTTGTATACTTTTAACTCAAAAATGATGCATTTTATAAAAAAAAATGATTACGATAAACAATCCTTCAGAATTAATCATAGAATTAAAAAATGTAAAAATATACGACTAATACGAAAATATTTTTATATGAAAAAAAGGAAAAGTTACCAAATTTCCATAATACAATATATTTAAACGATAGCTTGTTTAAAGCCAAAAAAAAGTTTTGTTTGAAATTTATTGGCATCGTTTGGAGCCATCAATAACAAATATTTTTGATTTGTTTGCCAAATATTTGACATTAGGAAAATATTTGATATTTGGCAAGTATACGAATATGAAGCCCCGAATAATATTTTAATTTATTAGCCTAACTTAAAATTAATTAACTTAATACCTACATTGCAATTTAATTATGATTTTGATTAAATGCAAAGTTAATTTTATATCAACTACCATACATATAATATTTTATTATAACATGAAATAAAAATCTCATTGCAAGATATTGAATAATAATTAATAAATAACACAACAAATTATATGAGTAGGTACATTATAAATAATTATTGCAGCTAATAGAAATTGTATTGCGTTAGTAAATCCAAAAATTGTTTGACTTTGTCAGTGGTTTTACTGAAGATTGAATATTTCAGATTTGAAATAAATTACTCGAGTTCTACTGCTAACCGTTTTTGAAAACATGGCTTCGGGAAAACTGCCCACACAACACAGGTTCGCAGTTCTATGCCAACGGCTAAAATGGCTACACAGGCAACATATATGACCCCGCTCGAGAGAATCGCCCTAACTGCCATCTCTCATTTCGATAGTATTGACTCCTGTGTTTGAAGCCCCATAACTCTAAAACTATTGAACATAAAAAAATTAAATAAAGTATGTCATACTCCTGAATCATTTCTACATAAGTTGGATGACTGTCAACATTTTTTGCCTCTCGATGTAAACATGAGCGCGAGAGAAGTGAAAAAGTACCCGATTTTTGCAGTTTTAAATAGCTTTCGTCTTTCCAATTTATTTTCTATTAAACCACTTACCACAAAAATTTCAGTTTTTGTTCAGGTTGCATCTAGACTCTCTTCTATAGATTGGCGTTTTTGTTTTCTTCAGTTTTTATGTAATAAAGGTTGCGAACAAGATTTTGAGGGACGCCGATATCTCAGGAACGAATGTTAGCAGAACAACGCAGTTAGCATGGAAATAATCCTTATTTACTGCGATACATATCCCTTGAATTTAATAGCATTCCGACTACTGGTTAATTTTTAAGACCGTAATAAACATGAACAATATTTTGCGCAGTTCGGCTTCCCTCGCTTGTGGGTTTTGGTGCGATGCAGTCGAACGAGATGCGTTCAGTTTTGACGCGATCAGTGAATCCGTTTGAATCCGTGTTTGTAAAATATTGTTGGGTATAATTAATTGTACATCTAAATTCATTATCTATATTTTACTCGCACTACTATTCAAAATTCCGAACTTAAATTGTTCTGATCGTATCGTACTAATAGTAAATAATCTTCCACTGTCCCAGCTACGTTTCCATTTACCGTTACGATAGTAATTTATTCATAAAATCATCAACGTTTTGCAGACTTCGCTCGTCAAACATTACAACCAACCGAAAAAAAGATCATCTGCTACATCAACAGTGACGCAGCCAGTCGCAAAGAACCCTTCGCCTTCGCACCAGACGACCTAGAACCAGCTGATGTCTGCTCCCATCTCATATACGCTTACGCAAAAATTGACCCAACCACATTCGAGGTGAAACCAAGAGATAACAGCTACGACGTCATCCAAGGCTGCTACAAATCGCTACTCCAGTTGAAGGCCAGAAACCCCAACCTCAAAGTCCTCGTGTCAGTTGGAGGAAACTCAGAAGGTGCCCACGAATTCAACGCGCTAGCCCAAACCTCTAACGGTCGCAGAGCTTTTATCAAATCTATCCTTCAGTTCCTCGAGAAGTATGGCTTTGATGGTGTTGACCTCTATTGGAGTTACCCAGGTGGTCAGAGGATTAAAAGTGAAGGATGTGATAAAGATACCTTCAAGTATCTCTTGGAGGAGATCAGCGAAACTTTTAGACCCATGGGATACGTTCTGAGTGTTGTAGTACCAGCGTCAAGGTTCAAGATAGAAGATGGCTTCGATGTGCCGACTTTGGACAGGACTGTTGACTTCATCAATCTGCAGGCTTATGACTTCCACACTGACAGAGAGCCTGTGGCTGACCATCCTGGAAATTTGTATCCAAGACCTCACGATTCTGGTCTGAATGTCTTCACGAATATCGTAAGTAACCCTGTTGGATTAAAATACTTCTACAAAACTTATTTTTTTAGGATTATTCGGTAAATTACTGGATTCAAAGAGGCATGTCTCCACAGAAGATAGTGTTGGGTATTCCATTTTTTGGTAGGTCTTTTACGTTGCAAGCTTCTAACACCACTGGGATTGGAGCACCTATTTTGGGGCCAGGGAAGCAGGGGGAGTATACGCAACAACCTGGTGTTGTGGCCTATTATGAAATATGCGATAAACTGACCAATGAGAGATGGCCTGTTCATAGAGATACATCAGGAGCACCGTATACCTTCAATGATGATCAGTGGATTGGTTTTGATGACAATGAGAGCATCAAAAGAAAGGTAAACCACTAATTGGAATAATTGAATAAGTCACTTCGAAAATACTACAACGCCAAAAAGTGAAAAGTGAGAAAAATTCCCTTAATATCGAATTGCAAATAGCATGTAAAATTTTTAAAACTCGAAATGGGAGATTAAAAATGTAGAAAAATGTCGACTTTGTATGAAACATTGCTGAGAGATTTAAGGATCTCTAATTCCAAATCTGATAAATATTTCAAAATTTAAAATGGTGCATTTAATATGTCAATAAATAATTTAAAAATGTGTTATTTGCTTGAAACTTATTCCCCTTAATATTTGAAGATTTCAGCTTAAAATAAATATAATGTCAGATTTTCAAAATCACTTTAAAACGGCGGATTAAATAAAAGTTTGAGTATTTCTAATTCCAAATCGGATGTAAAAAATGTTCGATTGGCATACAAATTAATTCTCTTAATATTAGAAGATTGCTGATGCCTCAAAATATAGAAAAATGTCGCTTATTTACCCCAAAATAATTCTCCAACCGTAAAAAAAATCGAAAATTTTGTCAAAAAAGTTTTTTTTACTTCAAACACGCTATCGTTTATAGTATATTATAATACAAAAAAGTTTTATAAGACAAAAATTGGCGCACGAGTTGTTTTGGGCACGACGAGCGTAGCGAGGAGTGCCCAAATGGAACGAGTGGGCCAATACGTCTTATAAAACGAGTATGATATGCTATTTTTTCAGCGTAGTCAGATATTCAAAATGCAATATGGTCAACAATGGCCAACAATATTTCCTGTTTATTTCTCTATCTCCTGTGCAATTTGAAACTCCCTGTATGTTAAATTTAATGTATATTTTTGACACGGTCAGTTACACGACAAAATGACACATTCCAGCTTCAATTAAAAAATTAATATAACTTGTTTGTTTTGAGATAATCCTAAAACATGGATGGGTCTCCTGATTTTCGAAATCGTCGATTCAATTGCAACTTTTGGTAAAAAAATTGCTCACCTTTACACTAATTCTTCGAACCAACAGTCATTTATTACTATTATAATAAATTGATAATGACGCAACCAATATAAGTAAATATTAAAGGTGAATCTTTATTTTTGTTTATCTCGCCTCGTTGATATCATCACTCGTTTGTGGATATTCCCGCTAATCCACACTCAGAATGTTTCAGTTTTTGTCAGAATTGTTCAGAATTACAAACATGTCGTTATGGTTCAGCTGTTTAATTGTATAAAACGTCGATTTTCACAACAACAAAAATACTAATTACCTTCCTTTTTTAGTTGACATACGTTTTGGAAAAGAACCTTGGTGGAGTCTACGCCTGGTCAGTTGACCTCGACGACTTCAAAGGCTTATGTGGCGACAAATGGCCACTACTAAACACCATATCCTGGAATCTTAGAGGCACACCAATAAAACCCACGCAGGACCCACAAGTCCACCATAGCTCATGCTCCAGAGATGGAGTCTTCAACAGCCTAAACAATTGCCGAACGTACTTCATCTGCAACCGCGGCTCAAGATACGAGACCCAGTGCCCAGCTGGCCAACTATACAACGCCAGAAAAGGCGTATGCCAACAGCTTAATCCAAACTTCTGCCTTTTACAAGACGAAATCTTCATCGAGAGCTACACTGATAATCTCCTGACTTCGCAACAAACTGGTAAATTGATCGAAGAAAGACAAAAAGTGGTTTGCTACGTGACAAACTGGGCTTTCTACCGGAAAGACGCTGGCAAATTCGTTCCTGAAAACATAGACAGGAGTTTGTGCACACATGTCGTCTACGCTTTTGCGAGTCTAGATCCAGAAGCCTTGATGATAAAATCCTTTGACCCATGGGCGGATGTAGACAACTCCCTGTTCGATAGGGTCAACCAAATTCCAGACGTAACTACTATGCTATCCTTAGGAGGGTGGACTGACTCCACTGGTGATAAGTACTCAAGGTTGGTACGTGATGCCAGCTCAAGGAGGAAGTTTGTTTTGGGTGCTGTTGACTTCCTGAAGAAGTACGGCTTCAAAGGTCTTCATTTGGACTGGAATTATCCAGTGTGCTGGCAGAGCAACTGCCAGAAAGGGTCAGCTTCAGATAGGAACAATTTCAACAAGCTTATCGAGGAGTTGAAGAGCGAATTTGACCAGCAGAAGCCACGGATAGTCATAGCAGCTGCCATCTCCGGGTATAAAGAAGTAATAGACGCCGCTTATAACATTCCAGTCCTATCAAAATCTTTAGAATTCATGTCAGTGATGACCTATGACTACCATGGAAGTTGGGAGAAAGAGACTGGACATGTTAGTCCGTTACGTGAGACTCCAGGTGAAAAATATCCTCAGTACAACACGGTGAGTTAAATTTTCAGTTGGCCATTACTATTTTAAAACGGAGAATCTACAGGGTGTATATTGACCATGTATATTCAGTGCAATAATTTGGAGAGGTGATGTAACTCAATATGAGGAACAAAAAATCTTAATAATTTTTTAAAAATTTTGCAGTTGAAAATTCAATTGTCACTACCCACATGTTTTCATAATGTGTAGTAAACTCCGTCGAAAACTAACCCGCACCTATCTGTACCACGCGGAGCTCACGAAATGCCTATAAACAGGGCCGTCCTAAGATATTCGACGCCCGTGGGCAACTGAAATTAATGCGCCCCTCTTCATAAGAAAATACACGAGATAGCTAACGGATGCGGGGTGACCTACAAAGTTATTCAAAAGTGTCAGAACTAGAAAAAGCCAATTCATTATCATTATACTAAACAAAAACATAATATTTATACAAAATTATAAAAACCAACGTTTATAGTAACAAAAACTAAAGTAACTTATATATTTGTTGTCCGTGCTTTTTCTTTTACAAATTAATACCACACGTATTAAAGTTATTAAATAGGTCAGTCTATATAAACAAACTACTCAAATAATTTAATTTGCTCTGCCCTAAAGAATTTGTAGTAGCATTACTAAAAAGGCGCAGTGCGTAGTGCTGTGGCCACATTAGGAAATGTAGACGCAATTTTTGAGTCAATTATTTATTATCCTTGAAAAATTACCAAAAGCTTTATGTTGAAACATTTGATTAGATTTGCCATCAAATATAAAATAATCTTAGAAAAACATAAATCAGCAGTTCCTGTACTGCGGGAATTCCTACAAATTCCCTGTATAAGGAATAAATTGGGAATAAATTGGCTTTCAAACCATTCTTCCATATAATAAATTGTCAGCCTAGTTTGTACGAAAATAATCCAAATACTCAAATTTTGCCAACATAGGTTTTGTGTTACATAATTCGATAAGCAAATTTCACATCGATTAAAGGATGCAATAAGTATCATAATAATTTATAGTATATATAGTACGTCTTTACATCCCTAATAAGTAAAGCAGCTGGCCTCCGTCTGGTTCTATACAAATCTGAACCGCTTTTTCTCTACTGTAAATGTTATTGTTTTGGATTTAAGCCTTTTAAATATTAGGACAACACTGTACAACATTTTAGTTGAAGTTGTTATTTTTATATTTATGGTATGTAGACATTGAGCGTGTGAAGTATGCAAATATGAGAAAACCTAAATGAGGGTTAGTTATTGTATAAAATTCTCAAATACGTTGATTTTTAACTCATGGGAACTTGGATATAATAGAATATGAAAATGCGTTTTGGGTAAAATTAGTTGCACTGTATACGAACACGGACTCTCCCATAAGATTATTGAAACAAGTGAGATAAATATGTCAAAAACCTGAACCCAATGGTCTAGAAACCTCAAAAGGGTCTCATAGTAAACCTTAAACTTTTTACGTTTACCTGAAATCCTGAAAGTTTGTTCACAATATATTTCAATCATTTACAACGATTCTAAGTAGTGTGCTGATGGTTCAATTCCTATTGCAAACATATCTACCTAAAACTGCTATTCGCTTTTCATTCACAAACAAAATCCTTAATTTTTAAACTTTTTCTCGTAAATTTTCTGATGTAAGGTCATACAATTTATATGCTACCATGAAGACAATTAACAGATCTACCATAATCAACAAGAAAAAGATGGAGTTTGCTATTTGTCGACGTCATAAGTACAAAACGGGAAAAACAAAACGCGCTCACTGAATAGTTCTTAAAAAATAACAAAAAAAATAATAAGTAAGAACAGTTCATAATTGAGTAATAACTTTAATTAACTGTAATTAACATTTCTAAAAGAAATAACACCTCATAACAAGCCCATATAAAATAAAAGCACAGTAAATTTGGAACACCAAAGTAAAAGATGCAGTTATCATTATTAACAACGAACAACAATGAAACCATGATCAAGTAGACATCATATATTTTTTCATGATCTCATACATATTTCTCATATATTTTGATAAGTAAAATATGGCAAACCTAGGCTGGCACATCATAGAAAACTTGCGCTAACCGAACCAAACCCGAATGTTTTTCATTGATACTCCATTATATAAGTAACTTGGTAAATTCTAAGCGCAGACATACAATATTCTATTTCATTTAGAAGATGTTATTTGGTTGATTTTGTCATGAAAGGATTTATAATAAAATCAACTAATATCAAAATAACTAATAATAGCATAAAATATAACTCCAATAAAAATTGCCGCCCCCAAAAGGTTGGCGCCCCAGGGCTATAGCACATTTAGCCCTGTGGTTAGGGTGGCCCTGCGTATAAATAACGGTGTATTCAATGATTTAACAGTAAACTTACCAAAAATTTTAAAGAAACTGCTCAAAGTGCGCACCGTTTGCATCCAAACACGCTTCTGCCCGGCGTCTCCAATTCGCACATAAAGACAATTGAAAATTCGCTCACGGAGTTCATTTTCATTGTTTACTTCCGTCTTATACACTAATCCTTTTAAATAACCCCAGAAATAAAAATCCAGAGGATTCAAGTCTAGAGAACGACTTGGCCACCGTCTTGGTCCATTAATCCCTATCCACTTTTCACCAAATGTTTCACTTAAATGTTGCACTACAATGCGGGTCTTATGTGCAGGCGCACCGTCGTGCATAAACCACATTTCACGGCGAACATCAAGCGGCACATTTTCTAACAAACCTGGTAGTGTTTTGTAAAAAAATTCAGGTATTCTTCACCATTAGGACGGGGCGGCAGTTCCACTGGCCCTACTAAACAATTGCCAATAATTCCGGCCCAGATATTAATGGCAAATCGGTGCTGAAAATGGGTACGGCTGTGTTCTGGCTGTTAAAAATTCCGTTTCGGGTAAATGTCGCTTCATCAGTGGAAAGTACCAAATTAGGAAAGTTTTTCTTGCTTTGACAGTGACCACGAAACCGCTCACAAAAGATGACACTCTGTAAATAATCCTGTGGGAGCAAATCTTGTACAAGCGTTTCCCGATATACCCGAAGTAAGTTTTCACGTACACACAGAAAAGTGATTATTTGGAACGAGAAAACATAATTTCTTGATTTTATTTACTAGATTCAAATGCATATTTACTTGGATGTAGAAAGTTAGGTATATACAAGAAATGCCACATACTCAATATAAGTAAAATAATTTCTCAGATAAATGCTGTCAACAAATAAATTCTTTCTTTATAAGAACCAATATTGTATTGAAAGAAGTAATTGAATTTTTCGTCCCAAAAATGTTAATTTCTCAAACGAAGTAATAGTAAATCCATCTAAGTGCGTAGTTACTTGATCAAAAAAATATAAGACATTTAATATAAGTAAGTATTGTTTACTGAATAAAAACCCACCAATTATTTAACTGAAGTGATTCTCACTTCTTTCAAGTAATCCCTTTCTCTGGAATAAATATGCGCACCGTGATTTTGTCAAGACTTGCGCGTGGTTCTGGCGCCACGCTGGGGCCTAACCTAGTACGCAAAACAATAACGAACTACCCGTAGGGGATGTGCCTTGTGATTTATTGGGGATGTGTATTGTGATTTATAGTTGACAATAAACGTTTCAACACGGAATAGTTTGATGTAACGCACGCAACAGTTTAGAACGAGTAAGTAAATATAACATACCTATCTTGTTAATTAGCAATAGGAAACGTATTTGTGCCAAATCTTTAAAATTCTTACATTAAGTAGCTAAAAATATTTACCGGGAATAAAAATATACACTTCATTGAAGACTGTTTACTTACTTCACCAGAGTAACCGCTTTCTTAAATCTAGTAATTATTCCAAGAAATAAAATTTCTTGGTTGAAGTCAATAATCTCTCGCGTATATACGAACCTACCAACTACTTCAGCCAAGTAATTCTCTCTTCATTCGAGAGATCACTTTTCTGTGTGTAGTGTTCTGTGCACTATCCCGTGGGAAACTCCGACTTGTCGAGCAATTGTTCTAGTGCTTCGTCGATCATCTTCGTGGACCATGTGCAAGATTTGTTCTTCGGTATTTACCATATTACGATCGCGTGGACGGCCTCTTCCTCCATGGGTAGGCAAAAATACCCGAGCAGGACTATCACTTAACCGTTGAACCACGGAAACAAAAGTTATATTATTTGGGACGCGCCGGTTTCTAAATCGTTGCGAATAAAGTCTTTGAGCGGCCGCTGCAGTTTTTCTGCATACACCATAAACAAGTAACATGTCCACGTACTCACCACTACTAAAATTATCCATTTTGAAACACAAAACCACAAAATAACTACCAAGAAACCCGATAAACAGAAATAACTGCAGAGCGTAAACTAAAGCACGCACGGGACTTCCCCTCGCTCAGCTGTTTCGCCACAGGCTCTCCGCTCTAGGTCAAGTCGCTACTACCCTTTCTAAAAACGTGCGGCGTCAAATTCTGCATTTTCAATAATTAATTACTTAATACTGGTGTCACTTAGAGAGAAAACGTATTTGAATTTTTTACGCCAATTATGAAGATCTATAACCACTAAAAATTATTGCACTCATTTAGTTTACACCCGGTACAAAGGGCATGTTTCAATAAGAGTAGTAACAATGTCACCAAAACTTACCATTTTTTGTCGTCTTTAGGATTACACCATGAATTACCTGGTGCAACTTGGAGCACCGAAGGAGAAACTCCTAGTTGGTATACCCTTCTATGGCCAAACGTTTACTTTGTCCCAACCGACCAGAACCCAACTGGGGTCACCATCAACAGGTCCTGGAAAACCTGGAAAACTGACAAACCAACCGGGAATGATGGCTTATTACGAAATATGCTCCACCCTCAAAACATCACGCTGGAACGTTGTCAGGGGAAACCAGAGATCCGGCCCATATGCTTACCAGCAGGACCAATGGATTGGCTACGATGACATCGACTCAGCAGAAGAAAAAGGACGATACGCTAAAAATTTTGGAGGTGCTGTGGCTTGGACAATCGATTTGGACGATTTCAACAACGAATGCTGCCAAGGCACTTTCCCGTTGTTGAAGGCCATCAACAGAGGCTTGGGACGCTTGTCAGTACCTGTGGAAAACCATTGTGATAAGCCTCCAGAGGCTGTAACACCAGTAGCACCTGTTTTGACAACAGGGAGTGACAGCGGAGCTTCTTCCACGAATCCAACTTGGGAATGGTCAAAACCTAGCAATAAACCAACAACAGAATGGTGGACGACAACTTCTACCAATAAGCCAGATACTACACCTTGGTGGCTGGTGACCACAACACAGAGGGTAACAACAACTCAAAAGGTAACAACAACTCCTGTTGCACCGGTGACGCAACCACCTCATGGTATCACACGACCTCCAACTACGATTGTAGCCGAAAAACCGCGATGCACCACAGGAGAGTATCAGCCTGATCCTCAGAATTGCAACTCGTACTATAGGTGCGTCCAAGGAAAGCTGGAGAAGATGTCCTGCGTTGGTGGGTTGCATTGGAACAAGGAGAGGGGTATCTGCGATTGGCCAGCTTCGGCCAATTGCAAGCCAGGTGGTGCCCAGGCTGATCCTGGTGTTGAGGTAACACAAAATCCATGGGGTGTGCCAAGTACGACAACTAGTAGACCAAGTGATCCTACATGGGGGGCACCGAGCACCAATACTCCAGGGCCAACAACTACTATCAATCATTGGGATACCTGGCCAGCCACCAACCAGTGGCAGACTACGAACCAGTGGCAGACTACGAACCAATGGCAGACTACGAACCAGTGGCAGCAAACCAAGACCACCGCTACCTACGCAGATATAACCACGCAGAGACCTCACAACGATCTGGAAAGCATCTGCCAAGGTGATGCTCAGTACTATCCTCATAGGAACTGCAACAAGTTTTACGTCTGCTTCAACAAGAGACCGATTGAGCAGGTTTGCGGACCTGGATTGGTCTGGAATGTCGAGCATAACAGGTGCGATTGGAACCATGTCACGGATTGTGGAGACCGGACGAACGCTTATCATACCCATGATAAAATCATGAGTACGTATATTATTTTTTGTATCTATCCACTGATGTACTATATGTAGGTTGTGCTAAACAAGAAGCTTTTTATACATTTCACTGGTTTACTAGTTCGAAGAGTTTAGTTCTTTATATTAGTCTTCTCACTAGATTCTGGTTGTCCAGTAGCTGCAGGGCCTCTACGTTGACTTGGTGGCTTAGGTGAGATCCAAGCTTAGTGGTGAATCTTTTTATCTCTTGGATGACTTGTGGGACACCAACATCACGGTACAGGTCACTATTCCGTATGTACCAAGGCTCGTTAACCATATTCCTTAGTACTTCATTTTGGAAGGTCTGGATTCCTTGTATATTGGCTTTTTTGGGGAACCCCAAAGTTGGATACTGGATAACCAAATCGGTTTCAGTACTTTGTTGTAAACTTGTAGTTTGTTCTGTACTGTCAACTCTTCCCAAAAGCCTCTACTCATTTCTTCTTAACGTGTTCTTTTCACCTTAGCTTTCTATCCAGAGTCATGTTCAAATACTTGGCAATATTTGCATATATTATGGAACTATGGTACCTTTCTACTAGCTTGTTAAAGATTCCTAGTAGATTCTTCAACAGTTGATCCCACTGCCATTAGAGTCGCGTCATCTGCGAAGGTGGCGACTGTTACATTTTCCAGCTGTGGTAGGTCACTTGCATATAGTAGATAGAGAATTGGTCCCAATACACTATCCTGGGGAGCCCTGGCTTTTACTTCTTTTAGTTCCGATTATTCATCAGTCGCTTTTATTCCGAATAGTCTATATAATCAATAGGATGAATGATTGAATGGAATGATTTTCTCGAAAACCAAATTGGTGATTAGGAATTAGTTATTTTCTCTCAATTATTGGGTTCATTCTCTTTAGAAGCAGCTTTTCAAAGAGCTTTGATATCATTGGTGGCAGGGAGATGGGGCGATATGATATGGCCTCATTCGGTGGTTTGCCTAGTTTTGGTATCATAATAACTTCTGGTACTTCTCAGACATGGGGGATGTATTTTAATCTCAACGATGCATCTATTAGATACGTCAGCATAACAATACCTTTCTTAGGTAATTGATTGAGAACTTCTCCTGTGATGAGATCATATCCAGGTTCCTTCTTTGGGTTCAGGTTTGTCTTGATTTCTCTGGCAACTTCCTTTGGAGTAACTAGCTGTATGGCTTCTTCTTCATAGGTTGTAGTTTCATCCGTGATTGGCTCTGATTCGATGTTGTGGGCATGGAAGATTTCTGTTAGATGTTCTGCAAAAATTTCAGCCTTCTGTTTATTGTCTCTTGCCCAGGTACCGTCTCTTCGTCTTATAGGTGGGACATGGGCCACTTGCCTCTTGTATTTCCTCACTGCCTTCCACAGCGAGTAATCTGGTTCGTTATCGCTAGTCAATTTAGTTAAGATGGATTCCAATGATACCTCTTTTAGTTTTTGAATTTCGCGTTTAAGTTGTTGGGATTTATTATTAACTATGGTTTTGTCAGCTGGATCTCGTGACTGCTGCCATCTTCTCCTAGCTCGTCTTCTTTTGTTTGACCATTTCTCTAATTTCCGTAGGATTATTGTTTCCAATAGTGGGTGATTTCTTTGGTGTTGTTCCAGGCGGCTTTCTGGATGGTGTTGATGAATTCCTCAGCTTCTACGTCGAGCTGATCTATGGTTTTAAGCTGAATATTTAGCTGGATAGTGTTTTCAAGCTCTATTTTAAGGCTTACCCAGTCTGTAGTTTAATTGGTCAAGGTTGGAGTACATTTATTTTTGATTATGCTTTCAACGATGCATTTATTAGATACGTCAGCATAGCAGTACCTTTCTTAGTTAATTGTTTAAAAAATTCCCCTGTGATTCCCCTTCTTTGGATTCAGGTTTGTTTCGATTTCCTTGGCAAACTCCTTTGGAGTAACTAGATATGTAGTAGCTAAATGGCTTCTTCTTCATAGGTTATTACTTCCTTCGTGATTGGCTCTGATTCGTTTATGTTTGATTTGTGGTGTTCGAAGACTTCTGTTAGATGTTCTGCAAAAGTTTCAGCCTTCTGTTTATTGTCTCTTGCCCACGTGCCCACTGGACCCCTTGTACTTCCCCACTGCTTTCCACAGCGAGTAGTCTGTTTCTTCATCAAATTTGTTAAGAAGGAGTCCAATGATGTTAAGTATGGTTTTGTCAGCTGGATCTCGTGACTGCTGCCATCTTCTTCTAGCTCGTCTGTTTTGTTTGACCACTCATTTCCATAGGATAATTATTTCCAATAGTATTATTTCCAATAGTATTATTTCCAATTAAAACTGATGGGTATTCACAATTTTTCTAGGAGAGGAGCACACACCGTACAGTGCCTGTACTGGAGGCACCTTTGCAGCATACGCTGGAGACTGTAACAAGTACCTGATCTGCATGTGGGGTAAATTCGAGGAGTTCAGCTGTGCGGAAGGTCTAAACTGGAATGACGTAACACTATAGCACCTTCTCCTAAAGGAACCATGTATAACTTCTTGTATTTTCAGGAGAGGAAGATATGCGATTGGCCAGCAAACGCACGTTGTAACTTGAATACAGGTGGCAACACTGATACCGTTGAGACTAGACCACCAGGTCAACCTGATGAGTCCAAGCCAACTCCTCCACTATGGCAACCAACAACTCCAGTTCCAACTACAACGACACAAGAAATACCTCAAGAGCCACTTCCAGCACTCTCAGGTTACTTCAAGATCGTCTGCTACTTCACCAATTGGGCTTGGTATAGGAAAGGCATAGCCAAGTATACACCAGGAGACATAAACCCAGATCTTTGCACGCATATAGTCTACGGCTTCGCTGTTTTGGACTATGAGAACCTTATCATCAAAGCCCACGATTCTTGGGCGGACTTCGATAACAGTAAGTCTTGTAAACAACACCAAAACCCAAAATAATAACCAAAACCGAACAATAATTTCTTTTAGAATTCTACGACAAGGTCATCGAATACAAGAACAAAGGCAAGAAGGTGTCGTTAGCCTTAGGCGGATGGAACGACTCCCAGGGCGACAAATACTCGAGACTGGTCAACAACCCATCGGCAAGGGCTCGATTCATCAAACACGCAATTGAATTCCTAGAGAAGTACGGATTTGACGGTTTGGACTTGGATTGGGAATACCCGAAATGCTGGCAGGTCGACTGCACTAAAGGCCCGGATTCAGACAAAGCTGCCTTCGCGGCATGGACAACCGAATTGAGGCAAGCGTTTGCTCCTAAGGGTCTCCTATTATCAGCTGCTGTATCTCCAAGCAAAACTGTGATAGACGCTGGATATGACGTTCCAACCATAGGAAGGAATTTAGACTGGGTAGCTGTGATGACCTACGACTACCATGGGCAATGGGATAAGCAAACCGGTCACGTCGCTCCCATGTACGTCCATCCAGAAGACGAGGTAGCTTACTTCAATACGAACTTCACCATCAACTACTGGATTGACCAGGGTGTACCCAGGAGGAAGATCGTGATGGGTATGCCTATGTACGGGCAGTCCTTCCAATTGGAAAAGGCTGACGACCATGGTTTGAATGCCAGAGCTCCAGGACCTGGGCAGGCTGGAGAATACACTAGAGCTGCTGGCTTTTTAGCGTATTACGAGATCTGTCATAAAATCAAGAACGAGCAGTGGACAGTTGTACAAGACCCTAAGAGGAGGGTTGGGCCATACGCTTACAAGGGTAACCAGTGGGTGTCCTTCGATGACAAGGAGATGATCCAACTGAAGTCAGAGTATATCAGGAAGATGGATATTGGAGGAGGTATGATCTGGGCTTTAGACTTGGATGACTTCAATAATAGATGTGGTGAAGGAAGACATCCCCTGTTGACAACGATCAGACGTGTCTTGGCATCACCTGGTACAGGTTCTGTTGAAACCCCACAAGAGGAGGATGAACTAATACCAAGTGGAGAAGACGAAAAACCAGTAGTTCTTCCTGATGTACCACAAACTACGACATCTCCAGCTATTGTTGACCATAACTCTGAATATAAGGTGGTTTGTTACTTCACGAACTGGGCTTGGTACAGGCAGGGTCATGGCAAATACCTTCCGACTGATATAGACCCAGATCTTTGCACGCATATCATCTATGGCTTTGCTGTTTTGAACGGTGATCAGATGGTGATAAAGCCTCATGATACCTGGGCAGATTTCGACAACAGTAAGTACTTAACTATGTTTAAGGTAAACGTCCAAAATTCAGACACTGTCCAACTAAATTCCGACATATTTCTGTACTAAAGGTCAGATTATTACCTAGAAGTTTGAGTGATCTTGATAATTGAGTATTATGCTAAAAGTTGATTTTTTTGCTTGTAAGCTAAACTACAATTCGTCATCTTTTTACATCGCTACAGGATAACAGTAATTAAGAAAATTGTAATAGTATATATTTAGGCTGACTATAGATGCTTTATATTTTCATAATAATACGGTAAATCCCCAAAATTTGTCACCGAACACGTGTCAGCTACCACCTCAAATTTTCCATTTAAAATACATTGGAAAATACATCATTTTTTCCTTTTTTTCACGTTTCGGATTTAGAAAAAAAGTTGCGGGAAATTATCAGAAATTGTTCAGAACTTCCCTACCCAAGAATCAAATCCACAACCACTATTTTTTTCACCGCCCCCACCCTCTCCTGCAGTACCTTAAAGATGAGGCAAAATTTTCCCCAAATTTACAATTTTAAAAAGTTACGTGATTTATTATTTTTTGACAAAAATCAGTATTATTGGATTATTGACATGTTTTTGTCATTTATTAACTAATTTAAATTTGTTTAAACAATTGCCATTTGTTTAAACAAAAATATACGATGTTACGAACATATTTTTCCATTTTTTGCAAAATTTATTAAATTATTGTTTTTTTTTGTCATTTATTAACTAATTAGCAATTGTTTTAATGAACAATTACCATTTGTTTAAACAAAAATATAAATAAGTTGGTACGCACATACTTTTCTAATTTTGCAGAAATTATTAGATTATTGGTATTTTTTTATCATTTAATAACTAATTCGTAATTGTTTAAACAAATGCCATTTGTTTAAACAAATATATACATTATTGGATTATTGACGTTTTTTTTTGTCATTTATTAACTAATTTAAAATTGTTTGAACAATTACCATTAGTTTAAACAAAAATATACGATGTTTCGAACCTATTTTTCCATTTTTTGCAAAATTTATCAAATTATTGTTTTTTTTGTCATTTATTAACTAATTAGCAATTGTTTTAATTAACAATTACCATTTGTTTAAACAAAAATATCAATAAGTTGGTACGCACATACTTTTCTAATTTTGCTGAAATTATTAGAGTATTGGTATTTTTTTTATCATTTAATAACTAATTTGCAATTGTTTAAACAAATACCATTTGTTTAAACAAATATATACATTGTAATGGACATAATTTTCTATATTTTTTGCATAAATTATTATTAGATTATTGGCAGTTTTCTGCCATTTATTAACTAATTTGTAATTGTTTAAACAAATACTATTTGTTTAAACAAATATATACCTACATTGTTACAGACATATTTTTTATATTGATTTCAGAAACTATTATTAAATTATTGGCATTTTTTGTCATTTATTAACGAATTTGCAATTCCTTAAACAAGTACCTACCTACCATTGTTTGAAACAAAAATTTACATTGTTTTCTGTTTTCCTTTTGTGGAAATTATTATTGTTACATTGTTGGCATGCTTTTTGTAATTTGTTACTTAATGTGCAATTGTTTGAACAAATAAATTTGTATAAACAATAATATACAATGTTACGTATTTCTTGGCAAAAGTTATTATAGGATTTCTGGTCTTTTTTTGCAATTTTGGAGGTTTTATGATATCGGTCAAACCAGTAATGTGGTTGTACCACACTAATTCTTATTATAGGTTATAATAGAACATTAGTTAAAAAATTTGGCAAGAAAAAAAACAAGAAATACAATAATAAGTTTTGCCAAAAAGATACGTCAGTACCGTTGTATATTTTTGTTTAAACAAATGGTCTTTGTTTAAAAAAAAATGCAAAGTAGTTAATTAATAACAAACAATGACAACAATCTAATAATAATTTCTCAAAAAAAGAAAGAAAAATATGTCCGCAACATTATATATTTTGTTAAACAATTTTTTTTTTGTTTAAACCATTGCAAATTAGTTAGTAATTGACAAAAATGCCAATATGCTAATAA
The DNA here is from genome assembly GCA_963966075.1 of Aphodius sticticus. Classification (NCBI taxonomy): domain Eukaryota; kingdom Metazoa; phylum Arthropoda; class Insecta; order Coleoptera; family Scarabaeidae; genus Aphodius; species Aphodius sticticus. Next base: position 2,157,164 of record OZ014509.1, on the reverse strand, counting down.
TGATTTCCTTTAAAAAATAAAAATTATGTCCGCAACATTGTATATATTTGTTTAAACAAATAGTTAATAAATAACAAAAAAAGCAAATAATTTAATAACTTCTGCAAAAATGGAAAAATATGTTCGTATATTTTTTAAACAAATTATAGATGTTTAAACAATTTTAGTAGTAATTTCTGTCAAAAAAAAAATAATAAATTACGTAACTTTGTAAAATTGTAAATTTGGGGATAATTTTTCCTCATTTTTAGGGTACTATAGGGAGGGTGGGGGGTGGTAACAAAAAAATAGTGGTTGTGGATTTGTACCTTGGGGAGTTCTGAATAATTTCTGATAATCTCCCGCAACTTTAAATCTGAATCGTAAAAAGGAAGAAAAAAAGATTAAACGTCCAAAAACATTGAAAAGAAACTGTTCTTCCATAACTATCTATCTGGAGAAAATATTTGTTAATAAAAAGAGGGAAGCACAAAAGAAAATCGTGGACAGAAGTGTCATAGTCATTAGCACCACATAAATATAAATTCCACAGTCAAAAATGCAACAAAACCTCTTCAACCCATCTGAATTTTGGCCTTTTACCTTAGCCATTGACCATTCCTAACTAGCTTCCCTTTTGCTCTCCAGAATTCTACGAAAAAGTAACCACGTACAAAGCCAAGGGCATCAAAGTCCTCATCGCAATCGGCGGTTGGAATGACTCAGCCGGAGACAAATACTCCAAACTGGTCAACAACCCATCGGCAAGATCTCGATTCATCACCGACGTCGTAGCATTCATCGAACAACACAACTTCGACGGCCTAGATTTGGACTGGGAATACCCGAAATGCTGGCAGGTTGATTGCAACAAAGGCCCACACTCCGACAAGCCAGCCTTCGCTGAATTCGTCAAAGAACTCCACGCAGCTTTTGCACCAAGAGGCTGGCTCCTTTCCGCAGCTGTATCTCCGAGTAGAAGAGTCATAGATGCTGGATATGACGTACCAGCGCTTTCGCAGTATTTGGACTGGATAGCAGTGATGTGTTACGACTACCATGGGCAATGGGATAAGGTTACTGGCCACGTTGCTCCGATGTACGCCCATCCTGAGGATATTGATGCTACGTTCAATACGAACTTTACTATTCATTACTGGATTGAGCAAGGGGCTGATCCTAAGAAGTTAGTTTTGGGGATGCCCATGTATGGGCAATCGTTTTCGTTGGCTGATAATCAAGATACTGGTTTGAACGCGCCTACGTATGGTGGGGGTGAGGCTGGTGAGGAGACCAGAGCTAGAGGGTTCTTATCGTACTATGAGGTAAGCTGTTAAGAAAGAGATAGATATATAGGAAATATATAGCTGACAAACATAACAGAAAAGAAATATTATTGGGCAATTTTTAAGAGTGAAATGAATGTAATCGATTCTGTGCGCAGGATGGTTCTCCTCGGGGAAAGGGGATTACGAGTGGGAAGCGATGCAAGGCTTCGCGCGACGATTTCAAACGATCAACTCTCAGGACCGTATTCGATATTATGCAACACAATCTTGTCATATCACTTGATACAGTGCTCGTTGCATAAATTTAACATCTTTAATTTTACATGTATTGTGGCTTTTTGCAACTTTATTTTTTACGTAAGCCCAGATTAATTCAATTACATTAAACTCGCAATGGGCTACAGGCAACCACAATAACTTTATTTCATTGCATCTGATCTTTTTTGCTATAAAATCTAATAGAAGTACCTTGTCTTGATGGTGATTTTTGACAGATACAACAGCTGTGCTATTGTTGATTGAGAAATAAATTTCTGACATTGATAATTAATTGTTTTACTTCCTTGGAATAATACTTCAGCATTTTTGCTGAAGACGTAAAACACGTACGCACGCAACGCAGTTACTCAAGAAACTTTATTCAAGAAATCAGTTATCAATGGAATATTTATGTATTTATATAGTCTTGATTTTACCCACACTCATTTGTTATGCATATTATTGGGGTTTTGAGAAAAAAACGTTGCCGAGATATCCGCTTCCATGAAAATCTTGTTTATAGCCTTTATTGCAAGGAAAATTAGGAAAATACGAATGCCAATCTGTAGACAAGATCTTGAGTTATACTCTGTGTAAATTTGAATTTTTTTGGGCAAGCGGTTAAGGAGAAAAAAATTGGAAAGACCGGCGTTTATTAAAAACAGGAGTCTAAGGTGACCAGAATTTTCTTGGGCTAAAGCGGGACATTTGCGAAGGGGCGGGGGTGCTGATTACAACCAAATACTGGCGTTAACGTAAAATCCACTTAGTACAGCTTTTGGGAAATTATTTTAAAAAAATATGTCAATATGATTTTGATTTAGGTTGAATACACAGATATTCTTTTACGTTTTTGTGATGGTGATCAAAACTGTTTAAAACTGTTTAATAGGAAAAATATTTACATATTGAACACAACATTGTTTTCTTAGAGAGATTAATTGTTTTGGTATATTTATTTCAATAACTAAATATATGTGTCTGTGGTTGGAATGTGTCCATGTTAAGAAGGGTTGATTCCATCTTTACAAAGGTTTGATCAATCTTTTTAATAAATATTACTTCATACAATAAATAGTTTCGTTGGTTCCCTATATTGCTGTCCAAAGATGCTGTAGCTACAAACATTACATTGATAGAAATAATTGTATTTTTCTGTTAAATATAACTTTCATTGTAAAAACAAGCTAAGTTTTACGTAAAAATTGACAGTTCACACGATAGACTACAGGGTAAATAATTAAAAAAGTAAACTGCGTGATTTTTGCATTGGAACAGAAAAATTATCAATGTCAACGTCAATTTTGTACGTGGATACAACGTTTTATCTTTGGAGGGTAAATTGTAAATTTTTAATCTTTTCTTTAACAAAAATAAACTTTCTAAAAGCTCAATGTCCTTTGTATCAAATAGATATTGTAAATATGTAATACATTTGTATCCAGAAATAGTATTTTGTTGCTGAATTGAAACACCATGTTTATTTAAATTCAACAAAATTTCGTCTGTGTAAGAATAGGACAAGTCATCGAAGATAGCAAACAAGTGTTCTAATTCAATGGATACAAAAACAAATTATGTAAGGGCCCGGTTTTGAAAACAAAAAAAAAGCTTCTTTTGTCAGATTCCGGTACAGACTTTTAAAAATCAACAAAAATGTCAAACAATCCTGTTACATATTACATATTATCACTGTAGTTTTGTTTGCATTTTAAGATTGACAATTTATGATAGGATTCAAATAAAATAATACTACTGTAACGTTAAACGGTTTTTTTTTAACATTGTATTTATATTACTACAACAGTTATTGAGTTATATTTGCTAATTTGACTTGAAGGTTCAATTAAAACCAAATTGTAGTGGTGTAAATTGTAACAATGTTTGCCATGATGTAAAGATGCAAACGAAGTCTAGTGCACATACGACTTCTCATTGTATCTGCGCCTGCCTTTTTAACCAAATCATCTAACATGCAAATGGCAGAAATGATTTAATTGAATAATTTACATTTTTCTTAGTAAGAACTCACTAGTTTCACCTTCACAAGTCAACAAAATCACTAAGTTAATAGCGACACCAAAATGTTGTTTATAAATACAATAGAAATACTGTTGTGTGTTTGATCATAAAATTTGAAATAAAAAGTTTTGATCAATACCTATGATGTGATATGAAAATTTTAAGATTTTCTCAAAAAGCGGGACATTTTCAAACATGCGCGGGGCGCGGGAAAAGATGTAAAAAATCGGGACTGTCCCGCCAAGAGCGGGACGTCTGGTCACCTTAAGTATAACACACTTTTATTTAATTTTTTTTCAGTCGTTGCTGAGTTACAAGCCTGCAACCACAGGGCTCAATACTTTTGCAACCAATAGTAGTTATTATATTTTGTAGTTTCTAACCAGTTTATTTTGTTTTAATATTGAATACATAATGGCTTCTTTGTTATCAAACCCACTGGGATATGAAAAAATAAAGAATTTAGAACTCGTCTTCTCTGTTGTATCTCGATCCGGGGACATACTGTAAATGTAACAAAACTGACCACTTACGTCATTTCAGATCTGCTCCAACATCAAGAAGAAGGGCTGGACCGTAGTCACCGACAAGAAGATGCGCATCGGCCCATACGCCTACAACAAAGACCAATGGGTGTCATTCGACGACGTGGACATGATTCGCCACAAATCGCAATTCGTCAAAGAACTCGGCCTAGGAGGAGGAATGATCTGGGCCTTGGATCTCGACGACTTCAAAAACATCTGCGGCTGCGAGACTTACCCACTACTGAAAACCATCAACAGAGTCTTGAGGAACTACGCAAAACCAGACCCCCAGTGCAGACTAGGCGGAAGTACCATCGAAAGTACGAAGCCAACAACGAAAAGACCAATGGTGACCTTCCAACCAGCGCTTACCACGACACCAACAACAACTAGAAGACCAGTGGAGACTACACAGTCCAGTTGGTTGACTACTGTTAACACAGCAAAGAAATGCTCTGGTTTCTTCGCTTCCCATGAAAGTAGTTGCGAGCATTACTATATTTGCAACCAAGGAGAATTCTTGTTGCAGAAGTGCTCAGAAGGCTTGTACTGGAATAAGGATCATTGCGATTGGCCTGAGAATAGCTCGTGTCATCCAGATGGCACCACGCTGGCACCTCCTGTGACTGAGGAACCTGAGTTGCCTGAGGTTGTTACTACGCAGAGGCCTACGCATCCTGGAACTACTGAAGTTGCTCCTGTGGTACCGAGTGGAAGTGGTTATAAGGTGGTTTGTTACTTCACTAATTGGGCTTGGTACAGGCAGGGTGAGGGGAAGTACTTGCCATCCGATATTGACGGTGACTTGTGTACGCATATCACGTATGGTTTCGCAGTTTTGGATCCGAATACCCTGACCATGAAGCCGCATGATTCCTGGGCTGATATAGATAATGGTATGTCACTGAATATTTTACCGAAATACCTATAACCAGTTTAAATATGATTAAGTAAGAAACCCATTTAGAATTGACTTATTTCGGGATTTTAGCAGTTTTAAAGAAACGCTCGTTTAACAATTTAGAAATTTGATTTATGGCCAGCATTTTGGGTCAAATACCCCAATGTGCGCCGGTAGATTCGAACTGAGTTGATGCAAGGTCAGTACTGGCCTAAAATATCAAAAGCGTAGTTAATAATCGTTAATAATATTATAATGTGTTGATTTTATAATAGTGCATGTGGGTATACAAATATTCAGTTAATTATTCATGTATATACGTATTTATTGACAGTAGTTGTAGTCAAGACACGTCAAATGCTATTGCATCAGTTGAAGTAATCAAGTTGTAGATCATTTCAGTTCTATCTCAGAAAAAAGTGTTGATTGCACAAGAAACAAGTAGGAAGGTGTGTAATAAATTGTGATTTGTCAAATAACCCATTAGCAATATAAATCTTATAAAAACACAACTCTAAAAATACTTGATGATTTTTTATAAAACGTGCTTTCGATTATATAATAATATACACTAATAAACAATAAAAGTTCATTTCATCACACAAAACCTCCTACAAGGTACGTGATGTTTTTCTATTTACCTAAACAGACAAATTTGAACTATTTAATAGTAGGAAAAAACAACAATAATCAAAGTATGTTTATAAAAATGAAAAAGCTTGATTTTTAAATCAATACCTTGATTTTTAAGTCATAACTTATTTATTTGTCATTATATGTCATGGTATACAACCGTATCTCTAGCATTTTTTTACACTTTTGCCTCAGTATTTGCGAAAAGTTTGCACGATAGAAAATATTGGAGCACAGATTCGCTTTCAGGGCAATTAGTTCAATCCAAAACGTAATTTCATATTTAATTCACAATAGCTATTTCCTAATATTATCAATATTTTACAATTTTCAATTGTCTCTTTTTCGAAAATGTTCTTATGTAAGGCCATATAATATTTCCGATGCCATTTACACAATTAAATAATCTACTAAAATCAGTGAGAAAAAAATGGGACCGCCATTTAAAAAAATTGTCGATGACGTCATAAGTCAGTAACAATTGATGGTCGTAAATTGATCTTATCACAGAAATGTGTATTTTGATAATCAAAAATCGAGGATTTTTTAAAATAATAAACTGTCTCAGAGATGTTCTCATGTTTCCATACTTTACGCGCTCACTGTATATGAAAGACACTTGACCCAAAATTACATAAAATCAACAAATAATTTATAATGGTGTTCCATATAAAAAATCTCTCTTTTGCACAAAATGTCAGTATGGTTCTGAAGTCGCGAACTACCTATACCTACTTCTTATCTTCTAATACCACTTTCAGCATTCTACACCAAAGTAATAGCATACAAGGCAAAGGGCATCAAAGTGCTGATCGCCTTGGGAGGTTGGAACGACTCACTGGGCGACAAATACTCAAAACTGGTCGCCAGTCCAGAAGCACGTAAGAGATTCATCCAGAACGCTGTGGAATTCATCGAAAAATGGGGCTTTGACGGCCTGGACTTGGATTGGGAGTACCCGAAATGCTGGCAGGTCGATTGCAGTAAGGGTCCAGATGCAGACAAAGAAAACTTCGCAGCATTGGTCAGAGAGCTAAGCGCAGTATTCAGGCCAAGAGGATGGCTGCTGTCTTCAGCTGTATCTCCGAGCAAGATGGTCATAGATGCTGGATATGATGTACCAGCTTTAAACAGGTACTTCGACTGGATAGCTGTGATGACGTATGACTTCCACGGACACTGGGATAAACAAACTGGACACGTGGCGCCGTTGTACTACTATCCCGGTGATGCGTATGATTACTTCAATGCGGTAAGTATTTTTTTTTCAGAAAAATACACTCAATGTTGGTAAATTTTAATGGGTGCCATTTTTCTGAATGCAAATTAGTGTTTCTCACGACAAATTTATGTACCTTAGCGGGAAAATATACATTTGAACGACAAAATATCTGTTTTAACGGCAGAAAATGTAAACAAACGACGGAATATCACGGAATTAACAACAATAAGTGTATACCGCGTGACCCACGCCATAGGTACTCCCGTTTATTTATTTTGTTATATATGATGCTGGACAAAAGAAATTTTGAGAAGCGCTAATAGACAAAAATGCAATTTTGTGGGATACTCTTGAAGTCAGTATGCCTTCCGGTTTTTCCGGAAATGATGTCATCAGTGAAATTTTAAACGGCACCCTATATTATTTGGGGTCCCCTATTATTTGTGTGCTATTTTCAATCACGGTGACATTCTGAACACAAAAACATATCAATCGTCAATTTTTATCATCCTTGCAACGAAAAAATAACTTTTTTGTTTATTAATCTAGGTGACTATGAATTCGTGAAAATAATCGAAAATTGTCGAATCAACACTGCCTAAATCGATTTTGGACGATATTGTATTACTGGCGACCTCTAGCGCGATTTCATTTGTTTTGGGCTAATAAGTCATTTTTAATTAGTCAATGACATCAAAATGCTTGATATTTTGCTGAGAATCGTAGCTTGGAAATATCGCCATTTAAAATTTCACTGATGACGTCATTTCCGGAAAAACCGAAAGTCATACTAACCTCAAGAGTATCCCCAAAAAATGGCATTTTTAAATTATCATACGCAGTATGATAAGGTATTGTAATCGTGCCAAAAAGAAAAAATTTGATATTTTAGCGGAAATAGTTCTTTTGGGTTCCCTGAACATATTTGACCAAGGTACAAAAAATGTCGAAAAAATGTGGCGACGATTCCGAAGAAACTACTAAAGGTATCGAGACGAAAGTTCAGAATAATTTATGTCTATGACATTTTTCTGTAAAATTAATAGTTTAGCTGTATGAGCAAATGCATTAATATAAAACTAGTTAGCCAGGATTTGACAGATATTTTTATTCTAACGGCAGTAGGTAGTGTCAAACGCTGATGTCAATAGTATCAAAATATCTGTCAAATCCTGGCTAACTAGTTTTATTGTAATGCAGACACAACCGATCTCGATCAAATAGAATGTCATGCAGCTAAACTATTAATTTTATATATAGTATGATAAAGTCATGTGCCTGGCCACATCAGATTTTTTTCTATTAATTCTCAAAATTTCATTTGTCCAGCCTCATAAATAAAAATATATATATATATATATATATATATATATATATATATATATATAATATGTGTCATAAATAAACGGCAGTACCTATGGCGTGGGTCACCTGGTATAATATCCGACATAAGTTTTAAGATGTACTATCCGCGCCAAAAAAAAAGTCGTACAGCTAAGTTTGACATCATGTAAGTCTGGCTTGTCAACTTGACAGTTGGTGCATGTTTCATCCCTATGACTAATGTCAGAATGACAGCGTATAAGTTATAAAAGAACCATTTACAAAGCTACAAGGTGTACGACTTTTTTTTGGCGAGCATAGTACATATATAGGTAATTTTACTCAAATCGAGGAACAAAAGGTAATTTGATATGTCTCAGTTAAAAATTTAATTGTTGTTAGGCCATGCTTCCATAATGTTCAGTAACTAGAAGAAATCTAGAACATTTGCTTTTTCTGTTTTTGACAAGATTCGTTCAAGTTTTAAGTTGGAATAGCGGTTTTTCAAGCCTAAGAAGTCGATCGTCAAATTTAGTAGTAAAAAAAGCGAGGTGAGAGATATAAAATAAATAAGTTTTTGCTCTAATTATCAAAATTATTTCGTATAGACGGGTACCTATACAAGCCGTGGAATAGATAATAAAATACAGGTGTTTCTTAATAACATGCTAATATTTAAGAAGGTTATTCTTGGGTTCATTTTTAGGGAAAAAAATCATATGAACATATGTCCTAAAGGTCTAAACTTTTGAACTACAGGGTGCTAAAGATTTAAGAAAAAATTCTTTTTTTATGATAACTTTAGTACTAGGTAATCCAAATAAGCATACCAAATACAGTATGTTTAGATTATTTAAAGAAGAATCGATCAAGAAAAACCGAGGAACTTGCTTAACGGTGCTGCTTTATAATGGTGTACTTTTATAAATGAAGAGTTGAAGTAAATAACGAACTAAGTGCCAAAAACATTATTCCGAGATATTTAGAAAATAATGTGCAGCAAGATAAATATTTTATAGAAAGCCATCTGTAATTTTGTATGCGTATTTAAACATAGTGTGCATCACATGGTGGTGTAGTTTTTTGCCGAGGTCTTGTATCGCAAAACAAATCTAAAATAAATTCAAAAATTCGTAGAAGGTGCTAAGTGTCATAATATTTATTTATACATATTTTAAGCAAAGTTGATATTTTTTATGCCAGAAAGTAAAACAATAAAAACAAGTTGCTTGACCAAGTATGCTTCATACAGAGTGTCCGTTGTTCGAAAAAATACATGGGGACCTCGTTTACTGAAAGCCAGGCAAAATTTGATAGTTCTGCTCAATTTTATAGTCATTAATTTTCTTCAAAAATGCGTTTATTTGTTATTTTGCAAATGTACTGAAAAACTGTTGTTTTTTGTGCAATCTCTCTAATCTAAAGATGTTTATATAAAGTTTACATTGAAAATGACTTATTTTAGTAACTTCCTTCAGAAAAAAGGACCAGAAATCAAAATCCACTCAATGTTTTCCTTTTATTTTGAATTATTATTTTAAAAACAAAACAAAAACAAGCTTTGATATTTTTTTTTCACAAACTACTCAATGTATCACACAGTATTGATACCAACAATATCGTACATTTTCATTTTATTAAAAATCAAAATAAAATGTAATTCTAAAATAAAAAACAGAAATAACATGAACTTTTTTGAAATAATAAAATTACCAGAACACGCAAATAAATCGCCAGCCGTAAAAAAAATCTAAAAAATTTCAAACAAAAGTTTTTTTGGCTTTAAACAAGCTATCGTTTAAATAATATTTAAACGATTGTATTATGAAAATTTGGTAACTTTTCCTTTTTTTCAAATAGACTCTGTATACTTTTACATTTTTTTAATTCTAAGTTTAATTCTAAGAATTAAATAAATAATACTAAATAATAATAATTCCCCAACCGTAAATAGTTTTAAAAAATGCTCAAATAAAAGTTATTTTAGTTTAAACAAGCTCTTGTTTAATATATTATTCATTTTATTATGGAAATTTGCAAACCTTGTTCTTTTCTAATAGAACAACCTGTATTTACTTTTTTTAATTCTAAGAGTTTTTTGTAGGAATAATTTTTTTTATAAACTGCATAATTTTTTAATTGTAAGCAACTACTGGCACTGACTAAAGGCACTTAGCGCGCTATTTACGAAAATACGCCGAAAGTTAACTCATGCGAGATCGAGCGGTCAAATTTGTTAGGCATTTCACGACATATTTTTACGTAGCCCGTTATTTACATTAAAGCCAGTGATGACCAGCCCACTTTAATGTAATAAAACCAATTTTTCAATTTTTGGCACTTAGTTCATTATTTACTTCAACTCTTCAAATAATCGGATTGGTGCTGCAATGGATAATTTCTGTAATTCGTTGTATGAGACGCATGTGATGAGCATGTGTGTTTATAACTGACTGTGACCGAAATGCACAATCAAAATTATCTTATTCTTATGTTTACTTATATTTGGTTACTTGTAATTAGAGATGAGCAATATGTCGCAACCTGCGATTTAATCACTGCGATTCGAAAATCACAGTTAATCATATGATCCAGTCACAGTTCCGACTGCTATTGCGATTTCACAATCGCACCTCGGTCCAGGGCGAGACCGCTCCGCTCCAGGTTCCGTCTCAAATGATCAACCGCCGATGTTCGTATCTGCTCGGTTGCGGTCGGCAAATGTATCGGTTGCGAGTTGCGATTCTGCGCCATCTATTTCCATCTGTCAAACGTGTAAGGTGTTATTTGTGTTAAAATGTCAGCAATACAAAAAAGATATCAGCGCAGTGACATTTGGATGTTTTTTGAAAAAATAGATGCAAGTTTTGCAAAGTGTAATCTTTGCAGAACCAAATTATCGTACCGAACAAGTGTCACAAATCTAAAGAGACATATACAATCAAAACATACAACGGTGTCGCTTCCATCTACATCAACCGGTGCTGCTACTTCACACTTGCAACAGGTAATTCATCATAAAGTAATTTTTTCTTGTTTTTAATAGTAAAGTTGTTCTAATAGAATGCTGAGGCAGGACCTTCCTCAATTTCATCAGAAACTGCTTCTCAATCTCGGCCCGGACAACAACAACACAAAACTATAACTACATATTTTACAAGGCCATTAAGTCAAAATAGAAAACAGTTGCTCGATAAAAAATTACTTAAACTTTTTACATCAACTTTTCAACCATTTGCGTTAGTAGAAGAAGAACCTTTTCGTGATTTTGTTAATGAACTAAATCCCAACTATCAGCTACCAAGCCGTCATTTGATTTCACGAACCATGATTCCATCATTGTTTGAAAGCTGCAAAACACGCGTAAAAGAATTAATTATGGATGCAAAACGGATATGCATCACAACTGATTGTTGGACTTCAGTTAATAATGAAGGGTATATAGCAGTGACTGCGCATTACATAGATGATAAATTCAATCTAATATCATTTCTCTTAGAGTGTTCCAACATAGCAACGCACCATACTTCTCAAAATCTTGCAGATCGACTTGATAATGTGGTAACAGATTGGGATATCAAAGAAAAGATATTGTTAGGCGTATCTGATAATGCAAACAATATAAAAAATGCAATTGAAACGCGATTAGGATGGAACCACTTAGGTTGTGTGGCGCACACAATAAATTTAATTCTTAATGCTGGCCTCAAAAGCAATAAAGATATAATTTCGATCATGGAAAAAGTGAAGACAATTGTTGCGTTTTTTAAAAGAAGTACTATCTCGAATACAAAGATCTTAATATATCAGCGAAATAACGGAAATAACAATCCGCTGAAATTGCTACAAGACACTCCAACTCGATGGAATAGCACTTACTTCATGATTGAAAGATTTATACTGCTTGAGGATGCTGTTAAGGCAACGACGGCATTAATAAACGCCGATCTTCCTGTTTTACGACAAACTGAGTGGCAAATTCTCAAGGAATTATGTCAAATCTTAAAGCCCTTTGAATCGGTGACAAAAATATTTAGTGGTGATTCCTACGGAACTGCGGCAATTGTGATTCCTATCGTGAATGGCTTAAGTGACATATGTAACAAACTTCGCCAGAAAGAATTAACCGATAGTGTAAAAAACGTGTTACAGAAGCTCCAAGATGGGATTCAGAGTCGATTTGGATCAGTAGTTAAAAATAATATCCTTTGTGCCAGCACTTTCTGTGATCCCAGATTCAAATTAATTGCTTTTACAGACAATACTATGCGAGAGTCAATTAAAGAAAAAATTATAACCGCAGTGGCTAAAAAAATTTCAGAGTCTGACGACTCGCATGTGAATACACAAAATACGGACAGGCAAGTGCAATCAGCTGAAGAAGACGAACTTTCAGTGTGGTCTACCTTCGACAATAATGTGGCTGGTGCTGCACCTCAAGAATCCTCCACATCAAGAGCAATCATTGAAGTTCAACGTTATCTGGAATGTGGAATAATTCCCAGACATGAAGATCCATTAAAATGGTGGAGGGCAAATGGTTACCAGTATCCGTACCTTTCCCACGTAGCTCAAGAAAATCTCAGTGCTTTAAGTACATCCGTGCCGTGTGAAAGAATATTTTCAAAAGCAGGTTTACTGATAACAGACAGAAGAAGTCGCTTAAGTTCTAGAAAAGCCAACATGCTTCTGTTCCTTAATGTAAATGGAAAATATTTGTAGTGTAGGTACATACTATTTATTGATATTTATTTTAGAGTTTACTTTTATTTATTTTTCTCTTGTTGTTCTACTGAAGAATTTTATTTTTGTTTCCCATTTTTTAATAATAATATAATAAATTACCTTTTTTTTAATTGTTTAGTGTGATTTGTAATTTAAGGCAAAAAAAAAATTTAAAAATCAGAAATATTTTTTGTCGCGGTTTGTTTTCGAGACATTTCACTTTGTTTTGTCGTCGTGTTGAAAGTATTCCAAACAGAAAAAGATAGATCGTAAAAATAGTTTATTAAAAGTAATATTATTTACTGCAAATATTCAGAATATCGTTCACGAGAAAATCATTCCTAGGTCTCCGCTAACATACTAAACACAGGTGACATAGATATAGGTTGCTATTTGCGAACGGCGATCGCAGTCATTGCATTGTGAGCGGCGCACCGCACACCACTCCGCTTATGTATGCATGGGTGCCTATACTGCACTACAGCACATTGCGATCGCAGTAGCAGGTTAAAATCACTGTGATTGGGGAATCGCAGTAGCAGTTCGCAATATGATTGAACAATCGCAGTTTCGCTCATCTCTACTTGTAATGCACTCTATATCCCTCAAATTAATCAATTTCTTTTATTAATTTTGCAATATCGTGATCACCTTTTACCAACTTTGACGATATGATTTTCAGAACTTCACTCTGAACTATTGGATCGAAAAAGGCGCTGACCCTAAGAAGCTAGTGATGGGCATGCCCTTATACGGCCAGAGTTTCTCACTGGCAGACGCGTCAGATCATGGTTTCAACGCCAAATCCTATGGACCAGGAGAAGCTGGTGAATTTACAAGAGCTGGAGGCTTTTTGGCTTTCTACGAGATATGCGAAAGGGTTAAACGTCAATCCTGGACCGTCGTCAGAGACCCACTAGGAAGGGTTGGCCCATACGCTTACAGCGGAAACCAATGGGTCTCATACGATGATATAGCTGATATAAAACGAAAAGTATGTAGATTCTAATGTTTTGAATTGATTAATAACAAAATTTCTTTATTTTTTTTAGTCACAACTGGTGAAAGATTTGAACCTAGGCGGGGGAATGATTTGGGCATTGGATTTGGATGATTTCAAGAATAGATGTGGGTGTGGAAGGCATCCTTTACTCAGGATGATGAACCACGAGCTTAGAGGGGTTAGACTTGCAAATAACCTAGAAAACTGCACGTAGAAGCGAGAAAAAAGACCGCGAATGAAATGTTGTTATTTTATAAGTTTGTATGATAAGTTGTGATGCGATTGGAAATATTTTTTTCTTCTTCCAAATGTGGTTCGCGAAACGTTTAGGAAGGATTGTAAAAATATTCAAGGATTATTTTTAGTTAGTTGTTTAAGACTCTATGCCCTTTCCTATTTTGTAACGATTGTGATTTTTTAAATAAATGATCGCAGTTTATCGCATTGTTTGTTTTAGTTTTACCTTAGTTTTCAATTTTCTGGCAAAGCCCTTGAATTTTACGGAAAACACACCTGATGGGCTTTAATTAAATATATTATAATTTCGAAGTATCCAAAAACGAAATAATTTGCCATAGGTTTTAGAATCGCTTTATAATACTGCCAAATTTGTTAAAATAGTTGCTAAAAGATTCGTCTTTTTTTTTCTGTTGTCTCTTTTCCCTGTGCCTGCATTGCCTTAAACCTGAATTGCAAATATTAGAATGTGAGCGCGAGAGAAGTGAAAACATTAACACTCGTGTTTCCGATTTATTTTCTCTTAAACCACTTACCACACAAATTTCAGTTTTTGTTCAGGTTGCATCTGGAGTCTCTTCTATAGATTGGCGTTTTTTATTTCTTTAGTTTTTATGTAATAAAGGTTGCGCACAAGATTTTGATGGAAGCCGATATCTCAGTAACGAACGTTAGCAGGACAACGCAGTTAGCATGCAAATAAACCTCATTTACTGCGATACATATCCCTTGAATTTAATAGCATTCCGACTATCTGTAAATTTTGAAGACCGAAATAAACATGAACAATATTTAGCGCAGTTCAGCTTCCCTCGCTTGTGGGTTTTGGTGCGAGGCATGCGAACGAGATGCGAAGTTTTGACGCGATCAGTAAATTCGTTTGAATTCGTGTTTGTAAAATATTGTTGCGTATAATTAATTGTACATCTAAATTTATTATTTATGTTTAACTCGCAATACTATTCAAAATTTCGAAATTAAATTGTTCTAATCGTATCGTACTAATAGTAAATAATCTTTCACTGTCCCAGCTATGTTTCCATTTACTGTTACGATTGACGTAGTGCGCGCTGCACGAAATTTATATCATTAAATTAAATAATTAAATCGCTTTAAAAATTACTTAAAAATTATTATGAAATTCTGTTTCCACAATCGCATTAAATAAAATATGACGATTGATTACGTGCATATCCCGATATCGTGCTAATATTCGTTACTGATATATCCCCTTCCATTAAAAGTCTTGTTCGCGACCTTTATTATACAAAAACTGAAGAAAACGAAAACACCAATCTATAGAAGAATCTCTAAATGCAACCTGAACAACAATTCAAATTTTTGTGGCAAGCGGTTTACGAGGAAAAAAATGGAAAGACGAGCGTTTATATAAAAGTGCAAAAATCGGGCACCTTTTCTCATTTCTCTCACGCTCATGTTGACATCAAGAAGCAAAAAATGTTGACAGTCAAGTACAAGTTACAAGTTATGTAGAAATGATTCAGCAGTATGACACACTTTATTTCAATTTTTTCTGATCGGTACTTTTAGAGTTATGGGCCTACAAATACAGGAGTCAATATTATCGAAACGGGAGATGGCAGTTAGGGCGATTCTCTCATGCGGGGTCACATATACCGCGTGCTGCCGATAAGATGAAAATGACATACGAGTAAACTACTTTCATATTCAAAGCTATATAAAATATTATTTGAAAAAATATTTCAAAATATTAGCATTAAATATGAAATTATAGTCACCTTCGACGTTCCATATACCGGGTGTTAATGCAACGACGAAGGAGATTATAATGTCGTATTTAATAACCTCTAATGTTCCAAAACACTTTTTCAAGCAGATAACTTCATTCTAATATTTGCATTTTAGGTTTCAGACAATCCAGAAGCTTTCATGAAGAATAAAAGTTTCTGAAAAATTGATAATAAACTTGTTTTCAAACAAATTTATGAACATGGCTCTCAGTAAAATAAAAATAAAGTAAAAAATATGTCTTTACATAAAAGACCAAAGAATAAGGTCACACACCAATATTCTTTTCAGAAAACAAATATGAGTGTTATTAAACAAAATTACCGTTTGAATATTCGTAGTTCCTGTGAAGGATAAGATTGATGATCAATATAAATTGAATATTTATTGTAAGAGTTTTTTCGACTGCGATATATGTTCGGAAATGTTGAAACGAACAGCAGCTTATCAGTCTCAGTGTTCAGAATTATTGTAAATTTCGTACTTACCATGTACTTACCACATTTTTGCGCACTGTTGATACTTGATATGCTTAAATAAACGCCACAGGAAATAGGTATAAATAAAAAAGTTTTTAATAATCAATAAATTAATATTTATTGATTTTTGAACAAAATTAACCTATGATACTTAGTTCTAATATAATCATTTTTTGTAGATGATAACTTGCATTCGTGAAACAAACGAATACTTAAGTATTTTTCAATAATCAACTTAATCATTTGAACGACATGGTTATCCAAATAATCTTGATTTTGAATATGTTCTATTAAGTGAACATCATTAAAAACAATTGATGAACACCTACGTGTTATGTCATTTAACATGAAATTTTTAATATTAGGCATGAATATTTTATTAATATTCTCGCGGAAAACCTTTTCTGAAATTTTGCAAATGGTGATGACATCTTTCGAAGGGTAAACATATCTTCCTTCATCTTTCATTTTAATTAACGTCCATTTTGTATTTCCTACTAAATATGTTTTGCACACACTACACATATTTAGTGACAAAAGTTTTTTTACAACAAATCCGCTGATGTATTCGATCACGTTTTCAACATAAGCATTTAATTTCCACATCGTATTTAAATAATCATGATCGAATTCATCAGCAGATATGTTTTCACAGTCTTCAGTTAATGGATACACATAACTAGATCGTCTAGAAGATACTTGTAATATATCCAATCCATCTGCTAAACAATTTGAATTGTCAAATAATTTAATTTCATTACGAATTAGCAAGCGTTTATACGCACTTTCAAATTGTTTGGCATTTGGATTGGAAGAAAGTTTCAAGGAAATTACAAATTTTCTTCCATAAACAAAGATACTCAGCATTTTTTGGAAAACTGCAACAAATTTGTAGAAATATGAAGTTAGATTTTACACTACAACCTTGCGACACAAACAACAGCAACTTGGAGCCATTGCTTACCACAAAAGCAATGTTGCTAGAACGTAGGGAAAATTGGTCCTTATTCGTCTCTTACATACGACAACACAGGACTAAAAGAAACCAACAATAATGTAGGTTAGACTTTTCAATTAAACTATGTATTCCTTACCTCAGAATTCGAATTCAAAACACTCCTAAGTAAGCCAAATAAAAAACACTATTAGCACCACACAAAACGAAAAGTAGTAATGGCGGACAGACGCTTGATCGTTGTTTACTTGTTCTCCCGCTCCGCTAAACGCAACGCATGCTCTATGCCTGTGGACGCTCGCGCATGCTCATCGGGTAGTAATCTGATATAGAAACAGAGATATATGTCTGCACCCTAGTGTTCGCATCAGAATTGAGCCGGAGTTGAGAATATAGGTATTTCATACATATATGGTACAAACACGACGCCATTTTGCTCGGCCGACTGACGTTTGCGCGGCGCATGCGCAGTGCAAGGCAACTTTTGGAAACGGAGTGGGTATCGGGTTCCCGCTATTTTGCGAGGGATTTGAAATTTAATTGTGGGGAATGGGACGATTTTTGATAAATGGAATTTATAAATTGGTGTTGATGTGTTGTTTATTCGTTGAGGTTAAATGTTATACGACGTTAAAATATTGATTATTGTGTTGTTAATGTTTATTATGTGATATTACGATGAATTTAGTATGCTATTAAGGATAGAAAATAGATATATTTTAATAAATTCGGTTTGAATTCGTCGTCATATAGGATATCAAATGCGATAAAAACATTTATGTAGAATATTTGGACTTGAATCAACAGTAATATTTGTGTATACATGTAGATCTTTAAAAGTAGGTTGTGTTGCTGTTCTGATTATTGAAATAATACTATAATATACAGGGTGTCTCACGGAACTGGTACATTAGAAGTTTCTCATGTTCTACTATTTCTGGAAACATGAAATTTTGGAATTAGAATTTACTCGATCTGAGCTCATCGGCTAAAATATTCTCAAGTTAACTGTCACGTCCGGTCACCGGAAGTCGGTATCAACTTTGTTATTTTAAATCGAATGATATAATTTTTATTTTATTTTTGGTTTCTACGTATCAAAATACATCATTTTTAATAAGGGTTCCTATACCTAAATATCACCATTTTTGAGTTTTTTTGATTTTACTAATTTTTTGGTGATTTTCGCGGTGACGTTTAAAACTGAATATCTCGGTTATTATTGAAACTAGAAATTTGATGATTGATGGTCCAAAACTAGAAACATAGCCAAATACGACGATGTTTAGTTCATCATGATATCTTATACAGGCTATTCAAAATTTACAACACAATAATTGAATTTTCAAACGTAAAAAACTTTTTTTTTTTCAAATGGAATACCCTGTATACCGATACGCCATTCGATAGGAAATTTTATTCCCTATCAATCACTATTACGGTTCCCTATATCTTTAATAGTTTTTGAGATATTGTTACTTTTTCTTTAAATCCATGTTAAATGCTCCCATTTAACAATGGGGACGAAATTAGATACGAAATTTACAACGAAAATTTAAATAGTGATAGATATTTAGAAATTTTGCGTGGATGTGTGAACAATTTTTGCGATACTCTTTCCCTCAATATTTTACGCGACCGCTTTTATCAAATGGGCGGTGCACCGGCACATTCTTCGCATGTGGTATCCATTCAACTTAATCAGATGTTAGGTGACGGTAGGTGGTTCGGAAATAGGAGATCCTGGCGGTGGCCACCAAGCTCATCATTTTTAACACCATTAGACTTTTATTTCTGGGGTCATGTGAAAAGCCAGGTATATTCCACACCAGTTAATACTCGAGAAGAATTGACTAACAGAGTAGTAGCCGCCATTAATGGGCTTCAGCGACAAGAAATCCGAAGAGCGACGATGACAGTAGTACAGCGAAGTGTTTTAAAATGTTTGGAGCAGAACGGGCAGCAGTTCGAACAACATAATTAAGTTTTAATTTAAGTTAGATATCCCAAATCTATTATTTTAGTTTTAAGAAACCTTTTCAATATTTTTCTGTTTTCCTGCTGTCCAAAAGTTGTTACATTCCTATAAATAAAGAATAAATCGTTTTGTATTTAGTTTGCATTCCTTTATACTGACAATATCTCAAAAACTATTAAAGATAGATATAGGGAATCCTAATATTTATTGATAGGGAATACGATTTCCAATCGAATGGCGTATCGGTATACAGGATGTTCCATTTGAAAAAAATGAGTCTTTTACGTTTAAAAATTCAAAATTCTAGTTCCAAAATTTCAAGTTTCCAGAAATAGTAGAACATGAGAAACTTCTAATGTACCAGTTCCGTGAGACATCCTGTATAGTAAAATGACATTTAAAATAGTAAATAACTTAGGCAACCCAATCAACAGAAGTAAGTATGAATGGTTGCCGAATGTTTTTAAATCGTTAGCTCAACTCAGGGCGTGTTTAGAAATTTCATTAGCAAGTAGATTCATTACGATGCGTCATGACTAATAAATAAGACCAGTAATTTAAAGTATCGTAATTTTTAATGTTTAAAACTTTGTTTGGTAGTACAAGATGAAAATTTTAGTGGTTATTTTAACGTTAACCCTCCTAGGTAAGAAAAAACTATGATAAAACCACTATAAACAAGTTGTTTGTAAACATTTTCGGTTATTTTAGTGACCTATTGCTGTGGAGACTGCACAATTCCTGAAATTTTACGAGGAAGATGGTTTTCTTGGGAAAGTAGGAACGTTATAACTGAGTTAGACGCTAATTCCATTAACAATAAAGGCTACGGAACTTGCTATGACATAAAGAACGACTACAACCAAAACTATACGATCGTATTCAAGAAAGAGAACTGCTACCAGTGCATAAAGTTCTTAGTTCGCACCGTAAATATTTTAGAGAAAATCGAAAGTACGTTTTTACAGAAAATTAAATAGATACACATATTTTATTTTTATAAACATTTTAGCTACATGTAGCAACCCTCCGGACCATTTAATAAACCTCGACTACATATGCAAAGATTTGCGACAAGACCAACAACTCGTAACCTTATTTTTGGATAATTACGCCCCAGTAAATTGCCGATCATCCCTCGAAGGCGTTTACAACTTCGCATATCAAAATCGATTCAAATTTACGGGCGAATGCAAACATCCTGATGCTATAATTCGGTCTTGTCAAGCGCCAGGTTCGCAGTTCTTGATTAACAATCAAAAGTTCAACATAACCTACAAGGCATGCGAGGGAATGACAGGAACATTCGATGGATGTAAGTTTTGCGATTTGAGGTTATGTGTTTTGAGGTTAATTTTTGTTTGGGGTTTTCTAGTGGTGGAGTACGTTTGTCTTGGCGATTGGATCATCGGGAAGAATCATTATTTTGCCGTTGCGAATACTAAGGAGTCTAGGCAAGATGAAAAATACCGGTGTTTTTTGAAGAATCGTGATGACGATTTGTATTTGGGTGTTTCTATTACTGCGGAGTGTAGCACGTTGAAGACTGTTGAGAAAAGTCCTGAAAGGTTACGAGTCACTCCAGGTAAGAGAATAATTAATATTGTTAAACTTTGTTAATTATTGGTAACAAAAAAATTCACACGAAATTCTAACCTCAAAATATATTTTTTTTCATTCTATTTCATAGTAAAGTCCGAACAAGTCCAACCGGGTTGCGAGTTGCCCGCAAACTTCACAGGCGAATGGATAAACACGGCCAACATAGACGCTGACGTAGTCATGAACAAAACTCACATCATCGAGACTTCATACCCCGACGAAGGGCGTTACCGTAGGACAATCTACATCTGTCAGGAGCGTCGCGACACGAGGATCATGATGGCCAGACTGACGGTAGAGGGTTGTCAGAAAGATTTCGTTTGTTTCGACGTTTTACCCCGCCATCATAACATCATCCGGTACAGAAAGGGAATTCCTGTTATTATCGAGGACTTTTCTACCGTGTGTTCTTGGGTGCAATTCAAGAATCGGATTAAGTGGAATTATTCGTTGTTTTTGGCTAAACAGCCAGTTGCTATTAGGTGTCCTGTTGCTGGGAAGTTTAATTTTACGCAAAAGGGGGAGGCACCTTTTGAAACGAGGTTAGTTTTTTAATGTTATTCGGACTTTCTTCCAATTTTTTTCATTGTCTTCTTCCAATTTCTTTCACCTTCTTCCTGTTTCTACCATTCTCTTCTTTCAATGTCTTCTACTGTCTTTCTTTTTCTACCATTTTATTCTTTCAATTTCTTCTAACTTCTTTCTTTTCTATCATTTTATTCTTTTTCTACAATTTTCTTCCTAGTTCTGCAATTTACTTCCGTTTTTCTACCAATTTCGTTGATTTCGTTTATTTTTCTACACTGATCGTCCAATTTCTTCATTTTCTTCCATCTTTTTCTACAATGTTCTTCCATATTCTTCCACCTTCTTCCCTTTTCTACAAATATCTATCATTTTCTTTCTTTTCTACAATGTTCTTCTATTTTCTTATACCTACTTTCTTTTTTTTTATTAATTTCTTCGTCAAAATTCTGTCATGTTCTTCCACCTTCTTCCTTGTTCTACCATTTTCTTCTTCCAAGTTCTTCTACCTTCTTCCTTTTCAACCATTTTCTCCCTAGTTTTACAATTTTCTTCCTTTTTTCTACCAATTTCTTTAATTTCCTTTTTTTCTAAACTGATCGTCCAATTACTTCATTTTCTTCCACCTTTTTCTACACTGATCGTCCAACTACTTCATTCTCTTTCATCTTTTTCTACAATGTCTTCCATTTTCTTCCACCTTCTTCCCGTTTGTACGAATATATTTCATTTTCTTTCTTTTCTACAAGGTTCTTCCATTTTCTTCTACCTACTTTCTTCTTTATCAATTTCTTCTTCAAATTTCTCTCATGTTCTTCCACCTTCTTCCGTGTTCTACCATTTTCTTCTTTCAATTTCTTCTAACTTCTTTCTTTTCTACCATTTTGCTCCTACTTCTGCAATTTTCTTCCTATTTTCTACCAATTTCTTTAATTTCCTTTCTTTTTCTACACTGATCATCCAATTTCTTCATTTTATTCCATCTTTTTCTACAATGCTCTTCCATTTTCTTCCACCTTTTTCCCTTTTCGACAAATATCTTTCATTTTCTTTCTTTTCTACAATGTTCTTCTATTTTCTTATACCTAATATCTTTTTTATCAATTTCTTCTTCAAATTTCTGTCATGTTCTTCCACCTTCTTCCTTGTTCTACCATTTTCTTCTTTTACTTTCTTCTACCTTTTTTTTCTACCATTTCATTATTTTTCAACGATTTTCTTCCTAGTTTTACAATTTTCTTCTTTTTTCTTCTTTTTTGCTTTCTTTCTCTACAATGATCGTCCAATCCATACGTAGTATGTAAAGTATTGTAACCGCGCCAAAAAAAAAATTTGATTGAGATTTTACCGGAAATATGACTTTTTGGGTCCCCTGAACATTTTTGGCCAAGGTACAAAAAATGTCTGTGTGTGTGTGTGTGTGTGTGTGTGTGTGTGTGTGTGTGTGTACCCGTTTTTTGTGGCGACGATTCCGGAGAAACTACTAAAGGTATCGAGACGAAACTTATATTGAAGTTTCATAACCAAAGTTAGAGCTGAAAAGCTTTCTGTTCAAAAGGGTCCAAAGGAACTGGAGGTTTAGTCTTAGCATTTTTGAAAGATTTTGCAAATAAGCCGCCATTTCTGGAATTTCGTCGAAATAGTTAAATAATAAATTAAAGAAGAGGAAATTATGAATAATTTATGACTATGACATTTTTTGGTACAATCAATAGTTTAGCTGCATGAGCAAATTCTATTTTATCGAGATCGGTCGTACTGCATTCAAACTAGTAGCCAGAGTATGTCAGAAGTTTTGACTCTAATGACAGTAGGTAGTGTCAAACGCTAACCTTTTGACAATACCTACTGTAAATTATAGGTGCGTTCGGATATTGTACACCGTTACACTTTTTACACCCGATAACACGTAAGTGTCTTTTGGACTAAATTTTTTAAGAAAAAGACAGTTGAAAATTAGAACAGTATATAACTTTGTTTATGGAATGCGAATAGACGTTTTTGATTGATTTGCGCTGAATACCAACATGAGCCTAAGGATTGACGGTTCAGATTAAGGTTTACTATGCGACCATTTTGAGGACAATGGGTTCAAAATCACGTTTTTACATTTTTACCCTACTTTTTGTGAAAAATCTTGTGCGATAGAACTGGAGATTATTAGATTGGTTATCAGAGCAATTAATTCAACCCAAATCGCATTTCATATTCAATTTACAAAAACCATTTTCCCTAAACTTATTATTTTTCAATTTCCAATTGTCTCCTTCTCAAAATTTTTTTTATGTAAGACAGTAAAATGTTTTCGGTGCCGTTTACACAACTAAATGATCTACCAAATTCAGTAAGAAAAAATAACGTTGCCATTTTAAAAAAGGGGTCGATGACGTCATAATGATCAAATATTTTAGCAAATGGTTACAATAAATGCACGTTTTATTTTATATATTGCGCATATACGTTGTACTGTTGTTTAAATTCCTTTCGTTTTCTACACTAATCGTCCAATTTCTTCATTTTGTTCCATGTTTTTCTACAATGGTCTTCCATTTTCTTCCACTTTCTTCCCTTTTCTACGAATATATTTCATTTTCTTTCTTTTCTACAATATTCTTCCATTTTCTTCTACCTACTTTCTTTTTTATTCTACACCATTTTCTTCTTTTAATTTTTCTACTTCTTCCTTATTCTACCATTTTCTTCTTTCAATTTCTTCTACTTTCTTCGATTTTCCCCCCAAAAACACTATTTATAACCATTTTTATGGTGCTACTATCGATGGGGCGCTTTCATATATTGTTTAAAACGTTTATATAAAGCTACACAGAAAAATGGAGAGCTTGTTCTGGAAAAGTTTAGTCATTCTTAGACCAAAATTGCCCAATTTTGACGAAATTTTCGTCGATATGAAACAATGCTGAGCTTTGGCGCAATTGTCTCGATGCCTCTGGACACAACACGCACTAATTACGTCGGTGTAATTAGATTATTTGTATTAAGAACGTTTCAAAACTTATGATAAATACTCGCGCATTAAATACTATGTGAAATACTCGCACATTAAACAATTTTCAAAGCGAAACAGCATGCAAAAACACTTACCGTTGCCGATAATCTTCCGCCAGGATCAAGTACCATCTCATAGTATCCATTCCCATAGCACTAAAGTCACGAAACTCAACAAAAATCGTAAATAAGTCCCGAAATCGAAAAAAAGTTTCAAATAGCACAACACAATCCGCGATATTGCCGGAGAAACGTCAAACGTAGGCACGTATCCGACCGGTCGCTGACCGCAGCGCCTCTATACGACTTGACGCACACTACAACCCTCTAAAGTCACGAAACACAACAAAAAATCCGACATAGATCCCGTAAAATCGAATAAAAGTTCAAATAGCGCAACACAATCGGCCATTGTTGCCGAGAAACGTCAGACGCTATGACGTAGTCACGTACTCGACCGTGCGCAGACCGCAGCGCCTCTATTTCTCCTGTCGCGCACTACAACTCTCGAATCCAACACGAAAATCATAGTTCATTTACTTATATCGCAAGGGCCCGCCGGTGTTTTACGATAAAAACGATCCGCTAGGTTAGTTTTACAGGTTCGCACAACTCGCGGGTAAAATAACGCCGAATTAACTCGAGGATTGGTAAAAATCAGACGCGATTTGAAACCTTGTACAAACACGACGCCATTTTGCTCGGCCGACTGACGTTTGCGCGGAGCATGCGCATAGCAAGGCATACTTTGGGAAACTGACTGGGTATCGGGTTCCCGCTATTTTGCGAGGGATTTGAAATTTAATTGTGTGAAATGAGACGATTTTTGATAAATGAAATTTATAAATTGGTGTTGATATGTTGTTTATTCGTTGAGGTTAAATGTTACGACTTAAAAATATTGATTATTGTGTTATTAATGTTTATTATGTGATATTACGACGAATTTAGTATGCTAATGAGGACAGAAAATAGATATATTTTATTAAATTTGGTTTAAATTCATCGTCATATAGGATTTCAAATGCGATAAAAACTATTATATCCTTTTCCACCATATTTTCTTACAATTCTTTTTCTTACACCTTGCATCTGCTTCCATTTTGTACAATGTGCTTCCTTTGTCTTGTTTTTTTCTTAATTCACGATATTTTTTTTAGAATTTTGGGTGGTGTAACGCAGAGCCCACGTCCCAACATCTACTGTAAAAATAACATTTCTGATTTCTCCGTCTGCGATACGGAACAGAAGGAAATTGCTATTGATGAAAACTATTGCTTGTCGGTCGATCATCTTGGAAGACCAGTCGATATTTACAGTAAGTTTTGGAGGTTATCTTCCTTTAGGCAACTTTTTTATGGGAATTTTTTTAGGTGATCCTGATTATAGAATGAAATGTATCGGTTTCTGGAAGGAGAATCTCAAATCATACTTGATTACTTACGACGAATTGGACCCATATTCCAAGTATAGGTGTTGGGTGTATCAACGTGCTGATTTGAACAGAGTTCTGATGTCGCAAGGTACTTAATTTATCAAGGATATAGGTTATTTTTATTTTTAATCTTAATATCGTAAAATTTAAATAATTCTAACTGCTTTCTTCTTTTGTTTTATAGCTTTTGGAGCATTCTGTGACCTTGAGCAAGATGTAACCTCGTGGAACCACACAGATGGCGCAGCCGTCGCCCTGGACATGATCGAATACGAGAGAGAACGTAAGTTTAATTTTTCTAACCTCAAAAAAACAACGCTAATTCTGTGTTTTCAGGAGATCAATGTCCGATACACTTTGACGATGGCTCCAATCCTTGGAGTGATTCTTCGGACTCGATACGAGTCATAACGTTTGACTTTTTACACAGGAGATCAAACGCAGAATTTTTGCGACCGTTCAAATTCGTAGTGTTTGCGGGTCTCCTCGTTTTGAGGTTATAAATTACGTAATGTAACAAAGCGAAAAGTATGTTGGGTAGTTTTATTAAAAAGCAAGAATCTCATTTTCGAATATTTTATATTTAACATAGGTATTTTTAATGATTTTTTTAATATTCCGTCCATGAATTGCGATTGTATTTGTTGAATCGCAGAAACTGTGACTGATTATTTGAGATTGTGTAATGTTTTTTTTGATAAGAAATGATATTTTAAATGTTTTTATACCATAGAAACTATTTTTTATGTTGTAAATTGCCATACATTCCGATGATTTATCTTTAAAACACTGTTTTAATTTAGGGCCTTATTGTATATGTACACCTAATATGATAAAAATTTAATCAAATAAAGATTTTATAAATATGTTATAGCGTTTTATTTTGTTAGAAATTCAGCAAAACCGAAAATCCGCAATGTTCTGTATTCTCTTCCTGTTTTACAGTTTGCTGTGGCTGATTTGTTTGTATTGATATCTAAAGATCCTTTGCCCTGTCATTTTGACGTTGCTAGGAATTTGTTTGCATTGACAGCCGCGCCTAGGGGTATATAAGGTATATACGATAAAGAAAACAAACATACACATACAACACTTTATTATCAATCTCGCTAAAATCAATCTACCTAAATCTAACACAATAATCACAATATTATAAAGCATAATCTCACTGTTTTAAACTTTTAAGCGACCTAACCTCACTTTGGGCACCCGTAAACATCAGCAAGGTTAACCTCGGAATCCAAGGCGTCTTGCCTCGACAAACCGGATGAAGCCCGACTAGAACCACTGAAGTCGCTCTCCGCCTTTTTCTTCGACTCCAAAAACTGCGATATATCGACGCATTCCGACATCGTACGCATTCGTTTAATCTCCGAGGCGTTTCCGAAGTTTCTCTCGGCGCTCGGCAAACTCGAGGCGCTCCGACGCGTCTCACCTTCAGAAATACTTTCGATGGAAAGCGGAGTCATAGGGATCGAATTCGAAGTTTTTGTCGAAGCCGTAGACACTAAAGGTGTATTCTCGCTGTCGTTTTCGCTTATATTATCGTTAAGTTCCGGGCTGGAATGTAGGAATTTTTCTTTGAGTTGATGGAGACGTTCGAAACTAGATTTGTTCAGTTTCTTCTGGGCGTTATCGATGGATTTCGAACGGTTCCTCGAGATTTTTGACGAATTGCTTCGATTTAATTGTAACGTCATCGGCCTCGCTGAGTTATTCGTGTATTCCGGCGTTTTGCGGTTAGGTTTCGATTCGTAGACGACAGCCGTTTTTACTTTGGCTCCGTCCGAAGCGTCCGTTTTGATTATTACGTGTTTCGGTTTGCGGTTCTCACTGTCGTGGTTGTTTGAGGTTGCTTTTATATTCGATAGTTTAATACTGTTGTTTGACGCACGATCTAGAACTGAAGAGACATTTTTTAATTTTAAATGGTTCTCTTTTGAAATAAGTCAAGATTTACAGTGTTATAACCTCAATTTGAGGTTAGATTGAGCCAAACTTAATATTTCTCGACGGTTTTTTCATCTGGGGAATATTGTGGGAAACTGCATTGTTTGTTAACCGCTAATTTTCGATCTAACATCAAAATGATGATCCAAACCTCAATTTAAGGTTATATTGACCCAAAACTAATATTTCTTGATGGTTTCTATATCTGGGGAGAATTGTAGGCTACTGTATTGTGTGTTAATCTCAATTCGAGGTTAGATCATCCCAAAACAAATATTTCTTGATGATTTCTTGACTGGAGGAATATTGTGGGTTACTGCATTGCTTCCTAACCTCAAATTTGTATTCTAACTTTAAATTGACGTTAGATCAAACCAAAATCAATTTTTTCAACGATTTCTTTTCCTGGGTATTGTGAGTATTGTGTCTATACTGCATTATTTCGTAACCTCAATTGTCAATCGAACCTCAATTTAACCATCTAACCTAAAATTTGAGGTTATATCGACCGAAAAAATTTTTCGTGTCGGTTTCTTGATCTGGGTAATATTGTCAGCTACTGCATTGTAAATTAACCTCAAATTATCAATCTAAACTCAAATTGCTATTCTATCATTATATTGAGGTTAGATCGACCCAATACAATATTTTCTCAATGGTTTCTTTACCTGTGGAGTATTGTGGGTTATTGCATTGTTTGTTAACATACAATTGTTGATCTAACCTCAAATTGTCAATCTAACATCAATTTTGAGGTTATATCACCAAAAATTAATTTTTCTCGACAGTTTCTTTTCCTGGGGAGTATTGTGGGCCAAAGCATTGTATGTTAACCTCAAATTGTCAATCTAAACTCAAATTCTAACCTTAAATTGAGGTTAGATCAACCAATAGAAATTTTTCTCAACGGTTTCTTTACCAGGGGAATATTGTGGGCTATTGCATTGTTTGTTAACATAAAATTGTTGATATAACCTCAAATTGTTAGTCTAACCTCAATTTTGAGGTTATATCACCGAAAATTAATTTTTCTCGACAGTTTCTTTTCCTGGGGAGTATTGTGGGCTAAAGCATTGTATGTTAACCTCAAATTGTCAATCTGAACTCAAATTGCTATTCTAACCTTAAATTGAAATTAGATTGACCCAATACAAATTTTTCTCAACGGTTTCTTTACCTGTGGAGTATTGTGGGTTATCGCATTGTTTGTTAACATAAAATTGTTGATATAATCTCAAATTGTTAATCTAACCTCAATTTTAAGGTTATATCAACGAAAAATAATTTTTCTCGACGGTTTCTTTTCCTGCAGAGTATTGTGGGCTAAAGCATTGTATGTTAACCTCAAATTGTCAATCTAAACTCAAATTGCTATTCTAACCTTAAATTGAGGTTAGATCGACCCAATACAAATTTTTCTCAACGGTTTCTTTACCTGTGGAGTGTTGTGGGTTATCGTATTGTTTGTTAACATAAAAATGTTGATATAACCTCAAATTGTTAATCTAACCTAAATTTTCAAGTTATATCAACCCAAAATTAATATTTCTTGACGGTTTCTTGACCTGGGGAGTATTGTGGGCTATTGCATTGTATGTTAACCTCAAATCGTCAATCTAACCTCAAATTGTTATTCTAACCTACAATTTGAGGTTATATCGAGCAAAAAATAATTTTTCTCAACGGTTTCTTTACCAGGGGAGTATTGTGGGGCTATTGCGTTGTTTGTTAACATAAAATTGTTGATCTAACCTCAATTTTAAGGTTATATCAACCGAAAATTTCGGTTTCTTTTCCTGTGGGGTATTGAGGGCTACTGCATTGTATGTTAACTTCAAATTGTCAATCTAAACTAAAATTGCTATTCTAACCTTAAATTGAGGTTAGATCGACCCAAAACAAACTTTACTCAAGGGTTTTTTACCTGGGGAGTGGGCTATTGCATTGTTTGTTAACATAAAATTGTTGATTTAACCTGAAATTGTTAATCTAACCTAAATTTTGAGGTTATATCAACCAAAAATTAATTTTTCTCGACGGTTTCTTTTCCTGGGGGAGTATTGAAGGCTACTGCATTGTTTCCTAACGTCAAATTGTCAATCTAACCTTAAATTGTTAATTCTAACCTCAAATTTTTGGGGTTATATTGATCGAAAATTAATTTTTCTCGACGTTTTCGTTACCTGGGGAGTATTGGGGGCTACTGCATCGTGAACTTGATCCACTAATACTTTCTGTATTTCCTTGTATCGAGATGCCAATTGGTTGCCAGTGAATGTTCCCGATTGGTGACGCTTGAAGGATAACAAAATCTGTTTCTCCAATGGCGCTGGTGTTGCTGTTTGTTCGTGACCTTGTAGCTCTCAAGGCATCTAAAAAACAACAAACAAACACTTATTGTATAAGTGGGTACTCGAAATGTTATCTTTTGTTTGTTCTTATAAAGTGCAAAGATGGTAATAAATGGACCTAACTTGCGTAGAATATAGTAGATAACGTTTATATTTGTTTCAGGTGTAGTGTTTTTGTGATGTTGTTTGAACAGTGGAAATATTGTAAAGGGTATGTGCTAATTTGTTAAAAATAAAGACTTTTTTACTTGAAATTCTGTGCAATTGTCGATTAATTTTAGTCATGTTTTATTTACAGCTTAGAATTTAGAAGTTTAAATAAAAAAGATCCATTGTGGCACTTACCTTGTCATGTACTGTTTTAGATGCATATTTTACTTTAATCTATAAAAAAACAATGCACTAAATTACAGATTGAAATTGTTATAATAATAAAAGTAAAGAATTTTGAAGGAAAATAAGAAATTTTATTAATAATAAGAATTGTTAGAATTAGAAATATTATTAATTTTGCAAGCCACTTATAGCACTTACCCCTTTTTCATATTTCAAACTCTTCAAACGAAAGTTAACGAGACATATCAACCAAATCAGTTCTCTACTGATTTCAAAGGTACTGCATGTTTTTACAGAGCAATAAGTTGTCCTAAAAAATAGTGAATACTGTCTGGTTTGTAATTATAATAACTTTAAGTGAAACTTTCCGAGTAATTTCACAATAGTCGTTCTGCATAAGAATGCAGATATTATTAAGATATTGGTTACTGTTGAAAAGGTACGTCGTGTCCATGAATATAAGATCAAGTTGAGTTTTTTAGATGGAATTGCCTGTATTTTCTGTATATTTATGAATTCTTTGCAAAATGTTAGTGCATGATGTACCTAGCGTATTAATTACAGTTTTTGAGATTTTTTCTTAGTCTATTTGTTTAAAAACCTGCTTCTTAAGAACCAAATTATTTCTGAACTTCTAAACATTTGCAGTGATTAAATAAATTCTATTTAGAATGTATACTACACCTTTTCCTGCTGTTATTCAGAAAGTAGGAACTGATATTCATCTATTCCGAATTATTTTCAGAAAGTAGCAATTGATATTCATCTATTCCGATTTAGTATCAGAAAGTAGCAGTTGTTATTCATCTATTTCGAATTATTTTCAGAAAGTAACAATTGATATTCAGAAAGTAGCAAATGTAATTCAGAATTCTCCAGAATTTGTTTAAGGAACTTCTCTATACAGTGGGTTGCATACAGATAAAATGGATGTCACATGGCAAAGCGTATTTTTACATCATGCACGCTAAACAGAGGCACATAGTTAAAATATACAAAGTTATTTGATATTTTATTTTTAAAAATTTATACTTAAAATTGAGAACTTAATTAAGCACAGAAAAAAAACATTATTTCAAAACGTCAAATTGTACATTATTCTATGTACATACATACTACATACATACATAGATTAATACATACAGAGACCTAAAATCATGTCAGGAAATAACTGTTGCTAACAATATATTTATAATTTCCTCAAAAATTGTCGAAATAAAATATTAATACAGTTATAATTATTTAAATTTACTGAATATCATTTGTCAATTTCTGAATTTCAAATGACATATTCTGAATATCAACTGCTACTTTCTGATACTAAATCGGAATAGATGAATATCAACTGCTATTTTCTGATACTAAATCGGAATAGATGAATATCATGTGTTGCTTTCTGAAAATAATTCGGAATAGATGAATATCATGTGTTGCTTTCTGAAAATAATTCGGAATAGATGAATATCATGTGTTGCTTTCTGAAAATAATTCGGAATAGATGAATATCATGTGTTGCTTTCTGAATATCAGTTGCTACTTTCTGAATAACAGCAGGAAAAGGTGTATACTGTACTAATAAAAAACTACTGTGCAAAGAAGTTGATCTTAGAAAGTAAAAAGTCTCAAAATCTAATATAAACTTAGTACCTACTTTTACATGCGATTGTTATAAATTTGTCCACAAGCTCCCTTCAAGCACTGTCAAAGCTTCTTTACAGAAGTACCTGCATACGTTACAAAGAAACCCTGACAGTGCTTCACATACAAAGCTTAAGCTTTACTTTACCTTTTTTTTATCAAATAATGAGATGATTATCGTCTACTCAATTTTGTTTCCACAAAAATAAATAAATTCCCCGGTGTTAGTTTTAGTGTTATGAGTGTTATTTTCGAATTAAAAGCAGCATGCGGTTTCTAATACTTTATTTTAAAACGAAAGAAATAAATTACATATTCCACGCACACACACCTATCAGATATACAGAGCGATACTAAACTACGAGCGATTTTACGATAGTTTTACGATTATTTTACGATAGTTATACGATTATTTTACGACATTACGATGCTACTATGTCGAGGGATACCTATTCGAAACGTCGCATCAACTAGTACTGTCGAACTTCATGTCGGCAGACCCCGACATGCTCAGCGACAGATTGCTCAAGTTACTATTGCTCGTAAGGGACTGCGGTTCTAAGATAGTGATCGTAGGCTCTACATAGGCCTTGTCCTCGCTGTAGCTGACCTTTCTCGATTTCGAATAGATACCCGCCCGCATTTGACTAGTCGATTGCCCTAAAGGGAGCGCTATAGATTCACCTTGAGCGTTTTCAGGACTCGGAGGCACTACAAACGTTATCGGTATGTCCGAATCGCCCTCCTTCACCTCCTCGAGGATGTCTTCGCAGGCCTCCTCGTTGAGGGTCTGCAGGGCCCCGCAGATCATCTGGTCCTCCAACGTAACCTAAGAAAAAAAATTTTTAGGTTAGATTTTTTTTAGGTTAGAATTTTTTTAGGTTAGATTTTTTTTAGGTTAGAATTTTTTTAGGTTAGATTTTTTTTAGGTTAGAATTTTTTTAGGTTAGAATTTTTTGGTGGGGTTTGTTGGGTTACCTGATACTGAAGGGTGGTTACGTAAGCAGCATGAAATGAATAGATTTTGTTTAGTGGAATGATTTTCGTATTGTATTTTTTTTTTAAATTTAATTTTGAGTAATTTTTTATTTTATATATTTTTTCTACTTTGCGTTCATTATAAACTCATAACAAAACCGCTTTCAGTGTCGTTATGAAAACACAAACTTTTAGTAACTTTTAGTTTTCCAAGATTTTTTTTTTATTAATAAGCATAAGATGCCTAACATATTGAAACTAATCTAAAAGATTAACCATCAATTTAAATCTGAATTCTTAAAACTAGGTACTTGTCTCTAATAGGCTATCCACTGATGTCCCTATATTTACTTTGTCCCAAACAAGAAGCACTAACACTTCACTCACTGTGCTCTGCTTTTTACACATTTCACTGATTCACTAGTTCGAAGGGTTTAGTTCTTTTAAGTCTTCTCACTAGATTCTGGTTGTCCAGTAGCTGCAGGGCCTCCACGTTGACGTGATGGCTTAGGCGAGATTCATGCTTAGAGGCGAATCTTTGTATCTCTTGGATGACTTGTGGGACACCAAGATCACGGTGCAGGTCACTATTCCGTATGTACCAAGGAGCGTTGACCATATTCCTTAGTACTTTATTTTGGAAAGTCTGGATTCCTTGGATATTTGTTTTTTTTTTGCGTGACACCCAAAAGTTGGATGCTGTATAACCAAATCGGTTTTAGTACTTGGTTGTAAACTTGTAGTTTGTTCTGTACTGAAAACTGAGAGTTTCTTCCCAGAAGCCAGTACAGTTCTCTGTAGTTGAGGCCAAGCTCTACTCTTTTCTTCTTAACGTGTTCTTTCCACCTTAGTTTTGTATCCAGAGTCATACCCAAATACTTTGCAGTGTTCGCATATGGAACTATGGCGTTGTTAATCTTGACATGAGGTATGTCCTCGATTCTTTTGTTTGTAAAGTTAATGTGGACAGATTTCAAGTTCGTTGAGCTTGGTCTTCCATTTTTTGGTCCATTTATATATTTTATTACTAGCTTGTTGAAGATTCCTGGGAGATTCACCAATAGTTGATCCCACTGCCATTAGAGCCGTGTCATCTGCGAATGTGGCGACTGTTACATTTTCCATCTGTGGAAGGTCACTTGTATATAGTAGATAGAGAATTGGTCCCAATACACCACCCTGGGGTACCCCAGCTTTGACTTCTTTTAGTTCCGAGTATTCATCGATCTGTTTTATTCGGAATAGTCTATCAGATATATAGGCTGTTAGCAGCTCCACGTATTGTAAAGGTAGCATACTCTTTAGTTTGTGTATCAATCCTTCGAGCCAAACCTAATCGAAAGCTTGTGGCACATCAAGAAAGATTGTTGAGTTTTCCAAGATTGATGATATTGACGTCAAGTGTCAAATAAGGCTGACATCTCAATCGCTATTGGCTCGCGTCAATCGTATTTGTGATATTTCCCACAACTTCCAACTGTTGAATATGAAACTACTCTAGATTGTAAGATGACAACCGGAATTTTCGAAATTTATGTAAATTTAATGTCGCAAAGTAGAAAAAATAGTAGATAACACTCGTTTTATAAGACGTATTGGCGCACTCGTTCCAACTCATGCTCCAATTTTTGTCTTATAAAACTTGTATTATAATATACTATTATATAAAAAGCAATAATAGTTCAGAATTTCCCTATAATTAATATTAAGACAATAGAAAAAGTAATATCAAATGTTTGTTTCAGAATTATTCTTTTCAAAAGTCTGTAACAGAAAAAACAGAAAAAAAGCAATTTGATACACCATAAGAACAAACTATAAATATATTTGGGCTATATTTTTTTTCAGATGAAAACCGTTTAGTTATTTAGAAGATAGTATTTTTCTTTCGACTGCTTTTGTTTGAAACGTTTAATATATTCTTCTCTCGTGTTTTTGTAAATTTAATTTGAAGTACTTAATGAATATTTCACATAAAAAGCAAAAATATTCCTCATAGTTCTTTATAAAATAATATTAAGATAATAGAAAAAATATCAAATATTTCTTTCAGGATTATTCCATTCACATCTGTAATATAGAAAGAAAGACATTTGATACTTCAAGAGAACAAATTATAAGCATACAGAGGTAGCCAAAATTATCGGAAGACGTAAATAATTTGCCAACTGTAACATATTTCAAAAATTTGTTTAAACAAAAGTTTTTTGGTTTGAAACAAGCTATAGTTTAAATATTTTTTTAATATTTCTAATAATAATTATGAATAATAATAATAATTTTTTGTTACCCTGTATATTTTTATATTTTTTATTTCAAAGATTAATTCTAAGAATTTATTGTAAGAATACTTTAAACTTGAATTTTAACCAAACGGATAAAAAAAATTTAAGAAAAAATAATGAAGCAATAATTAAAATTGGATTAAATTAAATTTTTGATTAGCCAAATTAAAATAAATGTGTATGTATGTGGGAAAACATTCTTAATTTGAGGTTCAGGAGTTTTGATAAATTGTTTATAACTCAAAAATGATGCATTTTATAAAAAATGATTCTTAGAATTAATCTATAAGTTAAAAAAATTAAAATTATACAGGGTGTTATTAGAAAAAGAAAAGGTTAAAACATTTCCATAATAAAATAAACACCCTGTATATTAAAAATATATTTCAACGAACGATAGCTTGTTTTAAACCAAAACACTTTAGTTTGAAATTATTTTTGGAATTGTTCACGCTTTAAGAATTATTTAGGTGTTCTGGTAATTTTAACTAATTTTGATTTATTGCTAATAACTAAAAAATGATCTATTTTATAAAAAAAATGGTTCCTACAAAACATTCTTGGAATTAAAGTAATTTAAAAAATGTAAAAATATACAGGCTGTTCTATTAAAAAAAAGAAAGGTTACCAAATCTCCAGAGTAAAATGAACATCCGGTATATTAAAAATATATTTAGACGATAGGTGGTTTAAAATCAAACCACTTTTGTTTGAAAAACTTTTTGAAATTGTTTACAATTGAAGAAGTTGATTTACGGCTATATTTTTTACAGATGATTTTTTTGTATTTTCGACAAATTAATCTGGGTAATAAATATTTTAAATAATATACAATAATATTTCTCATAGTTTCTGTCTAAAATAATATTAAGACAAGAGAAGAATACATTTCCAACCAAAAAATAACAAAAGAATATTAACATAACCTCAATTTTTTTCGTCAAAAAAACAATTACCTGTTTCTCCATGACGCTCTGCTTATTCCTACTGACACTCCCGTCACCCTGGACCTTGACGTTGTCAGTTTCGACAATGGACGTATTCGACTTATGCACGCTACCCCTACGTTCCTTCGGCAAAACAGTAGCCGTGTTCTTCGCTACAAACCGCACATTCTTGGTCTCATCCTGCCTCATGACCGTAGTCATCTCCTGTTGCCTTAGCGACACGATCATAACCCTAAACATCTCCCAATCGCCAAAGTTCATCCGCAGCAACTTTTTCAACTCGTCCATGTCGCAGTGAAGCAACACCCTACCGTTTACGTTATTCTCCTTCAGTACGGACTTGTACTGCGCTAGAGATTCCGGAGAGATCTCCTCCATGTTGTCGAGGAGTTTCGACACTCCTTCGACGGTTAATGAAGAAAGTTTAACATCCAAGATATCAGACTAAAAACAAAAAAAGAAAAAATATTTTAGTGGAGGAAAGTTTACTGTCCGGCAAGTTTCGTAGTGGAAAGTTTACTGTCCGGCAAGTTTATTAGCGGAAAGTTTACTGTCCGGCAAGTTTAGTGGCGGAAAGTTTACTATCCGGCAAGTTTAGTGACAGAAAGATTGTTATCCGGCAATTTAAGTGACGGAAAGTTTACTGTTCGGCAAGTTTAGTAGCAGAAAGTTTACTGTCCGGCAATAAAAGTGACGGAAAGTTTACTATCTGGCAAGTTTAATGGCGGAAACATTACTATCTGTCAATTTAAGTGACGGAAAGTTTACTATCCGGCAAGTTTAGTGGTGGAAAGCTTACTATCCAACAAGTTTCGTAGTGGAAAGTTTACTGTTCGGCAAGTTTAGTAGCGGAAAGTTGACTGTCCGGCAATAAAAGTGACGGAAAGTTTACTATCTGGCAAGTTTAGTGGCGGAAACATTACTGTCCGTCAATTTAAGTGACGGGAAGTTTACTATCTGGCAAGTTTAGTGGTGGAAAGCTTACTATCCGACAAGTTTTGTAGTGGAAAGTTTACTGTCCGGCAAGTTTAGTAGCGGAAAGTTTACTGTCCGGCAATTTAAGTGACGTGAAGTTTACTATCTGGCAAGTTTAGTGGCGGAAAGATTACTATTCGGCAATTAAGTGACGAAAAGTTTACTATTCGGCAAGTTTAGTAGTGGAAAGCTTAGTATCCGGCAAGTTTCGTAGTGGAAAGTTTACTGTCAGGAAAGTTTAGTAGCAAAAAGTTTACTGTCCAGCAAGTCCAACAAAACTTCTAAAAACTCAATAAAGTTGTAGATACTCCACGTCATACTTGTAGTTTCAGTAGTGTTTAAAATAAAAATAAAAGTATAACTAATGTTTTAGCTTTTTAGCGTATTTTAGATTAGTGCAATCGATTTAGATTATATCATCATCAGGCTAGGCTCTTTAATAGATAATAAGAATTAGTATAAAGTAAAAATAATGCGCGCCAAACACTTAGCTAATGAAAAAAAAAAATAATTTAGTGGAGGTAAGTTTACTGTCCGGCAAGTTTAATGGCGGAAAGTTTACTGTCCGGCAAGTATAGTGGCGGAAAGTTTGCAGTTCGGTAAGTTTATTGGGGAAAAGTTTACTGTCCAGCAAGGTTAGTGGAGGAAAGTTTACTGTCCGGCAAGTTTAGTGGCGGAAAGTTTACTGTCCGGCACTTTAAGTGACGGAAAGTTTATTATCTGGCAAGTTTAGTGGCGGAAACATTACTATTCGGCAATTTAAGTGACGCAAAGTTTAGTATCTGGCAAGTTTAGTAGCGGAAAGTTTACTATCCAACAAGTTTAGTAGCGGGAAGTTTACCGTCCAGGAATTTTAGTGGCGAAAAGTTTACTGTCCGGCAAGTTTACCAAAACTTCTAAAAAGTCAATAAAGTTGTAGATACTCCATGTCATACTTGTAGTTTCAGTAGTTTAAAATAAAAATAAAAGTATAGCAAATATTTTTGTTTTTAGTGTTTTTTAGATTAGAGCAATCGATTTAGATTATATCATCATGAGGCTAGGCTCTCTAAAAGATAATAAAAATTAATATAATTTAAAAATAATGTGCGCCAAACACTTAGCTAATGAAAAAAAAATAATTTAGTGGAGGAAAGTTTACTGTCCGGCAAGCTTAATAGCGGAAAGTTTACTGTCCGACAAGTTTAGTGGCGGAAAGTTTGCAGTCCGATAAGTTTATTGGGGAAAAGTTTACTGTCCAGCAAGGTTAGTGGGGGAAAGTTTACTGTCCGGCAAGTTTAGTGGCGGAAAGTTTATTGTCCGGCACTTTAAGTGACGGAAAGTTTACTATCTGGCAAGTTTAGTGGCGGAAATTTAACTATCCGGCAAGTTTAGTTGCGGAGAGTTTACTGTCCAGAAAATTTAGTGGCAAAAAGTTTACTGTCCGGCAAGTTTAACAACACTTCTAAAAAACTCAGTAAAGTTGTAGATATTCCAAGTTATACTTGTAGTTTCAGTAGATAGAATATATAGGATATACAGTGAGCGCGTAAAGTATGGAAACATGACAAAATATCAACAACGGTTTGCTATTCAAATTGAAATTCAAAAGTTTGTTTATATCTCAGAAACGTTGCATCAACGATATAACACCAGTGACTTCACATGGTTGCAAAATACTTTAATTTTGTTAAATTCGGTCGAGCCGTTCTGGAGATTTTGTCACTTTTATTTTATAACCATCAATTGCCGTTTTCTCGAAAATTTTCAATGTAAGGCCTTCAAAATAATATTCTACCATTAAGACAATTAAAAGATCTGTCAAATTCATTAAAAAAAATATAGCGTTGTCATTTTAAAAATATGTCGATGACGTCATCGGTTAAAAACAATTGAAGGTAAAAAACCTAATTTGATATCATAAGGTGTATTTTGATAATTATTAATCGACGTGTTCGATGATTTTTTAAAATAGCAAACCGTTCTTGAAATTTTGTCATGTTTCCATACTTTACGCGCTCACTGTATATTTAACTCTGTACAGAATAACGTCAAAAACAACTGATAAATATTCGATAATCGACACAAAAAAGAGTGTTGAAAATAAAAATAAAACGATAACAAATATTTTTTATGTTTTTTAGATTAGAGCATTCGGTTTAGGCTCTCTAAAAGGTAATAAAAATTAATATAAATTAAAAATAATGTGTGCCAAACACTTTAGCTTATGACTTAAATGTTTGACATAAATATGTATTTTTAATTGCCATGGTAATTTGAACAATGTGCCGTAAGAAAAATTCAAAAAAGTATTGATCACCAAAGTCAGTTATTTCATTTATTATATTGTAAGTTTCTTTAATGTTTTTTCATTTCTAAAATTCTGCAATAATCCATTATAATAGATTTTTTTAAATTATCTAAAAGGATAATGTTTTCAATTTTAGCTTTGTTCATTTTCGAGTAAATGTTTATTAAAAGTGGAAGTTTTTCTATTATTATGTTCCTTAAATCATATAATTAAAAGAATAAATAAATAACGTTTAAATAAACAACAAAATAACTTTTAAAAAACTTTTTCTCACCGATAATGTTGTGACAGGCGCTAACGGTTGGTGATACTGCGGCGGGGTTGACGACATGGCCATGGGATCGCCCCACGGTTGGTGCCATGGTAAAACAGGTGCCGCTTGCGGGTAAACAACGGCGGTTGGACCAGGCGTGGGCCTGTGGAATGTTCTGGTCCGACGGTTAAGCACAGGGCGTGGGGTATTCCAGTCATTCGCATTTTGGGGCCACGCTGATTGCTGGATCCCCGGATGGCTCATGTTCATTTGTCGCGTGGATGCTCCAAAGACCAGTCCCTCCTCTTCAAAGTTCTGCGTTTCTTCTGAATGTGAAAAATGAAAAAGAAAATAAAGAAAAATAAATAATGTGACAGAAATAAAAATGTGATAAAATAAAAGGAATGATCTTACCTTTGATGACTTTCTTTAAGTACGGATCCAAGTTGATAGTGAACGGCAGGAATATTTTTAAATCGCTGACTAGTAGACTGGACTTGTGGAACGTTAGAAAAATGTCTAGTTTGTGTTCGTCCCTGTCGAGGTCCAAGAGTTCGGTGTCTTTCAGGGTTGGAATGTGAGGGCGGACCCTTACAAGAAAAATAAGAAAGAACCATAAATATTTTGAAACTTTAAACATTGGAAATATTCCTATAACCCAATATTCCTATAGTTTTAGGAAAAATTAACAAGTATATTAGTTGGAATTCACACAATTATTGGGCAATAATGTTTAAAACCAAAAATATATAGAAGCAATCTATCGTCTGAATATAGTTTCAATATACAGGTATTCATTTTATTTCGGAAATTAGGTAACTTTTCCTTTTTCAAATAGAACACCTGTGTTTTTAATGTTTTTTATTTCAAGTTTAATCAAAATTAGTCAAAATTACCAGAACACCTAAATAATTCTTCAACCGTCTAAAATACAAACAAAATTCAAACAAGTTTTTTGATTTTAAACCATGTCTAAAAATATTTTTAATATACAGTTCATTTTATTATGAAAACATGGTAAACTTTTCTCTTTCTAATAGAACACCCTATGTTTAAATTTTTTATTCCCTACCATAACCACCCTACCCATACGAACATACGTGATACGGCCGCTATCATCGCCCGAACACAATGTAGTTTTACATGCTTTTTGAATAATAACGCAAAGGTAGGGCAGTTAATTCTAGAGGTTTTTGTAGGAATATTTTTTTTATAAAATGCGTCATCTCTGAGTTATAAACAATTAATCGATAATTGAGGGGAATCCCTACCCCCTCTACGTTTTACTTGCAACACACGCAAAAGTTCTGAGGCTTTTTCTCAGCAATTAGTTCACATAATCGTAAAAGAAATACACCAAATTAAAGATAAAAGATATATAATTTTGCGTCTAGTGGTAGATTTTTGATAGTTCTGTTCGTTTTTGACAAATGTGTTTCTGAATATGACATAAAATTGGCTGATTTTGCAATTTTTTATATGAAGAACTCAGGTTAAAATTGAAAAAAGTACGTCATAATAGGTCTAAGTTACACCTTCCTCTATAAGTGTACAAAATTTAACGTAAAAATATCAATATCATACATGCTTTTTTCACTCAAAACTTTACTTCTTCGAGTACATGAATAAGTTATATTTTATCACGTAGCGTGGATACAACAACAACAAGTACTACATATACATTACCACAGCAAGCAAGGGCGTAGCCAGGGGGGGCACCTGCCCCCCCCTGGCGCTCAAAATAAAAATGGTCAAAATTGTATTAGGTACATAATAAATTTACAAACACACATAACATGTACTTTAAAAGCCAGTTGTGATTATTTTATGAGAAAATGTAATTTAATAAATTACCGTCGAGTATGCAACTCAAATACCTACCTCAAAATCTCAATACAGGGTGAGGTATTTATTGTTAAGTTGATTTATTGGGAATTAATAAAGGAATTGTTTATGCAACCGACAAGTAAGTTGAAGTAAAAATTTTAGATTGCTTTATTACAAATAACCTTATATAATAATATAATGTTATTTGTAATAAAGCAATCTAAAATTATATCTTCAATTTACTTGTCGGTTTGGCAACCACTATATATCTACTTTGTATATTACTGAAGCCTGTGTGATGTGTAGTTATTGAACGCGATCATAAAGCAGTGTTTTTTTTTTTGCAATGGATATAAGAAACTATTTTACTAAGTATTAATTATTATTTGGAAACCAGTGTTATATCGTTGTATGATTGGGTGATTAGGATTACTGGTCCTAAAGAGTATTTCAGTTATAGGATTACGTGATTACAGTGTTATCACTGTATCCCTAACACTGTAATCACGTAATTATTGCAGTTTAAGTGCATATAGCTAAATATTACTTTAGATTAGTCTAATTTTGTTGTGTTTCGAGTTTGGTCTCGTTTGGCAAATGTCAACCCGTTTACCTATAGTTTGTCTTTTAAGCAATAGATGGCGCTATGGCGGTTCTTGCATTAATTCGCTGTTCGCAAATAACTTGGAAATTATGATATATTAGTATTACTGTTCTTGTACACTTATATGTACATTTTGATACATTTGATACATGTCCTCCAAGAATATTTGTTTCGGTAGCATGCTCAGCGTTCATCGCAACATTGCAAATGAAGACCAAGAGCAATTCAAAGAATCTGCCCTGCAGAAGTTTTCCGAAAACAAGCGGAAACTTAACATTACGTAATGTTTTATTAGCATATTTCATATTATGTACATACCACATACATATATTTTTATAAAGAAAAAGATATGCGATAAGAAATATTTATTTACGTAAATTTTGGTATTTTTGTGACTCCTTGCCCCCCCCTGTAAAAACTTCTGGCTACGCCCTTGACAGCAAGTGATACACCTTTATCTATAATTTGATGTATAACATGAGAGAATTGATACAACATTAAGCTGACTATGGATGCTTATTTTATAGGACGTACCAGCAGTACTGATTCCTCTTAATGAATAAAAAATAAACAAGAAAAACTAATTTAAGCAAATTAAAATAAATTTATATGTACATATGTGGGAAAATATTCATTATTTGAAGTTCAGGAGCTCAGGAAAAAAAATTGACCAAAAATTCTAAGAAAAAATCCTAGAATTCAGAAATGTAAAAATATAGAGAAAAAACTATCAAAAAAAAAGGTTACCTAATCTCCAGAATAAAATGAAAACAAATGTATATTAAAAGTAGATTTAAACTATAGGATGATTAAACTAACAAAAAACTTGTTTAAAAATTTTTTTAAAATTTATGTGGTTGTTGAATTAGTTGAAAAGTTGTTGAATTATTTAGGTATTATGGTAATTTTGTCTAATTTCGATTAATTTGCTTATAACTCAAAAATGATCCGTTATAAAAAATTGATTCCTTCAGAAGATTCTTAGAATTATTCTCAGAATTTAAAAAAAATAAAAAACATACAGGGTGCTCTATTTGAAAAAGGAAAGATTACGAAGTTTCCAGATTAAAATGAACATCCTGTATATTAAAATATATTTGATAAAAATAAAATAATAAATGATTTTGTATTGTATTGTATTTAAACGATAGCTTGTTTATAGCAAAAAACGTTTATTTCAAAAATTTGTCAAAATTTTTACGGTTGAAGTGTGAGGTGTTCTGGTAATTTTGACTAATCCTGCATATTTTTGTATATCTACCATGACATAACTTTCAAGGTCTGTCTAGTTTTTTTTTAGTATTTGTATTCAGCAGAAATAAATCTATTCAATTCGCATATTCCCTTTTCACTCACAAAATCATAAATGTTTTGCCATTGATGTATTACAGACAAAACTGGCTTTATTCGATTAGATAGAATTGAAAAAAAGGAAAAGATAATATAACGGTAAATGTAGGTATACCCAATATTCTGTTTATACTGATTATTAAAAAAGGGAGACTCTTCAACAATAATAAAGGACAGTTAAATTCAGAAGAATTCAAAAGAAAATAAAAAATAATACTAAAAAAATAATATAATGATGAATACTGTATAATATTACTTTTTAATGAGTCAGGCCAAAGTTTAAAACATACTAAATTATAGTATAATTATATATATAAATTAGTATGCA
The DNA here is from genome assembly GCA_963966075.1 of Aphodius sticticus. Classification (NCBI taxonomy): domain Eukaryota; kingdom Metazoa; phylum Arthropoda; class Insecta; order Coleoptera; family Scarabaeidae; genus Aphodius; species Aphodius sticticus. The sequence goes on along the minus strand of OZ014509.1, from coordinate 2,113,183 downwards.
GAACAAAAACACATTTTTCTGTACGTGTTCAAAATTTCACAGAAAAGAAAAATACCAAAATTTATAATACGAAAAAAGAAACTTACTTATCGTACAGAGACTTCAACGAAGTCCCGTCATCCAAATTCTCCTCGGCGACATCGTAATGATAGATAATCCACGAAGTTCTAAACGGCCACTGTTCCGTAATATTAATCCAAGACGCCAAACGGTACCAGTTAAAATCAATCTGAAACGCTTTCAGCAACCTTCCAGTAATATAAACAACGTTCATCAAACGTCTCATCGACTTCGGATTCACATCGCTAAAATAATCATCCGTCAGAAGCATTTTCGTCAAATCCATAGCTCCCCCTATTTTATTCAGATTGGACCCAATAGAGCTAGCTATCGACTCGGACACTTTCAGCTTCCTAGAACCCTTCCGAGACGTAAATTTCAACTTCTCGTTCGAGGACATCAGAGCGTTTTCAGACGATAACCTCCTGGATGATAGCTAAGAAAATTTTTTTTAGGTTAGAATTGCTTTTTGGGTTAGGAGTTTTGTTTTTCGGGGTTATGTAACTTACCGTTCGGCCTGTTACGCTTAATCCTTCGTCGTTGGATGCCGACGGGTAGACCTTCTTGTGCGTCACAGCTGTTTGCTGAGCAATCTTGACTTTCCGTAAACCAGAATTTTGAAGATAAAACGGGAGATGTACCATGTTGTTCAGGTAGCTATGGCCCCCGATGTTACTCTCGTTGAACAAGCGACGTGTGTTCATCTCGACAGTCTGTTTAAAAAAAATAAAAGAAAGATATAAGTAAAAAATAAAAGAAAATTGCAGCAATAAAAAACGATAATATTCTATTTTGTGCAATAGTGACCAAAAATAGGTAAACTTTTTTGCAAAATTCATTGCGCTTTTAGTTGAAATTGTATATCGTTGGGTTAAACATAAAATCCACTAAGTTACATCTTACTACTATTGAGAAAAACAAAGTTTTATAAAGAAATTGGAATTAAAAAAATAAATTGTAACAATAAGCCCGATTTTAACTTGCTAAAAAAAATCCATTTAAAACACCACAAACTAAAACAAAAATCCATAATTTTATCCTTTACTTTCCACGATACATACATACCTCTAAAACAAAACAAAAAATACACCAAATTATCTTATCCACGACACAAAAGTAACGTTAAGACACCAACACAATCGGAACATAACTGACCTGCATCCAAGCAACCTGTGACAGTGCGGAAAAAGTAAAAAATCGAAAGGAAATTATTAAGCATAACGTAAACCGAAAAATTCCACCTCTAAAATACAAACCTTTGCGATGACGTGGGGGTCGATGGCCAATATGACGATGAAAGGGCAGTTTGGGTCGGAGAACAGCATGTGGATGGCGTCCAAAACCAGCAGAACCTTGTCCTGCTCGCAACTGTCCAGCCCATCGACAATGACGACCAACCTGGTCTGCTGCGAACGCAGACTATCCAAACATTTTACCATCTCGATCATCAGATTTACCTGGAATCGAAAAATCGTGTTTAGAATTGAAAAGTACGTGAAATTAGCTTTAAAATGAGTACCAACACGATATATCTATCTGCGTTCGTTTAGGAGTTATACAAAAATAAATACTTCCACAGCCTACTAAGGTTGAGGTTAGAAAGTGAAATATCTCAGGAAGTAACGGGACTATTAATATGTAGTAAACTGCGTTTAGCAGTACAGTCGTGACCGGATATAACGAACACTCAAGGGGCCATGTCGCTAGTTCGTTACAAGCGGTCGTTCGTTATAAGCAGACACGCGATAATTTTAAATAATTTTAAAAACTTTACTAAAATACATAATAAAGAACACAGAATAAACAAAATAAATATAAATTATCTGTGTTTTAAACCATTACATTCATTTCTTAATAGTATAGGGTTTTTCATTAAGAGCGACGCATTATGTTTTTTTCTTAAATTAAAAGAGTTGTAGGTTAGTTATGGAAATGATTTTTATTTCAAATGAAAGTATAATCGATGCCATTATTTATGGAGTACGACATCATTCAAATGTCCGCCGCGGAAGCGCTGGCACGAGTGAATACTCTGGACCCAAGTTTCCATGACTCCAGTACACAAATCGGTCGAAATAGCAGGAATTTCGCGTTCGATTTTGGCCTGCAGCTGTTCTAACGTTGTTGTCTTTAATCCCTTTAGATTTTCTTTGGGGTTACATTAAATCGTTGGTCTATGCCAACAAGCCAGAAACGTTAGAACATCTGCAGGCCAACATCGAATGCGAAATTCCTGGTATGGAAAATTTGGTCTAGCGTATTCACTCATGCCAGCGCTTCCGCGGCGGACATTTGAATCGTATTCCATAAATAATGGAATCGCTTATACTTTCATTTGAAATCAAAATCATTTCCATAACTAACCCACAAGTATTTTAATTAAAAAAACGAAAAGCGTCGCTCTTAAAGAAAACCCCTGTACATACCTACATATATTTTTAAATAAACTTTGTATTAATGCATATATCCAAGCTAAAACCAAGTTAAAAGTCCTACGAGTAAAGAAAATAGAGGTGGGGAATAGAGGAGACGTAACCGCGCAATAGTGAAACGAACGGTAGGGGTTCTCCTATTAGTCCTGTTGGCGAAAATAGGTTAAGTTTTGCGGGCAGGAGACATCCAACCAGATTTCGTGCTGAGTGTTCGTTAAGTGGTCGTTATAACCGAACTTGTAGAACTAAAAATGGATACAAACTTGGTCGTAATATCCGGGCGGTCGTTATATAGCGTTCGTTATAAGCGAGCTAAACATACATGTAACTATATGGCAATCTGACGGGACTTTCATTTTTGGTCGTTACAAGCGGGCGTTCGTTATATCCGGAGTTCGTTATATCCGGTCTCGACTGTATTTCTAATGTAGAATGCTATAAAATGTCTCGTGTCAATATCTACAATAAATAAGTTGTAATTTTAACATAATATGAAAATAACATCCAGATTAAGAATCTACACGAATTTTCCTTTAATTTGAGTACAAACATGATATATCTATCTCCGTTCATTTCGAAGTTATACAAAAATAAATACTTCCACAGCCTACTAAGGCTAAGGTTAGAAAGTGAAATATCTCAGGAAGTACCGGGACTATTAATACGTAGTAAACTGCGTTTAGCAGTATTTCTAATGTAGAATGCTATAAAATGTTTCGTGTTAATATCTACAATTAGACAAAAATAAATACTTCCACAGCCTACTAAGGCTTAGGTTAGAAAGTGAAATATCTCAGGAAGTAACGGGACAATTGAAATGTAGTAAAGTGCGTTTAGCAGGAATTCTAATGTAGAATTCTATAAAATGTCTTGTGTTCATATTTCCAATAAATAAATTGTAATATTAACATAATAATTAAGAAGCTATGCGAATTTACCTTTAATTTGAGTACAAACACGATATATCTATCTCCTTTCATTTAGGAGTTGTACAAAAATAAATACTTCCACAGCCTACTAAGGCTTAGGTTAGAAAGTGAAATATCTCAGGAAGTAAAGAGACTATTAATATGTAGTAAACTGCGTTTAGCAGTATTTCTAATGTCGAATGCTATAAAATATCTCGTGTTAATATCTACAATAAATAAGTTGTAATTTTAACATGATATAAAAATAACATCCACATTAAGAATCTAGAGTTTCTTTCACGACGAAGTGGCAGTAAGCCGCTGACATAATACGCTAACGTTCCTACGCATTGACATGTGTTAGAATGAAATAAAGAAGATTGCTATTTCATTCTAACACACGTCAATGCGTATAGGAACGTTTGCACGTCATGTCGCGGCTTACTGCCACTTGTCGTGAAAAATACCATACACGAATTTACCGTTAATTTGAGTACAAACACGATATATCCATCTCCTTTCGATTAGGTGTTATACAAAAATAAATACTTCCACAGCCTACTATGGCTTAGGTTAGAAAGTTAAATATCTCAGGAAGTAACGGGACTATTAATATGTAGTAAACTGCGTTTAGCAGTATTTCTAATGTAGAATGCTATAAAATGTCTCGTGTTAATATCTACAAAAATAAGTTGTAATTTTAAGAAGATATAAAAATAACATCCAGATTAAGAATCTACACGAATTTACCTTTAATTTGAGTACCCACACGATATATCTATCTCTATTCGTATTCGAGTTAAACCAAAAATGAAATTTCCACGGCCTACTAAGACTCTAGATAAAAATGGAAATATCTCGGAAACTAACGTAGGCATCGAGACGGGACAAACTGCGTTTTGCTTAATATCTATCAACGAACACTATTACGCATACCTCCTGTCGAAGCGCTTGCAGAAATCCTTCGGATTTGACGGTATCCAATTTGGCGATTGTTCTTTGGAGGTGGCGCCTCTGCGAGAAGACGAGGGAGCCAAACATCTTAGTCCACGTGTATAAATTAGCAACGGTGGCTACGCCGAGGACCAACGCGGTAACTATTAGTATTACGTTCAACGTAACCTCTTCAATCACGTATTCGCTAGAAATTAGAGGTATATTAAGAAGAAATTTGACGGTAAAAGAAAGAAGAGACGTACGTCTTATCTGCCGTTTTGACTTGAAGGATGTGTATGGTCAAACCGCAGCAACCAATCAGGAGGCAGGAGAAGGCTATCTCGAAAATTACGACGTATGGTAAGCAGCACAACTTCCTCCAGCGCCACGTAGATGAAGATTTTACTAGAAAGAATATTGTTGGTAAAGTTATAATTAATAAATATAACAATAAACGATTTTTTTTCTTTTAGATATTATGTAAGGTAATTCTTACCTGGCTTTGGTCGAAACGCCCTGTATAATCTGGTAGAAATAGCACCATAATCGGTTTCAATAGCGTCGTATAAAGAACCAATCATTTGAACTATAGAGTTTTCCCCACCAGTGGTGCTGCCAACCCTAGTTTGGTCCGTAAAATAAAATCTAAAAATAAATATATAAAAGTATGTTGGACTACAAAACTATACAGCACAAAAACATCTAAAATCAAGTGTTAAAAAATTACCGTATAGGTTGGGCTGATAAAACTTCACCACCCGTGTTGCCAGGCGGATGACAGAACAAAATCTGCAGAATCAGCTTCAAGTTGTTCATCTTTCGAGTCAGTTTCACGTTAAAATTATAAGGCCAGTCCCAATCATACCTAAAACAGAATAACCGCAAAATTAATCAAAAACTATTACAAAACGTCCCGGAAAAAAAAACAAACTAACCTTTTACTAGAGAACCAAATAATCGCCAAACAAAAATAACAGATCAAGAAGAATGCAACCCCTACGGAGACCCCCAAGATCCAACTTCCGATGCTCAGGCCGGCAACTGTTCCGATGATCAGCGCAAGATGGAGGATGATTATGAAGAGCAGGGGTGTGAATTGGAACACGGGGTCCACCCATTCCCGAGCAAAATTCTTCATTTCCTCTAGAATATAAAAAAAATAGAAAAAATTGAGGTTATGTTATGTTTCCGATGACATACCCCGGAGTTTGCTCAGCAAGAACGACTTCCCGCTGCCCCATTTCGCGTAGAGGCCTACGGTGATGGGCATCGAGAGTGAAGGCTCGCTCAAAACATCTGCCAAGGCGCTGCTGTACAGATCGTAACCCAGCATGTTCTCGTTGTCTTCATTCGTGTTTAATTTTCCTAAAAATTATTAATTATTAGTAATTTTGTTTTAGTGTAAAATGTTGATCTAATTAAAATGTTATGGAACAGTTTTCTAAAGAGGGTCTGTGGACATGCCAGCCGCGCACTTTCAAATTTCGTATTTTTTCTAATGCCAAACAAAGTTTTGTGCGGTTTTGTCCCGCAAACTAGAAGTTTTGTGCTCATTCGGTTCCCGAGTTATTAGCATTTTTCGTTTGCGGCTATGAGCTCAAATTCCACAATTTAAACAAAATGGTCTTTATGCAGAAGTTTTGTGTTGGTATTGTGCTGCTTTGTGCAAAAAAAAACAGAAGTTTTGTGCCGAAAACCAGAAGTTTAGTGCTCCTTTTGTTTTCGAGTTATTTGCAATTTTCGGTTGGAGATTATTATACCTATTATAAGAATAAGAATAAGAAAAAAAATCTTCGAACATGTCGATTTATAATTATCAAAATACACCTATCATATCAAATTAATTTTTTTACCTTCAATTGTTTTAAACAGATGACGTCATCGACATTTTTTTAAAATGACAACCCTATATTTTTTTAATGAATTTGACAGATCTTTTAATTGTGTTAATTTTTTTATGGCCTTACATATGAAAATTTTCGAGAAAAAGATAATTGAAGGTTATGAAATAAAAGTGACAAAATCTCCGGAACAGCTCGACCGAATTTAACGAAATTTTGGAATTAAGTATTTTGCAACCATGTGAAGTCACTGGCGCTATTATCGTTGATGCAACGTTTATAGTTTCTGAGATATAACCTTAAACTTTTGAATTTGAAATAGAATACCCTGTATATTTTGACACATGCTGTTATAGTTTTCCATTGCCTATTCAATGTTACTAGAGTTTATTTCACGACAAGTGGCAGTAAGCCGCTGACATAATGCGCAAACGTTTCTACGCATTGACGTGCGTTAGAATGAAATAAAGAAGATTGCTATTTCATTCTAACACACGTCAATGCGTAGAAACGTTTGCGCATTATGTCAGCGGCTTACTGCCACTTGTCGTGAAATAAACTTTACGCTTGTTACGTATTATATCAAAAACATCTAGAAACTAAGAAAAACCTTTATTACTTAGGTCTAAAATTTAACAAAGAACAATTGGTAATATTATTTATATAACAAAAAATAAACCGATCAAACTTAAAACAATGGTTGAGAATCCTCATAAACCAACTAGAGTAGTTGCAGTAGAAAATGTAATAATGTTTTGTTATAAATTCTTTCTTTGTTAATTTTTAGACCTAAGTAATAAAGGTTTTTGTTGCTTTCTAGACGTTTTTGTATAATGAGGACTAACAGAAAATGTCAAAATATACAGGATGTTCTATTTCAAACTCAAAACTTTTGAGGTTATATCTCAGAAACTGTAAACGTTGTATCAACGATAATAACGCCAGTGACTTCACATGGTTGCAAAATACATAATTCTAAAATTTCGTTAAATTCGGTCGAGCCGTTTTGGAGATTTGGTCACTTTTATTTCATAACCTTCAATTGTCTTTTTCTCGAAAATTTTTATATGTAAGGCCATAAAAATATTATGCTACCATTAAGACAATTAAAAGATCTGTCAAATTTATTAAAAATAAATATAGGGTTGTTATTCGAAAAAAATGTCGATGACGTCATCTGTTAAAAACAATTCAAGCTAAAAAAATTAATTTGATATCAGAAGGTGTATTTTGATAATTATAAATCGACGTGTTTGAGGATTTTTAAAAATACTGAACCGATCTTGAGATTTTGTTGTGTTTCTATACTTTACGCGGTCACTGTATATATATATTTATTATACTTGGAAACGAAGGGAGCACAAAACTTCTAGTTTGTGGCACCAAAGAAGTAGAAAACTTTGGCATTAGAAAAATAAGAAATTTGACACTCCCCTTCAGGAAATTTCTTATAACTACGAAACGAAAAGCGCACAAAACTTTTTGTTTGCGCCACAAAACAACACAAAACTAGCACAAAACTTTGAAATAAGAAACATTTCAAAACTTCCAATGTGGGGGGGGCTGAAGACACAGGACCTTTAATAAAACTGATTGTGGTGACATCTAGTCCAATATTTAACATGAGTTCATTGTACAATAAATTAATTAACATAACTTACTTTTTCCGAAGATCTGCCCTAAAATAGTCTTCTGGTGGTTCAAATCGATATTATACGGGGTCTCTCCCGCCCTATTGGGCCTGTACAACAGATGGCTATGCTTCGGATTCATCAGCAGAATCTCGACAATCGTTTTCGACTGCGCACGCATCGCGATATGCAACGCAGTGTCACCTTTCTTGTCGCAAGCCGCAACTTTAGCCTTCTTGTCGAGCAGCAACTGCACCAATTCCGAATGCCGCGAGCGCACAGCTTTCAACAGAGGAGTATCGCCATCTTTAGTCGCAATTTCCAAGTCTGGGTTCGCCGTCAACAACAGTTTAACGATGGTTACGTGACCCTTTTCAACGGCTATGTAAATCGCCGTCTTCCGATCTTTTCCCGTTATGTTGACGTCCGCGTATTTCTTGAGGAGCGATTCTACGATGGCTCTGTGACCTCCTTTTACGGCGTGGATTAAGTTGGTATCGCCAGCCCTGTCCTGTAAAAAAAGTAAAGAAATGAGTTTTTTTTTAGTTTTTTTTTTCTTTTTTTTGTACCTGGATGTTTATGTAAGCCCCGACGTTCATAAGTGCGGATGCGATCTCGTGGAAACCCTCCTTGCAGGCGATTGTAAGAGCGCTGCAACCATCTTTGTCCAACGCGTTGACGTTTGGCTTATGTTCAAGTAGTAAATTCACAACTTCCTCGTGGTTCCCCTGCGTCGCTACTAGAAGTGCGGTCCAAGAGTACATACCTGCGGTATCTACATTTGCTCCTAAAGATAACAAGAAACAATAAACCGATTATATACTGTCTTCTTAGCATGACTTAGCATGTGAATTGTCAATTTTTCTCCTTACTCTATTTAAAAACCAGGAGTTTGTCGAGTTTTTAAAATAAAGGTACTTTACTCTTAAGCCATTATATCTACCTTGTAATTTGTTTTTTAATTTTTTTATTGGTTTAAATGGCGTAAACACATGTCAAGAATAACGTCTGACATCATCCATTGTCGAAAAAAAATTTTAAGTGCTCGTAAAAGACGAATTTTCGAAATAAGTCCGAGTGCGTCAAAATGACATATTGAGGTTATGACAAATATTGTAAAATAAATCTTATATTTGTTTAACTTAATGTCAAATAAATCTTCTAAGTGTAACATACATATGAATATGAACAAAATAAGTATTATACATTTTGTAACCTACTGGCCATTAAACAACCATTTTATTATTTTGATGTCGAATGCTAGCGGATTTATTTATTCTTGTTTTTCTGCTGTAACACATTCGAATATGTGTGTACCCATTTATAATACTTTTAATTAATAATATTCTGTGACTATCCAACACATCTTGATCGAAACTATGTTTTACTAAACTAGAAAATATATTTGATGCGATTTGGTGATGTTCTGTCTATACATATATCCGTAAAATGCTTTGAACAAACAACACTGGACTTTGTCGGCTTCCAGTTACATCGGTCTACAAACTGTATCCAAAATTCCTACTGGGCAGGAATCTTTGGAAACCTACATTTAATTGTTAAATAAACCAAAATTTAAGTCAAATTTTATTGAATACGTGCCTGTTCATTGTCATTTGACTGACATCTAACGTCACTTACCGATGAAACGTAATTCCCGCTGATTTATTGCAGCCAGGACCCTTTCTGCTGCGACAGCTTCTTAAATCACATACTGTCATGCTAATTAGTTATAAAAAAATACTTATAGCGCACTAGAAACCATTTAAACCTATATAATGTATCGGCTTGTCAATTTGACGTTATGGGACTAACGCCCGGTATGATTTGACATAAAGTGATCCCAATTTTAAGCTCATATGGCTCCTCCTCTTTTATACTATCTCGATGCTGTGTAGCTATTTTAGCCATTGGCATAGAACTGCGTACGCGTGTTGTGAGTGTTGTGTGAGTAAATTTTCTCAAAACCATGTTTTCAAAAACGGCTAGCAATAGAACTCTAGAATTTTTATCCGATTGGCTTGAAATTTTGTCTGTACCTTCCAAATTTGCAAAAATCAAGTTTTCTGATTATCCATGTGTACTTCTGTAGCTATACTCGTGTACATCATGAAAAAAAAAATCATTGTTCGAATTCGTTGGATATTTGTGCTGCTAGCTATGGGAGGCCTAAAAAAACAACATTCTTTCCATGCACTGCTGAGCTGCCGTTTTGTCATAAAAATTAAAATAAAAAATGCTTCTTTGCACCTCAAAACATGTGTAATAAGCCTTCGAAATTTCATATTGATCGAATTATTAGTAGTCACAAAAAATTAACAAGAAACCTTCTCATTTTTTGCTTCAGACTAAGTACTACTCCTTAAGTCATTTTCAACTTTTTGTCAACACCTGGTACATGTAATGACAAGGAGATTATAATATCGTATTAAATGCCCTCTAATATATCTAAACACTTTTCTCAAATAACATTTCTGCTTTGCTGCTAGAGGTACTTTATTTTCAAGACGTTTTCATAGTTTTTGCAATAATCAGTACATGCAAGCAAATAATTATACTTTAATATTTGCATTTTAGGTTTAAGATTAATCAGTACTGCTGGTACGTCCTATAAAATAAGCATCCATAGTCAGCTTAATGTTGTATCAATTCTCTCATGTTATACATCAAATTATCGATAAAGGTGTATTAATTGCTGTCATAATGTATATGTACTACTTGTTGTTGTTGTATCCACACTACGTGATAAAATATAACTCATTCATGTACTCGAAGAAGTAAAGTTTTGAGTGAAAAAAGCGTGTAAGAAATTGATATTTTTACGTGAAATTTTGTACACTTATAGAGGAAGGTGTAACTTAGACCTATTATGTGGTACTTTTTTCAATTTTAACCTTAGTTCTTCGTAAAAAAATTGCAAAATCAGCCAATTTTATGTCATATTCAGAAATAGATTTGTCAAAAACGAACAAAACTATCAAAAATATACTACTAGACGCAAAATTATATATCTTAAATCTTTAATTTGGTGTATTTCTTTTACGATTATGTGAACTAATTGCTGAGAAAAAGCCTCAGAACTTTTGTGTGTTTTGCAAGCAAAAAATGTATGGGGTATTAATTCCCTTAAGACAATCCAGAAGTTTTAAAAAAAAATCTAATTTTATGCAAAATTGATAACAAATAAGTAAACAAAACTCACCAAAGAAACTATATTATTTTACCTGAGCTTAGTAACAGTTTAACGATGTCTATGAAGCCTTTGCGGGAAGCCCAGATCAACGCAGTCGTACCATACTTGTCGCCCATGTTCACCTTGGCCCCATTTCTGATCAGGGCTTCGACAATCTGCGTCCTACCTCTACCCGCAGCCCAGAGCAACGAAGGAACGTGATAGTTTCCGTGCGCATTCACGTCAGCTTTATGTTCTAATAGAAGCTCGACAATCTCCGTGTGACCCTTGTAGGTAGCCCACATAAGGGCGCTCCAACCACCCTAAGATAACAGAAATATTAAATAGGGAGAAGTCCATATTGCAAGCAATTGTTAAGATTTGAAAAGAGAAAAGCCTCTTTATTGCAATAATTGTTGTTTATTATATACTTCGAAGTATTTATTGCAATTTATTGTTTTTTATTATACAGTGCTTCCCAAAAGTAACGGATAAATTCAATAAAACCTTAAATAAAAATATTTCAGAAAAATGCTCTGACACGTCGATTTTTATTTTTAAATTACTATCCTGACATACACTTTTCAGCCCCCCACCCCTTCACCCCTAAAGGGTGGCAACCCCAACTTTAAAAATTCAAATAGCAAAGTACCCCTTGCGATACCTCAATTGATAGATTTTTTTATTCTGAATACAACGAAAAAAAGATTATCAAAATCAGTTGATAAATAACCGCGATATTTACCAAAATGTATTCAAAGAAGAACGTCAATATTCGAGTAAGCGCTGTTGAAGCGGGCAAAGCAATATCGTTCCAACAATTGCAACTTGTTTTTACTTATGTTAAACACAATTCAGATTTTTCGTCATTGAAGAAATAGTAGCAAAATGAGATTTACAGAAACCGAAAGAATCGAAGTTTTAATGATTGGGTTTGGAGATAGAAGCCGGACGCATGACGAAGTTCGTGTTTTGTTCAATGAAACGCACCCGGACCGTCCGCCAATATCGGAATCTACAGTAAGTCGAATCGAAAACAAATTTCGCGATCTCGGTCATGTACGGGATAAGCCTAAGGCAGGACGTCCATTGGCCTTAATTGAAAACCCGACAATTTGATGCTATTTTAATGATGCAAGAAAATCATTCAACCCTTGCGGACGTCGCTTCACAAGTTAGTGCGTCAAAAAGCACAGTGTCCAGATTATTTCGAAAACACAAATTTCACCCGTATGAAGTGCACTTGGTACAAAAATTGTCCGATGATGACTTTGATCGACGAGTGCAGTTTTGTGAGACAATGATGGAACTCTCTAATGAAAATCCTTGCTTAATTAGTAACATCGTTTTTTTTCTGTTGAGGCAACATTTTGTCTGAATGGCACCGCCAATAAACAAAATTGCCGTTACTGGGCTCGTCAAAATCCGCATTGGATGGTGGAAGCGAACACACAATATCCTCAAAACCTTAGTGTGTGGGCTGGTGTGGTGGGTTCTAGAATTATTGGACCAAATTTTTCGACGGAACACTCAATGGTGAACGTTATCTGAACTTTCTACGAAATGAACTACTACCTACTTTAGCGGTGTTGTTTCCCAACGCAGAAGATCCTGATAGACACAAGGACAGAATTTGGTTACAGCAAGACGGTGCGCCTCCACATTATGCGCGACAAGTTCGAGAATACCTCGATCAAGTATTTCCTAATCCAAATATTTTCAAATTTCCTAATGGATTGGTAGATGAAGGCTTATTGAATGGCCAGCAAGATCGCCAGATTTAACCCCACTAGATTATTTTCTTTGGGGTTATTTAAAAAGTAAAGTTTATTTTAATAGACCTGTAAATATTGAGGCGTTAAAGGAAAGAATTCCTGCAGTAATTCACTTAATGACTCCAGGAATGTTCGAAAACTCGAAATAAAATGTTAGAAAATGTTCAACAAGCGTTTGGGGATAGATTAGGGCATTGTCTCGTCGTTAACGCGCAGCACATTGACAATTAATTAAGGATTAGTTAATTAAATTGTGTTATTCCTCAATTTCGTGTATAAATAAATTTTGATAAATATCGCCCTTATTTATCTACCGATTTCGATAATTTTTTTTCTTTGTATTCAGATTAAAAAAGTCTATCAATTGAGGTATCGCAAGGGGTACTTTGCTATTTGAATTTTTAAAGTTGTGGTTACCACCCCTTAGGGGTGAAGGGGTGGGGGGCTGAAAAGTGTATATTAGGATAGTAAGTTAAAAGTAAAAATCGACGTGTCGGAGCATTTTTCTCAAATATTTTTATTTAAGATTTTATAGAATTTATCCGTTACCTTTGGGAAGCACTGTATACTTCGAAGTATATTATAAACAACAATTATTGCAATAAAGTGGTTTTTCTTTTTCCAATCTTAAATATTAAATAGTTATAAAGAAGTAAGACAAAAAAAAACGTACCATATCTCTGTGTTCTATCGTAGGCTGGTGTTCAAGAATTATCCTGCAGATGTCCAAGTGGCCCTCCTTGGCAGCGCAGAGCAACGCAGTCCACTTGTCTTCGTCCTCTGCGTTTGGGTCAGCACCATGGGCAAGGAATTCCCGTACGAAGTTGGTACGGCCCTTAGAGGCAGCAAGCATAAGCGCAGTTGTGCCATTCTAAAGGACAGACAAATAAAAACCGGTTAAAACAAGTGTTTCTTTAAATAATGGTGAATGTTACTTCTTTTTTCTTTTAGGCAATTTGCTATACCTGTACTGTTAAACTAAAATGATAGATAACGTTATGACCTATTGTTAAACACAGAATCAAACTCCAACTAAAAATAACCTCAAGTTGATTGGAACTTGATATATCGATATATTTTTTTGTTTAATTTTTAGTTTCCTGGCATGAAAATACAACTCAATGATGTCTTACATATACAGTAGTTGACGTTTTGAAAGAGACAAACTATTTTAATATTATCAACTTCAGATATACATAGATAGATTAGAATAAATTCAGAAAAATCCCCCGAACATCAAAATACACTGCTCCAAAAAATTAAGGGAACACTTTTTCGAAACCTGTAACTTTATAAATAATAGTTCTAGGCAAATCAAATTTGGTATACTTCAACGGCTTATATTCAACTAAAGAAGTAAAAAGACCTTCGAGTTTCCCCTTCTGTTATTCAGCGTTTATGGAATCGGTTTCGAGAGACTGGCCAATATATTAGAAGAGCTGGACAAGGTCGAAATCGAAAAACAACTCAAAATCAAGACCGATTTCTGGTCCTTTCCTCTCTACGTCAGCGTACTGCCACAGCACGAGACCTCCTAAACGACCTAAGACGAGCCACATGGACTAGAAATTTCTGATCGAACAGTTAGAAACAGATTAAAAGAAGCGAATTGGAAACCAAGAAGACCTGTCCGCGCACCACGCCTTACGCAGCATCACAAAGCAGGTTTGATCTGGATCACAGAGATTGGCAACTTCGTCACTGGACGCCTGGACTGTTTACAGACGAGTCCAGATTTCGTTTAACTCGTTGCGACGTTCGAGAACGTGTAGATAGACGTCCTGGTGAACGCTACGCAGCCGCTACTATACAGGAAGTGGATAGATTTGGTCGTGGATCTGTGATGGTTTGGGCTGGAATCAGTATAGACAACAGAACTGATCTTGTTGTGGTTCCTGGTGGACTAAATGCAATGAATTACATCGAAAACAGCTTGGAGGACCATGTTGTGTCTGCTGCATACGGCGTCGGTCATAATTTCATCCTAATGCAGGACAATGCAAAGCCACATACCGCCGGCATCACCAGAAACTTTTTGCAAGATCGTGGAATTCAGGTCATGGAATGGCCGGCGTTAAGGCCCGACCTGAATCCTATTGAACACGTGTGGGATCAGCTTGACCGACGTGTTCGCAAGCGCCCTAATCCACCACTAACCATACTGGAACTGACACAAGGCTTGATTGAGGAATGGGAAAACATACCCCGAGAATCTATTCGCAGACTAGTGCGAAGCATGCCTCGCAGGTGTGAGGAAGTGATTCGTGCTCGTGGAGGGCATACACTGTATTAAACCTCACCAATCTACAGAAAACCCGACTGTCATCGATACTATGACAGTCATCTCCATTTTGTTGTGAGTTATGAATTTACATCTTTAAGTTTTCTTTAAGGTTTCGAAAAAAGTGTTAATTTTTTTGAGCAGTGTATTTTCGGAGATATTGATGCATTTCATGACGAAAATATTCAGTAAACATTTTGATATGATGTTCAGGCAGTCGATTTCTTTACTATGTTCATTAATAATGCGTCTAAAATGACCGCTAATCAATTGGGTAAAAATGTCACAAAAAGAAACACTGATTGGCATTTATTGAATTAAATTCTAGTAAAAAACGACAAGTAACATTCCGAATGCATAAAAAATAAACCGGTGTTATTTTTAGAGTTTTTACAGTAGCGATTTATAATATTTTTTAAATACAATGACGTCAATTATTGCGAGCTCAGCTGATACGCGTGAAGTGGCTGTAAAAAGACTATTGATCATAATAAAATGAACACACAATAAACTCTACTAGCGTCATGGCAAATATAAAACCAAAATAATCATTTGATAAAAAAAACAATAAATTACTTAAATAAATTACAACTTACTTCGTCCCTGTCGTCAATGAGAACCTGCTTGTTTTCCAAAAACTGCTGTAGAGCGTCAAAATTGTTGTCGTTTACGAAACTAGAGAGAGACCGGAAGCACAGCGACACCATCGACTCTGTGCGATGCAGCGTCTATAAAAGAAAATAAACACGTCAATTAGAAAAAAACAACAACAAAAACAAAAACAAAAGAATATCCTAATCAAACAAACCAACATAAAAAAGAAAAAAAAAACAAACGACGAATACAGTCAAACTGCACGAACCGTCACTAAATATACTAGTTAGTATTAGATGCTATTATAGTAACAGAAACAAAAAAAAAACAGTCATCAAAAATCAAGTCACACGTCATTATAGCATGTGCTAAGTGTTATTAGCTAGCGATGTAAAAAATCATCGAGTGTTATGGTGTTATACAGCCGTCCACAACTAGAAAACACAATCCTATTAAAGTGTATTGTTGCGTTTGTTTTTAGAACATTTAATAACTGACGGTGTTTGAGTGTCTTCTGAGGCCAAAATGGAACCTGCTGCCCATAACGCCATCTGGTGTAGTGACTGAGAAGGTGGGCAAGTGGAGGTGATTTAAGGAACCTCTCCATGATGTTTCTGGAAGATGCAAAAACGATGACAACCGCCTAGGTTGATGCTCAGTTCCGGCGATGCTGTGTCTAGCTTGTTTCGGGTCCATAACTACATTGATAGATAAGTTAAAAACAACGTAAGAAACATAACGGTAATACCAGACATTTTATTACAAAAAGGCTAATACGGAAATATAGTGATAATAAATAATAGAAAGGTGACAATGTTAGAGGTGTGAATTCACTCAATTACACACACAGAATAAGTTTAAAGAAGAATATAAAAAGAACAAATAATAACACGAAGGAATCAGCAAATGGTTCTTTAACTATTGGTGTGTATAAGGATTACATGTATGGAGTTATATATTAATGATTTTCTGTATCTTATAGCTTATACGCATATCAAGTCAGCATAGTGGTCTAATGTAACTCCATTAACACACTGGACGTGCATTTATTTGTTACCTTACTCTACTTAAACTTACAAACAATCCAATTGATAAATATTTCCAAGAAGACTGATATTGAGCAATCTCGATGTCCTCGACTTTGTTTATACAAGTTGGTGTAAAAGCCATCACACTATTTTCTTAGCTAATAATTCTGGTTATAATCAGAGAGCGGAATTTAATCTACCTGCAATCGTCCATTTGTAGAAGCGTTGAGAGTGTTGTTTGTTTCTAGTATGGTTTCTAAATGAATGATGCGAACTTCACAGTAGAGGTGAATATAAAAGTTCTTTTACAAACATAGCCGCAAACAAAAACTAGTTATCACTTTTCACGAACAAAGAGCATAAATATAAACCGTTGATTATGTATACATATAGTACATATTCAAAGTATAAACTAAAGAAATAAACAATAAAAAAAACTAACAGCCAAAAATAATGCGTACTTCACAGTAGAGGTGAATATAAAAGTTTTTTTACAAACATAGCTACAAACAAAAACTAGTTATCACGAACAAAGAACATAAATATAAACCGTTGATTATGTATACATAAAATACATATTCAAAGTATAAACTAAAGAAATAAACAATAAAAAACTAAGTAAATTAAAAACTAAATTCACGATGGAAAAGAAGAGGATAACCAGCTGCCATTCTTGGATGTGCTGAGATACAGAACGTCACGGGTACATTTGGACATACAGTCTACCGTAAGAAGACACATACCGATCGGTACTTGAACGCCAAATCACACCACCATCCCCAACAGAAGAGAAGTGTTATTAACACTGTTCAACAGAGCCGAGAAGGTGTGCGACTCCAGCACCTTGGACGACGAACGGAAACACTTGGAGTGGGCCCTACGTCAGAATACACCAAGTCTGACATGCGGGGTGTCACACAAAGAAAACCGCAAGTCGCAGAGGAGCGGCAAGAGTCAAAGGGGTTCGCTTGCTTACCATACTTAAGTAAGGTATCAGAAAGAATCGGTAGATTACTGAAGAAATCGGGTATCACGGTAAGGTACAGAGCACCAGCAAAGGTAAAGGATCTTTTGCCTAACCCAAAGGATATCACACCACCCCTGAAGAACAAAGGGGTATACAAGATAACATGTGAGTGTGGAACATGTAGGACAGACAGGACGAAGTATCGAATGTCGAGTCAAGGAGCACAGTAGAGACACCCGGCTACGCAAGATTCAACAGTCCCCTGTTGCTCAACACTGCCACGAGTCGAGACACACAATGGATTTCGATGACGTGAAGATGTTGGCAAGGGTGGGTAATTATCATCGAAGGCTTATTAGAGAAGCCATCGAAATTTACAAACATCCTGACAGCATCAATCGCGAGGACGGCACTGACATTCGTAGGGTCTGGAAATCGATCCTAACGCGGTCAGGTGGAAAAGCACATATATAAGGGAGATTTCTTTGGTAGGTCTTCAGTATTCAGTTGACTGCGAAGAAGCGAGCAACATGGTTCACGAAACGTCAGCATTAACAAATCTTGACACACGGCATAACCCGGAAGCAGTTTATTTTCGAAATGATTCTGGCCGTGAAAACCTATGTACTTACTGCATTTTTAGAATTTCAATGATGACGCATTTCCGGAAAAATCGGTCATACTAACCAAATTTATATAGCGTCATAAATTAAAAAAAAAACATAAACGACAGTACCTATAGTACCTATGGCGTGGGTCACCCGCTATAGAACAAATTAACAAATTCGTAAATTCTAGATTAGGGGTTCATTGATATCAAAATTTCTAAAAGCAAATTATTAAACAATAGAAACACAATATTAGTTTAAAAGCATTCAATTATAGACAGAGAAAGTTTAACATATTATATTGTTCATAGACAGAGAATTTGTTCAGGTTTATATAGGTCAATATACATCAAATATAGCGTTTCATAATCATAATATAACAATCATTACAGATACTAAATTTTCCTTAAATGCATTACACAATATAAACATTATGTCAACAACATTCAATACTAACAATTGAAATAAGTAAATATTTGTTATTTAATATGTTTATAACTATTTATCATTCACACACTACACATCAACAGAGTAACACAATATGAACAATGATTCAGACACCACAAAGAGGAAGTCGATAATCTTATTTATTTGCGAACATCGATAAGTTCCATTATTTCTAGCAATCATCAAAACAAACAAATCCAAACATAACATGCTACTATCAATGTCACTTACTCTTAAACAAATTCCATTATTAGCACTTCTATTTAGTGCTAAATCATTGAAAAACCAGTCAATCTTTACGTGGGTGCTCATAATGCAACAACAGGATAGAAAATACAACTGAAGACTAAAAACCGATACATTTCGACCGGAAAATCTGCGTGGAAATAATATTTGATTGCTCACCGGATGCCAAACGTACATGCCACGATAAATTATGCTAAAATTAAGTATGTACTCTTCATCATAAAAAACAATACTTGACTTTTTAATAGACATTATAAATAGCTCATTTTAAAACTGTAAAAGAATGCATTGCTTGTGTACAGGACCGGCGGGAGGGCGCTAAAGGCTAGATTTTTCAATGCCAGTTTATACCATAAACTGAGTTCAAATATACAAAATCGGCATTAAAAACCCCAGTCAAAGAGATCTTACAAATAAGAGAGAAATGTATTTATATTAACAATCAATGATGATTAAACAATTATGATTTCCCCAAATTCAGATTTGTGCTGACTGTTTTAGTTGCTAAGCCTGGGCGCCCAGTAAGGATTTTTTTATCGCCGTGGATAAAAACTTGCACCATGTACACTGCCGCTCATGGAAGTTCGGACACGAGTAAACATATAGGAAATAATGATAAAAGCACTGATAACGTAGCAATAGGCACCTCTATTTCTATCAAATAGCGAACACATTCTTAACGTTGATTTCCAGTAACATACGACATCATTAAATGTGCTAATTTCAAATAATTTTTATATTTAATTATTATGCAACACTTATGCTGTTTTGTAACTGGTTGTTGGGAATTTTCTAGTTTCCTTTAAAAAGAATTAAATACGAAATAACAAATAGAGTCATAAATACAGCATCTCAGACACATGTTGCGACCCCATTTTTACCAGATTTTTGCATCAAATGCTCGGATTCGTATTCAAACTAGTCTGTGCCTGCAAGCTGTAGTTTGCACAAGATAACTCTGTCACGCGGAAGACATCATGCGACGCGGAAAGCCAACAAGCCAGGAACAGCGTTCTGTAATTATCGCTTTTCATCAGGAACGATTGTCAGTTCGTGAAAATACAAGAAATAAGTCAACGATAAGTGAGTCAACGGTAAGTGACACTCTTAACCAATATGAAGAAACATGGAATTTGGATGACGTGTTCGGCCGGGACTATCATGAATAATTTCCCAAGCGGATGAAGAACGATTAAAATTATTTTTTAAGCAAAAGAGAAAATTGACCGCACCTAAAATCACCTCTGAAGTCAATCGCGATCGTGAAAGACCAATTTTCGAAAGCACAGGGAAACGACGTCTCCAAGCGGAAAATCTGCATGGACACGTTGCCGTATGCTAACCATTGCTTGGTCGGGAAAATCGTCAGACACTACTGTTTCCAGTCTTCATTTGTCCAACTTCGATGTGTTCGTGCCCACTGAATTCGTTTCTGGAACACACCCATTCCTTACAAATAAATATACAGTACGGATTGAGGTACACAGAGGAAACAAAATTTTATTGTTATTTATTCCGCAGTAATGTGTCACGCCCGTTTAACGACTATACATAAGTAATGGGTTTTTATTATTATTTTGATGCACCATTATAACAAAAAGATGACTCATCTTTTAGAATTGTTGTACATAGATGTTCAAACTGATAAGTTTGTAAAAAACCTTTTTAAATAGCCGTGACGATCGTTACCAGCACAGCGATCTCTTGGTTTTGGTAAACTAAATTTAAAAATTCGCGAATTGACCCTAGTGTAAACTTTCTATTCAAATAAAGTTAATAAATAATCCTAGTTTTTATGTGAAATTTAGGCTAGCTACTATTATATTGATTGCATCATGTGTAGTAGCTAGAATAAGCATATAAATAAGCCAATAATCTTGTGAAAGACATTAATAACAATAATGGGAGTTAAAATCAAAGTACTAGAAGGTCACACAAAACATTTTCCTAATTATATGTAGATATTGTGACATCACAAGATGCCAACTTGGTATTTTTAATTTTCGAGATATATCAAAGTCTATGAAAAAGAAGTTCGAAATAACCTTTTTGTCAAAATTTTGTTGGTAGTTTTTCTAGCACAGCCTTGCTTTTTTAAACAGCAAAACTCCGAAGTTAAAACTACGCCATGGAATAAAAACTGAAATTTTCTGAACTTTTTTCGACAACAAAAGAAAAAAATCACGCGCCGGCCCTGCTTGCGTATATATATACCTATCTAATTAAACGATAAATTGTCATTTTATTGTCTGTTAAACAATACAATATTAACCAATAAAAGTTACGTCAACAATTAACAATTCAATTCAACAATAATTAGTGTACCAGACAAGAATAGAACATACGCTGTTTTATAAACACTATTTGACAATGTCACAAACGAATAATTGAAACAATTGCTTTAAACGAAAGAATTCAACACATGGAATAAAAACGACAACAAACGAATTGACCACAAATTAAATATACTTAATTAGTTAGCAATTATTTAATCGAGGCTACTTACAAGAGATATTGAGCTGATCTTCTTTCTGACATTTCTCTTCATCTTAACCGATCGCAGTGATCACTAGAGATTCAATAATTATGTATTTATTGGCGATTATTTTGAGCGGAAAATCTTTTAAAGACCTGTCATATTTGACGCCTATATCACTCTAAAAGATAAACACTATCGCAATTAACGAAATCCCAGTAATGCACGCGAATTGGGAGCTTATCTCAGATATAAAACTAAGATAATTCAGCATGCTGATAAAAGTATCAGAAGTTGATAAAAAATGATAACTATGATACGAATTTTGTCTATTTATACAAGCTCACCTATTAACACATGTTCGACACCCTGTATATCTGGGCGTACTACAAAAGAACTCATTCAAAGTAAAATGACAAATATGCTAGAAGAGCTGGACAAGGTCGAAATCGAAAAACTACTCAAAATAAAGACCGACTTCTTGTCCGTTCCTCTCTACGTCAGCGTACTGCCACAGCACGAGACCTCCTAAACGACCTAAGAGCACATGGAATACAAATTTGTGATCAAACTGTTAGAAACAGATTAAAAGAAGCGAGTTTGAAACCAAGAAGACCTGGATCACAGAGATTGGCAACTTCGTCACTGGACGCCTGTACTGTTTACAGACGAGTCCAGACTTCGTTTAACTCGTTGCGACGGTCGAGTACGTGTATATAGACGTCCTGGTGAACGCTACGCAGCCGCTATTATACAGGAAGTGGATAGATTTGGTCGTGGATCTGCGATGGTTTGGGCCAGTGCCGGCCTTACCTTTTGTACAAGTAATGAAGAAATTGTTTGTTACCTGTGGTAAAATTCAATAAATAGCGCCCCATTAAAATTTTTTAAGAGGCAGATCGACAGAGATATTTATTTTAAGAAACACTTTTATGATAACAACATAGTAAAAAACTAAAATTTACTACAAAATCAAACAGTTAAGAGTAAATGTTAGTCACCGGCCTCAAAAGTTCGACGAAACTGAGGCGCGAGAGAAGGGAACAAGCCGCGCCCACTGTACACTCCGCAGAAAATGCAAGCAACGCACTGATTAGATGAGGGGACGGGCGGTATCGTTCTTTGGCGGCGAAGATCAAAGGGGCCGTGCGGTGTCGACTGGCGCCGAACCGTTTCCTAATAATTTTGTGTATGTGACTATCGCATGTTCTGAAATGCTTTTCTTGTATATTTTAAATACATATATAATTCCACAAAACAATACAGTGGGACAAATTAATTAATTGCTTTATTATAACATTCCTATTTTACTAGTAACCATGGTTGAAAATTTTACCATTTGTATGTTGAAAAAAATTGTAGTTTTGTTAAAACAGACAGCTTTTCTTACATAAATCATTTATTGCTTTACATTTATTATTAGAATTAGTAACTAATTATCAGTTAGCTCCGAAGAAGCGAACAGCATGGTTCGCGAAGACAGTAATTATGAATTTTTACTCACGGCATAAACCGGTAACTATTTATCATCTAAATTTAAATGACTCTGGCCGTGAAAGCATTCGTACTCAGATACTTATTTAAATCCATTTAACGTTTTCTTTGTGCATCAATAATCTCGAATGTCTCGTTCGTACTTAGCAGAGATCGATACTTTCAGGTAAAACACACCTCATATAAAAATTCAAATTTTTATCGGGTGACGCAAGTAGGTGTTAGTAAATATAATATTCCTATTTTAATTCTAGATACAGTTGGATACTGCATTTTGAAATTTTACTCAAAATTATTATTGCTATGTATAGACTTGGTAGTATAGGTACTTCAATTTCAATTGTAGGTATAAGAAAAAATAGCGATTTCGATAAAACAGGCATCTTTATGTACATATATGTATAAGTCATTTATTATATATTATATAGATACATGTTCAAATATTTTACACCTTTATAAAAGTTTTTTGCCATATATGGTAATCCGGCACGCTTACACCTATAAGAGAGTATTGCCCAAATTAACTAGCGAAGTTAATTAGCGAAGAATTACACTACACGTATAATATCTACATATGCACTTGCCGCAGGTACTCTCGCAAGTTATTAGTTTTATTAGAACGCGGACCACATAAAGGCAGCTGATTTTTTAATTTGCCCATATTTCTAGCGTCTGTTCTACGTCTGTTGTACAACAAGTCGAACTAAAGCCAACCATCCTACATAGATTGTGATTGCCCTGAATGCATTGCCAAGCGACAAGTGTTTGGTATTAATATTATTTTCTAAATCTAAATACCAATATATTTGAAATTCTATGACGAAAAATAAATGACTGATTAAAAATTAAATTACTTGTATTTCCTTAGTAATAATTTATTTAAATCCTATTAATTATTTAGTAGTTGTAACATTGTAAGTAGGTATTGCGGTTGTTGATTATTCTTCGTTCCGTGTGTCGTACGGGGACTGCACTATAAACCCTCGCGGGAACATGCGCTCCTAATTTATAACTCGCTCTTTCCTGTCTGCGTAGAGTCCATCAGGACGGCAAAAAAATATTTCTCGTATTCGGTTTCTAGCCTATTTTGGTCAAAATTCAACAATTCATGTTGATCACATACACTTCCGCAAGAACATGCTGTCCTAATTTATAAGCGAGTCGTTGCTATCTACGTAAAATTTATATTTCGTATGGCTTTCGTTTGCCGGGCGCGGCGCCGCTACACCTCCCGTGTCAACATGCGATCAATATTTTTGTTAGGCCGAAATTGCTCAATATTTGTGATTCCCCTGGCTACGTATTCATGCTGCTGCTTCAGACTGTACCATTTGAATTTGATTGGTCGAAGAAAATGATGTGGTGTTTATCCAACAGATGGCTGCACCGTACGACTATAAAATATGTTATTCTCGTCTCATTCACATGTTCAAAAAAACAACGGTTAAATCATTACAACATTCATATTTTGTTGTCATTTTTTTTACACAAGTTCATGAAGGCTCAATACAAAATGTTGTAATATTGCTTTTTTGATGTTTGGTTCGGATTTGGAAAAAAAAATAACAAAAATTACCAATTATTGGCTTCTTTAGCAAGGGTAAAAAACAAAACAAAAACGCAAATGAAAAAAAGTGGCATTCGTACCCGGCGTAATACACCTTTATCTATAATTTAATGTATTACACGTGATTATTAACACACAATTAAGCTCAGGATGTTTGGTTTTATGTAGTGTTGTTTTGTAGTAGGCTACTACCTCTAGTGATTCCTCTTAAGATCTACAATGTGACATGACTGACTTTCGAATTTTAGTACAGTTAAATTAGACGAAAGGTGGCCTATGAAGAAAAAGAATCCAATACTATTACTCGTGACAGTAGCAAATTTTCTATGCCACGCTATTACCCTTTTGCTATCCGGTGCGGAAAGTGTTGAGTTTCAATATTCTATGGTGTCCGCAAATGTTATTAAGGCCTTGAACCCCTAAAAGTAACGTGCGCGTTCCCAGATTTCCGCGATTTACCGCAAAACGATCACAATTTTGCATTTTTATTAATCCTTATAAAATTCTGCACAATAAAGGTATTTTCTACATTTGCTAAATGAATTGTATCTTAAATTGCAAGTGCCCCAATATAGGAGTTTGCAGTTTAAGAACCAAACTACAGTGAGCGCATTAAGTATGTAACATGACAAAATCACGTCGATTTTTAATTATCATAATATACATATTTACATCAAATTTAATTTCCGATCTTTAATTGTTTATTACTTTTGACGTCATCGACACGGCAACCCCATATTTTTCTGCACTGGTATTTATAGATGTCTTAATTTGTTTTGAAGGTAATTCACAAAATTTTCGAGAAAAAGTGACTTAGGGTAATATTGATAACTTCTGCTTGTTTATGGAAAGAATAGGCGTTTTCGATTGAATTCTTTTATGGAGCCGTACGTACGTAAAGGATTGCTGTAAATGCTTCAAGAACATTTGGGAACAAACATTTGGGATTGCAGGTAAAAGTGCAAAGATTAAGGTTTACTATGAGACCATTTTGAGGTTTCTAGGATAATCATTTCAGCTGGTATAATTTGTATAAATTACCAAAATACATATTGTGTTTTGACATTTTGACCCCACCTTCTTCGAAAACCTTGCGCGATAGAAAATTTTGGAGTCCAGATTCGTTTTCAGGGCAGTTAATTCTACCAAAAACGCAATTTAATATTCAATTCACAAAAGCTTAACTACCTCTAAAGTCATCAATATTTTAAAATTTTTAATTGACTTTATCTCGAAAATTTTCTTATGTACTTAAAGCTTTTTATTTAAAATATTTCCGGTACCATTTAGACAATTAAATGATGTACCAAAATCAGTGAGAAAAAAATGGGAGTGCAAAATTTGAGAAACAATACAATAGTTCGGGAGCTAAGATCACGAAATCGTGACCGTTTTGTGGTAAATGCGATTGCGAAGATCCGCGAACGTGCAGGTGAAGGATGAGTTAGGGGTGGATTACAGGCTCAAATCCAATTTCCGGGCGCCATAGGTTATAGGTATTGAAATCCAACATTTTTTCCTCTTCTTTTTGCTAATTTAAATGTAGTGTTTAGGAACTCGGTAAAAATCACGAATTTTCTGCTCTTCCTCATCTTAGTAAGGATTTCGTCGATGAAAAGGCACAAAAAGTTAGTTTCTGACATTAATAAAAGTAGTTTCAAATTATGTTTGTAGTGTTGTAATGATAATACGCTTTTTCAGTTGACATAATCGCTGATTTATTTTTTCTTTGTACTTTTTAACTCTGTTTTAACGTCATGCAAAAGAGCATCATTTTAGATCAGGTCGATATTGTTATTTACTGAATTCATTGTTGAAACCCTTGGAAAGTCAAAAAACAACGGGAAATAAACACACGCAAGTCACTTCACACTGCTAAGCGGTACGCGGGGCAAACTAGAGAATGTCCAGCCACACAGCTGGCAGGCTAAAATCGATATCAGCTGGCAGGCTAAAATCGATATCTATCCCCACCACCCAGCCGCCGTCTGAGTCGACCGCGCTATAGGCGTTGCGACTTGCGGGGCAATGTGCGAGATGCCCCGGCTCGCAACTTTCGAAGTTGACGCTGGCTCTGACGAGGTATTAGCTATTGTCAGTATTGTTACTTCTAAAAACATACGTTTGCTTACTTAAAAACATACAAAACTTACTATTTGTTATCAAACTTATCAGAAAACCATACAAATTAGATATTATAATGAATGTATCTATTAGAAGAAATTCATCAGAGGGGGCAGTGCCCCACGGCCCCCCCCCCCTGATGTAATTGTAATATTAAAATATATTCACTAAATGTAAATAAATTCTCTAAATTTAATTTAAATTTACATTTAGGACGAGCATTATTTTGTATGAAGGACAATGGAAATTTTATATCTGTATTTACTTTACAGCAGTTAATGTTCAATTATCGTTCATGACATCTAATACACGCTTGACAACCAAAATAATTTAAATTATAGCAATATATACAGGTGTCCCACGTTTCTTCCGCAAAACCAATTTTCTTCAGAAAGTAAATTACTTTTTCAATTCATTAAAAAGTTACAGCCGTTTGAATTATTAACAATATCTTATTTTAAACAGCTCCAACTTCAGAAGGAACAGAGAAAACCAATAAGACCATATGAAACATATTACTTTCTACTTTCTAGAAAAAAAAACAAAACATTATGCTATTTTCTTTTGTTCATTTGTTAAGACAAATTATTAAAAGTTTACTTATAATTAATAATTTTGTATTGTTGGAATATGTATTTATTGTGTTTCATTTTTGGTTTTGCATTGTTTGATAACTAATTAATTTTTTATTTCTTTTTTGTTAATATTTCAAAGACCTCTACAGAAGTTTTATTGTAATATAGTTCCAGTTCAATAAGCACACATTTTTCATTTACTATATATTAGCTGGAACATTATTGGAAATTTTATTTCTTAATTTGTTTTCTAAATAAATTAAGAGGCGTGCATTAACAACGATAATAAGGTAAAAGTAACATTTTGACTTATGAATTGTTTACTGTAAGGTTAGCTAAAATGCATATACATTAAAAATGAAGGTCTTTTTAATTTCCAAACAATATAAACTATAACTGAAAATGTTTAACGGCATACTTTGTCAAAGTAATATTATAAGTTAATAATATGGAAACATACAGGCGGGATGTAAATTTTAAATATATCAAAAATTACAGCCACAACCTGGATTTGAACCAAGGCCCTTTGCGTCGCTAGCACAATGTCAATAGCTCAGATGGGAGAGCATTGTGCTAGCGACGCAAAGGTCCCTGGTTCAAATCGTCAAGTTGTTGGTTTCTCTTACGTATACCTTTTATGGCATATGATTGTGAGTAATTAATATGCAATAAAAGCTATACGTAAGAGAAACCAACAACTTTTCTTTCTGAAGCGTCTCCTTTTGGGAAATTATATACTCGTTACCAACACAATTTATACTCATCCCAGGTCAAATTTGATGAAATAATTTTTATGTTGTATAAATGTTCTTTTAGATGGTCGTATATTTTAGTTTATTTTTTTTTAAATAATAATTATAACATATTTACATTCCATGAAAATTCGTCGAAAATTTTTCGTCTTAAATTTCCAAACATTTTTGTAAATTAGTGATATACATAATTGTCATTTTTTTCAGTTGTCAGATATTTGAAACATATTGCTGTAAAGTAAATACAAAATAATAATATAAAAAAATAGTAATGATACATTCATGCTATACAAAATACATACTCCTTTCTGTTTATTAAGTTAAACACTGCAAAATATCGTTGAAGCTAAATATCTCGAAAGCACCAGTAAATCACAATTAACAAATTACCATAAAGACAAATTTAAAGCAATTCAATTTTAATTTATTTCTATTTTGTGAATAAATGTTAATACATATGTCAGTTCTGAAATAACCTGAAAAGTAAAAATATTGACAACAACAAATTGATTTTTGTATTTATTAACACAAAAAAAAGCTATTAGATGCAATAAGGTTGTATGTATAATTTGTAATGTCTTGAAATGAGATCTTCATTTCATGTAATCGAAAACTTTTATGTTTATTAATATAAAATTAACGTCATATTTAATAAAAACACAATTACATTGCAATGTATGAATTACATTAATTAATTACACATTAAGCTAATAAATAGAAACATATAAATCATTATAAACCAATTCAAAGCATTCGAACAAGGTTTCGCAAATAATAAATTTCCGATATACGAGTTGAAGCGTAAACGGACAATTTTTTGCACTTAGCGGCCGAGCGGTGGACCAGAATAACAAAAAACTTGTACTTGGATGTATCATCGACACACTGCTAAAATATTTATAGAACTTACTTAATTCCATGAGTGTACGTAAAGGATTGCTGTAAATGCTTCAAGAACATTTTGGAACAAACATTTGGGATTGCAGGTAACAGTGCAAAGATTAAGGTTTACTATGAGACCATTTTGAGGTTTCTAGGATATCATTTCAGCTGGTATAAATTTGGATAAACCAAAATAGTGTGTTTTGACACTTTGACCCCATCTTCTTCGAAAACGTTGAGCGATAGAACATTTTGGAGTCCAGATTCGTTTTCAGGGCAGTTAATGCTACCAAAAACGCAATTTAATATTCAATTCACAAAAGCTTAACTATCTCAAAAGTCATCAATATTTTAAAATTTTTAATTGACTTTATCTCGAAAATTTTCTTATGTACTTAAAGCTTTTTATTTAAAATATTCCCGGTACCATTTAGGCAATTAAATGATGTACCAAAATCAGTGAGAAAAAAATGGGAGTGCAAAATTTGAGAAACAATATCATTGTTCGGGAGCTAAGATCACGAAATCGTGACCGTTTTGCGGTAAATGCGATTGCGAAGATCCGCAAACGTGCACGTGAAGGATGAGTTAGGGGTGGATTCCAGGCTCTAATAAAATTTCCGGGCGCCATAGGTATTGAAATCCAACACTTTTTCCTCTTCTTTTTGCTAATTTAAATGAACTATTTAGGAACTGGCCAAAAATCTCGAATTTTCTGCTCTTGCTCATCTTAGTAAAGAATACGCCGATAAAAACGCACGAAAAGTTAGTTTCGGACATTAATAAAAGTATGTAGTTTCAAATTATGTTTGTAGTGTTGTTGTGTGTATTTTCAGTTGAAATCAGCGCTGATTTATTTTTTCTTTGTACTGATAATGAACAAACTTTAATTAGTAATTTTGAAAGGGGCGCCCGGAAATACTCCGCCCGAGGGCGCCGAGGAGACTAAGGCCGGCACTGGATGAGGTACTAACACTAAAGATATATTTATTTGAACCAAAATATGATTTCTTTGGCGGCTCATGACGAAAAAAATTGTTTTGTGTCACACCCGTCACAGCAGAAGGAACCTCCGGTAAAACAGACCGGAATAAAAATAAAAATCTTCGAAAAAGAAAGCCAAATCCAAGCATTAACAGCACATGTTGCTTTTTTGTTGCTAATAAGAAAAATTAAATAAAAATAAAAATGTCAAGCTTGGACAAACCTGGCTCTTCTGTTTTCTGGCGTGCCTGAACATCCTTTTGGCGAAGATGAAGTTCAGAGTCTCACTGCTGGCACTCAAGAAGTGCAAATTGTTATTGGCACTGGTACGCTGTTTGCAAACTTCCTCCATCTTTTAAACAAGCGAAGAACGCGGCACGAGTATGTCATAAAACAATTCCAGAGACCGAATTATTAGCAAATATTTGACACCGAAACTGGGTAGTGCAAGAGACCACAAACCGAACAAATACATGCACCGAACAGATTATAGGTACCGAAGAGACAACAATGTAAAACGTATTTATCATTATGCGTATCGATAGCACCTGTTTTTTGTTTTTCTTTTGTTCAAACGATGCAACGATAATTATTTAATTTATAGTTTGGGAGACCATTTGAAACGTGTTAGACGTCAACAGCGTTAGAAGTACAACTGATGTCGTATTATAAGCGATGCGATACTCAAATGTTGGTACGCTGCAAAACGCGTATTAGGAATGCGTGGCTTAAATAGTTTGAAAAGCCATTAAGCCAATAGTTGATCGTTAAAAACGTCATTGCAGTGTTTCTCAACATGTTTTGGTCAGTTGTTTGGCTGGGAAATATACATACAAATTTTAGGTTGCCTTCACAAGCATTTTGGAGGATGTACAGATAGAAAAGATTTATTTTTTTTAAGAAATATGTTCTTTTGATTATTATTTTGGATCAAAACATATTTCTTTGACGCCAACAATATTTATTTCATTGAATACTCGAATTCATCGTTGTTAAAGTTATTATACAAATCAGCAAATACTTCATTAACTACATTGTGCAACAAAAAATTTCCTCCCGAGAAATTTTAGCTAATAACTCTGAACATTTCCACAAAGGCGTCTTTCTAGGTTAGCTCGAATAAGCGAGACATTTGTTAATGTATTTTTAATTTTATTCATTATTTAGTCCATTCACATGGTGTTTTGGCCAGGAAAAAAATATAGAAGTTTTTTTTTTCTATCATTATACATATATATACAGGGTCCTGCAGCTCAGCTCCCGTCTTCTGTAGCTCAGTTACTAATTAAGCTAAGAATTTGACATTTTGCAAGCTTACCCTGTACTTCAAGGTACATTTCAAGAAATTATTTTTGATTATACAGGCTATCCCAAAAATGTGCACCGCCAACGTGATATATTTTTTTAAATTGCATGCTATATATTTTTTTACACATTTGGAACCCTGTTATGGTTGCCTACATACCACCAAAATTTTATTGAATTCGGTTGAGTGCCTGCAGCGCAAACAAAAATTGATTTTGCATCGTTGGCTTTAAAAATCAATAAAAACCACAAATTGCACCTTGTTAATACAATTTTGCGACGTCCTTTAAGTTAGATCTAGTAGTCTCGTTAACCAAGTGTCATTGATCCAAATTATACAGGATGACCAAAATCTAGTGTCAAACTTGTCAAACTTCAAAGCGTGTTATTGTTCTTATTTTAAATTGGAACCCATACATTTTTTTAGGTGAAACGATGGAGATTAAAAAATAAACATTGTTTCTAAATACAACCCCCATCACAATTCCCAATATTTTAAAAGTTATTCGCCAAAAAATCATTTTTCAACGTTTCCAACGGCAATTGTAGGTAATAAATGTCGTACGTGGCGTTGAAAAACAATTTATTTCATAAAATATAACGCAGAGAAATATTTTAGATTTGAGTGCACTTAATTAAGTAGTTGTTCAATTGCCAAATTTACTTAAAAATTTACCTATAGCGGTAAGGGTGGAAATGTGGCTGCAACATGATGGAGCTCCAGCACATTACTCGTTACATGTCAGGCACCAGCTCAACGAAATCTTCCCAAATCGGTGGATTGGAAGAGGAGGACCAGTTGCGTGGCCTCCTCGATCACCGGACTTAACGAAACTGGATTTCTTCCTGTGGAGCTACGTTAAGGACATCGTTTATGCTGAACCTCCAACAACACCAGAAAACATGCAAGAAAGATGCATGTCTAACTATTACGCCCGACCTATTAAGAGCAGTGGCGAGGTCATTTCATACTCGTCTTCGTTTGTGCCTCGAAGAGCACGGAAGACATTTCCAACAACTACTTAATTAAGTACACTCAAATCTAAAATACTTCTCTGTGTTATATTTTATGAAATAAATTGTTTTTCAACGCCACGTACGATATTTATTACCTACAATTGCCGTTGGAAACGTTGAAAAATAAGGTTTTGGCGAATAACTTTTAAAATATTGGGAATTGTGATGGGGTTGTATTTAGAAACAATGTCTATTTTTTAATTCTGCATCGTTTTACCTAAAGACATGCATGGGTTCCAATTTAAAATAAGAACAATAACACGCTTTGAAGTTTGACAAGTTTGACACTAGATTTTTGTCATCCTGTATAATTTTGATCAATGACACTTGGTTAACGAGAACTACTAGATCTAAATTAATAAGAACGTCGCAAAATTTTATTAACGAGGTGCAATTTGTGGTTTTATTGATTTTTAAAGCCAACGATGCAAAATCAATTTTTTATTGTTTTTATTTTTTTGCGCTGCAGTCACTCAACCGATTTCAATAAAATTTTGGTGGTATGTAGGCAACCATAACAGGCTTCCAAATGTGTAAAAAAATATACAGCATGCAATTTAAAAAAATATATCACGTTGGCGTTGCACATTTTTGGGACACCCTGTATAATCAAAAATAATTTCTTGAAATGTACCTTGAAGTACAGGGTAAGCTTGCAAAATGTCAAACTCTTAGCTTAATTAGTAACTGAGCTACAGAAGACGGGAGCTGAGCTGCAGGACCCTGTATATTAGTAATCCGAATTCCTTTCGGTCCCAATTAGTTAAATGAATAATAAATAAATCATAAATAAGTCATAAATAAATAATAAATAAATCCTTTAGATATCCCTTCGATATCTCTTCGATATCCCTTCGATATCTCTTCGATATCTCTTCGATATCCCTTCGATATCTCTTCGATATCCCTTAGATATCTCTTCGATATCCTTCGATTTTTACTTTTTGACATTCCTATAGTTTAAGAAGAGCGGGATCGAATGGTGTTGGTTTTATTAAGAATGAACTTCTATCAAATACGCGTAGTTTCTAGTATTTAGCTGCAATATTTGATAATCCGAACAAATTGATAATCCGAATCACCTTCGGTCGCAATTAGTTCGGATTATCGACGCTCTACTGTATATCAACCCAATTTCGCGGCTACACGGTTTGGCCAAAATAAGTGATTAAGATGTACAATTTGTAGGGAAATTAATGTAGTTTTAGCACAATCAGCCTTTTTAACTAACTTAAAAACTGGGTTTTACATAAAGTAGCAAAATTTTCCTTTCTACCAAACAAATATTTCAAGAAAATTCATTTTTATCCGTAAAGACATTTCTTTGCCTCTATTTTAGTAGTTTTTTAAACAACACTATCAGCGCCATCTGTAGGTGTGGCATATAAACAAAAACGTGACAAATGCTTACTACAGCTTAGATCAATATCAAATTTGACTGTTCTACAAGATATGGAACTAAAATTTCAACAATAATTGACTGATATGTCAGTTTACACAGTTTAAATATGAACTATGTAGGTACTTAGGTGTGTTGTTTTAAAGTTATAAAGTACCTATTATAAAATAGAACACATCAAACATAATACAATAATAGTTAGAGTAAACATAATTAAATTAGCATATTTTAAACTTAGACATGCACACAAACTAAATAAACAAATTAACACAGCATTTAAACAATTTACAAGTCATTATGACGTGATTACAGTTGAAGATATAGCTTATAAAAACGATTACAACAGAGTATATCAACAATAGTTTTCTGAATAATAAAACATTTCTACCTGCACATTTTTCGTGGCTGTCCTCAAAAAATCGTAATACGGCAAAAGAGAACCATAACTCCTCGGTGGCCCAAGTAACAAAGGAAAATTTTCACGATATTTGGCACTATTACTTCTTACAGACATCTCAATATGTTGAAGTTCAATCAAAATTCATAAAGCGTTGAAAAACCATGCTCAAAGTTGCAAGAAAACGGTGTCAAGCGACACAATGGAGACACAATACGCACGATTTGTTTGTTTTTAAAAAATCCCGACAACCAGTGGAATGTTTTTGTTAGATAAACCAAGAAAAGTGGAAAAAATGAACTCAATTCAACACTACTGTATTATGTAGTTCGATTGCGATATCTGCACTTTGTAATCAATCGATGATTGGATGTTTACATACGCATGCTGGCGAGATTACAAACCGTTCTAGTCTTACAATATAAAAAGTTTAAATACCTCCGAGTGTGCATCCCATTTCTCTTTGATATCTTTCCATGATATTCCTGAAAGACTCCGATATCTCGCGTTTGGTGCAGAAAACCTTCTATTGAAAAAATTAGACATTTTTCTCGAACATACCGACGAAAACTAAACACAATTCGCACCTAATCCACCGATAAAAGGTATCGCAAACAAAAAATGATACACAACGTTGTGAATTTTGCCGCAACACACCGATTTACAAATTTCTAGGTTATGAAACACCCTAACTTACCTAACACGCCGCTATGTCACCCCAAAACGAACGGGAAAAGCTGCAGTAATATCCCTGGACACCTGTGCGAAGCGCTGAAGCACGTTACATTTTAAAATGTATCACTCCAAAAATAAATTTCACGCCGACCGACCTTTGCCATTATTTGGCTGGCGTTTGCACTTTTTTTAATAGAACGTCGCGGGTTTTATTGTTGTTGCACTCTGCATTCGCACCACTATGCGTTTTTAATGTCTGCGGTTAGTTTCTTTGCCCATTGTTTCGTAGAGAATTGTGTGGAAGTGCATACCAAAACAGAGCAAAACAATTTTGACAGGTCGATAGCAGGCAACTCAGTACGCGTGCCATATGATCGGGCGCTGTCGGTATTGTAGGGATTTCGGGCCAAGTGTGTTGGGTTGTCTACGCTCTAGGATGGAAATTTATATTTTTTTGTTGTATGAAGTGATACAAAACCGGTTAATTGTAAAAAAGGTGCTCATTTTTATTACCGATGATCATTAATTAACCATCTCTCGTTTCGATAGTATTGACTCCTCCGTTTGAAGGCCCGTAACTCTAAAACTGAACAGAAAAAAATAAATAAAGTGTGTCGTACTTCTGAATCATTTCTACGTTAGTTGAATGACTGTCAAAATTACTTTCCTCTCGGTTCAAGTTGCATTTAGAGTCTCTTCTATAGATTGACGTTTTTGTTTTCGTCAGTTTTTATGTAATAAAGGTTGCGAACAACATTTTGATGGAAACCGATATCTCAGGAACGAATGTTAGCAGAACAACGCAGTTATCATGCAAATAATCCTCATTTACTGCGATACATATCCCTTGAATTTAATAACATTCCGACTATTTGTTAATTTTTAAGACCGAAATAAACATGAACGATATTTTGCGCAGTTCGGCTTCCCTCGCTTGTGGGTTTTGGTGCGAGGCAGTCGAACGAGATGCGAAGTTTTGACGCGATCAGTGAATCAATTTGAATCCGTGTTTGTAAAATATTGTTGGGTATAATTAATTGTACATCTAAATTCATTATTTATATTTAACTCGCACTAATATTCGTACTAATAGTAAATAATCTCCACTGTCCTTAAGAATTATAATGCAATTCTTTTTCTACAGTCGCATTAAATAAAATATGACGATTGATTACTTGCATATCCCAATATCCTGCTAATATTCGTTACCGAGATATGAGGCCGCTATTTGCAAAACTTCCTCTTTGCTACTTGGTTTACTTTTCAGGAGCAACATAAAACGTTTCAGCGAACATGAAAATTATTTTTTCGTATTATTTTATTTTGGTTGTTGTAGTTTACCAGGCATTTATAATAAATTGAATGATTGTAAACCTGAAAATATCACAGATTTTGAGAACAAAATAAGAGTTTGGTGCAAAGAGAGAGTTTTGCAAATAATAAAAATAAATCATTAAAGAAAGTTGTTGAATTTTTGTAATTTGTATTTTAAAAAATGATTTTCAAATAAATAAAACTTAAAAAAACTTTAAAAAAACCTCTTATTTATATGCCAACGAAACTATGAAAAAGCAATGAACGGATTAAATGTCATTTTCGTTGTAACGCAAGTCTTGATCCTCTTCATGCAATATGTTTTTGTAGAAGGCGAGTTCTGGTAATTGTCGCCAATTGTCACCATAATGATTAACCAACAAACCAATAATAGATTTTTTGTCGCCTTTAAGCTCTTTGCCTAGTAGTATCTCGCATGGTTGAATAAAGGAAACTTGAACATTTTTTTTTACAAATTCCTTTAGCTATTCCAACGTTACTGGCGTAATTAATCTCGCCCTGTATTAAAACGGTATCCTCTTTTTTTGTCAAAAATGAAACGTTTTGCCTGGCTAAATTTGAAATGCCAGGCTCCCGGAAGCTTTACATTTTTCCTTGCTTCATTCTTCCAGTCATCTACCTTCCAGTCAATGCCAATTCTTCTGACTGTGGCGTGTCTACTTATGATGTCATCATAGTGGCGGGATTGTACAATACAGGAGTTTTTTTTAATTTCTCTCTCTATAACCCAAAGACTCGATCAGGAGGGATAAAGGAATGTCCTACGATTGGAAATGTGATCTCAATTTTTTTAATGTTTGGTGGTGATTCATTAAGAAGCCAGTACGCTAACATTATCATCATTGCAGTGTTTTTATTTTGACCACCGCAGCCGTCGGCGAAGAAGTTAATTCTTGTGACGGAAGTAGGAATTACTTTTGTATCCTATAGATACAAAAGTAATTCCTACTTTCATTAATTTAGTATGACCTAAAATTTTCTACTTTTTAAAACATACCTGAGCCTTTTTTTTAGCATTCCTAGAGTAGTTTTCTGGTTGTCGCTCTTTCTTGCGTCCTTTTCCTTTCGGACAGGGTAAAATTTCACATTGAGTATTTATCTCATCCATGCTAACAAATCGCAACAACAAAACTGCCGTTAAAAAATCACAACGCACTAGAACATTGATGTTTAGACTGAAACGAATTTATTTTCCTGCGTGAAACCAAAAAAAAACCACCTGTTTGCTCTGTGAACACTAGAGCACCAAGTTATTGGATGAGCTGTAGACAGCCAGTTTTGCAGATGAACGTTCAAAGCAAACAGAGAGGTTTGCAAATAACTTACACTTTAGCATCAAACTTTAGGTAATAAATACGTTGTACCTAAAAATTCTGACAAAAGCAACCGATTCCTCATTAAATAATTATGTAACATTGCAAAAAAAACGAATTGTTGAAATTTTAGCGATTAGAGACTTTTGCAAATAAGCGCCTCTTATCCGCTTCCATGAAAATCTTGTACGCAACCTTTATTACACAAAAACTGAAGAAAACAGAAACGCCAATCTATAGAAGAGGCAGTAAGGGCGATTCTCTCGTAGGTTTGAACTTTTCCGAAGTGAATAAAACACGTATTATATGAAATAATTTTATTGGAATCATCACAGTTTACACTAAAATAAATAATACATAACATCTATATTATTGCAGAAATAATAATAATCTAATATTATAATAATATACATCGTTACTATTTACAATATTTACATATACAGTACAAACAAACTTATTTTTGTAGCTAAATTTCGTTAGGCCAAAATTGAATCTATTGTAAAATCGGTCATTTTCCGTTTTTCCGGTGTTATCTTTACTTCTTGGTGCTCAACTTGATGAACAGGAATTGGAAAAAACGAAGGCCGAAAAGAAAACGGCGAATAACACGACATATCGTTAAAATAAACAGGATAATAATTGTACAAACTAAGAGACGGTATGAACGAATATTGTGGTACGTTATTATATTTTTGGACAGGTTCGGATATATTTTGCGCAGGTTCAGGAGTCATGATATCTATTTCATGGTCAGACGTAGATGACGTGTCAGATTCTACAAGGGAACAATCAGAAATTGAAGTTTCAGGCCTCTTAGGTCGCTTAGCAACTTCTTCTAAAATTTCAGACTGACGCGCAGTCCTTTTCCTGCATCTTGCCTGACCGTCTTGCCTAAACGCTTTAGCGAAAGGATTATGCACGATTTTCAAGGCTATTACGTCAGGATTCTGAAACAAACAAAGAAAATAATGTTTAGTGACAAATTACAAACATAACCCTATTTTAATTGACGTTTGGTACGATCGGTAAAGTAGTTATTGCCCAACCGCGTATAAATTTTATCGAGTGACAAGAAAATAATCAATAATTAAAAACATAACCCTATTTTATTTGACGTTTGGTGCGATCGGTAAAACAGTATTCGCATAACCGCGTCAAAATTGTATCTGTCATTTCGGCGATTCATTTTGATGTTTTTCGTGTATCTTGCGGAAAGTTGGGCGGGTTTTGCCCTCCCATATCGACTGTGTGTGCCGAAATACCAACAGATGTCTTCCGCATTATCAGGGGCAGTGGTGCCAAACTGTCGGACAAGCAATTAACAGTAATAAGGCGGCAAGTCAGTGAGTTAAAACTGAGGCGCCATCTATTTCGCCGAAAGGATATCGTGTTACATTTTTTACTCATCTTGTGTTATACAGTCATACAGTTTGGGAATTTATTATTTATACATTTAATAGTTTTAATAAATATTGGGATATCGGCAACGATAGATTTTTTGTATAAATATTATAACAAATTTATAAATACATACTTAAATACGATAAATACTAAAGAAACTATAAAAATGTTAAACTAAGTGAACACTTGAACTTTTTAAACAATTTTTTTTTCATTTTGGCCAACGTTATTATGGGTAAACTTTTCGATGACATTATCCCAAAATTACCGTTTAAATTTTTATTAATTTGACATTATTTGTGCTTTGCCTGAGGACCAAATTATAAATATATTAAATTGTCTTAATAGTTTTAATCAAAATCTTCAATTTACTGTTGAAAAACAAAACAGTTTTAGGGTTTCGTTTTTGGATATTAATATTATTAGGACAGATGAAAATATTTTGCTTTAAGATTGGTTTAGAAGTTACAAATTCTGGTAGATATGTATATAATTTTTTTCTCATATGAATGATTATACAGTGCTTCCCAAAGGTAACGGATAAATTCTATAAAATCTTAAATTAAAAATATTTGAGAAAAATGCTCAGACACGTCGATTTTTACTTTTAACTTACATATACCAACATACACTTTTCAGCCCCCACCCCTTCACCCCTAAGGGGTGGTAACCACAACTTTAAAAATTCAAATAGCAAAGTACCCCTTGCGATACCTCAATTGATAGACTTTTTTAATCTGAATACAAAGAAAAAAAAATTATCTAAATCGGTTGATAAATAACGGCGATATTTATCAAAATTTATTTATACACGAAATTGAGGAATAACAAAATTTAATTAACTAATCCTTAATTAATTGTCAAAGTGCTGCGCGTTAACGACGTGAGAATGCCCTAATCTATCCCCAAACGCTTGTTGAACATTTTCTAAAATTTTATTTCGAGTTTTCGAACATTCCTGGAGTCATTAAGTGAATTACTGCAGGAATTCTTTCCTTTAACGCCTCAATATTTACAGGTCTATTAAAATAAACTTTACTTTTTAAATAGCCCCAAAGAAAATAATCTAGTGGGGTTAAATCTGGCGATCTTGCTGGCCATTCAATATGCCTTCATCTACCAATCCATTAGGAAATTTGAAAATATTTGGATTAGGAAATACTTGATCAAGGTATTCTCGAACTTGTCGCGCATAATGTGGAGGCGCACCGTCTTGCTGTAACCAAATTCTGTCCTTGTGTCTATCAGGATCTTCTGCGTTGGGAAACAACACCGCTAAAGTAGGTAGTAGTTCATTTCGTAGAAAGTTCAGATAACGTTCACCATTCAGTGTTCCGTCGAAAAATTTGGTCCAATAATTCTAGACCCCACCACACCAGCCCACACATTAAGGTTTTGAGGATATTGTGTGTTCGCTTCCACCATCCAATGCGGATTTTGACGAGCCCAGTAACGGCAATTTTGTTTATTGGCGGTGCCATTCAGACAAAATGTTGCCTCAACAGAAAAAAAACGATGTTTCTAATTAAGCAAGGATTTTCATTAGAGAGTTCCATCATTGTCTCACAAAACTGCACTCGTCGATCAAAGTCATCATCGGACAATTTTTGCACCAAGTGCACTTCATACGGGTGAAATTTGTGTTTTCGAAATAATCTGGACACTGTGCTTTTTGACGCACTAACTTGTTAAGCGACCTCCGCAAGGGTTGAATGATTTTCTTGCACCATTAAAATAGCATCCAATTGTCGGTTTTCAATTAAGGCCAATGGACGTCCTGCCTTAGGCTTATCCCGTACATGACCGAGATCGCGAAATTTGTTTTCGATTCGACTTACTGTAGATTCCGATATTGGCGGACGGTCCGGGTGCGTTTCATTGAACAAAACACGAACTTCGTCATGCGTCCGGCTTCTATCTCCAAACCCAATCATTAAAACTTCGATTCTTTCGGTTTCTGTAAATCTCATTTTGCTACTATTTCTTCAATGACGAAAAATCTGAATTGTGTTTGACATAAGTAAAAACAAGTTGCAATTGTTTGAACGATATTGTTATGCCCGCTTCAACATCGCTTACTCGAATATTGACGTTCTTCTTTGAATACATTTTGGTAAATATCGCGGTTATTTTTCAACTGATTTTGATAATCTTTTTTTCGTTGTATTCAGAATAGAAAAATCTATCAATTGAGGTATCGCAAAGGGGTACTTTGCTATTTGAATTTTTAAAGTTGGGGTTGCCACCCCTTAGGGGCGAAGGGGTGGGGGGCTGAAAAGTGTATGTCAGGATAGTAATTTGAAAATAAAAATCGACGTGTCAGAGCATTTTTCTGAAATATTTTTATTTAAGGTTTTATTGAATTTATCCGTTACTTTTGGGGAGCACTGTATATTTTGTTTAAACAAGTATGTTTTGATCAAAAGTACAAAAATTTAAAGGAATATGTGATAATGTGAAAAACAATCTGTATAAAAAACTATAATTTTTGTGTTAAATTTGTCGTTTTGCATCTTTTGCAAAGACGACCTCCCCCCCCCCCCTTGAGATTTTTCTGTATCCGCCACTGGTATTCCTACATAGTAAATTTCTACGTATTGTCTAATATAACACCTAGACATTTAAGCTTGTCAACCATCTCGACAATTCTGTTATCAATGACCATTTCTAGAGTAGTGTTTACCCAATTTCTATTTCCAATTATCATAGAATCATAGAGAAGAGATATAAATAAGTTAAATACTTACTTGATAAGCTGTCACTGCTACAAACTTCGTTATAGGAAGCAACACTCTTCTCGTTTCTGATCCAAATGCTGTATGCTTGGCCACAGTAACAACCACAACGTATTGATGCATGCTATTCAAGCACAACAGACCAGAATTTCGCGAAGTCCTCGCCTCAGGTGAATTCGTCAATCTCACTTTGTCGAACTGAATACTTTTGGCTTGCAATTCTGCACCACTCTGCCCACTTCTCTCGTGAATATAGTGCATATTTTGGACATTGGCATCAGCTGAACCAGCTTCCTTCCAACCACCTTGAGCTTGATATTTGTAACGGTGACCAGCAGCTAATTCAATAGAAAGCCATACATCGTATCTTGCTGTCGGTTCTAATTCTTGTAGCTGTATTTCAACGACCGGGAACATTTTTCTGTAATAGAAAGAAAATGAGGTAAATATTGGAACAAATGTTGTATGGGAGGAACTAATCACACAGGAAGTGACGAATTTTGACTATAAATCAAACAAAATAAATAGGTGATGAATTTTGGGTGGTTCCAAAGGTCAAATTATGGGGATATTAAAGTGATATTAGGGGTGACTTCCGTTTTGAGGTAGTAAGGCCTTATACGTGACTTTTGAAGGACCACCAGGATTACGAATACATATATAGGACAGAGGCTGTGGTAGCCATTATTGTATTTTATTAATTGGCTAACTTGAATTGAATTTTAAAGTTTCAAAATTGTTAATTCATTGAAGGAATTAATGTGGAATTTTGATTGATAAGAAAATACGACTATGACTATTTGAAATTTGGATTCATGTAAAGCCGGGGCTACACTTTCGTATACTTGCCAAATATAAAAAATTTGCCAAGTGTACGATTATTTGTGAAAAGAAAAAAAAAACAGTTTCTATTTAATTCGTATCGAGTCCACCACAAAAATAGATTTATATATTCGACGGTCGGCTGTGCGGACGGGTTTCTTTACGACAAATATTGGTTTCATTTATTTGCACTCGATGAACATTTTAGTACGCTGTTTAATTTTTCCAGTTTTAATTTCGTTTTGTGTGTAGTAGGTCATATACGAAGATTGACAATAGATTTGAAATTACTAGTAAGATTTTTGATTTTTCTAAAGGGCGAAAACCGCATAAAATTGTAATTTTGTGAAACCGTCAGACAGACAGTTTTCCGGAAACCGTCAGACAGAAATTAAAGAAAAAAATGTTGTTTTACCTGTCAACATAAACGCAATGTTATTTCTTTCCAAGAAAAACGTACACCATATAAAGAGTGTACCCTAAGTTGATGCTTTTCTATGAACAATATAGATGATACTCATTTATGAGCTTTCAAAATATAACCTTTTTGTTAAATAAAAAAGCTACACAAAATTGTCTCTACTATTAAAATATTTTTAATCGTTTTCGTTTCTCTTCAAGTAATAAACATCTTAAAAATTTTATAGACAGCATGTCTATAAAATAATTTATTTGGAAAATTATACTTTATTTGCTTGTATTTATATATTTGTCGATTTTTATGATGTTTATTATTAAAGAGAAACGAAAGCGGTTAAAAATATTTTAATAGTAGAGACAATTTTGTGTAGCTTTTTTATTCAACAAAAAGGTTATATTTTGAATGCTCGTTTGTTTAATTTGTTGTTTCAGAAGCTAATTGATCTGTATTTCAGACAATATTAGGACATATTTATACAACTAACCTAGTAGTACAATTGGATTTAGTACAACTTTAAAGACGACGAAGAAACCATATCTAACATTTCTTTTATGGGCAATATCTTCCTAATTTAAATAAAAAAATATATATTTTTCTCATTGAAATAATAATTTATTTAAACTAGTTCACATCAAATGACCAATTGTATTGTTTTACAGTTTGTTAAAATTAGATGCTGCGAATTAATAATACAGAAAACTGATGAATTAAACAGAAAATCATTAAAAAAGAAACAAACAGTTTCGTCAAGATTTGTTCTTTAAATTTCCACAAGAATGCCCTTGTTAGTACGCAGTGTATTCTGCACTTATGTAATAAAAAATATGTCGGCATTATAAAATAAAACCTTGCTTGTTCGTAATCAAATTATCAGTTTGATTTGAAAAAGCTAATGTGCAAATAAGGCGAACTAATCAAAAAAATAGCTAGTGCCCATGCGGTACGCACATGTAGCAAGTCCTCAAAGAAGATTTTTACGTTAGAAAATGCTATGTGGCGATGCATCAATGTCCGATGCATTTACTGTTGCAGTGCAACACTGACGGTCCGAAATCACAAACGAATATTGTACAAATTTGTTGGTATGTCATAGATTATTTTGAGTTTTATAAAAATCAGCTGGTAATCAAGGATGGTTTTCGTACGGCAACGCGTCCATGCAGATTTTCCGCTTGGAGACGTCGTTTCCCTGTGCTTACGAAAATTGGTCTTTCACGATCGCGATTGACTTCAGAGGTGATTTTAGGTGCGATCAATTTTCTGTTTTGCTTAAAAAATAATTTGAATCGTTATTCATCCGCTTGGGAAATTATTCGTGATAGTCCCGGCCGAACACGTCATCCAAATTCCATGTTTCTTCATATTGGTGAAGAGTGTCACTTATCGTTGTCTCACTTATCGTTGACTTATTTCTTGCATTTTCACGAACTGACAATCGTTCCTGATGAAAAGCGATAATTACAGAACGCTGTTCCTTGCTTGTTGGCTTTCCGCGTCG
This sequence comes from Aphodius sticticus, assembly GCA_963966075.1. NCBI lineage: Eukaryota > Metazoa > Arthropoda > Insecta > Coleoptera > Scarabaeidae > Aphodius > Aphodius sticticus. The sequence goes on along the minus strand of OZ014509.1, from coordinate 2,069,085 downwards.
CATGATGTCTTCCGCCCGACAGTTATCTTGTGCAAACTACAGATTGCAGGAACAGACTCGTTTGAATACGAATTCGAGCATTTGATGCAAAAATCTAGTAAAAATGGGGTCGCAACATGTGTCTGAGTATGTGCAGTATTTATGACTCTATTTGCTATTTCGTATTTAATCCTTTTAAATGAAAACTAGAAAATTCCCAACAACCAGTTACAAAACAGCAGAAATTTTGCATAATAATTAAATATAAAAATTATTTTAAATTAGCGCATTTAATGATGTCGTATGTTACTGGAAATGAACGTTAAGAATGTGTTCGCTATTTCGTGGAAATAGAGGTACCTATTGCTACGTTATCAGTGCTTTTATCATTAATTCCTATATGTTTACTATGTGTCCGAACTTCCATGAGCGGCAGTGTACAGATAGTGCAGCAAGCATGACCGAGCGTCTTTCAGGAGTTGTTAGAATAGTCAAACAAGTTTACGCATTGTATTATTCGTAGTGAGCAACTAGCAGCAAAAAGAATGTCTCCAGATGTTCACACTCTGGTGCAGTCAAAATTGTAGATAAAATTCGGCGAAAGGCAATCAATCCTCGAATTTAAAAAGAAAATTTTGTTGTTGCAATCGCGATTGGCTGAAGACGATCTGTAAATGTTTCCAAATCGAGCTGACTGTTTGAAAGAAGAGGATGTCAACAGTCAGGTAATAACCATTGTTCGACAGCACTTAAGCCTAGTTTACACGAGTCATGTAGACGGTCATGTAGAATGGTCAAGTAAAGTATATTGTTCAAGTTGAATCGTGTAAACAGTTTGGGTCAAGGCAAGTACCGACTTGCGTCATGTAGTGACGCAAGTAAAGTTGTTCTGCACGGTGGACGCGCACTTGACTGTGCACTTTACCAATGTAAACAGATATGAGGCAATTATCACAGCGAGAAGCATTTTCAGTTTAATTGCGTGTTTGTGTTTACCGAGATGAAGTGGTCAGAGGAAGAGACACTTGAATTTGTAAGTCTACTGCGAAAAAGTGTGCTTGTGGAAAAAAAACTAACGCCAATTACCGCAATAAAAATGGCAACATGAGGATAGCAGATCCACTTTCGTTATAACTTAAAGAAAGCAATTTGAGCTTAAAAGATAGAAGCAAGCCTAATATACGTGAGATATTCTTGTATCCGGATATTTTTGCTGGAATTTTTCTATAATGACACAAAAACGTGATTCACCAGTACTAAATACCACCACACTAAATAAAGACTTCTCAAACCAATAGCTAAAAACAGTTTAGTTTTTAACTACACCCAATAAACTGACACGAACAGTAGAAAAAAAAAAACGTTTACATAACAGTTTCTATGTAGATAAGGTAAAGGGTGCTAAGAACACGTTACTGCTGCCACTTATTTGGCTTCCAAAAATGTTATTTTTAAGTGCCGATAACCACAGGCACCACAACGAATACGCTATCGCGACCTGGGCCAACATAATCCAAAAATAAACGCAAACCGGTCGAGATTCAAGCCTGACTTTGTTGGGGTAGGTTCTCGAGCGGAAATCACTGTTTTGTTTACTATGAACTGTTTATTTGTGGCACTCGACACATGTTCAAACTAAACACGCAAAAACCACCAGGCAGGCGACTGACAGTGGTGCAAAGTAACACCATATTGATAGAAGAGACACAAGTTTTAGTGTTGTTTTTACATACAAATGAATAATTAATATACAGGGTTAGCCAAAATTACCGGAACACCCAAATAATTCTACAACGGTAAAAAATTTCAAAAAAAATTCAAACAAAAGCTTTTAGACTTTAAACAATCCATCGTTCAAATATATTTTGAATATACAAGATGTTCATTTTATTATAGAAATCGCGTAAATCTTTTGTTTTCAAATGGAACGCCCTGTATCTTTTTACATTTTATAATTTTAGGACTAATTCTGGACATTGTTTATTAAAATAATTTTTTTATAAAATGCATCATTTTTGCGTTTTAAGCAATTAATTAAAATTAGTCAAAATTACCGCAACACCCAAATAATTCTTCATCGGTAAAATAAAATTTCAAAAAACATTCCAACAAAAGTTTTTTACTTTAAACAAGCTATCGTTTAAATATATTTTTAATATACAGGGTGTTTATTTTATTATGGAAGTATGGAAAACTTTTCCTTTTTCTCATTAAACGTCCTGTACATTTTTATTTTTTAATTCTAAGAATTTTTTTTCAAGTAGGTTTTTATAAATTGATTCTTTTTTTAATTATCAGCAATTAATCAAAACTCCAAAACATTCATTTTAGCCGAACGGATAAATAATAACAATGTGAAGAAAAAATAACAAAACAATTAAATTAAAGTTTCAAACTGCCATCCCTGAGCGGCTTGACAATGCCCCAACCGATCAACAAATTCCTGTAAACAGTTGTCTAAATGATCGACAGTAATACTCTGAACTTCGTCCACTATCCTCTGCTTCAACGCATCAATATTTTGCAGCCTATTGGTGTAAACCTTGGACTTTAGGTGGCCCCAAATAGAAAAATCCAGTATTTGTAAATCCGGCGACCTAGGTGGCCATTCAATGGATCCTCTCCTTCCAATCCACCTCTGCGGGAAAATTGAATTTAAATAATTCCGAACTTGGACACCGTAATGCGGCGGTGCACCATCTTGTTGAAACCTAATATTATTCAGATCTTCGTTGAATATAACTAGGAGATGAGGTATTACTTCATTTTATGCTCAATATTCCAATAAAACCGGAAGAAATCACTGAAAGGACAATAGTTTTAATGTGGTAAGCTATCCCACATTGTATCCTTCAAATCAATTCTTAATTTGAAGTTCAGGAGTTTTGAGTAATTGCTATAACTAAAAAATTATGAAATTTATAAACAAATTATTCCAATAAAAAATTATTAGAATTAGTCCATTTGAAAAAAAAAGTTAACCAAATTTGCATAAAAAATGAACAGCCTGTATATTAAAAATATATTTTAATGATATCTTGGTTAATGTCAAAAACTTTTGTTTGAATGTTTTTTGAAATTTTTTTACCGATGGCGAATTATTTGGGTGTTCCGGTAATTTTGACAAATTTAAATTAATTGCTTAAAACTCAAAAATGATGCATTTTATAAAAAAATTATTTTAATAAACAATGTCCAGAATTAGTCCTAAAATTATAAAATGTAAAAAGATACAGGGTGTTCCATTTGAAAAAAAAAATTTACGCGATTTCTATAATAAAATGAACACCCTGTATATTCAAAATATATTTGAACGATGGATTGTTTAAAGTCTAAAAACTTTTGTTTGATTTTTTTTTTGAATTTTTTTACCGTTGTAGAATTATTTGGGTGTTCCGGTAATTTTGGCTAACCCTGTATAACCTTACAGGAGCATATTACGCGCGAGTGGAAAGTTATCATACGAGTTTTTCACGAGCACGTAATAAGCGTTACAGTTCGAGTATAGTAGGTACCTAATTTTATCTACGACTTACATATAATAAGTTCACTGCATACCTATCTATGACTATATAATCCCCGTCATGATACACGCCAATGATTATTGTGACACTAGCGTTGTATAATAATGACAGTTTGTTCAAACAATGACTTTATTATTTGAACGAACTGTCATCATTATACAACGCTACTGTCAAAGTTTGTCAAAACCTACGTGGATGACATTTTTATGACAGTTCGCCTCTACTTAAAATATTTGATATAAAATGGAAGTGAGTCGTAGATAAAACGTCGTATTCGACTCGTACACAACTGATATAAATCGCTCGCGATTTATATCCTTAGTTATGTGCTCGTCAAATAATATACTAATTACCTACGACCGACAATTTCAATAAATTGTATCAAAAATGACAAATAAATAAAAGTAAGGATATTTGACGGTTAACAAGTGTATTCGCGCGACATCTATTGCAACTACGGAGAACTTTGTCTGAAGTGTCGACAGAAAATCCCAATACAAATTCAACATAAATTTTCACGAGCACGTAATATATGTTATTTCAGCTGTTATTTTCGACATACGTTACAGATTATTTCTAAATATTGACGTGTGTTAAAACGAAATAGCATCCTTTTCATACGTCTGCTGTATAATTTAAATGGCCAAGACAAAAAGTACGTCTGTTCTTAGAACATATGACAGCGGTACTTGCAACCTAACCTCCAATTATTATAATAACACAGCGCGAACGTGTGAATTAAATGAGAGCAAAATGTTTCCGTTGAAAGGAAAGGCCCTAAATACTAAATCGATGGTTATGGTCATGAACGTATTAAATTATTTTCGTCGCACGTCTGAATCCATTATCAAAACACGTATTAAAACCATAACCTCACATTTACAACAAAGTTTACCACCGTTTTGTGAAATACTTATCGGAAAATATTCAGAAATAAATTTCAAAACATTTAATAATGTCTACACAACAGAAAAGAAACTCCAAGTTTAAGTACTCAGTCACAAAATGATTATTTCTGTCTTCTGAGCTAATTCCAACCGCACAAATACACTGTCTTAAATGGGCTAGTTGGTATGTTTTCACTTTGCTTCTGTTAAACATGGTAATGATGGATATATAAATTAGATAGGATATCACAATTAAATGACCAATGATAGTATTTTTAGTAATTAAATATTAATCTTTAACGAACTACCTAGTAGGCAACCAAATATACACAGCAATATAACCAATCCACGCGGTACGTCCATATCTTGGTTCGTACGATTTTAAGCGATGAGTCAACTTCACCTCTCCCCGTTTTGCCTATAGAAGTTTCTCATGTTCTATTATTTCTGGAAACTTGAAATTTTGGAATTAGAATTTACTCGATCTGAGCTCTTAAGCTAAAATATTCCCAAGTTAACTGTCACGTCCGGTCACCGGAAGTCGGTATCAACTTTGTTATTTTAAATGGAATGATATAATTTTTATTATATTTTTGTTTTCTACGTATCAAAATCCACAATTTTCGATAAGGTTTCCCTATACCAAAATATCACCATTTTTTTAGTTTTCTTGATTTTACTAATTTGTTGGTGATTTTCGCGGTTACATTCAAAATTGAATATCTCGGTTATTATTGAAACTAGAAGTTTCATGATTGGTGGTCCAAAACTAGAAACATAACCAAATAAGACGATGTTTAGTTCATCATGATATCTTATACAGGGTGTTCAAAATTTACCACACAATAATTGAATTTTGAAACGTACAAAAATCACTTTTTTTTAAATGGACCACCCTGTATACCGATACGCCATTGGATAGGAAATCTTATTTCCTATCAATCAATATTAGGATTCCCTATATCTATGTGTAATCGTTTTTGAGATATTGTCAATATAAAAGAATGCAAACTAAATACAAAACGATTTATTCTTCATTTATAGTGAATGTAACAAATTTGGAACAGCAGGAAAACAGACAAATATTGAAAAGGTTTGTTAAAACTAAAATAATATATTTGGGATATGTAACTTAAATTAAAACGTAATTATTTTATTCGAAATGCTGCCCGTTCTGCTCCAAACATTTTAAAACTCTTCGCTGTACGTTTGTCATCGTCGCTCTTCCAAAATTTTGTTACATGCTCCATGAATGAAGAATAAATTCAAAATATCACTATTTGAACAACCGTAAGCATTTTCCATTTCGTAACTAATAACTAATAACCACGTACAACTGTATACACAATTATTAGCGATAGATGAACAACAATACAAACAAACATATCCGTCAAATGTAAAGATCTATAAAAATTAAAGTCGAAGTGTATTAGCAGCGACCACCATCGGGCGTACACGATAAAGCCCGAGCACTGCAAATGTGCAAAAAATGACATGAAAAGTATGAAAATAACTGTATTCAAATACATTTTATTATTTAAATACTGCACATAGAAATGCAAATGTATAAAAATGATGTGATAGGTTATCGATAATGAAATACTTTATCTGCCAAAATATGAAAAATATCAAAAATAACATGAGAATTATAGCATTCCATTTAAAATAACAAAGTTGATACCGACTTTCGGTGACCGGACGTGACAGTTAACTTCGGAATAATTTAGCTGAAGAGCACAGATCGAGTAAATTCTAATTCCAAAGTTGCAAGTTTCCCGAAATACACTGAGCGGCATAAAAAACGCAACACCTAAAATGGTGTCCAGTTTCAAACTGCAGTAACTTTTGAACGTATTGCTCGATTTGAATGAGTTTTTTTTTTATTTGAAAGGTCCACTTTTTGCCAATATTTCTGTATGTGTGCTACCCATTTTTGCGCTCTTCCATTTCAGCAATGGTGAATAACGTTAATGCTTGTTTTTTTTCCTACAGTTTGAAGCTTGCTGTGGGGTGCACCGACAAAAGAATTTAACTTTAAACAAAAGGAGCTTGTAGTCTCGTCTATTCTGATCATTTATGTTTTTTGTTCAAGTTTCTATTGTTGTTAACGTCAAAGTTACAAGATCTTAAAGATAACGCTGCTTCTTCGGCAGCGCCATCAGAACTTACAGCTAGCCATGGTAATCAACAAAAACATTTAGTGACGTTTAGTGTCGTTAACGTCATTGACTGTTGCTAGACAATTAAAATGCCTTTAAGCCTTGCAGAAGTTGCTCAGGCAGTAGCTTTGGTGGAAGATGGACGCAGCATTCGTTATGCTACTCGTGTTCTTGGCGCGATAACGAGTGCGGAATGAGTATGGAATGGCCTGCACGTAGCCCTGATTTAAACCCCATAGAACACATGTGAGATATGATAGGGAGACGAGTTAGAGCCCGTGGTGCCGCGATACAAACGCTAGATGATCTCCGAATAGCGCTAGAAGAAGTGTGGAACCAGATTCCCCAATAGAGATTCAAAACCTAATTCGAAGTATGCCTAGAAGGATGAGGAATACAATTCAAGCGAGGGGAGGCAATACTCGTTATTAACATGTTGATCATTACTTCACAGTTTAATTAAATTTTGTCGTTATCCATGGCATTCTTTAATTTCTGATGGCGCTGCCGAAGAAGCAGCGTTATCTTTTAGAGCTTGTAACTTTGGCGCTAACAACAATAGAAACTTTAACAAAAAACATAAGTGATCAGAACAGACGAGACTACACGCTCCTTTTGTTTAAAGTTAAATTCTTTTGTCAGTGCACCCCACAGTAAGCTTCAAACTGTTGGAAGAAAACAAGCATTAATGTTATTCACTATAGCTGAAATGGAAGAGCGCAAAAATGGGTAGCACACATATAGAAATATTGGCAAAAAGTAGACCTTGCAAATAAAAAAAAACTCATTCAAATCGAGCAATACGTTCAAAAGTTACTGCAGTTTGAAACTGGTCATCATTTTAGGTGTTGCGTTTTTTATGCCGCTCAGTGTAGTAGAATATGAAAAACTTCTATTGTATCTGTCCCGTGAGACACCCTGTATAGTTTAGAGGCGCCTAACACTAGGGGTGGTTGGTGCCAGTCTTCTTAACACTTGACTCACCACCTAAAGAAGTGCCGACGATGCTATGGGACAGCAGACAGTGACCACCCCGATTCTTGTAATCCTTTTGCACTTGCCTCGGCAACAAGGGTGCCGTCTTTAGGGCACAAAGGCACTTCGCACATCCCTTAACCCATAAGAGGGTTGCTACCGGTTTACGCATCGATTCCGCGGCAAAAAAAGACAGACAGAGTCGGCGATGTTTTTGCTGATTTAATCCCCTTTTTAATTTTCGCCGACACTGGAATGGAGTACACCGTACAATGCCATGACAATGGGGTTTATTTTAAATGTAAGGTAGCTGTGATTATGTGTGGGAGATACAACTTAACTGCGACAATAACAGGTCTTTTTGTGCTGGAATAATGGATAAGATGAGCGGTGTTTTTGATTTAGTTTGAAGTGGTTTCTGTACGTTAAATTTTTGATGAAAAAATGGAAAAAAGAATAAGAATTATTAATTATCTTCTATAGGTAGAGTGTAAATTTAATTATTTAATAACTAAACAATACATTTATTTGAATCAAAATTTTATTATTTGACGGAAGTTTACGTATTTTTAAACCAAATCGAATATATTACTTTAAAGGGATTCTAGTGTCTCTCTGAGATCCATTATAAAAGAAAAGTGTTTGCTTTTGCGGTTATTTGTTCAGGTCGATATTTGCCGTAAAAATCGACAAAAGTTTCGAAACAATTAACTAGCAAATTATTAGGAATTTGGCGTCTGTCTTCAGATAACAAGGGGCCTAGGTTGATGGTACCTTGTCTAAGGGGGTTGGTCTCGTCAAACAGATGACGATGCACTTAAGGGTTTGTTTACTTGTCGCCCCGCCAGAGGCGCCACCGTGCAGATAAACCAAACAATTGACTGCACACGAGGCAAACCCACTTCGTCCTAATTTTACCTCTAAACTTCCTCTACATCAAATTATTTTATTACCTATTTTAGAACTTTTTTTGTACCATGGGGTTATAAAGAGAGAAAAAATCTAATGTGGCCAGGCACATGACTTTATCATACTATATATAAAATTAATAGTTTAGCTGCATGAGATTCTATTTGATCGAGATCCGTTGTGTCAGCATTAAAATAAAACTAGTTAGTCAGGATTTGACACATATTTTGATACTATTGACAGTAGGTATTGTCAAAAGTGACAAAACATCAGCGTTTTGACCAATGCAGTTCCCCACAGTTGAAATAGATGTCGCGCGAATAACTAGCAATAGATAAAATCAAAGCTGGGCATAAAAGCGTTAATCCGTTAATCGTTAATTAACGAAGTTAAATTTTTCGTTAACGATTTAACTTTTAAGTTAACTTTCAAATCCGCTACATTCGTCATCCGTTAATTCAAGTCCGTTAAAGCGAAAATATCATAATGAAACATTTCAAATTGCTATAGGCATTCTGTGCATGTTCGAGCTTGGTTTTGTTTACATGTGTTGCGTATTACTTTGTCCGTATATAAAGCATGCGCGTGAATTGTTGTGTTTTTACTTTTGTATGTACTGTCGCGAAAAAAATGTTTACATCCTAAATTTTTTGATTCCGTGTAAGTCAGAAACTACTCAACGAATTTTGATCGGACTTTCACCCAGAAGTCGTTTGTATTTAGGGAATATTCAAGAATAATATTCAATAATTCAATAAATGCAGGATGTATACATACTATTTTCCGGGAGTATTTATTATGTAATAATAAATATTTTATTTTTTAATATTGTTACTTTTTAATAAATACCCATTGTTTCAAGATATAATTCGAAACTTGAAAAAGCAACCTTCTAAAAATGATTTTCTTCTAACTCCAACCACCTTAGTTCGTCTTTTCAATATATATGTTTGAATCTAAGATTGATTCAAACATATATATATATATATATTTGGTGTAAAGAAACGTCTCTTTAAATCAAAACAAAAATATTACTCTAAAGGAAAGTAATTTTTGTTGTAATCAAATATATTTATTTGACTTAAGTAAACATTCCAAATAAATTAATCTCAACCAAATAAACTAGAGTATCAAATGAAGTAAATATTGTTGGCGTCAAATAAATATGTTTTGATCCAAAAAAATAAATTCAAAACAATATATTTGTAAAAATGTTATTAATAAAACGAACAAGATTTACAAAAACTGAAAACAATCTTTACTTTTGAATGTGGGGGGGCGCAGTCTTATAGAAGAAAAAATAACAAAACAAAACCGACTATTACGTTAGTGTATTTCATCAAGATTTCGGTTGATGGTCACACTTAAATTTATTACTATACAGGGAAATCATTTAAAAGTTTGTAATACTGTAAAACCTTTGCTCTAAAAACTTGTCAAAGTAAGCATGTCAAAGTAAACATTAAACTTTGTACTTTTACCCAAATTATTAAAAATATGCGCTTCTTTAAAAGTTTTTAACAAGGGGCAAAAACCATCACAAAGGAAATAATGATGATAATGATGCTTACCTTCCACCCTTGGTGATGATCATTTCATTTCCTTTATCAGAAAACTGTTGCCAGAGCCACTCTTTTTCTAATTTTACCAACTTCATATCGCTTTCTGAAACATAAGACATACATCCAATGTCAATTTACATTCAATTTCCAAAAAAATCTTGAGTTTTCTATGCAAAATTATTGACCAAACCAACACAAAAATAATAATAATAATAATAACCACCACTTACCGTTTTGATATTTTTGAAAGTTTTGATATGAGTGAAACTGTGGAACCATATTTTTAAAATGTTTTCTGGTTTCTTTAACTTTTCTTTTAACACACTTCAAACACTTTGCACGTATTAGCACCCCAAAAACAATTGAAGAACTACACAGAATGAAGAACTATGGCAAACTAAACTCTGCAGGCAAAATTTCCAGCATTAAAATCTAGGAAGCCCTGGCCCTGCCTTCTTCTGTCATTGGCTGAATGTGGCTACCTAAGCCTCAATGGATCTGTCATCTGATTGGTCCATTTTTGGGACCCTTCGAACCCCAATGGTACAAAACTGACGAGATTTCGTTATATTAGGGTAGAAAGTAACTTTTCAAAAATCTGCTTTTTTTAACAAACTCCATTTTACTTAAATAGTAGGTTTCTGGTAAGAACTATTACGAAAAATGAGCTTACTGACACCCTGTATATAGCAGGCCACAGAATTGTACATGTTGGAGGTTTGGTTAATGATGGAGCGTTAAAATCACTACGTAAAATGTTAATAATAAATGATAAAACTATGTTTTATCTATAATTTCGTTACTTTAAAAACAACTCAACTAATATTTTTGTATTATAGTTTTCAAGAAAATTATCTATATTACATTTATAGCTCTCAAAATATCATACTTTCATATCTTTAAAATAGATTTGCAACATTTTAATATTAACCTTTGAACACGATTTCGAAAATACGTCATGAACAAACTAATTAAGATATTGTTCACTGTATATATAAAGCTTGCTTTGAAGACTTTGCTCTTTTGTGATAACCTAATGTGACGAATGTAATAATATAAGAAGATAGTGTTATGTAAATATAAGTAAATGAGAAAATGTGTTTACTCTGTCTTACACATTACACTTAATGTTTGTCTCTAATTCGTAGTTAACGTTATAGAAATTCGGTTGTTTACTTTGTGAGAGTATGTGTGATCTTCTGAGCAACTTTGAGTCAGAAATTTTCCAAACACCTCCAAAATCTCGATTTTTTTCAAAAAAACTGCTTTTGGGTACTCGCATGTGTATAAAAATGCAGAACTCCGTCATTTTCCATTCGATTTCCAAAATAAAAAATGCAATTGAAAGAGAGAACACAGACCATAAGAAGGATGTACTGCTCGGTCAGTTCCAATAAAAAGTCGAAAAGTTATGGACGTTCAAATCCAGAAGTTTCCCATTATTTTCAGATTTTCTGAACTTTAACGACAGTTTGGTGACCTGTTTCAATCCATAATATTTTATTTCTACTTTCTTATTGAAAGCCCATTTAAACGTGTGTTTAACACGAGTTTGTTTATTAGAATCGGTTGAAATTTGACTGAGTTATCGATGTTTAATCACCGTCTTGACATTCACACTAGGCAGGAATATACCTACGGCCCGACCGTAATAACCGTACTCGTGATTCACATTAACTAGACATTATTTTGTTTATTTATTACCCGGTTGTATTGTATTTTAGTCTATATAATATGTCATTAAGTACTATTCGACTTGTACCCAAATATCGTAAAATCAGACAATCTTAACCTATTACAATGCCGTATACTATTAGAACGATGTAGGTCTTTAGTACCACCAAATTTCATATAAAATAACAATCAAACTGATCCATAAGCAGTAAGAAATCAGCTGTAGTGCAAGCTTCAGTGCAAATATAAAAAAAGTAAAATGTGTGACAATCGCCATAAGTTTTGTTACGTCTGCGGATTGTTTGTGGACAAACAGCATCGGCTACAATTAGTAAAAATAAATCAGTGGTTGAGGCATACAACAAATTTTTTGACCGTGTTTACACCGCAAGTCGCTGGTATGAACCAGAATACGTGTGTGTAGTTTGTTCGTCGAAATTGAAGTTATGGAAATCAAAAAATGTTGATAACTCAAGAACTGGAATGGCCTTTTCTACTCCGATGATATGGCATCATCAAACATTTCCTAGATTGAGTGAAGCTAAAATTAAAGAAGGTAGGCTACCTTACATTTCAAATCGTTGATAGTAAGAATTTAGGTAATTCAACTGATCTATTTTCAGGAATATTTGTTGGGCCACAAATTCGGAAAATTATGCAGGACAACGATTTTGCAACTAAACTGAATGATGTGGAAAGACGAGCCTGGAATAGTTTTATTTCATTGTGCGACAACTTTCTTGGAAATGTTAAAAGTGCCGACTACGCAAATGTTGTACAAGAGTTTTTGAGTGCCAACGGTGAAATGGGCTGCAACATGTCTATCAAAATTCACTTTTTGCATTCTCATTTGAATTTCTTTTCAGTCTTGGCCAACTCAGTGACGAACAAGGTGAACGATTTCATCAGGAAATGGAAGCTATTGAAAAACGTTGTCAAGGAAAAAACACCATCAACATGATCGCAGACTACTGCTGGTCACTTAAACGCGAAACAGATGATGCTTTGTATAAACAACGGAGATCGAGTAAACAGTTTTAATTTTGTTGTATTTCTTGTATTTTTTTTTCTATTTTTCATAAATCACGATAGTAACTCAACACTGTTTCAATAAACAATTTTACTGTTGGTGCCATTTATTTTGAACCCAAATATACCTGGAAATGTAATGAACGTAAACTCTAATGTACTTAGTAACATATTGTGATAGTCTGGCAGGTAACAACAAAAAGGAAAAGAAAAAAACAGTGTCATAATTTTAGAATAACATTGTAAATCTAAGTGGTAGTAATGTCTAATTAATGTGTATAAAGACTACGGATTCATTACAGTCTGTCTGTATATTTCTTCTCCGTAGTGTGATGTGTCTAGCCGGTCAATAAAATTTGATAATTCTGTTAAATTTCAACAGATTCTAATAAACAAACGCGTATTAGACGCAACTGGGCTATCAATAAAAAAATAGCAACAAAATATTACGAATTCAAAACAGGTCATCAAACTGTTGTTAGAGTTGAAAAATATCTGAATATAATTACAAACTTCTGAACTTGAACGTCTATAACTTTTCGATTTGTTATTGGATCTGACCGAACAGTACATCTTTATAATGGTCTATGCTTCCTCTTTCATTTAAATTTTGTATTTTTGAAATCGCATAGAAAATGGCGGAGTTATGAATTTTTATACACGTGCAAGTACCTAAAAACGTTTTATTTTTAAAAAAATCGAGATTTTGGAGGTGTTTGGAAAATTTCAGCTATGCCATTATGTTCAGCTCTACCATCTCAACAACTTCAGCTATGTCTCGTGAAAAGTATATTTCGTTTTTTATTGTAACAGCGTAATTTGACGTATTTGTTTAAACACATAATGAGTAAGATAATTTGTTGTAATCATTTTAACCCCAGTACATTATTTTTTGCAAATTAATAGTGTTCGTGACATTTTAACTTTTAGTTTTATTACAAAAATTGTAATTACCAACATATCTTTTAAGATTTCTTATTCTTTCATTGTCTAATTAATACTTAATAATTCATCATTGATTTCACATTTCAACTAATTACAATAGCATGGTCGAATATTCATTTCACATAATTGAAAATTCAGGTAATGGTGCTACTATCGTAATATTCTTCAATAATATTCTCCATTTCTGTTTACATTAGTACATGTTTCATCTATTTGTGCATCTATTTTTTAATTTTAGTTGATACTTTGAATACACTGTGCTAGCAAGCGTATGACGTACTATCTAGAAAGACAGTTTCCGTTATAAAACCAAAAAGAATATCACAATATCTTAACTTTGAAACCAAACTAGATTATGTAGATATGTATACGGTTAAATGCTAAAAACTTACCCACCACTCTGTATTCCTGCATTCGCTTTATGTATGTTCACCTAATAAAATCCACTAATAACACAATTTCACATTGCCTAACACAGAGTAACACTTAAACACACAATCAAAACACTTTTTGTCGGTTCAAACGCGAAGGGATTGACGGAATTTGTGAGGTTATATCTACCCGTTACGTTATAGGTACGAACATTTTCAACCCGATAACCGCATGCAATGGTGCATTCTCGCTAACTCACTTCACTTATGTTATGTCCTGATACATTGTTAAAACCGCAAAGTGCATTAAAAATACAAAAGAATATTGCATAGTCAATAACACATAACCTATAAACTAAGTGAGTTTGACAGCCAACTGAGAAATACCCAGAGTGCACTTGGGTAATGCACTGACGGCGTCGGTAGAGGGCAGTTGTGTCGGTCGCGCTGCGTTTTGTTGCCGCGTCGAAAATGCGGGAAACGCATTTTCCGTTACTTTTCATTTTCGCGCATCGGGATTGTCGGAAATCGGACGTTTAAGAACCGTTAAAAGTGCGGGTCGAACACACGGATTGTGTTTGTTGTGTTAGTATTGTGGTAGTGTTATAAAATTATAAAAGCGCGAACGTACAGAATTGTGAGGTTAGATTGGTTAGGTGTTAGTGTTTGATTCTGAAGAAAACCGGTTACATAGCACAATCGGTAAGTGAACTCATGTTGTTCTATTGCGGAAATGCACTTAAACTAGTGTAACTATGTAGGTAGCTAATTATTTTATGAAGAACATATTTCGGAAACGACCGACTTTTGTCCACCTATCTACATGTCTATTGTTTTTTATCATCAAATATGATGTCATCAATCTTGTCAGACCATAAGAAGCAAGAGAATGGGTGATATGAATAGAAGTGAGTTTATTCTTCGAGTATGTACTCATGAGCATAAGGTACAAGTTTTAGTTCCAGTTTGTCTGAATAAAACCGAAATTAGCTTAGATATGTTCATTGTTCATGCTCCTTAGGAGCAGATACTTCTAATACGTTGAGCAGATGCTTCTAATATTCGTCACAGGTTTTTGGACAAGATTTTAAAACTACTGGTTTTTGAAAATGTCTAAAATATATAACGGATGAAATGGATTTTATAGATCTCTTTTTGGACTAGTTTTACATGTTCTAGGTACATGTTATTGTTTTCTTTATACTGATGCAAAATTATGATGCTCTATCACGTTTTCAAATCCTACCGGGACTACTTTCTACCGGGACGCGAAGGAAACATGCATCATATACAGGTGTCTCTCGGAACTGATCAATTAAAAGTTTTCGTTGTTCCTCTATTTCTATGAAACTCTTATTTGTCACTGCTGAGTGTCACATCCGGTCTACCATAAGTTAATACTTATATTGTTATTTTAGATGTAATCATATAATTTTTATTTCATTTTTGTTTCAACGCATCAAAATACATATATCGAATTTTATCAGCTTTTCCTATACCTAAATGCTACAATTTTTGAGGTATTTGATTTTTCTTCTTTTATTTTTGTTGATTTTGTTAATTTTTGTTGATTGTTCGAATTTCAAAAACTCTAATATCAAGCTTTTTACAAACAAGTGTTTGATTGGGACAGTTCTGTCTTGTAGGTTCTTTTGTTTTGTACACATTTAACAATAAATTTTGTGTGTTTTCTTTTTATTTTGCGGCCACAATATAGCTGAGATATCGAATTATAACTTAAGTTAGCTGCTAAATTATTAATTTCTTTTTTTATGATAAAATACGAACTTTAGTGTTGTGTCAGTTTTTTTTTTCATTTCGATGGTTCCAATTTTTCTTATTTTGTAATACAGATTAATACGGAGTTTATCTAATAAATTTGGTTTTTACCATTATTTTTTTACATTACACTGTTTCTTGTGATTCAAAAAAGTTCATCAAATGTGATTTGAACGAAAATTTAATATGAAAAAATCTGTTGTGGCCTCGCATATGATTTTATCATACTATACAGCAGTGTCAAATGCTGATGTTTGATAATACTGTGAAAGTGACTTTCAAAGTTAAAGCTTGCTCATGCAGCTAAGCTATTAATTTGACCAAAAAAGGTCATAGACATAAATTATATAACATTTCCTCTACTTTAATTTATTATTTAACTATTTAGACGAAATTACAGAAGTGGCGGCTCATTTGCAAAATCGTTGACGAATGCTAAGAGTAAACCTCCAGTTCCTTTGGACCCTTTTGAACAAAATGTGTTTCAGCTATAAGTTTGGCCATGAAACTTCTAAATATGAAGTTTCGTCCAAATACCTTTAGTAGTTTTTCCGGAATCGTCGCCACAAAAACGAGTCCACACACACACTTTTTTTGTACCTTGGTCAGAAATGTTCAGGGGACTCAAAAGGGCATATTTCCGCTAAAACCTCAAAATTTTATTTTAACAAGACTACAATATTTTGTCATACTACGTATGATAAGTAAAGTAAAAATGTCTTTGAGTGTCAATTTTATTTTGAGTGTGTTTTAAATTATAGCTTCAACAGTTTCAATTATTCTTCTGTTTTAAACGTATGATAAAAACAAATAATATATGCTGCCTCACCATTGTCAGCAAAAACTATTCTGCTGTAATTCCATATAATGTTAAATGAGAGGCAATGCAATGTTTGTAGTTGTAACTTTTTTTTTGCTTCCTGTGGTATAATAGTATATTATTATACAAGTTTTATAAGACGTCAAATTACCAATTACCAAATACGCCAATACGTCTTATAAAACTTATATAAATTTAGAAATTGTGGTTACTATATCGCGCTAAATTAGAATCTAGGGTATTTTGCGGGTACCACGTGGCAGCACTGTAGTAACTGTCAACTTCGTTAAGGATGAGATCGATGAGATAAAATCATGACAAAATATAATTGTGAATAATTTTACTCTACTTTAGCCTACAAGTTTGAATAAATATTCAGCGAGGTCGCAACGATGATCATAATGGAGCTTGGGGCAATAATTTTAGCCCTACTGTGATAAATACATGAAACTTAACCTAAAAAGTTAACAATTTTAAAATAGTGGTGTCATAAGTATAATAATCAGAATAGAAGTGGTTGGCGGTGACTGATTAGTTACTTCGAAGAACAAGAACTTACTAAAGAATTGTTATAACGCTTAACGTTTAATAGCGGTGACTACCTAATTCCGCTACGTAGCCGTTGCGGCTTATATATTTACAAGCACTTATAATTGAAACCCAATTCTAATTTCGGCAAAGTAGTTTATTAGAATAAATTATACTTAGTAAAATTACATGTGATGGAGGTAATACAAATACGTTGCAAACAACCAGAACTAAGACGAAGTCGAAAGCGACGAACAAAAACGGATACGAATTGAACCGAGCATCCAAGCGTCCAAAATATTACCGAAAACTTATACGTTACATACACTAAGAAATCCTCTACACTTTAAATGTACTATAGCTTCGTACGTGTATGCTGATAAACCATTTATTGCACATATACAATCTCGCATCAGTAATTAAAATCGTTCATATCGGCGATGTAGGTTTGATCTTCGCATAATACCTTATTAAAGTAAATGTGGTCCTTGAATTATATCTGAAAAGGGGATTTGATGTTTAGTTGAAAAGAATGATAACGATCACTTACCAGAGTCGTAAAACATCACCGAAAACGTCATGCTGGCGTATTTTGATGAACACAGCAAAACTAAGAAAGCCCCAATCCTTTGGCCATACTATAGCAGGCTACACCCATGTTTAAATATGTATAGAATATTGATATTTCGCAGTTTATGCGATTGCAAGCGATTAAGAAGAAGCAGTGTGTGGTTATGTTGGGTTATGTATTTTACGCTTGACATATGGCATTTGATATCAATTAGACTTAGTATTTTCAAAAATGTTGGAAAAGAAGTCACCTTCGAATAGGGACGTTTTGAATAATAATATATAACATGACATGAATATGACACGAAACTTAACTTTTACAGAGAATTAAAATAACTCTGTTTTAATAGCTATTTAACAAAAAAAAACAAGTATATTAAAAAGAGCGATTAATGATCGAGACTGAGTGCGTCTACATAGATTTTATTCGTCGATGTCGTTTGAAGTTATATGACCGTTTATGCAATTTGACACTGATAGTTCTGGACTGTGTGCCTGGATAACGGAACGTTTTGATTGGATGGTTTTATTTTACGTATGTTCGATTGGCTATAATGAAGTCGTTTGATTGGCTATAACAAATCATGCATTAATAGAAATCCTGCATTTATAGACCTTTTTAATAAATGATTTTCTATTCAGTAAACATACTCATAAATAAACGATCGACGGAAAAGCTTATTTATTCAACAAAATTCCTACACACATACAACAAACAAAAACCAGGCAAATTTCTAAAATCCATTCCGGAACAGTTGCACGCCGATACATACATAAACAAACACGAAACCAACCACACCATCCACGTTGTTAACAAATTCCCTCTTAACCCTATTTAGCACAATGTGATAACAGTTTATATAAACCTCGAATCCAACCATAGGATCCCTTTTTGTTTGCGCTCGCCATAAACAAGAGTGAAATTTGGCATCCCAGGCACCCGTTTTCCGTATCCAAAGTTGACACGTACCAGACGGGCGGGGTATGGCACGACCGGCATCACAGACTGCGATTTTGTAAGTAGGTTAGGCGCCCTACGCATTAGATAGACGGGAGAGACATTGGTTCGGTTTTTGGCCCGTTTGCCGGTTGTACCATTGCCGAAAATCTCGATAATTACCGCTGTGGTATCGCCTAGAAGGCAGGCGACATGCTGTAGTGCCACCAGGCGCCTTCCTGGGCCCCAAGAATGCGCCGAAGAGCAAAGAGATAATTAGTGGCGAACGGTTAAAATGTGGCGTCTTGCTGATTATTGCGTTTGGGTGGTGTTTGAGAGGGGAAAAAATTGGGGAAATGAATGGCCATACGTGTTTTTCTGTGTATCGTTTTTTTTTGTAAAGGTTTTTTTTTATTCTAAAGGGTGTCTTGAGAATGATTTCTGAGTGTTGTTGGTTGGTTGGTTGCTATGAATTTGTCATGGTGAATAAAAATTGGGAGCACAAGTCTTCCTGCTTGTCACATTGAGTTACAATTAATTTCGTAAGTCAATATTATTTTTTTTTACATTTTTGTCTCACTTTTTTCCAAAACTAGAAGTATATATGAGTATACAGGGTGAGTTATTAGTATCCCGGCGGTCGATACCTAGTAAATCTTTTGAGAAAGAAAAAAAAATATACAAAAGTTGTTTGACTCCCCATTTTGTATAACGTAAAATTATTGTCATTTATACAGCGTGTTGCATTTAGGTGCGACGTAAAATATGTACATTTTTTTAAATGGAAGGTCCTGTATATTTTATTATATTATGAATACTACTAAATTTGTTTATCCAACCGTATATGTTGCTAAGTCACAGCGTTAATAGTTCGAGAGATATTCAACTGTTTTTCCAAAATATGCTCGTTGCAGGATCTTTTTAAAAACAAGGTAAAAACAACATTTTTCCGATTTTTGCCTTTAAACTATCTGAGACAATAGTCAAAGTCAGTAGGTAGATGATAGTATTCTAAAATATTAGATACACTATACAGGCTGTTCATTGAACTTAAGTAAATTATGACGTTTTTCCAATGGCTTTTTCTCGAGTTTTTTTTAATGGAACAGCCTGTATAATATGTTGTTCAAGGGTAGGAAACCTCTTAATTCTTGCTTACTATTCTGTTTGTTCTCTATATATGATACGTTTCGGCCAATCTCAGCCTTCTTCGGTCCTAAATCTATAAACAAATCACAATAAAAATACAGAAATGTGCCAACTTAACCTAAAAAGCTCGTTAACAATCGTAAAACACTTACCGTCTAAAAATCGGAGATAAATATAAAAATAATCTCTTTGTCGCAGTCTTTTGATGTTCTGGATGAACACGCCAATAATTTATTGTGAAACTAACAATAACTAAAGCGGATTAATACATGGACTAATTAGGAAGAACCAAACTAAATGCCGGCGTCTGTCGTGAAATAACGTAACCAGAGACATCATGTATAACATGTATTGGCTGTAATAACCCTTTATTTCGCTCCAATTTACATCTAGTATGTCATACACCAAATGTTGCTATTTTTGTCTGATATTTGCAATTTAACGAAAATGTAATGCAATTGTAAATTTTAATATTGCTGTGAATAAGTGTATGATGCACATACTATTACAATTAAACCTCTCCGCACAATTTTCACACAAGTGAAAAATTTTTATAATACATTTTATATCAATAAATCTAGTTAAATAGGTTCTAAATGACTTCTTCTATAACCCTTTAAATATTTTACATCATGCTGCCCAGCGCTGTATACCTACAGAGAAATATAAAGGTACTAAATAGCATACTACTCTTTAAATTGCAAATATCACAAAAACTAGTAAAAATAGATATAGTCAATACGATATAGTCAATATAAATTACAAAGAACTTAAGAGACATTTCAATTAGCAAATAATGTACAGGGTATTCCATTTACAAATCTCAAGAAAAAGCCATTTAAAAATGTTTAAAAACTAGTGCATGCTACGATCAGCCTGTATAGCCCATTAAAAAAAATGTACTGACTTTCCGTCACGCCTCAATGCAACACCCTGTATAAATGAATATAATTGTACGTTATAAAAACTAATGAGTCAAGCAACTCTTCTATAAAGCATTTGTTTCTTTCTCAAACGATTTGATGACTATCAATCGCCGGGATACTAATAACTCACCCTGTGTATGATAAAACTATATGTATCATTTGATTTTACTACTAACTAATTTCTTGTTGATTTCTGTGGTTTAAAATTGAATATTTGTCAAAGTTTATGGCTTAATTTTGCAATTTATCTGTTTGTCGTGAATTTTTGGCATTAGTACTGCTTTTTTAAACCTCTTATCTACAAATTCACTGGTTGGATTTGGTAAGTGGTAACCATAAGTAAAATGTATCAGTTTTTCATAATTAAATATAAAATGTCTTAGGGAAAAATTGTTTTAAATTTAATATAATGTTTATATATTAAATTTGAATATTTTGTCATTTCTATTGTTTCATCTTTTGTTGTGAAAACTGAAGAACCCCGAAACCCCGCAGGCAATTTCTTAAAAGTTTATAAATGTTCACAGTTTGTTGATTTTAATTTTGGCCATTTCAAAAGAAAATAAACATTACAAAAATGAATTTGTATGATTCTTGAGTACCTGGAGAATCTAAAAACAACAATAAAAAGTGTTTAAAAATGTTTTTCCGTCGATGGTTTATTTATGAGTATGTTTACTGAATAGAAAATCATTTATTAAAAAGCTCTATACATGCACAATTTCTAATGCATGATTTGTTATAGCCAATCAAACGACTTCATTATAGTCAATCGAACATACGTAAAATAAAACCATCCACTCAAAACATTCCGTTATCCAGGCACACAGCCTAGAACTGTCAGTGTCAATTTACACAAATGGTCATATAACCTGAAACGACATCGACAAATAAAATCAATGTAGATACCGCCAGAAGAATACGATCGACGAAAAAATTTTGTAACCAACTCGAATATTAAACGGCGATTAATATTCTCGACAATTAACGCACTCGCTAATCGGTCGTGCGTTAAACAGTCTCGCTCTTTTTAATATACTTGTTTGTTAAATAACTATTAAAAGATGTAAAAATATCAATAATTAAATTGAAATGAATACGAAAAATTCATCCCGAGTAAAAATTTTCGTATGAATCTGTTGTTTTCGTAAAGAATACGGTTTAGTTAAAAAATTTTTTTCAAGGCATTGAAAAATAAATAAATTATTTTACTCGAATGACATCCTAAGTTCATTTGTGCCATACATTTGTATGGTATGAGGGAAATATTGATTGCTCCCGCCAAAAGAGTAGTTTTGTTTTTCTCGGATGAATTGCATGTCAAAGAATAAGTTTCAAGCATTCTGAATCTGTCAAAACACCAAAATATCAAATGTGACACAAATGAAATAAACACCAAAATATCAAATGTGACACAAATGAAAGAAAGTTCTGGAAAAATGGGTGTAAAATTCCTTTAAAAATTGATAATTAACATTTTTCAATGAAAATTGTGTTGAGAGTTTCCTAAAAATTGAAACTATAGGTTCGATATATGAGGATAAGATCCAAAGAGGTACCATAATAAATTTATAAAGTTTTAATATCATATTCCTTCTTGTCATTTTAACCAATCGTTTTATTTTCAAGTCCATTTTCAAACTCCTTTAAACATAAGCACTACTCTAACCACCTTAGATACCAATAATACCATCTACCATGAGTCCCAAAAACTTTGACACTTTCCCAACTATCGGAAGTTCTTGTTCACTTGTTCCTCCGCAACCTTCTTACCTGGTATCCCACCTTATACTCCAGACGCTCATATGCCATTCATACTCACAGCATGTCAGTAATGGCCATGGGCAATGATCTTCTCGAATTCTGTCACCGTCTGGTTTTTTTCCTCCTCTCCAAGATAAGCTGTCTCTGGAGATTGACTTCGTGGTCCGTATACGGAAAAACAGGAAACGGATATGCCCTAGCTTGGCGCCACACTCCTCAGCCTAGGTACTCATACCTAGCCGCGACCCTTCACACTCTATTGTCACGTTTTTTTTTTTCTTCTTCTTGGTGATTCTTTTAAGGGGCTAATGGATGTCATTTTCGGGTATTGTTAAGGTTAAAAGGCGTTTCCATGTCGATAACAGGTTAAATTTTGTGTTATGTGATACCGTTTTATTTATTTCCGTTGTTTTGATAATGAAAAGCTACCGGAATACGTTTTTATTTTGATTTAATACGATTAATGACGTCTCTAAAAAGAGGGAAAGATTATTGACTAAAATTGGTACTAAAATTACAAAACTTCGGTTCGTATTAACTCCTTTCCAAGATGTTGAATAAAAAAAAAAGATTCAGACAAAAGTTGTTTCTAAAGTTATTAATACTTATGTGTAGTATCCAATTTAGAAGTTCACATAAGCAATGTCTCGAATCGATATCAAATGTTGATATTTTACGTATTTTCAAGTATATTTGACTTTTTTTAAATATTAACCTAATATTCCAATTTACAAAGATCAATATAATAATAGGGTATACATCAGGAATGTAAAAGCGAAATTTACCGGGTAATTTACCATATAAATTACAGTAATTAATGGTAATTTACGGATTTTTAATTACCGTAATTTACGGCTTAAATTACCAAAGGTAATTTACCGTCAGCATATATTACCGTTGGTAATTTACAGTCAGCATATATTACTGTTGGTAATTTACCGATATCTATATTAATTTCAAAGTTCATTACTGGTATAAATAGTATTTTTATTGTAGTCTTTGTTGTCATTTAAATAATGAATTACTACATTAAATCATGAAATCATCAGAGATTGGTGGTTATCTACTATTTTATGTCCTACAATGGTTTTGTTCCGCCGTTTGAATGATATTAATAAATATTTTGACGTTATCAAGTGACTTGCGTATATACGGAGTTGAATAACATTACAAACAATTCGGAGTTGAGTGACAATACAGACAATTAATCGTCAAACTTATAGCCTTAATCGCCAATAATTGACATTGATGGGTGACAATACAGACAATTAATTGTCAAACTTATAACCTTAATCGCCAATAATTGACATTGACGATTTAAAATTTACATTTTGAATGACAAATATTTGATATATTTGACATATATCCATGGCAATCCTTTATGCCCTAGGGCGTATAAAGAATATTTATCGCCCTAGGGCGCTAATGAAACGAGTGCACCAATACGTCTTATAAAACGAGTGTAATATACTATTTTTTCTACTTTGCGTCATTAATTTTATATAAGTTTAGAAATTGCGGTTACTATATCGCGCTAAATTAGAATCTAGGGTATTTTGCGGGTACCACGTGGTAGCACTGTAGTAACTGTCAACTTCGTTAAGGATGATATCGATGAGATAAACTCATGACAAAATCTAATTGTGAATAATTTTACTCTACTTTAGCCTACAAGTTTGAATAAATATTCAGCTGTGATAAATACATGAAACTTAACCTAAAAAGTTAACAATTTTAAAATAGTGGTTTCATAAGTATAATAATCAGAATAGAAGTGTTTGGCGGTGACTGATTAGTTATTTCGAAGAACAAGAACTTACTAAAGAATTGTTATAACGCTTAACGTTTAATAGCGGTGTCTACCTAATTCCGCTACGTAGCCGTTGCGGCTTATATATTTACAAACACTTATAATTGAAACCCAATTTTAATTTCGGCAAAGTAGTTTATTAGAATAAATTATACTCAGTAAAATTACATGTGATGGAGGTAATACAAATACGTTGCACACAACCAGAACTAAGACGAAGTCGAAAGCGACGGACAAAAACGAATATGAATTGAACCGAGCATCCAAGCGTCCAAAATATTACCGAAAACTTATACGTTACATAAACTAAGAAATCTTCTACACTTTAAATGTACTATAGCTTCATACGTGTATGCTGATAAACCATTTATTGCGCATATGCAATCTCGCAGCAGTAATTAAAATCGTTCGTATCTACGATGTAGGTTTGATCTTCGCATAATACCTTATTAAAGTAAATGTGGTCCTTGAATTATATCTGAAAAGGGGATTTGATGTTCAGTTGAAAAGAATGATAACGATCACTTACTAGAGTCATAAAACATCACCACAAACGTCATGCTGGCGTATTTTGATGAACACAGCAAAACTAAGAAAGCCCCAATCCATTGATATTTCGCAGTTTATGTGACTGCAAGCGATTAAGAAGCATTTAAGAAGATGCAGTGTGTGGTTATGTTGGGTTATGTATTGTACGTTTGACATATGGCATTTGATATCACTGTGTACCAATCAGACAAAAATGTGACTGTTTTCGGTATTACAATGTGTTAATTGTAACACTGAAAACAGTGTTACAATGTGTGCATTGTGAATGCAAAGTAGAAAAAGAATATTTTGACATTTAGAATCGTTATCATATTGCTTTACTGTCCATAAAGTATATTTCAATAACACTCTATTAAACCAGACACTGAATCCTGACATGAATATAAAAACCTTTATGTACTACATTAAGATAACTTTCGACTTTCTTTTTACCTAAAACTGCCCATTCCTCGACTATAGTAGTGGTCTAAACTACGTTTTAGACAGATAGAATTGTCAAAAGCATTATGGATTGGTAGACCACTGTTCCGAAAAGTGCGATACATCTTCACAACCTCTATTTAATTTAACCCCCTACAGAGGGACGTTAGTTACCTTATTCTACAAAAGAATCATGCTGTTTACCTATTATACCATATTTGTAAGAGGTATCATGTTGTTTATACCAAATCCCTATGAAATTCTATATCTATTGTGTCTATAATTCGTTTCGCACTTTTATAAGCTGCAGGTTCCCGTTACTTGTTAACTACACTTTTATTCTGAATGTACCTACCTCTTGAGTCTTGACATTTCTTTATCTTTTACATAACGAAAGAAACTTTATTATTATAACTATTCTACTTCTTATCAGTACTATTGATTCTTATCAGTTATCAATATCACTCTTCTCCACCCTGTGGTGTACCCAAAATCCACCATAGAATTGAACATAATTGAATTTGGTACGTTTTTATTTCTAAGTGACTTATTCCTTTGCCTTTTGCACATCGGCACTGCTAAGTCGTTACAGCTCATTGTATTGTAACTAAATTAAAACGACCACACACATTTGGGTATGATATGCGTTCAAAAGTCACTCATAGGCCACTATTTTAGGTACATTTCTCATCCATTTACTGGTAATTTTTAATGGTTTTTAAAATGAACTTAAAAATGTTATGAAAAATTGATGAGGAATACGACTTTTGGGTCCTCAGGAGCAAAAATTTAAGCTGTTATTGGCGTTTTAAATTTAGCCTTTGATGCAAAAGCAGACATTTGTGTACGACATGCACAAATAGACATTGTCTTTGGACGAATCAGGTTGCCATTGTTCAATCATGTTGTACAATGTGTTATAAACATTATTGTCTCCAAATCAGTTTAGTATTGATAGAGCAGCACGTAGTAAATCAAATACATGTAATTCTTGCGTCTATTAAAATTTAAAAAAGATTGTCCTCGTGGAAAAGTACAAAATGATTTGCAAATAAGCGAGAATGGAAGAGAAAAAAAACCTAGACAGAAAGGTTTATTTCTTTTACAATTTCTCGTTAATTAAGGCTCCCGTATCCTACGTCGAAAACGCGCCAATACACCACACAATAATTATTGTTTAAATTGTGAAACTATAGCAACTATTCGATTGAATAGGTCCTTACGCAACTGCGTCCACAAAGAATTTCAATATTTGTGCAAATTATACTTGCAAATTTTAGTGTTAAAAAAACTAAACTACAAATATAGAATTGCTTTTTGGTCTTACTGGCGTATGATTATTGTGTACTGTAATATATTATAAAAATACATTAAATGTTACTTATAACGATGGGGTGTAGCTTTTAGTGAACGTAACTAGAATACCGTTCTGGGAGAGTTTTAGTCTGTTGGCATTGCAAAATAGTTCAACGGTCTGTGGATAGATGGCGCTGTTTCAAATTGAAAATGTAAATACAACATAAATAATTTATTTAGATATGACCTAAAGTACACTAAAAATCGGTAATACTGAAAACAAGACGTAACATAAAGAATGCCACTTTGGATTTTTTGTGTTCGTGTTAAATAATATAAATCGTAGCTGTGGTCTTATTTGCATTTGAAGGTCGTTTAAAGTTGTTGTTTTTTTAAAATATATTATTATGCTGTGGGAATAATAACTTAAAAATCTGTTATTGTAATCAGCGAAAAATGTCACAAAAAATCTTTAACTTCGAATCAAACTAAATTCAGATAAACGACCTTCAAACTCAGTTAAGTGTCTACGGGTTTTTAAAAATCACAGATGAACTGTAAAATAGTTTCCGATCAAAATGTGTTCAAAACAAAAACCTCATTGATAGTTTAGTCACAAATCTCCTTTCTTCGGACCAAAGCTGATACTATATAGTTATACCGTCATTGTAAAGGTCAGGCTATACGACAGCTAAATAATCATACGTTAAAACAAAAATCAGCCTGCATTTTATTAGTATTTTTCTCCATTTCATTTTTGACATTCTTTTTTGCTGCTGAATTTGACGTAAATAGTAAACAACACACAATTTGTATTTATTTCTATATTTATGCAGATAATTATTAATCATATCGACCCATGCAACAAAGACTATCGTAACAAACTAAATATAGTTACTATAGTCTTCGTTGCATGTGTCGATATACCTTCCTACCTCAAGGTGGCAGATTTTATTACATTTAAATTGCACAAAGAATTCTCTTTTCTATATGAAAAGGTTTTACGGTAAGAATCATTTAAAACATAAATTGCCCCTCAAGACTGCGTAATAAAATATTGAAATCTTCCAGTTGTGTCGAGCAACAAAAAACGACGAATGATACGATCTCCATTGTATGGCGTTATTTCGGAATGAACTGCTGCGTTAAAGGTATAATTAGACGAGTCATTTTGCGGAGAGCAAAGGTAACTACGTTATGTAATACAACACAATTTGAGTTACCGTCTAATCGTACTTAAGGATATTTAACACAGACCATCTCTGATCTAAATTTAAATCAGCCGCTAATGACATATCATGTATTCAGACTAAAGTATACAGAGCTGCTGTCCTTGGATGGTATCGTAAAGTTCTATATGGAAATGGAGCACCTTAAACAATATTTAATTAGAAAATATGAAAACCAGTGAATTGTGTACGTACCTATCAAATAAATAAATAATAAAAAATAGTCGATCAATATTCATTTTGAGAGACACACTCATAAATAAATCGCTCTCGAGAAAACTGCTTACAATAACGAACATAACCCTATATTGAAAAGTAGATAACCTCCACATAACCTCTTATTGGATTGGTATTTTCCGTGGTTGTCATGGTTACGAGAAATTGTATACGGTTAGATATTTGTGGTGGGGTGGATTCTTGCCGCAAATTAAAATATACGGGATAATTCCGGATTTGGTAGTTGTGTCGCCATCTACATCTAGTAAAACATTGGTCGGAAGCTCTGGAGAAAAGAGCGGCAACTCAACGTTTTGAATGGGGGATACGGGAGCCTTAATTCGATTGACAAGTGTCCTGACTTCTTTTAGAAATGCTTTAAAATACCTTTAAATGTTAGTGAACACTTTTTGATTCTGAATAATTATCGAACTAATTATATATTATCAAACAACGAGTTTGTTCATCATTAATTCATTACTAATCATTACACATGTATTATTAATTATTATATTTTGCAAGACATACTACATACCAACATATTGTTTTCTTGTCAAAACTGAAACGTCGTACTAACCCGAAAACATTTTTTTGCAAGTAGAAAAAATTGTTTTTCTGCGGAGCATTGACGGCATATGTTTTCCTCAAATATTCTAACAAAATTCGGCGTAGAAGTTATTTTACGGTCGGAAAATAACAAGTTTTTGTCAAGCAGCGTGTCGACTATTTGAAACGTGTTTGGAAATCCGTATGTGTGATGTCTCGAATGTTTATATTTTACATATTTTCAAGCTGATTTGACTTATTTTCAAAATGTTAATCTCACATTCCAATTTGTTAAGATTAATAGAATAATATACTGTGCGTAATACAACTGATCCTAAAATTTTTGAGTTGATTTCTTAGATAAAAAAAATATCATTTTCAATAATTTGTTTTATGTTATTAATGTTTTATTATTCATGTTCACAAGTTATTAAAAAATTAAAATAAATTAAAAACAAGCAATTAGCTACCGTATAAAATACCTACCATATTTTTTTAGATAATCTGTATGTATTGTACGGTCATATTAATATTGCAATATTTATTATATTACTACGTTAGTTAATACGTTAATAATTATTGAATATAGTTGCAAGACAAAATATAATCTTAATTTGATATTTAAAATTGTTATTAATAAATCATATTGGAACTTAAAATAAATTTATACAAAACTGATTGATTCAACGTGCCTAGGACAAAAATAGTTTACTCCACATTTTGCCAAAATGTCTACATAATTGTGTACATACCTACCATAATTTGATAGGCAAATTACTCATCATATATATAGTATGATAAGGTCAGGTACCTGGCCACATCAGATTTTTTTAATGTCAGAATGTAATAAATTGTTTTCTGAGAAAAACGTTTCTAATCTTTCTGTATAATAGACTTACAATGGAAATATTAACAAAACGGCATTTTAAACAGCTCTAACTTCTAAAAAAAAATCTGATGTGGCCAGGCACATGACTTTATCATACTATATATAAAATTAATAGTTTAGCTGCATGAGATTCTATTTGATCGAGATCGGCTATGTCTGCATTAAAATAAAACTAGTAGAACTAGACAGATATCTCGATTAAAGCTGCGTTCGGATATTGTACTCCGTTGACACCGGGTACACCGTCCAAATGACACTTACGTGTTAGTGGGTGTAAAAAGTGTAACGGTGTTCAATATCCGAACGCAGCCTATATTGACAGTAGTATTTTCAAAACATTAGCGTTTGACACTAGCTACTGTCATTAGAATCAAAAAATCTGACATATCCTGGCTACTAGTTTTAAAGCAGTACGACCGATCTCGATGAAATAGAATTTGCTCATGCAGCTAAACCATAAATTCTACCAAAAAATGTCATATACATAAATTATAGAAAATTTCCTCTCCTTTAATTTATTATTTAACTATTTTGACGACAATACACAAATAGCGGCTCATTTGCACAATCTTCGAAAAATGCTATGAGTAAGTAAACCACTAGTTCCTTTGGACCCTTTTCAACAGAAAGCTTTTCAGCTCTAAGTTTGGTTATGAAACTTCTAAATATGAAGTTTCGTCCCGATACCATTAGTAGTTTCTCCGGAATCGTCTCCACAAAAACGGGTACACACACACACACAGACATTTTTTTGTACCTTGGTCAAAAATGTTCAGGGGACCCAAAAAGACATATTTCCGCTAAAATCTCAAAAAATTTTTTTGGCATGATTACAATACTTTACATACTGCGTATGATAAAGTAAAAATGTGGAATAAATGCACACCTTGTATAGTTTCTTTTTTTTTTTCATTGGGGTTACCCTAGTATCGTACGCAATACCAGGAGGTTCCGTAAGGCTAAATGCTAATCGCCAATTTATTTTGGTCGTTTATTTATAATATAATAATTTATTTATCTCAATTGTAGCATACAGAATGTATGTAACTTTTTAATGAATTGAAGAAACAAATAAGTCCATATGAAACTTTAAATTACACGTATCTCTTAATTTCCAATTTCTTTTGTAAATTTGTCAGCTGTTATTTCAATAATCATACGCAACTTACCTATTCGTTTGTTTGTATTGCATGTCACCATGGTATATCATCAGTTTTATTTCTTATCTCCCATCATCTATTGATTTCCCGCAAAACAAATATTTTTCCCTTTGCATGTTTGACACATTATTCAATACGACAACAGTATCCAATCTATAACTCTACCACCTTTGCCACACAAACAAGAAAATCAATAAAACTACAAACCGACAAAACAAAAACACAGTTTCACCTTCCGTTAATTACACATTTATTTTACTGCATATCCGATACACATTTCTCATTATACACCTAAAACTGTACTCTCACATAATAAAATAATTAATAATAATAAAAAAAGAATACAACACTACCAGAGTGTGCGGGTCAAACAACTAAACAACAAAAAAAAATAAAGAGAAACGGTGAAATTCGAAAAACTATCGTAATTAATTATTAACTAGAAGTTTTTGGATATCGTCGGAGATATCCGACGAACTCGGTTTGACCTCGGTCTCCGTAATCCCCAAACCTAACCTATCGCAAGCTTTCTTATGACGGAACCAGTCTAGACGTTGACAATTCCTGTCGCAGTATTGCACGACTTTGCATTTCGAGCATTTTTTCGCTGGTTTTTCTTCCCCGCAAGTATGACAGATCGGGATAGAATCCGTAAAGCCTCTTTGACCGTTTATCGCCGCGATCAAAACTGATAACGCTGGCGGAGGATCTGGACCTGTCAAACTCGAGACTAGTTGTCGGAAAATAGTGCATTCTCTAAACGAGAATTCCCTGATACATTCTTTAAGGAAGTTATCCATAAACTCCAGACAACCGTCTTTACCAGGTTTTAGCAATTTCCGAGAAAATACCTCGAAAATGTCAGATTTTTTCTCGTCGTCAATCTTAACCTTGCGAATTTTCGCTAAAGCGTCGACCACGCACGACAAATAATGAAACTTCAACGACATAACCTCATTCGCCTCCTTTCCGACCATCTCCTTTTTAGACATTAACTCCAGCACAATTTTAATCTCGTCTAAATTATCGACTAAACCTAAGGTTTGCAGGTTTAGTGCAACCCTTACGGGGTGGATATTGACCGTCGTTATAAACTTATGGAAGTTGTCGCAAATCCCCGGTGTCAGACAAGGTTTTGTTTGCGTTCCTTGAATCGTCGCGTAATATTCAACGTCTTTTTTCGGGACGAAATTGTTGATTGTCGTTACGCAAGCGTGGTTCCCGACAAAAGCCGCCATTTGCGAAGCTGTTCGCCCAACGGTGTTGACTGACGTTGATGTAGCGCCAGCGACAAGTAGAAGGTTGCATACGTCAACGTTGCCTGACAATCCAGCGAAGTGTAGAGCGGTGTACGAGTGTTCGTGTTCGCAGACATTCGGGTCAGCTCCCTGTTAAAAAGTAAAGAGAAAATTAAGACTTGTTCGAAAGTTGTAACTTAAAGTATTTGTTACACAATTCATCTCTGACCGATGCATATATAAAACAAATTTTTCTACTTTGCATTCACAATGCACACATTTAACACTGTTTTCGGAGTTACAATTAACACATTGTAATACCGAAAACAGTAAGATTTTTGTCTAAGATTGGTACACATTGATATCAAATGGCATATGTCAAACGTACAATACATAACCACACACTGCATCTTCTTAATCGCTTGCAATCGCATAAACTGCGAAATATTCTAGCCTGACGTTTTCGGTGATGTTTTACGACTCTGGTAAGTGATCGTTATCATTCTTTTCAACTAAACATCAAATCCCCGTTTCAGATATAATTCAAGGACAACATTTACTTTAATAAGGTATTATGCGAAGATCAAACCTACATCGTAGATATGAACGATTTTAATTACTGCTGCGAGATTGTATATGCGCAATAAATGGTTAATCAGCATACACGTATGAAGCTATAGTACATTTAAAGTGTAGAGGATTTCTTAGTTTATGTAACGTATAAGTTTTCGGTAATATTTTGGACGCTTGGATGCTCGGTTCAATTCGTATTCGTTTTTGTCCGTCGCTTTCACTTCGTCTTAGTTCTGGTTGGGTGCAACGTATTTGTATTACCTCCATCACATGTAATTTTACTAACTTTAATTTATTCTAATAAACTACTTTGCCGAAATTAGAATTGGGTTTCAATTATAAGTGCTTGTAAATATATAAGCCGCAACGGCTACGTAGCGGAATTAGGTAGACACCGCTATTAAACGTTAAGCGTTATAACAATTCTTTAGTAAGTTCTTGTTCTTCGAAGTAACTAATCAGTCACCGCCAAACACTTCTATTCTGATTTTGCAAGGCTGTCGGAATATCGTATTACAATGGTGTTCATTATATTTAAATAAAGCAATCAATACATAATCTCTCCTATATGACAAATTGGACTTATTAATAATTGACTACACAAAATGTTTTGAACGGAAGTGTTGCAAACAATATTCTTTAAAAAACATGTTCAAAACAATTGACACACTAAAATTACAGGTCTCTAAACAAAACTTAACCTCTCCAAACAAATGATAATCAAACCTCCAATAACCACCGCTTATTTTTCACTAACTATCCGATAAATCCATACCTGGTCTAATAAAATTTGGACCATTTCTCTATTTCCCTTGTATGCTGCATGCTGAAGTGGAGTCATTAGATTTTCATCAAAGATATTAACATCCTTCCTGTCTACTAGGAGAGTCTTAAGGAGGACGACATCATTTTTGTCGATCGCCTCGAATATTTTCTTATCCTCTGGACTGGGTTCTTTCGGAGACATATTTACGGATTTTTATATCGAACGTACAAAATGCCGAAACTGACAGCGGAAAGTTAGGTTAGAAAAACAGTGCGCATACGGGTGACTGTTTTACCGACCGTGCGGTCAGCTTGAGCGTATATAGTTGGTTGCCTAACCGTCATTAATAAAATCGTGTATGTTGATATGTCAGGATTATTTTTCCGTTTTTCTTTGTGTTATTCGTATTCTTTAGATTGTGAGGATTGTTTTAAAAAAAGCAGAGCTTGTTTTCGTGGAAATTGATGAAGGTTTAAAATAAGAAAAGAATAATAGACAATAAGTATAAAAGAAAAGAAAATTTATTAAAAAGTCTATAACAGGTCAAGCAAATATTTGGCTGTAATATTTGCTCGTACACATTCTACAGTAAATCGTAACAAAAATATCAAATATTTAAGATAAATGTTATGGCTGGTAACATTTAACTTTTGTGGTAATAACAAATAATTTTAATAAATATTATCCTATACTAAATATTTTATCTATTTTAGCACATTGAGTGTATACATGTTGCCATGGGAAAGTAGCTATTTGGCTGTCTAACTACTTTCCCTGATAAAATCTTACATTTTACAATAACAAAGTACAAAACATTTGTTTGGTGTATAGTTATTTCCTAATTTATTATGGTTGGTTATAGTATTTATTAATAATTTATTACTTTTGAGGGTATACTAAATATCACAACTAGGTTAAGCGATATTTATTACATATTAACCTATTTTGTTATATATTTTTTGGGATTTATTCTACGTATATCTACCCTTAAATAATTTGTGTTTTAAAGGTTAGATTTGTATATTGCTAACTAATACCTCCATGTTTTTTTGCTTATTTATTTATATAATATTATGTAAAGCCTAACATTGATATTATTACTAAATTTACTAAAATCGCTGTCAATACTTTACACCTGTTGTTAATTTGTTATTATTTTTATTCGCATGAAACATTCGCAGTAATTTATTTGATTTTAACTTTCTCAAAAATCACATAAACAAATGGCTGATTTGCGAATGACCCAGGTAATAAAAATAATTTTCAATAATAATAATAATAATAATAATGATAATAATAGTAATAATAAATATTTCTTCTATACAAAATATTTTTTTTTTCATTTGTATAATCTATTAGTATTTATTTTGGTCTTAGATATGATTCCAAAAAACTATTCTATATTTATGTAGGTTTGTCGAAGCTCCTATACGTAGTAGACATCGAAGTGATTTGTTTTTCTCAGACCTCAAACTTCTACAGGGGGAGGTGTTGTCGGATCAGCGACCCCTATGCGGATTTGGTTACTTTCTGACTGTACAACGCCGTTGACTTGCGTACCAAGCTGGGTGTCACGCCATGGGGTTGTCAATATTTGTATTCTCTGAAAAAAATTAGGAAAATTTAAAAAAAATTAAAAAAAAAATAAAAAAAAACTAAAAAATAATTTTAAAATAATTTAAAAAAAAGTGGTTCCGCCCGGGATCGAACCGGGGACCTTCTGCGTGTAAAGCAGACGTGATAACCGCTACACTACGGAACCAGCTGATAAACTGACACATCAGAAGTGGGAGATTACTTAAAACTCAAAATATTGCCGCAGAGTCCACTGATTCAGAAAGTATCTTCTTTATATCGGCAAAGCAAAACGAGTAAAATTAAATACGTTTATGAATAAACTAACTACATTTTAACTGGAATAAAAAAAAAGAGTTGCAACAAAACTAGGGTACAAAGTGGTGTACAAACGCGGCAGCAACAAGTTGTGGTACAAAAAAAGACACTCAACGTAAAAGTGTGTTTTGTTTCCACGAACAAAATAACTAAATTGCAGTTAAGAGTTTGTTTTAAAATTTGATATTAAGATTTTTATTAATAGTTTCCAGGTTATACAGTGCTTCCCAAAAGTAACGGATAAATTCAATAAAACCTTAAATAAAAATATTTCAGAAAAATGCTTTGACACGTCGATTTTTATTTTTAAATTACTATCCTGACATACACTTTTCAGCCCCCACCCCTTCGCCCCTAAGAAGTGGCAACCCCAACTTTAGAAATTCAAATAGCAAAGTACCCCTTGCGATACCTCAATTGATAGATTTTTTTATTCTGAATACAACGAAGAAAAGATTATCAAAATCAGTTGATAAATAACCGCGATATTTACCAAAATGTATTCAAAGAAGAACGTCAATATTCGAGTAAGCGCTGTTGACGCGGGCATAGCAATATCGTTCAAACAATTGCAACTTGTTTTTACTTATGTCAAACACAATTCAGATTTTTCGTCGTCGAAGAAGTAGTAGCAAAATGAGATTTACAGAAACCGAAAGAATCGAAGTTTTAATGATTGGGTTTGGAGATAGAAGCCGGACGCATGAAGAAGTTCGTGTTTTGTTCAATGAAACGCACCCGGACCGTCCGCCAATATCGGAATCTACAGTAAGTCGAATCGAAAACAAATTTCGCGATCTCGGTCATGTACGGGATAAGCCTAAGGCAGGACGTCCATTGGCCTTAATTGAAAACCGACAATAGGATGCTATTTTAATGGTGCAAGAAAATAATTCAACCCTTGCGGAGGTCGCTTCACAAGTTCGTGCGTCAAAAAGTACAGTGTCCAGATTATTTTGAAAACACAAATTTCACCCGTATGAAGTGAGTATGAGTGTGTATGAGTATGATTTTGTGAGACAATGATGGAACTCTCTAATGAAAATCCTTGCTTAATTAGAAACATCGTTTTTTCTGATGAGGCAACATTTTGTCTGAATGGCACCGCCAATAAACAAAATTGCCGTTACTGGGCTCGTCAAAATCCGCATTGGATGGTGGAAGCGAACATACAATATCCTCAAAACCTTAATGTGTGGGCTGGTGTGGTGGGTTCTAGAATTATTGGACCATATTCTTCGACGGAACACTGAATGGTGAACGTTATCTGAACTTACTACGATATTTTCAAATTTGTTTACAGCAAGACGGTGCGCCTCCATATTATGCGCGACAAGTTCGAGAATACCTCGATCAAGTATTTCCTAATCCAAATATTTTCAAATTTGGTTACAGCAAGACGGTGCGCCTCCACATTATGCGCGACAAGTTCGAGAATACCTCGATCAAGTATTTCCTAATCCAAATATTTTCAAATTTCCTAATGGATTGGTAGATGAAGGCATATTGAATGGCCAGCAAGATCGCCAGATTTAACCCTACTAGATTATTTTCTTTGGGGCTATTTAAAAAGTAAAGTTTATTTTAATAGACCTGTAAATATTGAGGCGTTAAAGGAAAGAATTCCTGCAGTAATTCACTTAATGACTCCAGGAATGTTCGAAAACTCAAAATAAAATGTTAGAAAATGTTCAACAAGCGTTTGGGGATAGATTAGGGCATTGTCTCGTCGTTAACGCGCAGCACTGTGAACAATTAATTAAGGATTAGTTAATTAAATTTTGTTATTCCTCAATTTCGTGTATAAATAAATTTTGATAAATATTGCCGTTATTTATCAACCGATTTCGATAATTTTTTTTTATTTGTATTCAGATTAAAAAAGTCTATCAATTGAGGTATCGCAAGGGGTACTTTGCTATTTGAATTTTTAAAGTTGTGGTTACCACCCCTTAGGGGTGAAGGGGTGGGGGGCTGAAAAGAGTATGTTAGGATAGTAATTTAAAAGTAAAAATCGACGTGTCGGAGCATTTTTCTCAAATATTTTTATTTAAGATTTTATAGAATTTATCCGTTATCTTTGGGAAGCACTGTATAACGTCACAGAGATTTGGGAAGAAAATAACATAAAATAAGCCATCCTACAGTCATAACAGCAATCAGTTTCAAAAGTTTCTATTATAGTCGTGTGTGGTATGATTGGAGAGATATTTAAAAATAAAACACCTTTCTTTGGAAAAAGATCTTACTCAATCGTATGGTTTACGAAATAAACTATATTTCTCGGACAGTCGACTGTCCAAAACTGACCTAAAAGGCTTATGTAAATTAATAACTCAAAACAAAATGGAAATGACTGTCATAGTATCGATGACAGTCGGGTTTTCTATCGATTGGTGAGGTTTATTACAACTAAATTGTAGACTTCCGCGGTCTGTGTCAATGATATACCTATTGATTCTTGTAAAATGTTTCTGGCGAAGCCGGCGGTATGTGGCTTTGCATTGTTCTGCATTAGGATGAAATTTTGACCGACGCCATTGCAGCAGGCACCACATGGTCCTCCAAGATGTTTTCGACGTAATTCATGGCATTTAGTCTACCAGGAACCACAACAAGATCAGTTCTGTTGGCCTATACTGATTCCAGCCCAAACATTACAGATCCACGACCAAATCTATCCACTTCCTGTATAGTAGCGGCTGCGTAGCGTTCACCAGGACGTCTATATACACGTACTCGACCGTCGCAACGAGTTAAACGAAATCTGGACTTGTCTGTAAGCAGTACAGGCGTCCAGTGACAAAGTAGCCAATCTCTGTGATCCAGAGCAAACCTACTTTGTGATGCTGCGTAAGGCGTGGTGCGCGGACAGGTCTTCTTGGTTTCAAATTCGCTTCTTTTAATCTGTTTCTAACAGTTTGATCAGTAATTATTTCTATTCCATGTGCTCGTCTTAGGTCGTTTAGGAGGTCTCGTGCTGTGGCAGTACGCTGACGTAGAGAGGAAAGGACAAGAAATTGGTTTTGATTTTGAGTGGTTATTCGATTTCGACCTTGTCCAGTTCTTCTAACATATTGGCCAGTCTTCCGAAACCGATTCCATAAACGCTGAATAACAGAATAGGAGCCTCGAAGATCCTTGCTAACATGAACGTGAATTCAAAGAATACTTGACATTTTTTCCATTTTGTTTTGAGCAGTGTATCAAAAAGGCTTATGTTATGCCAAATATTTTCCTGAGCCTTTAAGACGTCATAACCAAGTATTAACATATAATTATAAATAACACATGTGCACATGTGCACGACAAAAGGCAACACATTTAGTTGAAATTTGCATTTTTATGAACTTTTATCATTATGATGACTGTATCTACAACTTGTTTGTGTTTGGTACAGAAAAAGTAACAGTACAGTCATGCAAAATTCTTGTTTTTCTCGCTTTTCAAACATAAAAAGTTAGTCTTGTTTTTACGCCAATTGGTTCTAAATCAAAGAAAAATAAATAATAATCATGTACTTAAACCAAAATCACTTTCTTCGAGAACAAAGAAAACAATACTGTAAGACCTACCTTATAAAACGATCCTGGAGTGGTAAGAATCTTATAGAATGCCACCAATGGTATCATCATGACTGAAGAACCAGCGATGACCCAGCCCAAAATATTAGCCCATAAGGGATAAGTGTAACCCTCGTACGACAAGGGTTCGTATCCTAGCAACCCGTAAACAATAATAAAAATCAAGAAGAGCGGAGCTGCGAATCTCCAGCAGAATCTCCAATAGATTCCTGGGGAGAATCCAATCATATCTTTGATGTCATCACAAAACCTTTGGGTACCTAAAAACACCAAAAACAAAACGAATTATGATTTTTTTTGTGGTTGTATAGTTTGGGGTTTTACCATAGATCCAGGAGACAGCTATTGACTCAAAGAAGACAGCTATAAGCATGGAATACCCGGCTGCGTAGCGATCTAATAGATGGAAGAAGTAGAATCCACCTTGAGAACATGAAGCCAGGCCAACGATGAAATACAAGCTGAATAATGCAGCTACGAATAGTTCTCTGTGTCTTCCGATCTTGGGGAATTCGTCACTCAATGCTGTTATGATGGCTTCGGAACCTCCAAACTGAAAAACATGAAAACTGTTGATGGTATTTTGAGTGTAAAGGAAAATACTTACCGAGCTGTCAAGTCCTAAGGTTAGGAGCATCATGAAGAAGATCAGAGCCCAGAAGATGCTTCCAGGCATTGTTGCTATGGCAGCAGGGTAAACAATAAAGACCAATCCTGGTCCTTCAGTTGCTACGTCCTTGATATGGCGTCCTGATGCGTGGGCCATGTAGCCCAAGACTGAGAATATGACGAAACCAGCTATGAAGCTGGTTGCTGAATTGATGATGCTAGTTAGTAGGGCGTCTCTGAAATTTTTATAATAGTAGTTAGAAAAGAGTTTTAAGCAGCAAAAACAAGCAATTTCTCCTACCAACTATCGTTATCCTCCTGTTTAAATGCCAAGGGAGTAAGGCTTGCCAAAGGAATAGCAGGGTTTTGCTTACTACCATTGCATTAAACCAAAGGTTAGCTTATTCCTCTGTTAAGATGACATGCCTGGGGACTTTTTTCGGAAAATGACAAATTTTGAACGACGTTTATGTGACGTTTAGTGTACAGCATACTCAAATAATTCATCAAGATAGCTGGGAGATCTGGGAGAACATGACCAAGTTCCTGAATTATTATACCAGGTGTCTCAAACTTAGAACACTCAAATATAATTCTTGACTTACTTGTAAACATTGTTGTGGTACTTATTGTACGAAGCATACGCTAAAAGCACTCCAAACCCTGGACCAAGGGAGAAGAAGACTTGTGTAGCAGCGTCCACCCATACCTGCAATGATAAACATTATACAGAATAATCCAAAAGTATGATATTTTTAAAATTAAATACACGTTGCTGTTATTTCAATTTACAATTCCATTGAAGTGGATGAACATGTTATAAGGTTGTATAAAGGGTTGATTTATCTCATAAATCACGCAAAGTACCCTATAACCTCTGTAGTACAAGTCACTAAGATTCCAATCACAATTTTATTACACGATTTAAACCTATTTTACCACTTTTTTTTCACTTACTTCAGCAGATGTTATTTTGTTGAAATTTGGGTTAAGGTAATACTTGATGCCCTGGGCAGATCCAGGAAGTGTAATGCCTCGTATAAATAAGATCAGGAGTACTGCGTAGGGAAAAAGGGCTGTAAACCACACCACCTTCCCCGATGTTGAAATTCCCTTCCATAGCGAAAAGTAGCAGATAATGTAAACTGCCAATAAGCACAGGGCGATATCCCATTTTATGGTCCCTAGATCGTGAAGCCCTTCACTCCGATGTAGTTCCAGAATAGCACGGCTAAATAAACGAAAAAAATTGTAATATATTTGTTTTTTACATTAATTTTTGTTAAATCATACTTGAAATATTCTGATGCTGCTGAGTCGAAACTGGTCGCCAAACTTGGTGTTGTCACGTTGTCGCTCGTGGTGTTAAGATTTTTGACCAGGTTTGCGTCGAACTAGAAATAAAAAAATGATCTGATGTGGCCAGGCACATGACTTTATCATACTATATATAAAATTAATAGTTTAGCTGCATGAGATTCTATTTGATCGAGATCGGCCATGTCTGCATTAAAATAAAACTAGTGGAATTAGACAGATATGTCTATTAAAGCTGCGCTCGGATATTGTACTCCGTTGACACCAGGTACACCGTCCAAATGACACTTACGTGTTATTGGGTGTAAAAAGTGTAACGGTGTAGAATATCCGAACGCAGCTTATATTGACAGTAGGTATTGTCAAAACATTAGCGTTTGACACTACCTACTGTCATTAGAATCAAAATTTCTGACATATACTGGCTACTAGTTTTAATGCAGTACGACCGATCTCGATGAAATAGAATTTGCTCATGCAGCTAAACTATTGATTGTACCAAAAAATTTCATAGTCTTAAATTATTCAGAATTTTCTCTACTTTAACTTATTATTTAACTATTTCGACGAAATTCCAGAAATGGCGACTTATTTGCAAAATCTTTCGAAAATGCTAAGACTAAACCTTCAGTTCCTTTGGACCCTTTTCAACAGAAAGCTTTTCAGCTCTAAGTTTGGTTATGAAACTTCTAAATATAAAGTTTCGTCCCGATACCTTTAGTAGTTTCTCCGGAATCGTCGCCACAAAAAACACCCAAAAAGACATATTTCCGCTAAAATCTCAAAATTTTTTTTTGGCACGATTACAATACTTTACATACTACGTACTTTACATACTACAAAGTAATAACTTGTGTACGAATTTTAATTTGTTGGAAAATACGTACAGGCCTGCAGTTTGGTGTATTCCATGGGTTGTCGCATGTCGTCCATGGTAGCAAATCGGTGAAAGATGCGAAAAAGAAACGCAGAGCCCATGCTATGATGACGTTGTAGTAGAAGTCTACGTAGAAGGCAATCAGAACAACGGCATAACCAATACCTGAGAAATTGAAATAAGAAATTAAGGATTTCATGTCAGTTCAGATATCAAACACTAAACAGCTAAATATTCAGCTTAAAACGAGAAATAGTTAGAAGTAGAGTTCGGACGCTTAGTTTTGCCCCATCGACAATAACCCCTAATAGGGTATTTGACTATTATTGGAAAATCATCCTAGTGTGTTTATTCCTTCACTCTACATTGTAAATGCATTATTTTTCGTTATTATTTCCTCGATATTTCATAAAAATCAGCGTTAAAAATTGAATCACAAAAAGTCCCGCCAAACCGATACTTTCTGTTGTGTGACGTCACCCGATAGTAGACGTCAAATCGGCCCATATGGTTTGTCAGCATCGGAATCGATGCCGTTTGGTAATTGTGTTGTATGAAGTGTTGCTTTCACAGTTTCGACATAAAAATGGGTTATAAATGGTGTATAAATCCACAATGCAGAAATACGTCAAGAAAAAGTCCAGATAAACTATTTGTAGCTGTTCCGCAAGATTTGAAACTGCGAAGAAAGTGGTTGGCTCGTAGAAATCCAAATGAAATAAATAGCGGCCAATACAGGTGTTTTTTCTTGTGATGATTACTTCGACTGACTAGAATAAGTTATCTATCGTATTTTCGAACCAGGTATTATCTGATCTGACAGCTTAAGGTTAGGGCTATCCTAACCTACAAAGTTATGCTTACATGGCACTTTAGTGCTATTAAATTCAAACGGGAGAAGCATAAGAGCGCGTTGGGATAATCGGGTAGGGTACG
The DNA here is from genome assembly GCA_963966075.1 of Aphodius sticticus. Taxonomy (NCBI): domain Eukaryota; kingdom Metazoa; phylum Arthropoda; class Insecta; order Coleoptera; family Scarabaeidae; genus Aphodius; species Aphodius sticticus. The sequence goes on along the minus strand of OZ014509.1, from coordinate 2,026,690 downwards.
GTGAGAGTGACGCGCTGCATAATAGGCGGACTAACGTCATACGGCGTTTATCTGGATATAAGAGAGAGACAGCCGACCCAGGTTATCTGAGCATTGCTCTCCCCATACCCTACCCTGACAAACCGAACGCGCTCTAAGCGTACTAACGAATGACGTCACTGGAGACTGAGCCAATTAAAGAGCGTATTCAATCACGTGATAGGACGTGAATAAAATTCTTTTTTAATTTTGGTTTTTAATACTTGGCTATAAATACAAGCCATATTTTTAATACAGTCATACCCTATTAATGTTGTCTATTTCTTACAAATGCATCACCCAGTATATCGAAAAGTCGTTCAAGTCATTCAATACTTAACCCCATTCGAAATCAGTCTTTCTTTCGGCACACCCATTCATAGTGAACAAAATCATTATTACCCATAGAAATCTATCTCCAATTTCGGAAATCCGCTTCTCCGATAATATATAACTTTCTATATACGCAGAAGAAAACAATTATCGCGAACAATACGTCCAAGTAGACGAGATTCGACACCTGTTGAGCCCAACTATTCCGCGAGTCATCATCCAGAGTCTGAAAGATAATCCGACAACTCAGAAGTGGGATCCGATGAAATATGACTTTAGGGATAGCGAGAAGTGGTTGGAAGGGGTCGCGCCGTGGAAATTCTGAAGTCAATTATCCACTCGCACTAATCCCCGGAAATGTGCAAGGGTCCCGGAAACGCCATTGTACTGGCTTGACACAAAAGACGGCGCTATTTTTCAAGACTGGAGACGCCATGGAGTTGTACCGCCGGCTCTGTTGCTACATCAATATTCAGGGGAATTTTCGCGGTCTGCCGACGATGGATTTAGTAAGGGTGAGGGGGAAAGAGGGAATTGGTCACTCAGTTGGAATTATGTGACACTTTCATGACGATTTTTAAGGATCACTCAACAGAGAAAATTTATAACTGTTGGTCGGTAGCACTTATGCTTTCAGCGGGTTGACCTAGCTTTTCCGGGGGGAGTGTAAGTGCGAATCGGACAGTTGAAAAGTTAGCGAGCGGAATGAAATATTAAAATTTTGTCTTGGGTAGATGAAGGGTGTTCAATAGGGTGGTTCAAAAATGGTACAAAATTTGGTTAAAAAATGTTTATAACAAAAGAATTTTTGAACTTATCGTAAAATCCGTACGTACTTCACTAGATAATATTGTTCTGAAGCTGCATATAAAATTTGAAGTGAATTGACGGAGATCAGTTGAAGTTATCTTTCCGGCCAGTTTGAAAAATGCGGTTTAAAGAAAACACGGTTTAAAGTATTGTGTAACTTCGATGTATAGAATTGTTATATTTTACTATAGTCGGCGATGCCTGGACCATATAATTATCTTTTCAAATTAACATTTTCCTCCTCTTGTTTCTTTCTGTTTGATTTTGACGACAGACGGGCCTGTTTTGCAGTATCAGTCAGCGATGGCTCTGAAAACATGATGCGCCGTGCGTCAGCCTTCGCGCAGAAATTATTGCAGTTTTGTTTTGCAGCTCATACATAATACCTCCATAATCTTCATAAGGCTGGATAATGCATCATTGACAACACAAATGGCTATACTTGCTGCAATATCCACAATTACTTTGCCACTTGAAAGTGAAAATGAAATCACCAGGTGGACAATTCTCGTGCTGCGGCATTTTATCGGCCAGAATTTATGATACAGTGCCACCCAGCTTTATTTTCTTCATTTTATCAATTGAATCATGATTACGACAAATGGCTAGTCCATCATAAATTGAAAGCTCATTTATAGGCTTCTGGGTTAACTTTCCCTTTTCTTCGAGGCCCTAACTGTTTTTTGTCAAATGTCGGGGACGAGTGTCATTAGTTTTTGCACGTGATCTATGCATTCCTTTTCTTATTTACTTTTCTTATTCCAAAATTTGCAAGCTTAGCAGTATTTAGATTTTATGAGAATATCAACAACATTTCTCCAGTTGATAAGCGCCACCAATCATACAGAGAAGAAAAGCTATGTTTTCTCCATGTTCCATCGTTACGAGACAGTTACGTCATCCTTTTTTTACTATTTTCAGTTGACTTTTAGCCCTCTCATCTTTTGCTGCTTTCTGTATACTTTGTTTGCAAACTGCTTCTGTTGCGACAAAAATGGTGCGAACAACTTTACCGTAAAATGAGTGAAAAATGTGACGAGGGAGGTCCCTGAATGCGCAAATAATAAAATAAATTGTAATTTAGTCGTTTCACAAAAACTGGTCGTGTAAAATTAAATGACATATTCATTGGTCTGTAGTTCAAGCGTTTGATACGAGATGTCGCTCTTGTTTAACCCCTTGATGTAGGCAACCCAAACGAAAATATGTATTGATTTTTGCTTTCATTCATACGGATTCAATCTAATTCATAATAGCGTCAAAACTGCAATGGCATTATTGAGGTTATGTTTCTGAAAATTATGTAAAATTATGTACTGTTTGCTTTTTTTATAAGCTGCGAAATCATGTGTAATCAAACTGTGTTTATTTGAATAATGGTTATAAAATTAATGAAATGTGAAGTATTTATCGTAAAGGTTTAACCGATGTATAACGGATTATCAGTAGCGTAACAAGTGTTACCCTCTGTGAATTGGGGTTATATGAATGGAAATCAAAAATTTGTTAGTCAACAGAAGCTTCAGGATTTTTCTGTCACGAATTACAAGTAAATATACAAGTACAGAATGGCACGTATCGATTGATTCCCTGAAGACCTGACTACTTCTGTACAACCCCAAAAATATAAAATCACACAATGAAATTAGCTGCAGTATATATGTTTCATAGTTTATTATTATTTTCGCATTTGAAACCATTTGATAGTGGTAAATTTGTAATGTAAGAAGTTTCGAATGATACATAACACAATTTTATGCTTCTTCGAAAAGAATTTATAAAAATAATAAATGCTATTTAGCATGAGTGTGCTTGAGGTGAGTACAATCCCGAGCATGAAACAATTACACAATGAAGTTAGCACCGGCAAATACATTTTATTGGTTATTATTATTTTCACATTTGCAAACCAATTTTCGAAATTGGCGGATTTATTCAAGCTATACAGTACGTATGTATTATAGATATGTATGTAGAATACATATAATATTTCTACTTACCTATAAATTCTCATACATAACCTGGCACAAAAGAATATTAAAAACAAATCTGGCCCATGCCAAATTGTATGTAATTGTATATCACGAAATTCTTTGAGAAAGCAATATTATCCTACGTATTGCACCGACATGGACACTAGACAAAAATTATTACTTATATGTACTTTATTAGTTTGCAAAAAGTTGGAATAACTTACACAAAAAGTTGTAACTATTACATACTTATTATAAAGTAATAAGTATACCTGTAGAAAAAACTAGGTATAGGTATACAGCCTAAGTAATAACACCAATAACCAACCGATCGGTACCGTAATTAGTCAATAAAATAAACTAAATACCTATGCGCACATACTAAATGTAACTTTTTTGCTCACTTCATTTCATTACTCACGATATGTAATTACACTTTGTGCAAAATGGTTCAAAACAAACGTGTGGCCGGCGCTCGACAAGAAAAAAACATCCCTGGACGGATATCAGGATATTCAACAGATGTAAACAATGTAGTGGTTTTCGTATAGTAGAAATGTGTCTGCTTTCCATCCCATTTTGTGCCATTCGTCTTTGTCTAGTCACGTGATCCAACGTTCATATGTACTGTTTCAATTCTTTACCACAAAATTCTGATATTACTGCATCGTGTACGCAACCCAAATAGCACTTTTTTTTACCGGTTTAGGAAATTTTTTTCGTTCGGTGCCGACCCTTAAAACATTTTCTAATAAAGTATTCATTTGGTTTCTTAGCACAATCTGGGTGTTCCGACTGCAGGTGTCTGTCGAGATTTGTAGGTTTCCTGGCGTCATTAGATAAACTCTCAGAACAGACTACGCAAAGCGCCGTGTATTCATCTCACTTCCATGTTCTTACATGAATCCAAATTTCAAATAGTCGTGGTCGTATTTTCTTGATTTTGAAACTTTGAACTTTTTATTCTCTCCGCCTCCAGTTCTCGTGTTCTTTCTGATGGTGCGTGTTGGTGGTTGTGGAGACTCAGCTTGTAAAGATTCTCGTGTTATTTAAAAGCTTGTTTTGTAGGTATAACATGAAAGAGAAATCGAATTCTACGTTTAAAACAAATAATCTCTTCTCCCCCACAAGATTGATGGTGTATAAATCCCTATCCCTATCCCTACTATATACTAAAAGTCTAACACAGTCCGCGCAAGAAGTTTATGAAAATCGGCGCCGCAGGCGCCGATTTTCCGCCTAAAATTTGATTCTACAGCGGTTAGGCCTTATATTTCGTCCATTTTCGGCCCAGTTTTCGTTATTTTTTTACCTCGATTCGGGCTAGGCAACGGCCGCGCGCTTCGCGACGCGGTCACCAGACGGCGGCACATCATCATTACGCTACGAAGCAATAGATGGCGCCCCGTAACCGCTTCGAACGTACGAGATAATCACGTCGCGCGTGTAGCAGCATCCGGGCTTTTTGTTTCCCTCTTAACGCTTCGGCGATCTACCTAGGTCGACCAGCAGGCCTATTAGGCCTGCACATTCTCCTAGTACTAATACTAATTACAGAAATTGGAATTTTTTTTTCCTCTTTTAAAATCTATTTAAGAAGTTTCACAAATTTCTTACCTTTGAGCAGCGGTACCAAACGTCCCCAGCATGTGATGGCACCTTTCCTATTGAACTGTCCTAGGGCTAACTCCATGTAAAACAATGGAATACCGCCAATGATCAACATAATACAGTACGGTACCAAAAACGCCCCTGAAATAAAAACAAAAAATAATTTAGCTTTTACAAAATATTTTTCCTCTGCAGTCTAAAGAAAGCTTTAAATTTTTCCACCCTGGATACCGTCCATAAAGACAATACATCCCCGTATAATCGGATCGCTCACTTTTAATCAAAATTGAGCCTCTTTTAGCTCCCAAAGGGCTTGACCTACAAGAAATTCTACCGACTTTTAGATCGAAAGAGAAAGAAAGAAAAAAAGGATCATGCTAAGCGAATAAGCGGGCGAAAATCTGCGCTTTCCCGCTTTTCTCCTTTGATCCGTCGGGTAAAACGGTAATGACATTACCTGAGAGACGGAGTATAATATATAGTCACTCTGCTGAGAACTTTAGCATCGTCTATCTATATAATAGGTATAATTTGATAGCACAATAAATGCACAAGGGCAAAGGGAACACTTGACACTTCTGCAAGGGGATATAAGTTAATTTCGATGCTAATGCCATCTGGCGGGACCGAGCCGAGTTATTTTGGGCACGCTGGGTTATTCGGTTATTGGGTTAAGTACGACATTTGGTTACAAGATGGTTGGTTGTGATTTTATGTACATATTCATGCAACAAGATGTAGCGTTTGAGTTTAAGTTTTGTTTCGAAACTTTTTGTATTTGATGTCTCTAAAGCATCAACATTTTTACTCTTGCGGAACCCTTTAAATTGAGTTGGAACCTGGCGGAACCCCAACAAAAAAAATATACAATGTCCTTTCCTCGAAGAGAAATCAATACAAAAATTATTAACAGATGATCTGTATATATTTTCGTTTAAAATTTGTTAAATAAGAAAAGCTTGCTCATACATACACAATGTTGAAAACTGAACTGATACAATTTAATTTATAACTCGAGGTGAAAATTAAATGGAAAAACATACCAAATTATAAATAAAAATATGTGAAGCACTTTTAAATTTGTTTCATGGTCAAAATTAGTACTTACTTCAATTTAATTTAATTATTTTTTGTTTAATTAAATGCAGTCACGAAATTTGAGATATCACTTCAGTTTCCTGTCCGCATACATTTTCGTCTATAATTGCAAATCACTCTGTTATTTATTGATTTTCTATGAATGGGACCGACATAATTTTCGTCATAGAAGCTCAGAACTTGTCTGGTGATAGCTTAGTTATCTTCTCTGGAATGTAAGATCATATTGAAATCCACCATCTACAACTCTGTTCTTCTCCTATAAAGTACCATTATGAGCAGCATATTCAAATTATAAGTTTATTTTGTCACACATTTGTAAAGGCAAAAATATTGAACGCAATTACTGTTATAGTTTGACCAATAACTTAGCCAGATTGTTGTTTTCTAGAGGTTATTTTGTTTTTATGTAACAGATAATTGTAACTAATATTGTCAATTGAAGTTAATGAATAGTCTAGAATGTTGCCCGTTGGATGTAATATCGAAATAACAGTGGTTTATTGAGTTAGAAGGGCTCCAAATCAAAATTATTCATGGATTGACCTTGTTTATTAATCCAATATTTCAACGCTGTTCTAAAGGCTATTAAAGAAAGAAATGACACCTTTTTAAGCTGTTCCAGAAATTCTCAGAAAAGGCCTCAATTTTGTATGTTGTATGTTCTAATATTTGAACAAAATATTTTATATTTTGCAAGGTATACTCCATACCAAGATATTATATTTTCGTCGAAACTGAAACGTATAAAATCTCGTACTAACCCGAAGGCCGAAAACAATTTCTTGCAAGTAGAAAAAAGTATTTTTCTGCGGAGCAAGGACTGCATATGTTTTCCTCGAATATTCGAACAAAATTCGGCGTAGAAGTTACTTTACGGCCACAAAATAACAAGGTTTTTGTCTATCCCGCTGCATAGCGTTTCGAGAACTTGAAACGTGTTTGGAAATCGAATCGATTTTAAATATTTAAATTTATTATTACGTATTTTCAAGTATAATTGATTGATTTTCAATATTGAATAAGTTATTACAAAATTAAAATAGGTATGGATAAGTACAAAACAGTGTATATTATAATCATGTGGTATCATATTAATATGCTATATTTATTGTATTACTACGTTAGTTAATACGTTAATAATATAGTTTCAACAAAAACTCTGATGTGGCTAGGCACATGACTTTATCATACTATATATAAAATTAATAGTTTAGCTGCATGAGATTCTATTTGATCGAGATCGATCGTGTCTGCATTAGAATAAAATTAGTTAGCCAGGATTTGACAGATCGATTCTATTGACAGTAGGTATTGTCAAAACTGTCGTTTGACACTACACTTTCGTCAAAATAGTTAAATAATCAATTAAAATAGAGGAAATTTTGTATAATTTATGTCTATGGCATTTTTTGGTAAAAGTAATAGTTTAGCTGCATGAGCAAATTGTATTTGATAGAGATCGGTCGTGTCTGCATTAATATAAAACTAGTTAGCCAGGATTTGTCAGATATTTTCATTCTACTGACAGTAGGTAGTGTCAAATGCTGATGTTTTGACGATACTACTACATACTACATACTATTTCTTAAAGAAAATTATAAACTTTAGGCCTTCTGCGGGAGACCTAAATATTTTTCAATTGCGCCATTTTTTTTGTAGTATATGTAGGTACATAGGGACAACTTTGTATTAACTTGAAATTTTGAATTTCGAAAAACACAGACATTTTTTGTACCATGGTCAAAAATGTTCAGTGGACCCAATAGGACATATTTCTGCTGAAATCTCATTTTTTCTTGACACGATTACAATACTTTATCATACTATGTATGAAAAAGTACAAATCATACAAAAGATTCTTAGAATTAAAAAAAAAAATGTAAAATTATGCATGGTGGTTCTATTTAAAAAAGGAAAGGTTATCATTATCCCGAATAAAATGAACATCCTGAGGATATTAATAATATATTGAAACGACAGATTGTTTAAAGTAAAACAACTATTACTTGAAATTTTTTTTTGAAATTGTTGACGGTTGGAGAATTATTTAGGTGTTCTGGTAATTATCACTAACACTGCATCTGGCGATATGATAGAATATGATATTATAGAGTTTAATGATTATATTGATTATATACATGATAGTATTAAATTTCCTCTGCTACGGTGGTAGTCGGTCCATAAGTCACGTGGTAGTAAAATTCTAAATTTTCACCAATTACATACTTGAGGGCTTTTTTGATATTATCTATCTTTTTGATATTGATAGTCATATTGATTACTTCGGCGTACCTCAACAACGATTTGAATGCAAATTACGAAGTTGGCGAATGTTTACGACTCATATATCAGTAGAAACTGAGTAGAAACGCGTTGCATGAGGGAGCAAAAAAGCACTGTTCTAGACTTGCTTATTTCGCCCAAGCATCCTCTTTAGGTCTATTCGATAGAATAAACAACCATAGTGAACATTTTGGCTATTTCAGTTCAAAATGACCAATTTTGAACTTGTACTGTTTTCGAACTCGCCGATTCAATTAAAGATTTTAAAAATTATTATTACCTCGTTCAATGAATTTTTCTTTATTTCTAGATGTTCAGTTGTTTCCAACGCAATTTAGATTTGGCACCAAGATTTAAAAAATGCTCTAAATTACAGGGCGTTTTATTTTAAATAGGAAAGTTAACACCATTTCCGGTGAAACCGGAAGCAGCCAAAATCTCAAAATATTTTAGTTAAAAATATCGGAGCCAACGAAATTTGTCCACAAATTTTCAACCCTTCATTTCATTTGGTTCTCCACATACCTCTAATGGCAGCTCATTGTGAAAGACCTTGTATAAACAGTACACAGTACCTACATTCTACATACGAAGCAATTCCTACGAAGTATGCAATCATCTGCAGCCAAGCAGGCCATGTACCGATGACGTATTGCCCATAATTCGCTATCTTGGCGTTTCCCAACCTATCTAACACCAAACGATAAATCAACATTTAATTTTCGCTCGAATTCCACCCCCATTTTTATTTGTTCCACCACCGCAACCATCCAACCCTTGTACTTGTTCTATCGGCTTTATTAGGCCTGGAAAAGCGTTAAAATTGTACCCGAAGATCTGCTGGTGACATGTTGGTCCCTATTTGTCAACCATCTCAATCGCGTTCAATCTCGTTCGAAAATATTGCGTCTGAACAAGCACAAGTATGTACAAGGGACGCCACTGGTCTCGGGGTTGACGCCAGGCGCTGCTAATGGTCCGGAAATTGAGTTAGTACGATTATAGACACACAGAGGGAGCCTTATTGCCACTTTACACTTCGAGTGGAGACAGGTTCCGAGATCATTACGCTCCTAAATTAATTGATATGGCACTTGATGATGTGAAGGGACTATGCACGATCGGCCCTCAAAAATACCCATCTCAGTTACTATAACGTACTTACAAGTCTCTTGTAAGTACGTTGTATAAAACACTTAATATTTACTTGAATGTTTTTACATATTTGTCCGAATAATGTAGGTACTATCGTGGCCATATATTATGTCCGCTCTTTTGACGTCGATTTTCTCGCAAATCTAGGGGCGAAAAAATGTTAAAAAATTCTGATGCTGTCCTTGGTTAATATGCTACAACTCATAAAAATTAGAAAGCTGTATATGTTGGCGTTTACCCGATTTTTCCAATTTAAGAAGAATTGGCACTGTTTTTGGTCCCGTAAATTTCATTCGTTTAACTTTAGCAATTAATTACTCCGGAAATAATCCATAGATTTCGACGAATTAAAAAGTAAAATCACCTGCGGAATGTTAGCTTTCAATGTGAATTTTTGTAAAATGATCGGATTAGTGGTTGACCCACAAAAAGCTATATTACGCAATGCCAGCAATTCCGTTATTAGAAGAGCTAGGATGATGAAGTATTGATCATAGGTTACCTAATAAATCGTATGTTTAAAGTTTATTACAGAATTATTGTTTATCTTTCATTTTCCCTACAAAAGATAGTGTTGAAGCATCTTGATCGCCAAAATTGACGCGGCGCTCTTCGGTCTTTCGTGTGGTGCGGGGGAAGGGCTCGACAGCGACGCTGCCGGTAGTGGGGGATTGCACGATGCATTAGTGACTGCGAAAACCGCGTTTATGGACACAATATAACGAAATTGTTATAATAGTTTCAATATTTATATGAAAAATCTGATGTGGCTTTATCATAAAAATTTTATCATATATAAAATTAATAGTTTAGCTGCATGAGCTTCTATTTGATCAAGATCGGCCATGTCTGCATTAAAATAAAACTAGTACAACTAGACAGATATGTCGATTAAAGCTGCGTTCGGATATTGTACTCCGTTGACACCGGGTACACCATCCAAATGACACTTACGTGTTATTGGGTGTAAAAAGTGTAACGGTATACAATATCCGAACGCAGCTTATATTGACAGTAGGTATTGTCAAAACATTAGCGCTTGACACTACCTATTGTCATTAGAATCAAAATAACTGACATATCCTGCCTACTAGTTTTAATGCAGTACGACCGATCTCGATGAAATAGAATTTGCTCATGCAGCTAAACTATTGATTGTACCAAAAAATTCATAGTCATAAATTATTCAGAATTTCCTCAACTTTAATTTATTATTTAAGTATTTCGACGAAATTCCAGAAATGGCGGCTTATTTGCAAATTCTTTCAAAAATGCTAAGACTAAACCTCCAGTTCCTTTGGACCCTTTTCAACAGAAAGCTTTTCAGCTCTAAGTTTGGCCATGAAACTTCTAAATATGAAGTTTCGTCCCTATACCTTTAGTAGTTTCTCCGGAATCGTCGCCACAAAAAACGGGTACACACACACACACACACACACACACACACACACACACACACACACACACACACACACAGACATTTTTTTGTACAAAAATGGTCAAAAATGTTCAGGGGACCCAAAAAGACATATTTCCGCTAATATCTCAAAAAAAATTTTTGGCACGATTACAATACTTTACATACTACGTATGATAAAGTAAAAAGTAATTCATAAATACTACTCCAGCGCGGTTTAGATCGTACTGTGGCAATTTCTTATCATAAAATGTGAACCATCAGTTTGTAAATGGTTTTGTAGCATTTCTGAGTTGTAAAAATTCAAAAGATTTTTTTTGTTAACTTTGTACGTAAGGTTTAATTTAGGTATAATTTCTTTTTCGTTTTACTGCATTTATTTTAATATCCCAGAGGCATTGGTAGCCATTAGGTATATGTTTAATTTCTGAAACAAAAATAAAAATATATTGAAAAAACTAAAAAGGTGTAACAGTGTTGTTACACACTGTTGCAGTGAGATGGGAAGAAAATTGTCAAAATATAAGGATTTACCGCTATGACATGATAAAAGTTTTCCGAGATGTCGATTAAAATTACGAAAAATTATAGTATACAAGTAAAATAACTATTCATTTTGTAAATATTATAATAATATAGTAAAGAAATATTTATTTTGCGAGTTTTTGAATAAATTTTAAAAACGTGTGATCCCATAATTAGTCCTAATTTTTCTCCATAAAACATTTAATAATAATTAAATTGATCGTTTAATTTAATTTTGTCTAAATCATTTATTGTTACCATTAAAATAGTTCAATATTTTTATAACGGCACGTGTTATAGATATAATGCATGTATAATTATGAACTATAAAGTGAAATGCAATAATAATAATAGTATTTGAAAAACTTTTTTTCTCCTGTAAACCGTACGAGTTTTTACTACATTGTATGTAGATTACTCAGCATGACAACAGTTTTAACACACGTGTCCCAATAGCTAAATGCGGACTTGTCGTTTTTCGAATATTTTTTGCGATATGCAGGTATGCTACAATAATATTCTTATCACTGATTTAAGTAGCAATAAGTATGTAATGCGACAGTGTACTTATATACCTAAATTCTTTTTCCTTTTCCGTTTGAAAATTATTTAATATTGAAAGATACATATATTTTAAAACCTGTGCAAATAGACATAATATAAAAATAACCCTTTAATTCCATTATACATAGCTTCTAGATATATTTCAATAATTTAATTGTAGTATTATTGACTGTTTACACATTCAACAGTGCCTTGTGTGTTGTTCTGTTTCTGACACTTCTTTTGCGTTTTACGAATACACCCCTAGGCTGGTATCCTACAATTTCCTGTAGTCCTTTGCAGGACAATCGCCCTCTTTGAGATTTATTCTGTGTTGAATGTTGACTTACCCCCTCCATTCTTGTAGCAGAGATACGGAAACCGCCAAACATTTGCCAGATCGACTGCAAAGCCTATCACGGAAAGTAAGAAGTCCACCTTTTTTCCCCATGTTTCCCTTCCGTCTGTGACCACTTCAGTACCTGGTGGACGCACCGTCTCTGTAGGTGTTGTCGTGGTGGACATCTTCTACAGGCAGCACCGCCAAGAGCTGAAAAAGACAAAATTTTGCATTATAATATGTGATTTCCTGTAACAACTATTGTTTTTAAATCAGATTAGAGAGAAATATGTCCAGTCCATCTTTCATTCTCTGTATTTCTGTGTTATATTATCAGTGAAATTAATAAATAATAGCAAGTTCATGGGAAAAGTTACGTATAGGATTTTTCAAAAACTTGCGGTGAGAAAAAAAAATATTGCTAGACAAATGATGGCTATTCTGATTGAGTTTTTAAGTTTCTGGTTCATAAAATTTCATGTTGTTCAGTCCAATAGTTTTTGTAATATTCATGCCAACCAGTCGTAAAAAAACCTGTTTCAAAAAGAATCTGATATGGCCAGGCACATGACTTTATCATAATATACAGCAGTGTCAAACGCTGATGATCTGACAATACTGTCAATAAAATCCAAATTTCTGTCAAATCCTGGCGAACTAGTTGTAAAGCCGGGGCTACATATTCGTATACTTGCCAAATATTTGCCACATGTTAAATATTTGGCAAATACATTTGCCCCGCAAATCGAAAATTTTTGTTATTGATTGGTCTAAACGATGCCATGAGTGATTTATTTTTCTTTTTCGTTCGACGAATATTTTTCATCCATCCTTGATTACCGGCTGATTTTTATAAAACTCAAAAAAATCTATGACATACCAACAAATTTGTACAATATTCAGTTGTGATTTCGGACCGTCAGAGTTGCACTGCAACAATAAATGCATCGGACATTGATGCATCGCCACATAGCATTTTCTAATACGTGAAAATCTTCTTTGAGGACTTGGTACATGTGCGTACCGAATGGCCACTAGCTATTTTTTTGATTAGTTCGCCTTATTTGCACATTAGCTGTTTCAAATCATACTGATAATTTGATTACGAACAAGCAAGGTTTTATTTTATAATGCCGTCATATTTTTAATTACATAAGTGCAGAATTCACTGGGTACTAACAAGGGCATTCTTGTGAAAATTTACAAAACAAATCTCGACGAAACTGTTTGTTTCATTTTAATGATTTTTTGTTTAATTCATCAGCTTTCTGTATTATTAATTCGCAGCATCTAATTTTAACAGACTGTAAAATAATTGATCATTTAATATGAACTAGTTTAAATAAATTATTATTTCAATGAGAACAGATATATATTTTTTTATTTATATAGGAAGATATCGCCCATAAAAGAAATGTTAGATATGGTTTCTTCGTCATCTTTAAAGTTCTACTAAATCCAATTGTACTACTACGTTTGTTGTATAAATATGTCCTAATATTGTCTGAATTACAGATCTATTAGCTTCTGAAACAAAAATTTAAACAAATGAGCTTTCAAAATATAACCTTTTTGTTGAATAAAATGCAACACAAAATTGTCTCTACTATTAACATATTTTTAACCGCTTTCGTTTCTCTTCAAATAGTAAATATCATAAAAATCGACAAATATATATTTACAAGCAAATAAAGTATAATTTTCCAAATAAATTATTTTATAGACATGCTGTCTATAAAATTTTTATGTTTATTACTTGAAGAGAAACGAAAACGATTACAAATATTTTAATAGTAGAGACATTTTTGTGTAGCTTTTTTATTTAACGAAAAGGTTATATTTTGAAAGCTCGTAAATGAGTATCATCTATATTGTTCAAAGAAAAGCATCAACTTAGGATACACTCTGTATATGGTGTATGTTTTTCTTGGAAAGAAATAACATCGCGTTTATGTGGACAGCTAAAAACAACAATATTTTTTTCTAATTTCTGTCTAACGGTTTCCGGAAAACTTTCTGTCTGACGGTTTCACAAAATTACAATTTTATGCAGGTTTCGCCCTTTAGAAAAATCAAAAATCTTACTAATAATTACAAATCTATTGTCATCTTCGTATACGACGTACTACACACAAAACGAAATAAAAAAATGGAAAAATTAAACAGCTTACTAAAATGTTTATCGAGTACAAATAAATGCACCAATATTTGTCGCCTTTGCATTTGCTATACCCACTTCAACTGGGTATTGCAAATACCCAGTATATGGTGTAAAAAAACTTTCCGCACAGCCGAACGTCGAATATATATATTTATTTTAGAGGTGGACTCGCTACGAATTGAATAGAGCAGGTTTTTCTTCTTGACAAATATTCATATACATATTGGCAAATATTTGATATTTGCCATCATTACACAAAAACTTAAGAAAATAAAAACGCCAATCTATAGAAGAGGCTATAAATGCAACCTGAACAAAAATTGAAATTTTTGTGGCAAACTGTTTACGAGGAAAAAAATGGAAAGACGAACGTTAATATAAAAGTGCTAAAATCGGGTACCTGATCTTATTTGTCTCGCGCTCATGTTTACACCGAGAGGCAAAAAATGTTGACAGTCATACAACTTATGTAGAAATGATTCAGAAGTATGAGACATTTTATTTAATATTTTTCTGTTCAGTAGTTTTAGAGTTATGAGCCGGCAAACACAGGAGTCAATACTATCGAAACGAGAGATGGCAGTTAGGGCGATTCTCTCATGCTTCTCTATTAAATGTGTCGCAGTTTTGTTTTTTTTTTCAGTTGGGTAAATGTTCAACTTAGTAAAATGTGTATTGTTTTGCTGCAGATGAACCCTGAAGACTGTGTTCAGCACAGTCAAAGTAGCCAAAGATGGTCAAGCAAGAAGGACACCTGAAGAGGACCTGTACGTGAGGAAGAACTTCAGCGCAGAGGAAGCTTCTTTCCATAAATTATGAAGACATCTAAAGGTAGGTCCAAGAGATGCCAGCCATCGATGGAGGCGATGAAGACATTATAAGGTAGGATTTTAAAGATTCTATATTCACGGCTTTGTCGGGGATTAGATGCTCTCTTTTGAGTTCTCATAGTAACAAAAAGCGTATTTCTTTTGGTTACTTCCGTAAACGACTTCTTATGCGGTCACTAAAATTGATGTTCTATGTGGTTTGTGAAAAGAAATGAACTGTGATGGTAAATTAGAAGAATTTGTAGGTACGTATTTTCAGATACGAACTTTTTAACTAAAATATTTTCAGTTTCTATGTAGCTGCACTGCTTACACTGATAGAGTTATCAATTCATATATTCCAAAAGGAAAAGACGGTCCATTTGAAACATAAAATTTTCCACTACTTCAGGTGTAACCAGAAACTTCAAGAAATAAAACTGGAAACGTGTCTGGTACATTTTCTAATGGCGTCCATGAGGAAATGATGTAAATCTGTTAATAACGCATTATTAAGTTGAAAATTGGTCCAATTCGAACGTAAAATATTGTCCAGTGGCCAGCGGACATGAGGGTGCGTACTAACCCTGTGGAGACTGGAGAGTTCAAGGGTTGTTTTGAATGACATCTGTCGGTTGCAGTGAACACCAGGGCTCATCGAATGGCACTAGAGATCAGTCTCTCGTCATCATCATCGTCAACGGTCGGCAACAACAACAGGCCATAAAGCAGGTGACTGAATAAACCGAATACTTGATGAATTTTATATAAATTTCTTCGCATTGTGTAATTTTGATTTTTGAATACTTAGGAGTTAATTTTGATCTGCGTTTGTTCGGTTTCTGGGTTTATTGTTCATCAAAGTATGTCAAATCAGCCTAACTATCTTGAAAAGATATTTCTATATTTTTAATTGTTTTGTTAATTTTCTCCCTTAACCTAATAGGCGACTAACGTCATATATATACCCGTTTGTTTGTTGATATATGAAATTTGGAGTATTAACTATTAATAGATCATTATGATATCATTTTAGATATCAAAAATATTCCAAAAATTGCCTTTTTTCCCTGTTAACACACAGCCAGATTTATTTATGCGTTATTTAAAGTTTTGGTTGTCATTAAAACGCCACACGTATAATCAGAATATTGATTTAGCATACAGGGTGGTTGAAAAACAAGAACTCGTTACATTTTCTCAACAGTAAGGTATCAGTTTTTCACAAATAAATTTTTTCACTTTTTTCCAATTTTTTTCCGCATTTTTCCGTGTTTTAAACGGCTTTATTTTCTTAAGAAATTTAGAAAACCGATACGTCATATGAAACTTTTTACTCGAAATGACATTTACTCTCTAGAAAAGAAAATTAGTAAACAGTTTCACATGGATTTTTTTTTGTTCATTTATTTATTCGATTTATTTTTGTTATTTTTAATATTTGTACTTAAATTTTTTTTTTTTATTGTTGTATTGGGTATCAATTGTGTTATTTTCTGGTTTCAGCTTGTTTGATATGTTTTTTCGTCTATAACTTCTTAAGGAACTGAAAAAACTAATATAAAATGTTTTTCTCCGACCAAGAATTGCTTTTTAAAAAATAATTTTGCGGACGACAAAATGGGACACCTGTATAAATTAATACTATATATCTATGAATTTTATGTCCTAAATGATCATAATAGTATATTATTATACAAGTTCTATAAGACGTCGAATTGGCGCACGAGTTGTTTTGGGCACGACGAGCGTAGCGAGGAATGCCCAAATGGAACGAGTGCACCAATACGTCTTATAAAACGAGTGTAATATACTATTTTTTCTACTTTGCGTCATTAATTTTATATAAGTTTAGAAATTGTGGTTACTATATCGCGCTAAATTAGAATCTAGGGTATTTTGCGGGTACCACGTGGTAGCACTGTAGTAACTGTCAACTTCGTTAAGGATGATATCGATGAGATAAAATCATGACAAAATCTAATTGTGAATAATTTTACTCTACTTTAGCCTACAAGTTTGAATAAATATTCAGCGAGGTCGCAACGATGATCATAATGGAGCTTGGGGCAACACTTTTAACCCTACTGTGATAAATACATGAAACTTAACCTAAAAAGTTAACAATTTTAAAATAGTGGTTTCATAAGTATAACTAAGCGGTGACTGATTAGTTACTTCGAAGAACAAGAACTTACTAAAGAATTGTTATAACGCTTAACGTTTAATAGCGGTGTCTACCTAATTCCGCTACGTAGTTTATTAGATAGAATAAATTATACTTAGTAAAATTACATGTGATGGAGGTAATACAAATACGTTGCACACAACCAGAACTAAGACGAAGTCGAAAGCGACGGACAAAAACGAATATGAATTGAACCGAGCATCCAAGCGTCCAAAATATTACCGAAAACTTATATGTTACATAAACTAAGAAATCCTCTACACTTTAAATGTACTATAGCTTCGTACGTGTATGCTGATAAACCATTTATTGCGCATATACAATCTCGCAGCAGTAATTAAAATCGTTCGTATCTACGATGTAGGTTTGATCTTCGCATAATACCTTATTAAAGTAAATGTGGTCCTTGAATTATATCTGAAAAGGGGATTTGATGTTTAGTTGAAAAGAATGATAACGATCACTTACTAGAGTCGTAACACATCACCGTAAACGTCATGCTGGCGTATTTTGATGAACACAGCAAAACTAAGAAAGCCCCAATCCTTTGGCCATACTATAGCAGGCTACACCCATGTTTAAATATGTATAGAATATTGATATTTCGCAGTTTATGTGATTGCAAGCGATTAAGAAGATGCAGTGTGTGGTTATGTTGGGTTATGTATTGTCTGTTTGACATATGGCATTTGATATCACTGTGTACTAATCAGACAAAAATGTTACTGTTTTCGGTATTACAATGTGTTAATTGTAACACCGAAAACAGTGTTACAATGTGTGCATTGTGAATGCAAAGTAGAAAAAGTTACATATTACATTGTAGATACCGGGGCGATCACATATAAAGCCTCATTTACATTCACTTAACTTAACTTAACGTACGAAAAATTAAACATTAGAGATAGTTGAACTCCATTGAATTATATGTGTTCGTTTACATTCACTTAACGTAGAAAAACTTAACGTAACGTACGGATTTGTTCACTCAACTTCAACTTAACAGAATTCGTGCACTAAGTGCACCAATCACAAGCTCTCGATTTTGACAATTTGGATGATGGTGACAGCGGGTGACAGTAACATAACCTAAAAATTTACTCGTGCGACTTGAACTTTGTTATCATTGTGTTGTTTTGCAATATTTCTAGCTCGATTAACGGATTATTAACAGGTATGATGGAAGCTTGATCCAACTTGCATGTACATTAACATATTTGTATAATAAAAGCAATAGATTTAATATGGATTTCATATTATGTCACTGTCAAATGCGCATGTCAAGCACCCCAACGTAAGTGAATGTAAATGAACCGGATCTAAATTTCGTACGTTAAGTATAATTTTTCGTACGTTAAGTTAAGTTAAGTGGATGTAAACGATACTTAACAAATATTTGTCATTCAAATTGTAAATTTTAAATTGTCAATGTCAATTATTGACGATTCAGGTTATAAGTTTGACAATTAATTGTCTGTATTGTCACTCAACTCCACATTGTTTGTATTGTTATTCAACTCCGTAGATACGCATGTCACTTGATAACATCAAAATATTTATTAATATTATTCAAATGGAGGAACAAAACCATTGTAGATCATAAAATTTTGTATGTACCTCGACCATTACTTGATGTTTATACATTTTCTTTTACCTTTTCTTATTTTATTCAGTAAAAATATGTTTTCAGTAAAAAACACTAAAGCATTTGAAAGCAACAGTCTTTCGTCACGAATTTTAATTATTAAAATACATATTTTTGTGAAAAATACTAATGACGTCATCCACACATTTTCTTACCGATTTTTGTAGATCTTTTACCAAATTGTCTAAATAGTAACGGAAACACCTGATCGCCTTAGATCAGAATATTTTCGAGACAAAAACTGACTTGAAAATTGTAAAATATTGATGACTTTAGGAAACACGGATTTTGTGAATTATGTGTATATGCAATTGCGTTATCGGTACAATTATTTGCCCTGAAGTCGAATTCGGGCTCAAAAATTTTATTTCGCGTAAGGTTTTTGAAAAAAGTGAGGCCAAAATGGCGCCATTTAGACATTTTTTGCAAATTTATACCATCTGAACACAGAAGCCTCAAATGGGTCTCACAGTAATCCTTAATCTTTGTACTTTTACGTGAAAACCTGGAAGATTGTTCACAAATGTTTTTAAAGCATTTGCAGCAATTTTTTAAAATGTGTGTTATCAATATTTAATTTTAAATTGAATTTTTACTATCTAATTTTCTACTATCGTTTTCTATACAATTTTCTTTCATTCATATCATCTTTTAAAAATGGTACAATTATTCTATAGCCTGTAGGCATACACAAATGAAAACCTGGACTTTATAATGACACATAATGCGTGTAAATTATCTATTTTTCAATTACACCAACCGCCTACTTTCATTTCTGCTGTTCA
This sequence comes from Aphodius sticticus, assembly GCA_963966075.1. Classification (NCBI taxonomy): domain Eukaryota; kingdom Metazoa; phylum Arthropoda; class Insecta; order Coleoptera; family Scarabaeidae; genus Aphodius; species Aphodius sticticus. Next base: position 2,006,993 of record OZ014509.1, on the reverse strand, counting down.
CATCCAACTTTCACATTTGCTAATCTAAACATACAAACAAGACAAATAGGACTGCAATTGCAAACATATTAACACACAAATTAATAATTGCACACCGGTTTTCATTGCACAGACAAATTTCAACCAAAAAAATATATACTTAATACAATTTTTAAGTGTAATACTAAAGATATAACAAAAGCTTAACTTACAAGAGCCGCGCGTTGCATTCAACTTCAAAACACGAAGAAATGCATTTAAGACAAGAACATAGAACGAATCTAATAATAAGAATTGTATGAATTATACAATTTATCTTGTCAAGGCTTTCCAGAAAGTGAACTAACTAATCTTATACGAGATGGCTAGTACTCTTTAAAATACAGCGGGAAATTCAAAATTCCGTAAATTTCCGAATAAATATATTATTTAAAATATTGTAGTTTGAAAATAGAAAGAAAAAAAGGATGTGGGACTTACCTGTTGATGCGGCAGTGCAACATTTCTTGTTTAACGCCAAAGGGTAGAAACAATGGTAAAACTGGAGTCGGTCTGCCCCATCTAGATGGAATGATGGTGTGATGGTGTCCTCCGCCCCAAAGCAAAGTTCTGCAAGAGCGAGGGCATGCGTACGCAACCACCCCCCAATTTCAACCCCCTTAAAGAGAGAGAATTGCTTTATCTCGGAATTTAGAATTAAAAAAAATGTTGAGATAACAAAAATTGGGACAACATCCATAGTTTATGGGATAAAAATTATTTTTACAGATGCCGCGGTCACAAATGAAGCGGGTAATAAATACTGTAAATTACAACTTTCTACTTCGTCTAGTTTACTAGAATCTCTTAAACTTAGAATCTTAGCGAAATTAAACTCTCAAATGTTCTGATTTTGCATTATGTGGCACAACAACCAAAGTCGATGGGTTAAAAAGGTTGAGGCATAGCTGAAATTTTCCAAACACCTCCAAAATCTCGATTTGTTTAAAAAAAAACGTTTTTAGGTACTTGCACGTGTATAAAAATTCATAACTCCGCCATTTTTTATTCGATTTCAAAATGTAAATGAAAGAGGAAGCATGGACCATTATAAAGATGTACTGTACGGTCAGATCCTATAACAAATCGAAAAGTTATGGACGTTCAAGTTCAGAAGTTTCCAATTATTTTCAGATTTTTTTTCAACTTTAACAACAATTTGATGACCTTTTTTGAATTCGTAATATTTGGTGCTATTTTTTTATTGAAAGCCCATTTAAATTTGCGTCTAATACGCGTTTGTTTATTAAAATCGGTTGAAATTTAACAGAATTATCAAATTTTATTGACCAGCTAGACACATCACACTACGGAGAAGAAATATACAGGCAGACTGTAATAAATCCGTAGTCTTTATACACATTAATTAGACATTACTAGCACTTAGATTAACAATGTTATTCTAAAATTATGACACTGTTTTCTTTTCTTTTCCTTTTTGTTGTTACCTGCCAGACTATCACAATATGTTACTAAGTACATTAGAGTTTACGTTCATTACATTTACAGGTATATTTGGGTTCAAAATAAATTGCACCAAGAGTAAAATTTTCATTCGTTTATTGAAACAGTACTGAATTACTATTGTGATTTATGAAAAATAGAAAAAAAAAAACAAGAAATACAACAAAATTAAAAATGTTTACTCGATCTCCGTCGTTTATACAAAGCATCATCTGTTTCGCGTTTAAGTGACCAGCAGTAGTCTGCGATCATGTTGATGGTGTTTTTCCTTGAAAACGTTTTTCAATAGCTTCCATTTCCTGATGAAATCGTTCACCTTGTTCGTCACTGAGTTGGCCAAGACTGTCCGGAAAGAAATTCAAATGAGAGTGCAAAAAGTGAATTTTGATAGGCATGTTGCAGCCCATTTTACCGTAGGCACTCAAAAACGCTTGTACAACATTTGCGTAGTCGGCACTTTTATCATTTCCAAGAAAGTTATCGCACAATGAAATAAAACTATTCCAGGCTCGTCTTTCCACATCGTTCAGTTTAGTTGCAAAATCGTTGTCCTGCATAATTTTCCGAATTTGTGGCCCAACAATTATTCCTGAAAATAGATCAGTTGAAATACCTAAATTCTTACTATCAACGATTTGAAATGTAAGGTAACCTACCTTCTTTAATTTTAGCTTTACTCAATCTAGGAAATGTTTGATGATGCCATATCATCGGAGTAGAAAAGGCCATTCCAGTTCTTGAGTTATCAACATTTTTTGATTTCCATAACTTCAATTTTGACGAACAAACTACACACACGTATTCTGGTTCATACCAGCGACTTGCGGTGTAAACACGGTCAAAAGATTTGTTGTATACCTCAACTACTGATTTATTTTTTACTAATTGTAGCCGATGCTGTTTGTCCACAAACAATCCGCAGACGTAACAAAACTTATGGCGATTGTCACACTTTTTTATATTTGCACTGAAGCTTGCACTAGAGCTGATTTCTTACTGCTTATGGATCAGTTTGATTGTTATTTTATATGAAATTTAGTGATACCAAAGACCTACATCGTCCTAATAGTATACGCAATTATAATAGGTTAAGATTGTCGATTAATGATTTTACGATATTTGGGTACAAGTCGAATAGTACTTAATAACATATTAGATAGACTAAAATACAATAAAACAGGGTAATAAACAAACAAAATAATGTCTAGTTAATGTGAATCACGAGTACGGTTATTACGGTCGGGCCGTAGGTACGGTCCTGCCTAGTGTGAATGTCAAGACGGTGATTAAAAATCGATAACTCAGTTAAATTTCAACCGATTCTAATAAACAAACTCGTGTTAAACGCACATTTAAATGGGCTTTCAATAAAAAAATAGAAATAAAATATTATGGATTGAAACAGGTCATCAAACTGTTGTTAAAGTTCAGAAAATCTGAAAATAAAGGGGAAACTGAATTTGAACGTTCATAACTTTTCGACTTTTTATTGGAACTGACCGAACAGTACATCCTTCTAATGGTCTGTGTTCGCTCTTTCAATTGCATTTTTTACAATCGAAATCGGATGGAAAATGACGGAGATCTGCATTTTTATACACATGCAAGTACCCAAAAACAGATTTTTTGAAAAAAATCGAGACTGAAGGTGTTTGGAAAATTTAACACTGTAACAGTGTTATTTTTATATATGCCTCGATGGGCTCGATCACAGAAGAATTGGGTAATATACTGCAAATTACTGTAAATTTCAACTTTCTACTAAGTCTAATTTACTATAATTTTATAAACTTATAATATTAGGTAAATTAGATTCTTAAATGTGCTGATTCTGCATTATGTGGGACAACATACACAGTATGGATTACAAAGAATTTGTATATGTCTCTGGGTCATAAATCTATTTGGTAATAAATACTCTAAATCACAAATTTCTAGTTGTGTTCAACACTACACAATTTTATAAACTTAGAATCTCAGCGAAATACATTCTCAAATGTTCTGATTTTGCACTAGGTGGGAGCAGAAATCCCGAAATACCTAACCACTAAAATTACTCCATCATAAGTAGATTGCCGTGTCACGTGACGGTCACTCCATTAACTCCCAAACATAACTCAATCATTTTATGCTTTTATGATTAATGGCCGCCACACGGGAGTGCAAAACAATGTCCTTACCGTCGTTAATATCACATATAAAATCCTTTAACACCGGTTAGATTATAAACCGAAAAAATAATAGCGTATATTTAAATTTATCGAAAGAAAAAGCTACGCCGCCGATGCTGCCTCCTAGCGGTAACACGTCGCACTAAGCAAGTGTTATACGGGGAATTGACCAATCAGCTGTCAACAATACGTTTCTCCGTGTTCTACCCACTTTCCACCGCATTTTACTACTTATTTTGTACACGGTAATTACAGTGTATTGTTTAAAAAGCTTAAACGATAAGTACTCGTGTCGTTTCAACATACCACACAAGAAAAATAATCAATTAACAACACGCAACTGGACAACAAACACGAAGAACACCAAAATATTGTGTTTATTTGACATATAAGTCTATTAATTCTTTTCCTTGTTACAAACTATAAATATGGGTGATGACTTCGATCCTTGTGAATGTTTTAACTTCCATGAAGTTGCTATGCGAAGGTTACTAAGCATCGTAAGTATTGAATTGTTAAAAAGAATCATCGTTACTAAGATTCTTTTGTTTTAGTTACGACAAACTCAATCGCACTGTACAGACGAAGAATGCTTAACGACAGATAGATTACCGTTCGCATCAAGTAAGTTTACGTTAGGATAAATTTGCAGAATTATTTTCGAGATGTTCCGAACAAAATTTTTTAGATCCTACGGATAGCAGTGAGACATATTTGTTTTGTTTCTTTCTGATGTTCGTCTTTTTCCTTTTAAACTGGCTTCCGGTTACTTTCCGGAGTAGAACTGCGGAAGAACCTTCTTGTCGCGTCAGAGATGACGATGACGTAAGTATATTTTTAGTTAATCGGTAATTTTTTTGCGTGTGGGTGTTTTTATTGCAATTTTATGTCATCTGGTTTGTTCTGTGATACAGTTGGTATAAAATTTGCAATTTTTGTTTTATTTTATAGTTTCGAGTTTAACTTGATCTTAATTACCAAGATTGCGGAATTTTATTTCAAGGTTGAGTAGATTTGTGGTCGTTTAATTGCGACCTTGGAAACAGACGTGACAAATTTGGTATTTGCAAGTTGTTTGAACTTCATTCGTACCTTGAAAATGTATATAAAAGACTATAGAAAATTGGTGTAAGTACTAAAAAAATCTCTTATTTTGAGTAATATAAAAGCCATTATTTTAGTTTTCGAGTATAATTTGTAGAAATTCCAGACTTATTATTATTATTATTAAAATATGACAATACTTATTTATGGAATAATTAAATATAGATTATATTCCATGTCAACTTGAAATTTTTTTTTACGTAAATATTTTACTCGTTATCTGTGTACGTAATGCATTATGTAATTATATATGCTTGTTTAATGTACCATTGTTCAATGTTGATAAAAATGCAATGAAAATGCGTTTGTATTTTATTTTTTGTTGTTAAAAACATGACAACAAAATATTGTTGATTCACTAGACAACTGGCTGTCCCACTTTTTTACCTGAAAAACGTTTTTTCAGACAGTACATATCACACTGAGCAAAAAGTTTCATAAGGACTTATTTGATTTTTTATTCCTTAAAAAGTTACAGCCGTTAAAAATAAAAGTAAACCTGTATTTCAAACGGCTGTAACTTCTTTATGAATTAAAAAACTCAATAAGTCAACATAAAATTTTTTCTTCAGAATGACATTTGCTTGTAAAGAAACAAATGTTTAAAATATGTAAATGAATAAAAAAAGCCTCTTTTCCTTTGATATATTTAATTTCTTAGGTACCGGTTTCGTTAATTGAAACATAATCAGCCTAAATCTACAATTAAAAAAATGGTGGTGTTAAAATAAATAAATAATAATTTAACATATACAGGGTGAGTTATTAGTATCCCGGCGGTCGATAGTTAATAAATCGTTTGAGAGAAAAAAATATTTTATACAAAAGTTGTTGGACTCGCCATTTTCTATAACGTAAAATTATTTTCATTTATACAGGCTGGTGCATTTAGGTGTGACGGAAAGTATGAAAATTTTTTTAAATGGAACGTCCTGTATATTTTATTATATTATAAACACTACTAAATTTGTTTATCCAACTGTGTATGTTGCTAAGTCACAGCGTTAATAGTTCCAGAGATATTCAACTGTTTTTCCAAAATATGCCCTTTTGCAGGATTTTTTAAAAAACTGTAAAAACGACATTTTTGCCGATTTTGCCTTTAAACTATGTGAAACAATAGTCAAAGCCAGTAGGTAGATGATAGTATCCAAAGATATTAGATACACTATACAGGGTGTTCATTGAACTTAGTAAATTTTGATGTTTTTCAAACGCCTTTTTCTCGAGTTTTTAAATGGAACACCCTGTACAATATGTGTTGGCTGTAATAACCCTTTATTTCGCTCTAATTTACATCTAGTATGTCATACACCAAATGTTATTATTTTTTGTGATATTTGCAATTTTAAGAAAATGCAATGCAATTGTAAATTTTAATATTGCTGTGAATAAGGTATTTGGTAGTTTGATGTAAAGTTTTCAAGTGGCGATAGAAGAAATAATCTAGAAACAATTTAACCACCTTGATCCTTATACAAAGTATTACCGTTATCAACATATTAACAATGTTATATGAAATTTTATAAGTTGATTTTGCCGTCTACCGTATGGCAACCGAACACGCTATTTAAAAATTTTAATTACTGCTAAAGTAAACCCTAAACCGTATACTTTTAGGTTAACAATCGTGCAAATTTGTTGACTTTTGCGTGTTGACAATCAGATTTTCTTTGATGGGATTTATGTACTTGCACAGATTAACCAAATATGCAACAAAAACAAACTGATAGGCATCTTTAGATTCAGATTTTCATTCATAGCAAAAAATCTATTAAAAACATTTCCAATCACATTATCAATATTACTCATACTATCATTCATTTTATACCTATTTTTAATTGTATCACCAGAAAAATAACCTATTTTAAATCAATTAACAATAGTAAGTAGATATTGTTGGTTGTTTTTTGTACTGAATACAAATTCGTTCACAAACGTAGCTCATCAAACAGGTTTTAGCGTTTCTGTTTGTTTTTGTGTCTGCGCGCACATACTATTACAATGAAACGTCTCCGCATAATTTTCACAAATGTGGACAATTTTCACGATAGTCCCCCTAAAACTACACTGTTTCTGGTTTACTTCGGAGCCCAACTGAAGTTACTAAGGCTTCAGGTTTGCTCGCTGTACGTTGGAAAAAATTGCGAAACATACTTATAAAATTGTGTAATACCTTGATAACCGTAATACTTTTTATATGAATAAATCTAGTTAAATAGATTCTAAATGGCTTCTTCTATAACGCTTTAAACATTTTAAATATCACAAAAACTAGTAAAAGTAGATATACGATATAGTGAATATAAATTACAAAGAACTTAAGCGACATATCAAGTAGCAAATAATATACAGGTGTTCCATTTAAAAATCTCTAGAAAAAGCCATTTAAAGATGTTTAAAAACTATTGCATGCTATAATCACCCTGTATAGCGCATCAAATTTTTCATGACATATCAGCATCTAGCTATGGGTTTAGTTATTATGTGACAAAATGTTTAAGCCAATATCTGCAAAAATGTAGTATTAACGTAGTTTTTAAGAAAGGCCTGCAATTGCCAATTTCTTGACAAACAATTGAATATCTCAGAAACTATCTTTCTCAAACGATTTGATGACTATCGACCGCCGGGATACTAATAACTCACCCTGTATAGCTTACTGTCAGGTTATAAAGAAAAAATTCTAAAAAGTTTCATATGTACCTACTTTGTTTCTTCGTTGATTTGTATATTTAATTTATTTTCAATATTTTGATTTCTAGACTTTAATTTATTTACTTTTGTTATTGTTATGACTATTGTTTCTTTTCCTTTTTAAGGATTTTAAAAAACAATTAGATCCATATGAAAAGTTTTACTCAGAATGACATTTACTTACTAAAAATAATTTTTGTGTGGAAAAAAGTGGGACAAAATATATTATTTTGATGAAGTTCAACCATTGAGATAGTAAACTTAGAACAGCAAATACATAGTTGCAGATTTTTAAAGATTAAAAAAGATAATAAATAAATTAATACTATTCTCCCCAATACCTTGGTTTACAAAATATTATTACAGATGATAATTTAATATATTATTTCAGGATATATCGGGCTCATCCCCTCCACCAACTGGTCTGTAAATGTGGCGAGAGTCCTTTGTAGATAAGAAAAACCGAGAATGAAACATACCGCGCACACATTTTGTAAAGGGTCTATATTTTTCTATAACTACATTTTAAATATTTATACATAGGCATATACTATATATATATTTTAGCGGCCTAACTTTGTTAAGAGTGGTTTTAATAGTTAGGAAACTAGCGCTTTCCTAGATTTTCTTAACAATCGCACAACGATATTGTGATGTTTGTATTGTATACTCCTAATCAACGGTTTTATAATTAATTATTAATTAATTAACGTGAATCTCAAATTGTGGTTCGTATAATAGGAATTTAGTATTTTTCGGCTACCTTGTGATGTCTTTCCCGTATTGTTTTGTTTTTTTAAATATTTTTTAACATTCCTGATTGCTGTAACGTCTGTACATTTTATTGCAATATTTATGTTGTTTTGTGACTATATGTAGAGTTCTATTTAATAATATAGTTGGTGAAACTAAATCATTGTGTTTTATTTCTAAAAATAAATTGTATGTTATTTGTTTTCTTCTTCAGGAATTTTTTACGTAACAATTTCTGATACTAACTACCTACATATATGTAGAAATATTTTGTTGTGTCATCCGTAAATACTAAACATAACTTGTGGTTTGTTATTTAGAAATAGTTACGTAATAAAATATTAACTACTACAAATTTGGTGTACTTCAACGGTATATATTTTTATTATTTATTATTTTTAATATTAAATGTTTGTCGTAACTGTATGCAACACGTGCCCACTGAAATATTTTACTCATTTCTTGGATATGCATTGAACGATTGTATTACTGCATATTTTTCTAAATTATCTTCAGTAAAATTATTTCGCTTAGATGTTAAAATGTCTTAAAACCTTGAAAATGATCTTTCTACATCGCAGCTAGTCACAGGCGCAAAAGGATAAACCAACACCAAATTGGAATATTTTTCAGAAATTCCTTCATCCGTAAATGAATTCGTAGAGATTTGTTTTAAAATATTCAAATCCGGATTTCTATGTACTACCGCATCAATTTTTTTTTTTTAATTTTTTACTGATTGGTGCTTCAATGCTTCGTAGCCTTTCGTACAGGGATTCAATCCTTTGAAAACTGCTTGCAAGTTCAACATTTTGTTGTTCTAGAAACTTTATGGTTGGCAATACTTGCGCAAAATTTGTATCAATAAATTTTAATTGTTCATGCAAATCTTGTAATGATAGTACTTTTTTGCAGTCTTTAATACTAACTGCTTCATCAGGCAAATTTAAGACGAAGGGTTTGATGATATCAAAGTTGCTTGCATAAAAAATTGCCGCTTCTATCCATGTACCCCATCTCGTAATAACTGGTTGTGGTGGCAAAGGTAGATTAGGGCACTTTTCCTTGTAAAGAGCCAATCTGGAAGGAGCTTTCAATAAAATTTTTTTGCATGTGCTTATTAGCGTATTCACGTCTGGAAATTCTTCCCGAATAAATTCACAAATTCTATGAATAGCGTGTGCAAAACATGTCAAATGAAGAATATTTGAAAAATGTTGTTTAAGTAATTTTCCAACTTTTAAGATAATCGCAGCAGCGTCAGAAACAAACAGTAATACTTTGGTAGCGTCTGTGATTCCTACTTTTTTTATGGCGTCATTTACTATTGTACATATCTCTTCAGCTTTGACGGTAAAGCGAAACTGAGTAGATATTAAATAGGGTTTATATAAGTCTTGCGGGTCCAACAATCCGACAACGACGTTGACCACACAACCCTTCATATCCGTAGTTTCATCTGCAGAAGCCCAGATATATTTATCGGATAGTTTTGACTTTATTGTAGAAATTGTTTTGTCATATTGCCCTTTACGTAATATTTTCTAATTGTGGATTCATCGGGTAAGTCTCGTCCAGTATACTTCTTGATAAATTTTTTAAAAACGGGATTATTAATTTTTGTGAAAGGTATATTAGCAGAAATAAATGTTTCACATAAATCATCAAAAAAGTTTTTAGTTGACGTTCCTGATACATTTTCCATGTGTTTTTTTTGTTTTTACATGAGCCCGAAGATATTGTTTATTACGAATAATTAAATTTCGTGAGCAGAAATTGCAAACCACTTCCCCTTTCTTAACGAACGTGAAAGTATTGCCAAACTCGGCTAGCAAACGATTCATTGCAAGATTTTCAAACTAAGTACATCTAAGTACATATATAAAATAAAAAAAATAACTCAACTCTAAGTATAAAACAGAAGAACAAATTCGAAATGGAAAATAAAAACAGATATTCACACAAAATTGAAAGAAACTGCTCAAATTATCTATCGACGAAGCGGAAATTTAAACAAGGCAAGCGACTGTACTCGATCAACGCCAAAGCAGGTGTACTGGTATGTACACCACATGAGCCGAAGCCACACCGGCTAGCCGCTCGCGTCCCCACCAGCACGTGTCGTAGAACTATTATTTAAAAAGTTACTGGTTTCAAAATAAATTTTTTGAACGTTATATTATTTTTATTGTACTAAAATTTCAATTCTCGACTTATCTAAATAGCCTATGATTATTTTTTAACCAAAATAAAACAAAATCAACATTTATTTACATATATTTATTACAAAAAATCCTGTCGCATTATAAAAACAATACCATCTCATCTTCATGAACAGTTATGTCAGATAAACTATCTCAAATTTGTACTATTTATTTACAAAATATGTCTTAACTAAAAAATCCTCAAAGATTAAAACAAAATAGATCAACCGTGTGTTCTGAAAACTTAATTTTTCAGCATCGTCAGCATTTTTCGTTCAAATTTTTCAACGTATTCCTAACCTTTTGCAGAACGTTCGTCATCTGTTCATATTTCCCCGTAGAGTTAGGCAAATTTTCAAAATTTATAACAGGAGATATATCCTTAGAAAACTTCTCAGCATGCGGCAACCTGCTGTACGGCGACGCACTCTTGATTATCGGAGTTCCAAAAACACTCAATTTTACGTTATCGACCGCCGACTCGTGGTTATTTTCCAACGTCACGTTCAAATCTTTCGTTAAATCTCCCGCTACGTCATTCTCTTCGATAACCTCCAAATTCTCGTCAATTTTAACTTCGTCTTTCTCATTATTTCCCTCATTCGTAACCACTTCTAATATTACATCTTCCAACGCCATTTTCACTTCTACGCTGTTGCTATTGCTTCCGTTATCCAATTCCGCGAGGAGTTCTAATTTTTTCTTTTCGAGGTCCGTTAGAGTTGGGGACCGCCTTAAGGCTTCTTCTTCTTGTTCTTCGACACCCGGAGGCATAATGGTATCAACGGAAATCTCCGTGGTTGTGTCTAAATCCATGTCGCACGTTTCTAGGTTATCTTTTGCTTTGGCCGCTATCTGTTTGAGGTAAGTGAGCATTGCCTCTTTGCTGCAACGCTCCGAGAATGGGGGACAGTTGTGGTAACGATAATCCTAAGGAAAAAACAGATTTTAGTGAATTTTGGTTGATTTTCAGACGCAAAATTAAGACGAAAAGGAAGGGGAGTTTTTGGTTGAAAATGTGACGGGTGTGACATTGTTCTGTGACGGGTGTGACAAGTTATAGTGGATAATTGTGTAATAATCAGTGTAATCAGGTTTTGCATGTTAAGAAAGTTGAGAATTGAAAAATGGTTGCTGTTTGAAATTTCAGGTTGTTTTTATATAGTGTCCTTCCCAATGTCATTCCGAATAAAAAGTTTTATACACAGAAAAATTTGTGAAGGTATTTTGCTGTATCTAGTAACCACAACATGTGGGCAATATCGCAGTTCAATTGTTAAAAATTACTTATACTGTGAAATACAGTACTTTACATGTGAATTCGGACAAATATCCTGTAAAATTACTGTGATAATGTTGTAATTTTACAGGAATATGTGAATATTGTACAAAAAAAAAAACATCAGTATTATAGCTGGTACCAAATAACCACCAATGTTGCAGTAGAAAAGATACAACATAAATAATTCAAATTCTTCTTTTACAGTATTTTTGCTGTACTTAGTTTTTCTATTGCATTCATTTTCTATAACTTTGCCAAAAATATCCTGTAAAATTTTACAATAATTACTGTGATAATGCTGTAGTTTAACAGAAATATGTACTAGGATATGTAAATATTAACAAAAAAAATCTGATGTGGCCAGGCGCATGACTTTATCATACTATATATAAAATTAATAAGTGAATGAGATTCTATTTGATCGAGATTGGTCGTATCTGCATTCAAATCAGGGTTGTTATAAAATTATTTTAATGAAACAATGTTTTAAAACACTTCGCAAAAAAACATGATTTCAAAAAACAATAGTTTAAAACGAAATATTTGTTTTAAATCAATGTTTTAAAAGAAAGTGTTTTAAACATTTAAAACAAACTGTTTAAAACAATGTTTTAAAAAAAAGTGTTGTATACATTTAAAACAAACTATTTTAAACATGTTGAAAACAAAAAGATTTCAAACAAAATATTTGTTTTAAAACATGTTTAAAACAATGTTTTAAAACAAATGTTTTAAAACATAACAACCCTGATTAAAATAAAACTAGTTAGCCAGGATTTGGTAGATATTTTGATATTATTGACAGTAGGTATTGTCAAAACATCACCGTTTGACAGAATGAAAATATCTGTCAAATCCTGGCTAACTAGTTTTATATTAATGCAGACATGACCGATCTCGATCAAATAGAATTTGCTTATACAGCTAAACTATTAATTTTACAAAAAAATGTCATAGACATAAATTATTTAGAATTTCCTCTACTTTAATTTATTATTTAACTATTTTGATAAAATTACAGAAATAGCGGGTGATTTGCAAAATCTTTTAAAAATGGTTAGAGGAAACATCCAGTTCCTTTGGACTCTTTGGAACAAAAACATTCTCAGCTCTAAGTTTGGTCATGAAACTTCTAAATATGAAGTTTCGTCCAGATACCATTAGTAGTTTCTTCGGAATCGTCGCCACGAAAACGGGTACACACACAGACATTTTTTTGTACCTTGGTCACAAATGTTCAGGGGGCCCAAAAGAACATATTTCCGCTATAATCTCAAAATTTTTTTGACACGATGACAATACTTTGTCATGCTACACATATGATAAAGTAAAAACGTAAATAACTGCAAATTATTCTTTTACCGTATTTTTACTGTACTGAGTTTATTTATTACATTCAGTTTCTGTAACTTTGCCAAAAATATATACAGAGTGCCCCACTTTTTACCCTGCAAAAATTTTTACTAAGTTGTAGTCATTCTGAGCAAAACTTTTCATATGACACAAAATTGTCTTTTCAAATCCTTAAAAAATTACAGCCATTTGAAATATTAACAAAGTAATGAGAAATAAGATAAATACAGATAAAACAAATACGGAAACAAAGAAAGGACACAATCAATACACATAACAAACATAAAAGTAATTAAATTTAAGTAAACAAACAAAGTAATAAAGATAAATAAACAATGAATTAAAAAAAACTCATATGAAGTTTTTTAGAGATTTATTTCTACTCTTAAATGTCATTCTGAGTTAATAAAATTTCATGTTGACATATGGGAGTTTTCAATTCATTAATTTTCAATTCAAGTAAGTTAATAATAAGTTAGAGCCATTTAAAGTACAGATTTGTAATAATTTCAAACGGTTGTAACTTCGACATCAAGAAAACAAATAAATCCATGTGAAACTTTTTGCTCAGTATAACATTTACTATCTGGAAAATAGTTTTGCGGGAAAAAAAGGTGGGACACCCGGTATATATACAATAGGGTATTTGACTATTATTGGAAAACCATCTTAGTGTGTTTATTCCTTCACTCTACATTGTAAATGCTTTATTTTTCGTAATTATTTCCCCAATATTTCATAAAAATCAGCGTTAAAAATTGAATCACAAAAAGTCCCGCCAAAACGATACTTTCTGTTGTGTGACGTCACCCGATAGTAGATGTTAAATTGGCCCATATGGTCTGTCAGTATCGGCATCGTCGTCGTTTGGTAATTGTGTTGTATGATGTGTTGTTTTCATAATTTCTACATAAAAATTGGTTATATATGATCTATAAATCCACAATGCAGAAATACGTGAAGAAAAGCTCCGGATAAACTATTTGTAGCTGTTCCGCAAGATTTGAAACTGCGAAGAAAGTGGTTGGCTCGTAGAAATCCAAATGGAATAAATAGCGGCCAATACAAGTGTTTTTTGTTGTGAAGATTACTTCGACATAAGTAAAACTGACTAGAATAAGTTATCTATCGTATTTTCGAACCAGGTATTATCTGATCTGACAGCTTAAGGTTAGGGCTATCCTAACCTACAAAGTTATGCTTACATGGCACTTTAGCGCTATTGAATTCAAACGGGAGAAGCATAAGAGCGTGTTCGGATAATCGGGTAGGCTACGGTGAGAGTGACGCGCTGCATAATAGGCGGACTAACGTCATACGGCGTTTATCTGCATATAAGAGAGAGACAGCCGACCCAGGTTATCTGAGCATTGCTCTCCCCATACCCTACCCTGACAATCCGAACGCACTCTAAGCGCACTAACAAATGACGTCACTGGAGACTGAGCGAATTACAGAGCGTTTTCAATCACGTGATAGGACGTGAATAAAATTCAATTTTAATTTTGAATTTAATAGAAATAAAGCATTTTTTTTTTGAAAAGTAATAACAATAAACTGTAATCTATTAGGATGACTATAATACAAGCCATATTTTTAATACAGTCAAATACCCTATTACCGTGCTGTAATTTCACGGAAATATGTATGTGGAATATGTGAATATTATAGAATGTTGCAGTAGAAAAATCACTTTTACAGTATTTTGACTTTATTATTTGATTTGTTGCATTCATTTTCTGTAACTTTGCCAAAAAGACCCTGTAAAATTACTGTGATAATGTTTTTAATTTGTAATTTACAGGAATATGTACACATGTGGGAATATATTAATATTGTCATATAACCAGCAATGTTGCAGTAGAAAAATAAGAAAAATAAAATGAATACAAGAATTAAGAAACATATTCTGTGTGAAAAGTTCAAAGTTGATTTCATAAGAAGTTAGAGCGAAATGTTTGTATTTCTATCACAACTTTGTAGGATGCCAAAAAATCAACAAAAATGATAAATGGTTAATGCCACTATATACTTACTATTTAATTAACTAAAATACTGAATTATTTAACCAACTAAAATCATTATTGGCAACAGAACGCCCTTTTTCTAATTTACCCGCATATCATCATACATCACTCAATTGCTAGATTATTTTCATCGTAACTAATCATCAACTTACGTCACTCATGCCATCGTCCATTGGCGTATTGAATCCAGGATACTCGACAACTTTATTCGGATCGATCTCGCCAAATTCCGACTTCTTCGTATTCGAATCTTCCTTGCCTTCGATGTCGTACAACGACAAATTCGAGTGCTGAATTTTCGCCTCTTCCATCCATCCCGGCGGATAACCTACAGTCCTCATCCTGTAGATATAAGGCGGCAATTCCCCTGACCGAACACCCAACGCCTCCATAAGCTGCTCGGAAATTTTTCCAGGCTTCAGATGCGAGTATTTCTGCTCTTCGTCCAAATGGTAACGACTAAAATTAATATTCGTAAACGTTATTAACGGACACCTAACATTTTTTTAAGATTTAATATTTTGATTTAGTTTTATAACCAAAATCATTTCAACGTGACTAAAAACAACAAACAATACAAAAGCAACGTACGGTTTTGAAACTTGCTGCGACCTCATTTTATTTCTCGCGGTTTTAATCTTCTCGAAATCTCTCGGCTCTGGACAATCCCTCAAATTATGATTCTCCTCGCAGTTCCAACACGTACTGGGCCCCCTGGCTTCCGGTACTTTTTCGACATCCTCCAGCGTCTGCACCATATATTTACTGACGTATTTCAAATCAGAATGCTCCTTAGTCGCCAACGAAGGCGTCGTATCCAAAACGAACAAATCCTGACTCTTACTCTTAGATTTTTTCCGCTTCCTTCCTTTCCGAAAGCTATCGATAGAATCGTCCAACGTATCGACATCGGATTTCGAAATATGAATCTCCAAATCTGTCGTCGTATGTTTAAAATCTTTAAACGTCTTGAGGAACGCTTGAAACTGCGACCGGTAACTCTCGGCTATGCTCTCGTGGTGAAATTTGATAGTTATCAGCGGTGTATCGTAATCATCTTCGTTATTTATGTTTACGTTCGGTGTACATTTACATATTTTCGTTATCTCCTCGAGTTCCAATCGTAATTTCATGTTTTCTTCTCGTAACGCCTCCAGTTCACCTCGGTCTGTCGATTCTCCAGGTGTATTTGAATCGTGTGTAGTGTGGTTTGTAGAATCTGTCGTTGCAATTTCGAGGTTATGTTCTTCTTTTTGGGAAATGTCATCGATGCAGGCCAATTTCGCCGCTGGCTCGACGATATCAACTTTTGCCGGTGCCGTTGGATTGTCATCGTTTGTTGTCGGAATTGTGTCAGAAGACTCAGAAGCTGAAATGCTGCGTTTTCGGTTAGTGTTGTTTACGTCAGCCATTTTGTAGCGGGATATCGTGGCGAAAGCGCCATCTGCGGCGCGGTGATCGAACGAGCGGGTGTGTTGGCGATAATAAAATTCCCTAGTTAGAGTTTTGCGTTTGAAATTCAAATGGTTTGATATTATTGTTGAGTCATGAACTGTACTAATTTATTTTTGAAATGGACGTGTATTATATAAATGTATATTCAAGCTACTTTATGATCTAGCTGAAACACAACATAAATTGATAATCTGTCAAAAATGCTCCTAACATAGTGTTGGTAGTAAACTTGGTAGAGTTGTAATTTTCAGGACTATAAAAATAAAGCTTTAATATTTATTCCCTGCTAGCGGTGGCGGTCGCCGGTGCATGGGCACATTATTCAGTGTTATGTTTATGTATTATTTTAGCATGGGATTATTATTTGAATAAACAAGGTCAATCAATGAATAATTTTGATTTGGAGCCCTTCTAACCCAATAAACTTAAAAATAAGCAAAAATACTAAATATCATTGAAAATGCAGTTACATTCATTAATTGTACAAACTGTAGGTAAATTTGCTAACAAATTTGTAAATTTCATAATAACAATTACTTCAACGGAATAAAATTACAAATCTATACATTAAACCTACTGTCTGATATGTAAATTTGCCCTCTGCTCGTGCAATTTTCCTTTCTAGATGGTAAAGTGCTACCGAGATAATTTTTATCGCGCTTGCGCAATAATGGGATATACAGTTCGAGTTCCGTTCGCCATCCGTTTGGTTGTGTTTACAGGAGCTACGTTGGAGTTTTATTGAGTGCGATTGTTATATACAACTAATCTAACACTGTTAGTGCCTCTGTGACTTATCCTTTATCGGTGTCGTGTGGAATATTTGCCCCATGTGGTTCTATAGTATTAAAAGATATAATATTGGTACATTCATCTCTTTGTATATTATGGAGGACTTTGCAAATATATACTACAAAGTGCAGGTAAAAGTTTGCAGTCTTGATATGTATAATTTCACTTTCACTAATTGGATGTTCTTTTTAGGATACAAGTGTTGATGATACTGACATTCTACAAATTCAAGAACTTGTGTGGTGTCCATAGGTAAGATTTCGCTTATTGTTCTTTCTTGTACATGCGGTCTTACAATCAAATTTATTACTAACATGTATAACACATATCATTTCAATCACCAATATAAAAAAATGCTTTTCTATAAACACTCATTAATAACTTTACACACACTCGGTACCTCAAAGGAAAGCAGCTTCTGCCATTGTTATACCCTGTATATGATATATGACTCATGTACTTCTTATTTTGATTTCAGGTGACACATTTTGGACTATATTATATGCTGTGGTTGGATTATCCCCAGGTTATCTTACTCTGGAGACGGTTTAGCTTTTTAAAAATTATTCCAAGTTAGGGTTCAAAAACGAATAAGGTGACGTAAGTTTACCATAGCCATTTCAACTTAATATTGTTGAAATAATATTTAATTTATATTTAAAAGATATGCTTCTCTCAGTTAAGCAGGTCGATTTATTTTATTATACGATATGTGGATAAGTATAGTCCATGGGTTCCTATTTTATTTCATTTCCTTATGATTACATTTTTGTCAAGAACTTCTATTTATTTAATGTTAAAAATATGTAGATATATATATATATAGAAATATGTTTCACATGTTATTTATTGTTAAAATTATAATATAACTTCATACTATTATTTTTTGTTTTTATTTATGATCTCCACATTAATAGGATTTTACTAGTGATTTTACAGTTGACAATACAGGCTTGTCCGAGCAGTCGCAAAACCAGTTTACAAACAGTTCTTTTGTGACAAACCAGATAATGTTTCATTGGTATTTATAATGGAGTTATCATAGCAACATATGTGGTCCATCACAAAAGTACTGATTGTTAACTGGTTTTGCAGTTGCTTGGACAAATCTAATATTAAAGTTGCAGAAAATTTACTGTACAACAATTAATTGCAATTCCGTGTTTACGGTAAACTTACTGAACGTCAGTAATTTTACTTACAAAAGTATGTATAAAACCGTACACTTCCGATGTGTTCTCATGTCTTCTCATTTCATATGAGAAGTAAAATTACAAACCACATGGTTTGTAATTCCCTTCGATACACGGAGGTTAAAAATGACCGCCGTGCCACACAGTAAAATTACTTTTTCAGTTTTATCAGTGTGTTGGCAAATTGCTGACAAATAGAATAGGTTTACCGATAAAAATGTAAATTTCATTTGTAAATTCGCACTTATTTTTTATCAGTGTGTGACATAATTTTCTAAACTATCTACTTTGTTCGTAATAAAACATTTTTGAAACGTCACCACAATTATTTACTTATCTTTCTCAAACATCAACGATGCGTGTCAATCAAAAAGTGACGTACCGTCTCTGAAATCTGATCTTTCGAATGTATCGATTCAGTAGACGGTTCGAGGGACAATTTTAAACAACAGGCCGCTAACATCACAAAGAAAATTTGGGGTTTATTGATATAACAATCGGAGATGTAGGATTATGGGGTTCTGAACTAACGAAGTGGACGAAAGATGCCATTTCTCAAAAGCAAAACGATACTGATTTCGCGAGTCGCTAATTTGGAAAACTCTGCGAAGAAACATGGTTTGCGACATGCGATTTTTAACCCACCGAAAGATAAGTATATAGGCGAATGGACAAAGGATGTCAAACAGGGTAAGTTGTTGGGAATTAAGAGGAATATGGCGTTGTATAATTCGTGTTTGGCACGATAGTCATAACTTTGGATGTTCTTCGAATAAGTTTTACGTCTTGTTTTATTGGGGTTTGATTATTAACATGGTGGGGTGAATATCAAATAGCACGCGATTTTATCATAGGAACGAATTGCTTCGTTTGTATATAGTATGTTTATTTGAAATAATATCTGAAACGTTTGATTTATTTTTGGAGCGTTTTATTAATGAATTTCATAGGCTTTATTGGTACGTAATAAGCATAATGTTTTGGCTCGCGTTGAAACTAAAACTACCTACATGCCAACCAACGGTACAAGTTTCTAAACAATGCGATAATAATACATTCTTTTTATAGAGAATTTTTGGCTTAGAATGTCGTGTTGAACCAGTATGTTGATCGTTTTGAACTTTTGCATTCCAAGTCCATTTTAAACAATTCTACAGTAGAGAAAATTTCGGAACCTGTAACTTCTGAAATAATAGTTTTAGGCAAATCAAATTTGGTATGCTTAAGGGCATATATTTAACTAAATAAACGACCTAAGACGAGCACATGGAATAGAATCTGATCAAACTGTTAGAAACAGATTAAAAGAAGCGAATTTGAAACCAAGAAGACCTGTCCGCGCACCACGCCTTACGCAGCATCACAAAGCAGCGCGAATGAGGTTTGCTCTGGATCACAGAGATTGGCAACTTCGTCACTGGACGCCTGTACTGTTTACAGACGAGTCCAGATTTCGTTTAACTCGTTGCGACGGTCGAGTACGTGTATATAGACGTCCTGGTGCACGCTACGCAGCCGTTACTATACAGGAAGTGGATAGATTTGGTAGTGGATCTGTGAGGGTTAGGGCTGGAATCAGTATAGACAACAGAATTGATCTTGTTGTGGTTCCTGGTATACTAAATGCCATGAATTGCATCGAAAACATCTTGGAGGACCATGTGGTGCCTGCTGCATATGGCGTCGGTCAAAATTTCATCCTAATGCAGGACAATGCAAAGGTACATACCGCCGGCACCGCCAGAAACCTTTTACAAGAACGTGGAATTCAGGTCCTGGAATGCCGGCGTTAAGTCCTGACCTGAATCCTATTGAACTCGTGTGGGATCAGCTTGACCGACGTGTTCTCAAGCGCCCTAATTCACCACTAACCATACAGGAACTGGTACAAGCCCTGATTAAGGAATGGGAAAGCATATCCTAAGAATCTTTTCGCAGACTAGTGCGTAGCATGCCACGCAGGTGGGAGGAAGTGATTCGTGCTCGTGGAGGGCATACACTGTATTGAACCTCACCAATCCACAGAAAACCCGACGGTCATCGATATTATGACTGTCATTTCCATTTTGTTTTGCGTTATTAATTTACATTTTTAAGTGTAACTTCGAACTAACTAAG
The DNA here is from genome assembly GCA_963966075.1 of Aphodius sticticus. Lineage (NCBI taxonomy): Eukaryota > Metazoa > Arthropoda > Insecta > Coleoptera > Scarabaeidae > Aphodius > Aphodius sticticus. Next base: position 1,986,362 of record OZ014509.1, on the reverse strand, counting down.
AGTTGTAACATTGTTTTTGTAATTTTCTTTAGTTAAATATACGCCTTTGAAGTATACCAAATTTGATTTGCCTAGAACTATTATTTAAAAAGTTACAGGTTTCGAAAAAAGTGTTTCCCTAATTTTTTTGAGCAGTTACAACTATATCGCACAACCGATGTAGCATAACACAGAAGTTGCGTTTCATAAAAAGATCTTATTTTGTACAAAATGTTCCTTATAATCTTGTGGTTCTCTAAAACTCTAAACAATACTGAAAACTGTTCCATTGGATACCATTCTTCCATACCATATTAACTTTTCTATAATAAAAAGGTAAAGGAACGCTTCTGACACGTACTGGCCGTTTGTACGAAGGCGATTGGGAACGAAATTACAGGCACGGATTCGGCGTTTTGGCCCACAGGGGCCTGAACGACATCTTCCATCTGGACTACAGGGGCGACTGGAAAAATGGCAAGATGCACGGTTACGGTGCCAGGCACTATCTAGACGGCAGTTACTACGTTGGTTTCTTCAAGAACAGCAAACGCCATGGCTACGGTATGTGCGAATTAAAGAAGTCCTACTGTATTTCATATTTGAGCTTATTATTTCTCCTCCAAATAATATCAAAACCTTTGAGCATTGATTTGAAAGCATAAATTGAAAAACCTTCCAGGTCAGATGTGGTATGCTGATGCACGTTTCTACGATGGAGACTGGTATAAAGATAAGAGAGAAGGCTTGGGTTTGTACGTTGATTCCAATGGTAACAGATATGAAGGGTACTTTAAGAATGACATGAAGCATGGCAAAGGAAGGTATTTGCATTTGGACAGCGGCCAGATTCAAGATGGCGTCTGGTTCGAAGATGTGTGCGTCTTCAGCGTTATCGAGGATATACCGTTCAGGCAGACAGCAGTGACGCCAACAATGTACCCTGTTCGAAAAGTAAGTTTTAACCAGAACTATACAGTAGGTCTCAGAATAGAGTTAAAAGGAGGAAAAAAATGGTTCACTGCAAACAATTTGTTTCAATATTCTCAAAAAATAGAAATCCATAATTGTCAGATCAGGACTACGTGCTGGACATTAAATAGAGCCATTTTGTCCAATCCAGTTTTGAGGAAATTGTAAATTTATCCCGTGATATGTCATAGCAGACCACACGTTTACTTTTGAAATTTTGGCTTTTTGATTTGAAGCCCTTTTAACCCAATAAACCACTGTTATTTTGATATTACATTAACGGGCAACATTCTGGACTATTCATTAACTTCAATTGACAATATTACTTACATTTATCTGTTACATAAAAACAAAATAACCTCTAGAAAACAACAATTTGGCAGAGTTATTGGTCAAACTCTAACATTATTTGTTTTCAATATTTTTGCCTTACAAATGTGTGACAAAATAAACCTATAATTTGAATCTGCTGCTCATAATGGTACTTTAGGAGAAGAACAGAGTTGTAGGTGGTGGATTTCAATGCGAGCTTACATTCCAGATAAGATAACTAACCTATCACCAGACAAGTTCTGAGCTTCTATGACGAAAATTATGTCGATCCCATTCATAGAAAATCATTAAATATACAGAGTGATTTGCAATTATAGACGAAAACTTATGCGGACAGGAAACTAAAGTGTAGTTTCAAATTTCGTGACTGCATTTAGTTAAACAAAAAATAACTAAATTAAATTGAAGTAAGTACTAATTTTGGCAATGAAACAAATTTAAAAGTGCTTCATATATTTTTATTTATAATTAGGTATGTTTTTCCATTTAATTTTCACCTCGAGTTATAAATTACCTTGTATCAGTTCAAGTTGTTAACATTGTGTATGTATGACCTAGCTTTTTCTTACTTAACAAACTTTAAGAGAAAATATAGAGATCATCTGGTATAGTTAAAATTAGTGTGTACAAATATCTTCTACTTGAGTGTTTATTCCCACACTTTTTTTTCTGAGAATGTAATTATTGTTCTGACTAAAATGTTTCATAAGGACTTATTTATTTTTTCAATATCTTAAAAATAACAAAATATTAATAAAACAGTATTTTAAATGGCTCTAACTTCTTAAGGAATATTTACTTGTTATCAATAGGTCCATATGAAAGTTTTTACTCAGAATAAATGCTGCTTAATTTTTGTATTTTGACTAATGAATGATTTTTTTTTTAATTGTTTAATGAATTTATTTATTTAATTATATTTGTAAAAGGTAGTTTAAGTATTCTTCGTTTTCGCATTGTTTGATTTGTATTTTCTTCTTCCTTCGTTTGGTAATACTTGAAGGAACTAAAAAATTACTAATTTTAGGAACAAATAAGTTTATACCTAGAGAGAAATATCTTCAATATTAAAGAAAATCAATGTAATAAACTACCACAAAGCTGTAGAGGAAGAATTAACTGTACCATCACATTTCTGTATTGTTTTTACAGAATTCACACACTCCACAAACATATTTCTGTGAAATTACAACAGTATCACCTTAATTTTACAGGGCATTTTTTAAATTTTACAGGAAAAATACTTTAATTTCACAGTAGTAAGAAATATTCAATCATTGAACTGCGTTTCTTTACAGACTTGTATCTGGTTAGTTGAAATACGTTACACGTTTTTCTGTACGCAAAAAAAATACTCGAAATGCCTTGGAAAGGACATTGTATATTTTTTTTTGTTGGGGTTCCGCCAGGTTCCAACCCTATTTAGAGGGTTCCGCAAGAGTAAAAAGGTTTGGAAACGCTGCTGTAGAGCGTGCAAAATGTGGATTTACATTTACTCCAGTAACGACAATGTAAAGAAACAATGCCATCTGTTGAAAAGATGATTTCACCAGAAGATATATTAAATTTATGAATATTACAGTTATTTAATATTTCGTTACCAATCTCAAAACAGAAATTGCATTTTCTGCTTCTTTAAATGTAATACTGAACCCGTTTCCAAAAATTCGTTTATAATAATTCGTCTTTGTATCTCGATCCTGGGACATACTGTATACAATATACATATAGCTCAGTAACATTAGACGAAAAAACTGTTAAATTTGATTGAAAAAAATTCTTTTAAATTCCTACTCTATCCAAAATGAAATTAATGTTATTGGGGTAATGAATAGACAACAATACATTTTGACCATCTAACACTCTGTATATTGATAATTGTAATTTTAGGTGGAATTACTGGACCCGGATCACGTGTGCAGTTTACGTGAATATGAAACTTTACATGGAATTTATGAGTGTACAACGTCGGAACTGTCATTCCCTGACTCTTTGATGCATTCTGTTGAATTTATGTAAACTTTACCGTATAAATATACTCCAATGTGCTATAGTGTAATCTGTGTTTGATCTCTTTTTACTACTGTAAGACTTTCCTGTTGAACGCCAATGATAATAAACAATTTTAAATTTTACCGTAAACAATTGATTGTTCTGAATGTCTGAAGTTGAAAATAGTGGGAATTTTCGTTAAAAATAGTAACTAAAATAGAATTTGGAATCTTTGCACTGAACTGACTTTGTCGAAAATAATAGTATATTTTTGCTGTAGTTCACAGAAATTCTTATTACGACTTAGTAATAGGGTATTCCGGTGTTTTTGAAATTGTCATTTTTTACAAAGTATGGGTGCTACTGTTTGCTACTTCACAAGTAAAATATCAAACATTGTTTTAAATTAACAGAAATCGTTGTTTGAAGTTTGAATTAGGATTGGTCTTTGTGCCGTCACAAAGACCGCTCAAAGTGAGCGACTTGACAACGTTGCTATATCTAGGGTGCACGTAGTAAATTTTTGTCTTCTGTTGTGTCAACGTGATTCTAAACAAACGAGCGATTCTAAGCTCGTTTGTTGACACCTGCTTTGGTTATTGAGGTTATATCAAACACTTGTTCAAAATGTATAAACTCCAACGCCGACATTGTTCTGTGCCGGGCTATAACAGCAGTAGAACAGTAACTTCTGATAAGATTTTCTTTACATTGCCGACTAGCGAGATGAGAGATGTTTGGCTTCAAGTTTCAATAATCAAATCATCTCTCAAAAAAGGTACCTTTATTCGTTGTCAAACAACAGGGTCGCCAACCGTCAACGTGGCCGATCAGCTGTTCGAGAGCTGTCCGCTGTTGCCACCGCTACTAGGGATCGGTAATCATCGTGTATTTCCGAGGGTGGTCGGTGAATTCAAACGAAACGCACTTTTAATTGCAATTATCTTATAGAAAAACTAAATCAAAAAGCTCATAGCTTAACTATATGAATCCTCATAAATTGTACAATAGGTTAAACCGAATATCTGCTTAAATTTTGACATGACCGGAATACCCTATTGTTAAGACCGAAATAAACATGAACAATATTTTGCGCAGTTCGACTTCCCTCGCTTGTGGGTTTTGGTGCGAGGAAGTCGAACAAGATGCGAAGTTTTGACGCGATCAGTGAATCCGTTTGAATCCGTGTTTGTAAAATATTGTTGGGTATCATTAAGTGTACATCCAAATTCATTATTTATATTTAACTCTCACTACTATTCAAAATTCCGAAACTAAATTGTTCTGATCGTATCGCACTAATAGTAAATAATCTCCACTATCCCAGCTCCGTTTCCATTTACCGTTACGACTGATGTAGTGCGCGCTGCACGAAATTTATATCATTTATATTAAATCGCTTTAAAAATTACTTAAAAATTATTATGCAATTCTGTTTCTACAGTCGCATTAAATAAAATGAGACGATTGATTCCGTGCATATTCCGATATCGTGCTAATATTCGTTACAGAGATATCCGCTTCCAAAAAAAACCTTCTTCGCAACCATTATTACACAAAAACTGAAGAAAACAAAAACGCCAATCTACACTGAGAGAAATGGCTGTAAAATTACAGATAAATCATTGTGAAAATTACAATAGAAATGTGGTAAGTACAAAAGTTGCACGTAATTCCAATTATTTTTACAAGTCTGTGTACTATTACAGCGATTTTGCTACTTTATTTCAATTACAATGATCTTTTAGTAAAAATACAATGGAAATATACCTTAAATACGTCAAATTACAACGTATGTTGTGATTTTACTATTATAATAGCGGGTTTGTTGATATTGTAACGCCCAGACGCATGCGCTACGTTTGATCAGCTGTTTTGCAAACGAACGCCGGCACGCATACCATCGAGTGCAATATGTAGTTGGGCGCGTTGTATTTCTGTCTCCGGTAAGTCACAATGATACAGTGAAGTATAACTTATCTAGGCACCATGTAGGTGTAGGTTAAAATACCATGTCACACTGCAGAACAATTGTATTGCCTTTGTAGATCACCAACGACGACAATTAGCCATTAGAAATTGATGTCTTAACGTTAACGCCATACCTGAATGAGAGCTGTAAGTACAGTCTTCTACGTTTCTTTGTGAAAATTTGCTTTAGGATTGAACGGTTTTATACCAACAGAAAGATAATGTGCAGTCTTCTTTTTAGGTTAACTTTTTTGTGTCTGTCTAATATGTTTCCTTGTTCTTACAGATGCAGATGCGGACATCTTGCACCAAGTGTGTTTGTCAGAAAAAGAGTGAACGAGTATGTGTGTTCATGGTTGACCGAAGTGCATTTATATATTTAACCGTGTGTTTTCTATGTTTAAGTATTTGTGTACGCTAAGTATTTATTAATTGCTTCTCTGTAGTTTTAATGTATTTTTACGTCCCTCAAACTATTTTATACTTGTATGTACATCTACATATTTATTTTTTTACACGTAATTTTATCTATACCATTTTTTTGACCGTTTTTACTATTGTATCGTTTGACTGTGTGCATGATGTTATTGTTTTTTTTTGTATTATATGATAGATAATGTTAATATCTACTCAAGATCAGAATAAAATTATACAAATAAAAAATACTGCATATTTCATTGAATATTACACTGAAATAGATGTAAAATTATTACGCATTGCCCCATATATCACTTAAAATTAGATTAAAGTCGGTGTAATATTTCAGCCAAATTCTTGTAAAATCACTGTGTAAATATATAATGACAATGTAAAAATACAATTGAGATGTAAAATTACACTGAATGTCGCAAGGCAAAAAAAAACTACTATTCCTACTGTAAATTCACATCGAAATTTTTTTCAGTGTATACAGTGTTATATTAGTCCAGTGGCCGGACAAAAATGTATGTCTCGCAGTGCTAGCAGTCGCCCAGCTATGAGTGTGCGTAGAGGGCACGCATGAGTCAATGACAACTAATGGGGTCGATTGGATTGATATCCATGGGCGCGAAGCGCCTGGCGGTCGGTAGTAAACCAAGTGAATTTAATATTAAATATTTGTCGTAACTATATGCAACACGTGCCCACTGAAATATTTTACTCATTTCTTGGATATGCATTGAACGATTGTATTACTACATATTTTTCTAAATTATCTTCAGTAAAATTATTTCGCTTAGATGTTAAAATGTCTTTAAACCTTGAAAATGATCTTTCTACATCGCAGCTAGTCACAGGCGCAAAAGAATAAACCAACACCAAATTGGAATATTTTTGAGCAATTCCTTCATCCGTAAATGAATTCGTAGAGATGTTTTAAAATATTAAAATCCGGATTTCTATGTACTACCGCATCAATTTTTTTTTGTAAATTTTTACTGATTGGTGCTTCAATGCTTCGTAACCTTTCGTACAGAGATTCAATCCTTTGAAAACTGCTTGTAAGTTCAACATTTTGTTGTTCTAGAAACTTTATGGTTGGCAATACTTGCGCAAAATTTGTATCAATGAATTTTAATTGTTCATGCAAATCTTGTAATGATAGTACTTTTTTGCAGTCTTTAATACTAACTGCTTCATCAGGCAAATTTAAGACAAAGGGTTTGATGATATCAAAGTTTCTTGCATAAAAAATTGCCGCTTCTAACCATGTATCCCATCTCGTAATAACTGGTTGTGGTGGCAAAGGTAGATGAGGGCACTTTTCCTTGTAAACAGACAATCTGGAAGGACCTATCAATAAAATTTTTTTGCATGTGCTTATTAGCGTATTCACGTCTGGAAATTCTTCCCGAATAAAATCACAAATTCTATGAATAGCGTGTGCAAAACATGTCAAATGAAGAATATTTGAAGAATGTTGTTTAAGTAATTTTCCAACTTTTGACATAATCGCAGCAGCGTCAAAAACAAACAGTAATACTTTGGTAGCGTCTGTGATTCCTAATTTTTTATGGCGTCATTTAGTATTGTACATATCTCTTCAGCTTTGACGGTACAGCGAAACTGAGTAGATATTAAATAGGGTTTATATAAGTCTTGCAGGTCCAACAATCGGACAACGACGTTGACCACACATATACCCTTCATATCCGTAGTTTCATCTGCAGAAACCCAAATATATTTATCGGATAGTTTTGACTTTTTTTAGAAATTGTTTTGTCATATTGCCCTTGTCCGTAATATTTTCTAATTGTGGATTCATCGGGTAAGTCTCGTCCAGTATACTACTTGATAATTTTTTTAAAAACGGGATTATTAATTTTTGTGAAAGGTCTATTAGCAGAAATAAATGTTTCACATAAATCATCAAAAAAGTTTTTAGTTGACGTTCCTGATACATTTTCCATGTGTTTTTTTTTGTTTTTACATGAGCCCGAAGACATTGTTTACTACGAATAATTAAATTTCGTGAGCAGAAATTGCAAACCACTTCCCATTTCTTAACGAACGTGAAAGTATTGCCAAACTCAGCTAGCAAACGATTAATAGCAGGATTTTCAAACTAACTACAACTATAAAATAAATAAATAATTCAACTCTAAGTATAAAACAGAAGAACAAATTCGAAATGGAAAATAAAAACAAATATTCACACAAAATTTCAAGAAACAACACAATTGAAAGAAACTGCTCAAATTATCTATCGACGAAGCGGAAATTTAAACAAGGCAACTGTACTCGATCAACGCCAAAACAGGTGTAGTGGTATGTACACCATGAGCCGAAGCCAGACCGGCTAGCCGCTCGCGTTCCCACCAGCATGTGTCCTATGCACGACACTGGAAAATATACATTTTTGTCCGGCCACTGTATATTACGCTTGGTACGGCACTGCCTGCTCGTATTCATAATCACAAATTCATAACCGAATAGTCAACCTTAACGTATATGTATACAAATTGATAATAGCTCCCATGTTACCGGTACATATGTGTGCAGCTAACCACAGAGTTTTTTATTTTCCGTTTTCCGTTCATTCGCTACCAGAATTAAGATAACATTCACCACTGAGAGTTAATTTTTAATTCAAACAACCTGCAATCCAAAATTCGGTACGTACAAAACATTTATTATACAATATACCTACATAATTATCTTTTCAACCTGCATGCAGAACAATAATTAAGCCATATGCAGCAACAATAGCATCACTCATCCGAATGTACAATCAAATCATCCATTTTTTTTAGTTGCCAGTATAATGACAAATGAGAACCTTGGGATTTATTAATAAGTGACGTTTTATTCGGGTTTTTCAATAGTTAAATTATACCGCAGGTGGTTTAGCGATTTGTTCTCTTTTTTCACTGATAACGACTTAACAGAACGTCAGACTAATTTAGCTTGTGTTGTGCGCCTATTTTTAGTACACTCTGTACGTACTAAGCGACGAATGTCTTTAATTTGAAAGTAATCAAGATACTCGCTCGGTTGTTGTTAAAAGTGTTGCAATTCTTCGATATAGTGCTAGTGCCAAGTTATGGTTCTACATCAAGGTAAAAACTACAACAATTATTTAATAGTATTACATGACAACTGTATATATGCTTTTTACTTGACAACTGTGTGTTTTAGAGTTATTTGTAAAGTTAATATTGTTGTAATGGTATCATCAAAGAAAACATTATCAACCTGATCGTGTTATCACTTTTGCATGTATGTAAATAATGCTGAAAAGATAATATAACCTGTTGTTTGTATGTTAAGGTTGTGCTACGTACATATATAATAATGATAATGTTAAAGGCGTGTTATATTACTACTGTAGATTCTTACAAATTGTTTGAGTTTTGCTTGAGATGTCACAAAATAACGTAAAACTCTTTTAAAAACTTAAACAGTTAATTTTGATGAGTTTTTATTCCATGAGTTAGAAAAACTACCATCAAAATTTTGGCAAAAACGTCATTTAGAACTTCTTTTCCATAGATTTTTATAATTTTCTAAAACTAAAATTACCAAGTTGGCATCTTGTGATGTCACAATATCTACATATAATTAGGAAAATGTTTGTGTGACATTATCAGGTAGTACTTTGATTTTAACTCCCATTATTGTTATTAATGTCTTTGACATGATTGGTGGCTTATTTATATGCTTATTCTAGCTACTACACATGATGCAATCAATATAATAGTAGCTAGCCTAAATGTCACATAAAAACTAGAATTATTTATTAACTTTATTAGAATGGAAACTTTAAAACAGGGTCATTTCGCGACTTTTTAATTTTAGGTTACCAAAACCAAGCGATCGTTGTGCTGGTAACGACCGTCACGGCTATTTAAAAAGGTTTTTCATAAAACTTATCAGTTTGAACATCTATCTACAACAATTCTAACAGATGAGTCGTCTTTTTGTTATAATGTTGCATCAAAGTAATAATAAAAGCCCCCATTGCCTATGTGTAGTCGTTAAACGGTCGTGACGGGTGTGACACGTTACTGCGGAATAACCCACAACTAGGAGTTTGGCGTTTTTGAAAGATCACAATAAAAATTTGTTTCCTCTGTGTACCTCAATCCGTGGAGATATATTGTATATTTATTTGTAAGGAACGCATCCAGCTTTAATTTTTAAAATTTCTCTGGTAGTTTGTCATTTTTATTTGACTGTGCAATCGCCTTTTCAACTGATATAATTAGGCGCCACTTGTCTTTTTCCCTACACCGAATTTTATCCGCCGTTATGAAACACACGGTTTGTACACTGATAAAACTGAAAAGGTAATTTTACCGTGTGGATCGGCGGTCATTTTTAACCTCCGTGTATCGAAGGGAAAATACCATGTGGTTTGTAATTTTACTTTGGGCTAATAAATTTACTTCTCATATGAAATGAGGTTTCCGATGTGTACGGTTTTATATATACTTTAGTAAGTAAAATCCCTGACGTTCAGTACCGTAAACACGGAATTGCAATTAATTGTTGTACAGTAAACTTTCTGCAACTTTAATATTAGATTTGTCCAAGCAACTGCAAAACCAGTTAACAATCAATACTTTTGTGATGGACCACATATGTTGCTATGATAACTCGATTATAAATACCAATGAAACATTATCTGGTTTCTCGCAAAATAACTGTTTGTAAACTGGCTTTGCGACTGCTCGGACAAGCCAGTATTGTCAACTGTAAAATCATTAGTAAAATCCTATTAATGTGGAGATCATAAATAAGAACAAAAAATAATATTATGAAGTTTTATTATAATTTTAACAATAAATAACATGTGAAACATATTTATAATATGTATATCTACATACTTTTTATAAATATTTCATATTTTTAACATTCAATAAATAGTTCTTGACAAAAATGTAATCATAAGTAAATGAAATAAAATAGGAACCCATGGACTATACTTATCTACATATCGTATAATAAAATAAATCGATCTGCTTCACAGAGAGAACTATATCTTTTAAATATAAATTAAATATTATTTCAACAATATTAAGTTGAAATACCTATGGTAAACTTACGTCACACACTTACTTAGACTGCATGCAAACATTTACTTATTTATTTTCATAATAAGTTTGATCACCTTTCAGTGGATTTGGTTTTATCCTTATTCGTTTTTGAACCCTGACTTGGAATAATTTTTAAAAAGGTAAACCGTCTCCAGAGTAAGAGAACCTGGGGATAAGCCAACCACAGCATATAATATAGTCCAAAATGTGTCACCTGAAATCAAAATAAAAAGTACATGAGTCATATATCATATACAGGGTATAACAATGTCAGCAGCTGCTTTCCTTTGAGGTACAGAGTGTGTGTAAAGTTATTAATGAGTGTTTATGGAAAAGTATTTTTTATATTGGTGATCGAAAATATATGTGTTATACATGTTAGTAATAAATTTGATTGTAAGACCGCATGTACAAGAAAGAACAATAAACGAAATCTTACCTATGGACACCACACAAGTCCTTGAATTTGTAGAATGTCAGTATCATCAACACTTGTATCCTAAAAAGAACATCCAATTAGTGAAAGTGTAATTATACATATCAAGACTGCAAACTGTTACCTGCACTTTGTAGTATATATTTGCACAGTCCTCCATAATATACAAAGAGATGAATGTACCAATATTATATATTTTAATACTATAGAACCATATGGAGCAAATATTCCACACCACACCGATAAAGGATAAGTCACAGAGGCACTAACAGTGTTAAATTAGTTGTATATAACAATCGCACTAAATAAAACTTTAACTTAGCTGCTGTAAACACAACCAAACGGATGGCGAACGGAACTCGAACTGTATATTCCATTATTGCGCAAGCGCGATAAAAATAATCTCGGTAGCACTTTACCATCTAGAAAGGAAAATTGCACGAGCAGAAGGCAAATTTACATATCAGACAGTAGTTTTAATGTATAGATATGTAGTTTTATTCCGTTGAAGTAATTGTTATTATGAAATTTACAAACTTGTTAGCAAATTTACATACAGTTTGTACAATTAATGAATGTAACTGCATTTTCAATGATATTTAGTATTTTTGCTTAAAATTATGGTAAAATTGCCGACAAATAGGGTAGGTTTACTGAAAGTTTGGAAAAGAGTTTGGGAAAATCATTATTGTTTAATCATCATCATAGATTTCTAATATAAATGCATTTCTCACTTATTTTTAAAATCTTTTGGACTGGGGTTTTTAATGCCGATTTTGTATATATGAACTCAGAAAGTGTTTCTTTAGAAAAATAATACTTTGTGCTCTAAAATGTTGCAAAGAATTCAAATATATGCAAAAATATAAGACATTCCATAAAAAAAAATGTTGAGGAACGTCAAAATTAAACAATTATAAAAAACAAATAAAACATTTCTAGACGGTTTTTTAAATGAACATTGTTTAAATAAAGTTTAGATAGAAACGTGAAAATAGCAATTAAAATATATTGCGCTAAAAATATCGCTTGTACTAAGACTTTTTGAGTTGACTATACCTATTTATACTTACAACAAAAAACGGATAATATTTATTTGTCAATTAGGTGTTATCACATAAAAATCACTGGAGTACACATACATACATAACTTGTTTGCATTTCACAGTGTCTGGTCCATTATCGAAATTTAGAGTCATTGCCCTACAAATCTAACGTACCTAAACATAAAATATTATCTTAATGTATGGAAAATTATTAGTTATTTACGAAAAAAAAAATGGGTTATTATTGACAGATTATGATATCTTTAGGTAATTAGTTCCTTAATTGTACAATTTGGCAAAACAATAAGAAGATAAGGAATAACCTTGGACATAAAAATCCTTGATGGTGACCATAATTTAAAAATGACAAATAAATTACCAATTTTCAAACACTAAAACATTTTGGTGAAGTTTTACAGTAAACCACTTTAAACTTTATCGTTTTAAATTGATTGTTAGAACGTCACATCATTGTTTAATCGATTAATTAAGACCAACATTTAAAACCGATTATTATTAATTGGTTTGCATTGTACTCGCATTCGCAATTTACTTGTTCCAGCTTCGACATTGTTCGACACAGTTCAATTATTTTGATACACCGCGGCGCCACTGTTCCACCATTCCTAACCTATACGCGTACCAGCAAGTGGTCGCTCGCTCTAAAAATAATTTTACTCAAATATTTACAAGTAAAACAAACGGAGACACATTTTTAAATCGAGAAATGGTAAGATTACGCTTAATTATAGTAGATTATGCACGAAAACCTCGTCTCAGTGTCTAACTATCACATAAATTTCAAGAATGTAGATTATTTAGAACGTTTTATCTAATTACAAACAACATCGATGTAGCGCATAGTTAACCTTTTGACGCGTAGTATAGATTTTACAGCCTTAACAAAATAAACAAAGTAAAGTGCAAATTGAGTGCCAACATACTGCTAGCAGTGCTAGCCAAATAAATAATTTTACTGGGAATTATTAACTGGATATGGGCGATAATTTTCGGAGTAAAAATTCAACAATGATAGTGCTAATTATTATTTCTAATCGCGCTCGTTTGTGGGACAGTTTTTAACCGACTTAACCTCACTTTTTAGGTACTAATCCAATGTCAGTGTGGAGCACCAGCTCTGTTGGCCTGGATGTAGGCCACCAGACGAAATATAACTACGATACGAGCAGCACGTCGAAATTATTCCTTCGACCACGCACAAAGGTAAACACGAACCCAGATTATGCGATAATTTTGTTTTTGTCGAACCGCAAATTGATGATTTTTTCCAATATTGTTCCTGCGGGACAATGAATTTAATAAGATTTTTGCGCTAACCATTTTAACAACACTAGCTTTTAAACAATTTGTTTCTGAAATATGTCGTGTGACCTCAAAAACAAGAATTTTGTGTCCGTTCAAGTAAACGAGGTTTCTACGCACTTGAATGAAATAACGGGCAACCGGTATAAATTCTTACAAACGTTAGACAGGTATCGGGAAACAAATAATATACCGGTTGCTTAGCAACAGGAAAGCAGCATTCTGACAGCTACAGTTTAAACAAAAACACCTGTCGGTTCTTCTGTTAAAAAAATAGTGTGAAAATAAGGTTATTAATGGCAACTTAATAAAATTAAAAGCGCCATAAGCACTACCAAATTCCCTGTTTTTAAAGAAACATAACATATTTTTTTATAAATATTTCATATTTTTAACATTAAATAAATAGAAGTTCTTGTCTTATACTTATCTACATATCGTATAATAAAATAAATCGATCTGCTTCACAGAGAGAAATATATCTTTTAAATATAAATTAAACATTATTTCAACAATATTAACTTGAAATACCTATGGTAAACTTACGTTACACATTTACTTAGAGTGCATACAAACATTTACTTATTTATTTTCATAATAAATTTGATCACCTTTCAGTGGATTTCGTTCTATCCTCATTCGTTTTTGAACCCTAACTTGGAATAATTTTTAGAAAGCTAAACCATCTCCAGAGTAAGAGAACGTGGGGATAATCCAACCACCAGCATATATATATAGTCCAAAATGTGTCACCTGAAATCAAAATAAGAAGTACATGAGTCATAAATCATATACAGGTATAACAATATCAGCAGCTGCTTTCCTTTGAGGTGCAGAGTGTGTGTAAAGTTATTAATGAGTGTTTATAGTAAAGTATTTTTTATATTGGTGGTTGAAATGATATGTGTTATACATGTTAGTAATAAATTTGATTGTAAGACCGCATGTACGAGAAAGAACAATAAACGAAATCTTACCTATGGACACCACACAAGTCCTTGAATTTGTAGAATGTCAGTATCATCAACACTTGTATCCTAAAAAGAACATCCAATTAGTGAAAGTGGAATTATACATATCAAGACTGCAAACTTTTACCTGCACTTTGTAGTATATATTTGCAAAGTCCTCCATAATATACAAAGAGATGAATGTACCAATATTATATCTTTTAATACTATAGAACCATATGGGGCAAATATTCCACACGACACCGATAAAGGACAAGTCACAGAGGCACTAACAGTGTTAAATTAGTTGTATATAACAATCGCACTCAATAAAACTCTAACTTAGCTGCTGTAAACACAACCAAACGGATGGCGAACGCAACTCGAACTGTATATCCCATTATTGCGCAAGCGCGATAAAAATTATCTCGGTAGCACTTTACCATCTAGAAAGGAAAATTGCACGAGCTGAAGGCAAATTTACATATCAGACAGTAGTTTGAATGTATAGATATGTAGTTTTATTCCGTTGAAGTAATTGTTATTATAAAATTACAAACTTGTTAGCAAATTTACATACAGTTTGTACAATTAATGAATGTAACTGCATTTTCAATGATATTTAGTATTTTTGCTTAAAATTATGGTAAAATTGCCGATAAATAGGGTAGGTTTACTGAAAAAAATGTAACTATCATTTGTAAATTCGCACTCATTTTTATCAGTGTATACATATAATACATATTTAAAGTATAAACTAAAGAAATAAACAATAAAAAACTAACCGTCGTTCTAAAAATATATAAACAACACTGCTCTTATATATGGACAATTGCAGGTAGATTAAATTCCGCTGTCTGATTATATTGGTTATAACCAAAATTATTAGCTAAGAAAATAGGGCGACGATCTAACGTGTTTAAAAAAATAGATGAAATGGTGCTTTTAATTTTATGAGGTTACCAAGTTTCGCCACTAATTTGTCTTGGTAAAGGTTTTAAAAAACTCGTTTCAAGGTCGTATCTCCGCTATTAAATATATAAATGATATTTTATGATATTTATGTTAAAAAAAATTCAAACTCAGTTAGATTTTTGTAGAAACATGATCAAAAACGGGCAACTTTTAACTACATCTCTATTGGATTTTTTTATCATAAAATATGATGCTTCTTTAAGTTCCCCGGTACATTTACAGGAGTCAGAAGGTGACACCCTGTATACAATGTGTAATGTGGTATTTTAGAAAAATTTCAAATTTATTTAATGATTCCGGAAATGCAAAAACATTTTTTTTATTTTTCTCAGTTCAGAAATGCCGGCTATTTTTGACTCAGCAAATCAGACATTTCTTGATATTGGTATGTGTTTACGTTAAACTACATAACTTTGTTTGGATTGGTCATAGTGAGTTGAAATAGAAGCCGTTCCATTTAGCGTAGTCCAAGCTATCTGTTCAGCATATAATACATAGAATTCACACTTATTTTCTATTTTTAAAAATAATCTAAAGTTTACCTCTTTTAGGACCCCTTTTAAAAATTTTTTTTTGATATGGAGGGGTGCTTAATTTGTTCATTCAATATTTTATATTTACACATTTACATTTACATTTATATTTACAGTCCTTGATATACACATGTGTCAAGAACACACTAAACACAAACATATTTCACCTTATCTTTTTGCAGCTCTGAAATCGAAATTTTTTCCAAAACTAGTGCTGTTTACTAGCATAGATTTAAGAACATTGTTACACTAGTTTTGGTGCATATCCACAAAAAAAAAACAACAACGTGAGTATTACTTAAGACATTTTTTTTAAGACCTTCTTAAACGACACATCTTGGAAATGGTCAAGCTTTAACTGCATGCTATTGTTTTGCTTTTTATAAAATATGATGCTCAATCATGTTTTCATTTCAATACTTTGGACTATGGGACTTTTTCTGAACTGAATAGCTTTATTTATGACGGCTACAACTATTTTTTTTAGGTTTTTCCTATATATTTCTTGCACATACATAACAAAAATAAGATTCACCTCCATCGTCTATTGTTTATTAACATATTTCTAGCTATTCCTTTATTTTTTAGTGCAAGATGTCGCAATCTGGTGATGAACTACACACACCCAAATACCTATCATGGAGAAAACTACATTTGAGCCGAGCAAAACTAAAAGCGTCGAGCAAAACTTCCGCTTTACTATCCGGTTTCGCTATGGTCGCCATGGTGGAATTACAACTCAGCGAACCCCAGAAAATACCGAAAGAAATCCTCGTGGCCTTCGCCGTCATAACCACACTTTTGGTCGCCGTTCACATGCTAGCGTTGATGATATCGACGTGCATTCTTCCGAACATTGACGCGGTCTGCAGTTTGAATTCGATCCATCTCGTCAATGAATCTCCGCACGAACGTCTCCATTGGTACATCGAGACTGCGTGGGCTTTTTCGACGCTACTCGGTTTAATTCTGTTCTTGGTCGAAATCGCTGTTCTCTGTTATATTAAGTTCATCGAGATTGATAATCCGACAGCGGCGTGGTCGGCTACCGTTATTCTCATACCTATTATGTTTGTTTTTTTGGCGTTTGCCGTGCATTTCTATCGGTCGCTTGTCGCTCATAAATACGAGATGACGATGACTGGCATTCGGGAGTTGGAAATGCTGAAAGAGCAAATCGAACAGGGTGACGTCGATCTTAGAATTAACGGTATAGGGGAAAATATGTCATCGCCGGTGCAGATCGTTTAAGTTGGTTTAAGTCTGCGGTATTATTATCTCTTCTTTTGTTTGTTATTTTTTTCGTTTCTCTGTTTAACTCTCTATGTTTCTTTCTGTTACGCACAGTTTTATTATGATATAAGAATCTCTTCGATAACTGTAGATAGTGGTTTACTTAATTAGCGTTAAGAGTTTTTCCTAAGTGCAATTCGAGTCTGAAGTATGCCTGTATGGGTTGCGGTACTTAGCAAATGATCACCCGCTGTGATTTTTTAAATTATTACTTATTGAATATTGTTGTTATACATCGATTTGATATTTGTATGGAATTTTTTATAAATGATGAACAAATATATTTTATTACTTAAAATAAATGTCGTTTTTATTTGTCTCATCATACCTTTGTTTAAAGCAGTGCTCCGCAACCACTGTGCCGCGGCACAGTTGTGCGAAACGCAGCTATGAGACTCCCGTGTGCGGGAGAAGTACATCGGAAGGCGCTTGCGGAGCACTGGTTTAAAGTACAGGTTTATACCAGCCTGCGTAGATAATTCTGTAAAAAATAAAATAAGTGAAAAATTGTGTTAGAACAGTGGAATTTCATGAAAAATTAAGAAATTAAATCTAATACGGTTGCCGTTTTGGGATTTGATGCTGAATGTGTTGGTTTTTTAATATTCTATGGTGTCCACAAATTTTATTAGAACCTGGAATCTTTAAAAGCCACCACAGTGGTTGTCAAATTTTAAGCGCCCCAATATGCGGATATTATAATATTTTTATAATAATTATATTATACCTGGTATCCCACTTTTTTCCCTGCAAAACTTGTTTCGTTTGTTTCTTTATTCCTTAAACTTACAGCCGATTGAAATAATAGGAAAACTGTTTATTAAACGGGTACGGGTCTAACTTCTTTAGGAATTGAAAAACCCAGCAAGTCAACAGGGAACTTTTTACTCGGAAAGACATTTACTTGTAGAGAAAAAAATTTCTAAAAAGTTACGTTTTAACATTTTAAATTTTTTACTTAAATTTATTTACTTTTATTGTTGTTATGGGTATTTATTGTGTTTTTTCTTTGTTTTCTCATTGTTTGATATGTATTTTATTGTTTATTTTCGTTTGTTAATATGTATTTCAAGCGACTGTAACTTTTTAAGGATTTAAAAAAACAATTAGATCCATCGGAAAAGTGTTACTCAGAATGACATTTACTTTCTAAAAATAGTTTTTGCAGGGAAAAAAGTGAGACAGTATGTATAATAATATAATTTTTTTATTATTTCAGTATTATTAAACTCATAATATACCAGAAGCAGCCATTTCCTTTTGTTAATAATTCTATATTTACATTTAATTCTGTCGATACATATAGTTTTGTGTTAAATATTTAAAAAAGCGTTTGCCCAATTCTTTTTAGAAACTCATTTTTAACTATACTCGTAGTTTGAGAACCACTGTATTTGGTACAAAAAGATAAATACCTTTTTTAGTGCAAAATTTTATAAAGATTATTTTTGTACAGAAGCTAAAATTGCAAAATTTTGACCGTTTTGAAGTAAAATGTAAAAAAATTGCAAAAGTCTACCGTTAGAGGTGGTTTTTAGTTATACCATTTTTAAATCTCGAATAAATGAACAATTTTTGAACTGCAGTATCGCGGTAATTGAAAATCATCACATAAACGTTCTTACATTTTTGAATCAGGAATTAATATACTACCAAAGTTCTTATAAAAGTATTTTCCCAATCACTTCTGACATTACACTTACCAAAATAATTTTTTTTAAACGGAATTTGAAAAAATTACATCTAAGGTAAGACGCAAGACTTTTACAAATTTTTATCAAAATTTGGGTGATACAGCCGTTTTTCTTGACAATATCACATATAAAAAAAATTTACTTTTCTGTTTTCTAATCTTCTGTAAGAAATACAGGGTGTGCAAATGTATTAAAACTCTATATTCTATTACAATTCTATACATACAGCGATAGAACAGATTTTTTGATTTTTTTTAAGCCAAATGAAACAAATATTGATTCAAATAAATATATTTGTGTACGAGAACGTGTTTATCGTTCTTTGGTTTAAAAATACACTTATGTAAAAATACTTTTGACAAAGAAATTAATTTTGATTTTTTGAAAGAGATGTATTGTTACTGTGCATAACTCATCCAAGTTAGCGAATTACAAAAAGCATTTTTAATGCATACCATTTGTAGTAGATATTTTAATTCTAACTTTAAATTCCAAATTTTCTTATCTCCATTTATACTTTATACACAATTAATTCTAACGATTACTAAAAATATAAAATAAAGTTCATGCAATCACCGTAGTTTATGTTTACCTTGCGTTTATTGAACGAAGTGTAGTCTTACCAAACTGACAAAATAAGAATGTTTGTAAAACATTTAAACAGATATTTAGCTTTAAACTCGAAAATTTTGAATTTGAACCTTTATAAACCAATTCGGTAACCAAACCTACCAATTCTCATTATTTTCTTCATTTCAGCACAACATGTCTCAATCCGTAGATGAACTCCACACATCCAAATACCTATCATGGAGAAAACTACAGCTGAGCCGAGCAAAACTAAAAGCGTCGAGCAAAACTTCCGCTTTACTATCCGGTTTCGCAATGGTTGCCATGGTGGAGCTACAAATCAACAAAGAAGACATCGGCAAGATACCATCTGAAATCCTCGTAGCCTTCGCAGTCATAACCACACTTCTGGTAGCCGTCCACATGCTAGCGTTGATGATATCGACGTGCATTCTTCCGAACATTGACGCCATCTGCAGTTTGAATTCGATCCATCTCGTCAATGAATCTCCGCACGAACGTCTCCATTGGTACATCGAGACTGCGTGGGCTTTTTCGACACTCCTCGGTTTGATTTTGTTCTTGCTCGAAATCGCAATTCTGTGTTGGATTAAGTTTATCGTTATTAATACGACAGCGGCTTGGTCGGCTACTTTTATTCTCATACCTATTTTGTTTGTTTTTCTGGCGTTTGCTGTACATTTCTATCGATCTTTGGTGGCTCATAAATATGAGACTACGTTGACTGGCATTCGGGAGTTGGAAAAGCTAAAAGACCAGATGGAACAAGGTTATGTTGATCATAGAATTAACGGTTATGAAGAAGGTTCACCGTCTTCTATACATGTTGTTTAATTTGATGATCTGGGATTATTTATTGTCTTTCTATTGCTGTAATTTTGCGACAACTATGGTTAAATCATCGATTTTTGGGATTTGGCAGGAAATAAAATAAAGTCAAATATATCGTCAAAAACACAAAAAGTTGATTGGAGCATAGTTAAGGAAAATTATGGTACCTATTTTATGTTATTCTCTCTTTATCTCTCTATTTTTCTTCTTTGGGCACTGTTTACTTATTATACGTAAGAATCTCTCCAATAATTATCGATAATGACTTAATATTAATTAATAAGATAAAGACATATATTCTTAAGTGCAATTTATATGAGTCTGACATGGCCTGTACGGGTTAGGGTACTTACTATAAAATCACGCGCTGTGATTTTTTAAAATTATTACTTATTGTTGTTATATTATACCAATTTGATCTTTGGAAGTTTTTTTTATATAATATATTATATATATGAAGATGGACAAATATATTTTATTACGTAAATGTGTTGTTTTTTAATTCGGGTTATCACAGAATGTGACAAACTTTTGACTACTTTGCCGATGTTTATGATTTGTTCGGCACATCGTAAAGAAGTTCAAATTCTGGCGCCTTTCGAAAAGAATTCAGTTGCCAATCCACCGGTTTTGTGGCACAATTAAAATACTCACCTTGGTATCAATCAAGTTCATGCAATCACCGTAGTTTATGTTTACCTTGCGTTTATTGAACGAAGTGTAGTCTTACCAAACTGACAAAATAAGAATGTTTGTAAAACATTTAAACAGATATTTAGCTTTAAACTCGAAAATTTTGAATTTGAACCTTTATAAACCAATTCGGTAACCAAACCTACCAATTCTCATTATTTTCTTCATTTCAGCACAACATGTCTCAATCCGTAGATGAACTCCACACATCCAAATACCTATCATGGAGAAAACTACAGCTGAGCCGAGCAAAACTAAAAGCGTCGAGCAAAACTTCCGCTTTACTATCCGGTTTCGCAATGGTTGCCATGGTGGAGCTACAAATCAACAAAGAAGACATCGGCAAGATACCATCTGAAATCCTCGTAGCCTTCGCAGTCATAACCACACTTCTGGTAGCCGTCCACATGCTAGCGTTGATGATATCGACGTGCATTCTTCCGAACATTGACGCCATCTGCAGTTTGAATTCGATCCATCTCGTCAATGAATCTCCGCACGAACGTCTCCATTGGTACATCGAGACTGCGTGGGCTTTTTCGACACTCCTCGGTTTGATTTTGTTCTTGCTCGAAATCGCAATTCTGTGTTGGATTAAGTTTATCGTTATTAATACGACAGCGGCTTGGTCGGCTACTTTTATTCTCATACCTATTTTGTTTGTTTTTCTGGCGTTTGCTGTACATTTCTATCGATCTTTGGTGGCTCATAAATATGAGACTACGTTGACTGGCATTCGGGAGTTGGAAAAGCTAAAAGACCAGATGGAACAAGGTTATGTTGATCATAGAATTAACGGTTATGAAGAAGGTTCACCGTCTTCTATACATGTTGTTTAATTTGATGATCTGGGATTATTTATTGTCTTTCTATTGCTGTAATTTTGCGACAACTATGGTTAAATCATCGATTTTTGGGATTTGGCAGGAAATAAAATAAAGTCAAATATATCGTCAAAAACACAAAAAGTTGATTGGAGCATAGTTAAGGAAAATTATGGTACCTATTTTATGTTATTCTCTCTTTATCTCTCTATTTTTCTTCTTTGGGCACTGTTTACTTATTATACGTAAGAATCTCTCCAATAATTATCGATAATGACTTAATATTAATTAATAAGATAAAGACATATATTCTTAAGTGCAATTTATATGAGTCTGACATGGCCTGTACGGGTTAGGGTACTTACTATAAAATCACGCGCTGTGATTTTTTAAAATTATTACTTATTGTTGTTATATTATACCAATTTGATCTTTGGAAGTTTTTTTTATATAATATATTATATATATGAAGATGGACAAATATATTTTATTACGTAAATGTGTTGTTTTTTAATTCGGGTTATCACAGAATGTGACAAACTTTTGACTACTTTGCCGATGTTTATGATTTGTTCGGCACATCGTAAAGAAGTTCAAATTCTGGCGCCTTTCGAAAAGAATTCAGTTGCCAATCCACCGGTTTTGTGGCACAATTAAAATACTCACCTTGGTATCAATCGGCTCTAAAATATAATCTGAAATTTTATAATTTCCATGTAGAATTGAAATGCTACAAGGCAATATCACAAAAATGAGTTTTTACTTTATCATACGCAGTATGTAAAGTATTGTAATCGTGCCAAAAAGATCTTTTGAGATTTTAGCGGAAATATGTCTTTTTGGGTCCCCTGAACATTTTTGACCAAGGTACAAAAAAATGTCTGTGTGTGTGTGTGTGTACCCGTTTTTGTGACGACGATTCCGGAGAAACTACTAAAGGTATCGGGACGAAACTTCATATTTAGAAGTTTCATAACCAAACTTAGAGCTGAAAAGCTTTCTGTTGAAAAGGGTCCAAAGGAACTGGTGGTTTACTCATAGCATTTTTCGAAGATTTTGCAAATGAGCCGCTATTTGTGTAATGTCGTCAAAATAGTTAAATAATAAATTAAAGGAGAGGAAATTTTCTATAATTTATGTATATGACATTTTTTGGTAGAATTTATAGTTTAGCTGCATGAGCAAATTCTATTTCATCGAGATCGGTCGTACTGCTTTAAAACTAGTAGCCAGGATAATGTCAGATTTTTGATTCTAATGACAGTAGCTAGTGTCAAACGCTAATGTTTTGAAAATACTACTGTCAATATAGGCTGCGTTCGGATATTGAACACCGTTACACTTTTACACCCAATAACACGTAAGTGTCATTTGGACGGTGTACCTGGTGTTAACGGAGTACAATATCCGAACGCAGCTTCTTTAATCGAGATATCTGTCTAGTTCTACTAGTTTTATTTTAATGCAGACATAGCCGATTTCGATCAAATAGAATCTCATGCAGTTAACTATTAATTTTATATATAGTATGATAAAGTCATGTGCCTGGCCACATCAGATTTTTTTTTGTACAAAGCTGACAATGCACACCCGACCCATACAAAGTTCGATATTTAGTTATTTGACGGACTACGGATTGAGTGAATTGAGTTAAAAGTTTCCGTATTAAATCCGAACATTATAGAACTATTATTAATTTAGTGATTGACACCAACAGATTATGGACGATTAACATATACCACGTATACATGGGGTTTTGAAAACGTTTTCAAAACGTTTCGAGTTTTAAAAACGGTCATGTATACGGTGTCGAAACCGTTTTGAAATATCAAGGTCAAATCGCTAATTTCTGGGATCGTATCGAGTTTTGAGATTTCACAACGCGCATATATACGCTATCGTTTCCAAAACCGTTTTGAGGCATGCGCACAATACCAGTTGCCGGTATATCTCTACCTAACCTCATTCTTACCTCCACACCAGTCACCGATAAAATTAGGTATACAAATTAAAAACATCTAAAATCATGGCGAGGAACGTATGGACGGACGAAGAGATAATTTGTCTGCTCGAAATCGTCCAACGCAGGAATGTGTTGAAGACGCAGGTTATGTATGTTGACATTCGTTGAATAACAACGTGCGGCGCCACCGCATCAGCGTTTTGAACACGTTTTGAACAAATATTCCGCAACTGTTTTGATACTGGCATATATACAGTATCGTTCTTAAATCTCGAAACGTTTTGAAAACGTTTTCAAAACACCATGTATACGTGGTAATAGTAAGAGAAGTGCTAAAATTGTTTTTAGAAAATTGTCATACATGGCTAAAGAAGCGGGTACATCCGAAAAAAGGAATGGTAGTCAAGCCTATACTCTTCAACGAAGTGCTCCTGCGAGCACAGGATCTAAGCAAATCATCTAAGCAAATATGTGAGCCTTTGAAAACTGAAAACTAGCAGGGGCAGGAGAACTAGCATATCACCTTGTGGACTTATTCTGCATTTTGGGTCACCCTCAATGTTATACAATCCGATAATGCGAGAGAAATTAGAAAGACAATAAAAATAAAAGTAAAAACTGGAGTGAGGGTTTGCGTTATAGCATAGGATTGTAACAACAAATAAATATCTAGGGATGGTTTATTAATTTGAATACCTACTAATAGTACTATTTAATTAAACTATTATACTGTTTATGTCCAGAATGAATTTTCTTTTAAGTTGTCACATAGGATACATTTTAATTTTTTTGTTTTTCCTTTGTTTATAGTACATGCTAGTACATATTATTAAATAAACAAACTATTATATTAACTAAGAAATGTAACGTTGATTGGAGAAAGACAGAAAGAGAACAATTTACAAAATCGGTTATTTTTATTAAGAAACTTCTTTTTTATGCTCACAAATATCAAGTTATTTGATCTTCCTTTATGCTAGCAATTATAAAAATGTATTAAATACCCTTTACAAAACAACTATGTTAAATCTGGGAAGTAAGTTGACATTGTACAATTATCAGTACACAATAGGGTATTACGGCACTTTTCAAATTCTGTTCTATTACAAATTAGGTTAGCTTAGCATCGCCCTTTCATACGTAAAATGCCAAACAACGCTTTAATTTAGGAGAAAACGCGTTTTGAAATTCAAATAAAAATCCTACTTGTGACGTCACAAGGAGGGATTATAATGCGAAACTTGACAACGTCGCGCATAGTTATTTTATGTTGCAGTGGTGCCAACAGTCGCGTAGTTCACTCTGTTTACCGTTCGTGTATTGAGGTTAGGTGGTCAGTGATTTTTTAATATATCAACACCAGCAAACACCATACATAATTAACATGAGCAAACAATAATATAGAGTTTGTTGTGTGCCGGGTTGCAACAGCAAATCAGTCGAAACACCAGAATTCAACACAACATTTAGATGAAATGGTGTATCTACCTTGTAGTTTCATAAACACACAAGAATATATTATAAGAAATGTATTGTCAATATGTATTATTAACAAACTTCTATTTAAGCAGTTATTTTTTACTACTAGTCTTTCCCTCTACATTCAAATTCTTTGTGAACCATGTGATTGGGGGATGTTTCATTACTTTGTCGTTAATTTACTATGAACAATTGCAAGTTGGTTGAATAATATGTATGACAGTGTATGATCGTGGGCAAATTTTGCGAATTCGCTTTGGTAAAATCATCTTTCACAGAACTCATGCTTGCACTGGTAACTTAACAACTTATAACAACTTACTTAATAAGTAATAACTTTACGATACGCTGTAAATAGTACCGTCGAAGTATGTCAACACACATACAAACAAACAGCGGTGCAAACACTGTTACAAGAAAATTCCCTAGGTTTTGATCAATTTCTTGGCTACGATGCCAATTCTACACTTGGCCAATCACGACAGTGATCGGAAAATTCAAATTTTAATTTTAATTTTCTCAACAAATTCTGAATGTAATTTAATTTTAACTTAACAGAATTTCGGGTTATATACTGTAAAATCGCTTAATACACGCTTTTGCTTAAATTTCCACATGACCGTAATACCCTATTGACATTGTACAATTATCAGTATACAATGTCGACATTGTACTAGTATTGCCGTACAAAGTCCGCCAAAACAAGCAAATTTCGAACTTTGTACGGTTAGGGGGTGCAGTGTCAGCTTTGGACAAAACAAACTGTACAATGTGAACATTGTACAATTTCGTGGTTTACTCGTAACACATACATATAACCACAAATGTACAACATAAACAAGGATAGAGAATATGTCTCTCTCATACTCTACAGAGTGTAAATTTAAAAATATACGTTCTTTTTTTTTCATGACATGTGGCTGTGATTTTAAATTTGAATATAATTTTTACTCGTAACTAACTTTTCCAAATAACATTAGTCGGTAATAATAGAAATAAAGGCACTACTCTTATCATTAATTCAAATTTTCTGAACTAGCCTGTATATGGCTAATAAAACTTACAGTTTGATAACTGCATTTTTGGTTTTAGGCCTAACAGAAACTTTTATGAAGAATAAGATTTTCTGAGAATTGAATAATAAAAAAGTTTCCCATATGGTTCTAACTTTTTGGCGCACACTGTATATGGTGCTAACATTGCCTCCATAGTGACATTTTTCTCCATTCATAATTCATACCGTATGCAAGCGGTAGCGAATACGGTAGGTAATATAGGCAACTGAATATAATCGGAATTAAGTTTCTAAATTTCTTTTTCGTCACCGTCGTGTCGGTGTGTGCGTTTCAAGGTCGCCATTCAAAAAGGTAGGCGCGCATCGCGAATCCGAAACCGCCAGTCAGGTGTTTCACGTGCTTTAGTCCGCCAGCCAGTCGGTGTGTTGCATTTGTTTTCGTCCGGAATATCGATTTTACCAACAGCAAGCTCCACACCATGGCAAGCAGACTGAAATTGGACGATGATCAGATGTTTGCGTTGATGAAGGTATTTTGTGTGATAGATTTAATTTTCTGTGAACAATTTAATTTTATGTGGTCAATTTTATTTTTTGTGATGAAACTTTTGCGATTAAATTATTTTTCGATTTTTGTTTTTTAAATGAAAGTTTGAGTGGTTGCTTGTATGAATATTATCGGCCTTTCTCTGTGTGATGCTAATATAATAATAACAGGTGAAATTTCTCGCTCGTTCTGATACTTGTTACAATTTCTATGAAAGTTTTCTTAATTTAGTGAGATCGAAAGTGGAGCTCGTCATTTGTTTTTTAAATTATACTTCGCCTAGCGTGCTATTACACGTTTCAATTCGTTGTATGTTTTCTAAAACATGAATATTTTCTGTGTGATTTTTTTAGATATGAATTTATAACTTTTGAACTACTGTACCGATTTTTATTATTTTTTCGATACAATGCAGGGTCTATACACATAATCGCAATAACAATTTTTCTTTAATATAACAACCTAAATGTTTGCTTTAAGTAAACAATTGTTTTGATTTAAGAAAATCGTTGTTTTGAAAATAGTGTGAAGGATGCCGATAGATGGCACTTTAGTTTCCCGTCGTAAGAGGGGTCTCCTAGAGGGTATACCGGGTGATTCAATTGCGAGGCTGACCATGGGGATCTCGCTTCTCAGTGGAGATAGAGCCTATGCTTAAATTTGTTTTGTGTCGTTTTTTAATTTGAAATAACATCAAAGACCGCTGGACTCGTTGCCAAGCAACGTCAACAAAATGCACTTGGACCAAACGGCGTGCTCAGCGTTGGGTTTGCCATTTAAACAAATAAACCTTAATTGTGGTTGATTGTGGATGTAAAATGCCGTTTACCAATAACGAAAAGCGTGATATGATAAGGGTTTATTATTGTTCTCATAGAAATGCCCCATCGTAGAATATTCCTAACATTGGAGAGAAATTTAGCGGACCATGGATCGTTTAATAAACTCCGCAATTCTTATAATCCTCATGGAAATGTTGAAAACGATCAAAGAGATATTTTGGAAATGGTTAACGTTAGATTACCATAATTTGCAATGCTTCAACTACTGGTTTTTAGGCAAATGACGATCCTCGGATTTCAACGCGGGAAGTAGCCTCTAATTTGGAATTGCCGCAAACACGTGTTTGGAGAGCATTACGAACAATGAAATTGTAACCGTACAAACCACACACAAAGTCACACTTTGCAGTTGTACGAAATTATTTGAATCAACAATTTCCAAATCGCTGGATTGGTAATGGTGGAGTGGTGGAAAGTCCTGCTAGATCCCCTGATTTAAGTCCTCTGGACTATTTTCTATGGGGAACTGTGAACGACGAAATTTATCACGATACTCGCAGAAATATCTAGGATCTGCATAACAACATGTAGAAAAGCTGGCTCGGTTTTATGCCTTCAAGAAAATGGCTCCAATTTGAACAATTATTAACAAAATAAGCTTTTTGTTGTATAAAGTTGCTTCTTTCACAACCTGAATGTTTTTAATCCAAAGCACTCTGGTCAGTTCGGCGCCGGCGGTCTGTAACCAAGCACCAGTTGGGTACCTGATAACCACGACAAACAACGAGAAAAAGAAGAAAGTTTTTTTTATTATTAAACCATTGTTTTAAGAAATAATGCCAACATGTTATACATTGCGGAAATGAGCAAAAACACGACTATCGGAAAATGACAAAATTCAACATGGCGCCGATAAGAAAAACAAAAGTTGGCCATGGGTACGCCGCCATCTTTGATGTTATCTTTGACGTTACCTTAACACTTCAGTTTTTTTTTGCGGATATCTTCAAAATGAAAAACGATAGCTAAAATTTCTTTTCAGATAATTGACCACCACAAAAATACGAAACTTTGCCAAATTTAAACATAGGCGAGATCCCCATGGTGAGCCTCGAAATTGAATCACCCGGTAGAGTACAGGAAGTTCCATTTTAAATATAACAGTTGAAATCATTTCCGGTGAAACCGGAAGTAACCTAAAACTCAACATATTTTAGTGAAAAAGATCGTATCAAACCACATAGGTCTACATTTTGAATCCTTCATTTCATTTGTTTTGTTCTAGAATCTATATTTCAACTAGTGTAGTTAAGATCGTTAAAAAGCTATTTTAGAAGGAAAAAAATGTGCTCGTATAGTAAAATACCGGTTATTTCAATCAATAAGCCATCAAACGTCTTCTTTTTTTTTAAACGGAAACAAATTGCCTATATAAATAGCAATAGTCGGTAATTATTTCTAACCAATTTTCTATAAATTAACACTTTCCAATAACAATTAGTCGCAACAATTTGATAACAACCTCAACGGTAGACCAGTTTTCCTAGTAGCACATTTTATCTGATTATTATGCGAAAAATAACGTTTAAAAATCTCGCAAATTATGCAATTAAAAATTTTAACGATGTCGGCGTTTTTTATTGTTTTTAATGATGATAACACTTAGTGTTGTATACAGGGTGTTCCTAAATATCATGTAAATACGAAAAGGGGTAATTCTTTGGCTTATTTAATGACTAAAAATTCATATAAACATACGTCCGCAAACGCTTCGTTGCCGATCTACAGGGTGTTGAAATTTCAAATTTTTTTTTAGTTTTTTCTTTATAGCTCTTGTATCCTAGTATTAATTTTTAACAGTTGGTGGCGAATAAAATGTCAAAATCATCTAGCGAAACACAGAAAAGCTTTTATTTTTTTTTCTCGATAACTGTGGTAAATACGAAAAAACTACAAAAGATTAAAATGCTTTAGAACAAAACAAAAAATGCATTTTGTATTTTAGAATCCACCAGCGGCGCACCGAAAAATAGTTCATGGGGAGAAATGGGGGAATGACCCCTGAAGAAATATCTCCCTGTAGATTCTTAAAACCATTTGGCATGCCCAATGATGTAAGTCCTACAGCGTAACCCATATTCCAAATTAGAGATAAATATCTCAAAAACTACAAGAGCTATAAAGAAAAAACTATAAAATCTTGAAATTTCAACACCTTGTAGATCGGCAACGAAGGGTTTGCGGACCTATGCTTATATGAATTTTTAGTCATTAAATAAGCCAAAGAATTATGTACCCCTTTTCGTATTTACATGATATTTAGGAATACCCTGTATATACCTACGCTATTCAAGCTAATTTCACTGACGTATACCGAATTACACCAATTATGTAATACCAAAATCCAAGAAATTCATGATAATTTTCTAGCTAGTGTAGTTATTTCGACAAAGTTAGTGAAAATTAAACAATTATTAAACAATTAGAGTAATCATGAGATAATAGTGTGTATATTATTTGACGATAACATAATGGATAGTATAATTTGCGACCATGAACGTCAGGCGAGTGTATAATTATGTGAATGATTATTTATTGAATTGTTGTTATGTGCCAGTCAACACAATGTTTTATTTAAGGCATAGTTTTATTTTTAAAGTAAAGCAGATAAATATTAAAATAAATCTAAAACTTTCGAGTTGTTTTCTCCCAAAGATTGTGGGGACAAACTAAACGTATTAAAAGCTGGCAACAATGTACTTGGAAACAAGCTGATTTATTGGATTTTGTTGACGTTTTCGACAATTTATAAAAGTTCCTATCAGTTCTTTCTTTGAATATTTTATATGAAATGGAATTTATGAGTCGTAGATAAAACGTCGTATTTGACTTGCACATAACGGATATAAATCGCCCGCATTGTGTGTGCGCGTCAAATAATGTGACCCCGCACGAAAGAATCGCCCGAGCTTCAGGTTGTATTTAGAACCTCTTCTATAGATTGGCGTTTTTGTTTCCTTCAGTTTTTGTGTAATAAAGGTTGCGAACAAGATTTTCATGGAAGCGGATATCTTAGTAACGAATATTAGCACGATATCGGGATATGCACGTAATCAATCGTCATATTCTACACATTGATATCAAATGCCATACGTCAAACGTACAATACATAACCCAACATAACCACACACTGCATCTTCTTAATCGCTTGCAATCGCATAAACTGCGAAATATCAATATTCTATACATATTTAAACATGGGTATAGCCTGCTATAGTATGGCCAAAGGATTGGGGCTTTCTTAGTTTTGCTGTGTTCATCAAAATACGCCAGCATGACGTTTACGGTGATGTTTTACAACTCTAGTAAGTGATCGTTATCATTCTTTTCAACTAAACATCAAATCCCCTTTTCAGATATAATTCAAGGACCACATTTACTTTAATAAGGTATTATGCGAAGATCAAACCTACATCGTAGATACGAACGATTTTAATTACTGCTGCGAGATTGTATATGCGCAATAAATGGTTTATCAGCATACACGTACGAAGCTATAGTACATTTAAAGTGTAAAGGATTTCTTAGTTTATGTAACATATAAGTTTTCGGTAATATTTTGGACGCTTGGATGCTCGGTTCAATTCATATTCGTTTTTGTCCGTCGCTTTCGACTTCGTCTTAGTTCTGGTTGTGTGCAACGTATTTGTATTACCTCCATCACATGTAATTTACATTTTAATTTATTCTAATAAACTATTTTGCCGAATTTAGAATTGGGTTTCAATTATAAGTGCTTGGAAATATATAAGCCGCAACGGCTACGTAGCGGAATTAGGTAGACACCGCTATTAAACGTTAAGCGTTATAACAATTCTTTAGTAAGTTCTTGTTCTTCGAAGTAACTAATCAGTCACCGCCAAACACTTCTATTCTGATTATTATACTTATGAAATCACAATTTTAAAATTGTTAACTTCTTAGGTTAACTTTCATGTATTTATCACAGTAGGGTTAAAAGTGTTGCCCCAAGCTCCATTATGATCATCGTTGCGACCTCGCTGAATATTTATTCAAACTTGTAGGCTAAAGTATTGTAAAATTATTCACAATTAGATTTTGTCATGATTTTATCTCATCGATATCATCCTTAACGAAGTTGACAGTTACTACAGTGCTACCACGTGGTACCCGCAAAATACCCTAGATTCTAATTTAGCGCGATATAGTAACCACAATTTCCAAACTTATATAAAATTAATGACGCAAAGTAGAAAAAATAGTATATTACACTCGTTTTATAAGACGTATTGGTGCACACGGATTCAAACGGATTCACTGATCGCGTCAAAACTTCGCATCTCGTTCGACTGCCTCGCACCAAAACCCACAAGCGAGGGGAGCCGAACTGCGCAAAATATTGTTCATGTTTATTTCGGTCTTAAAAATTAACAAATAGTCGGAATACTATTAAATTCAAGCGATATGTATCGCAATAAATAAGGATTATTTGCATGCTAACTGCGTTGTCCTACCAGCATTTGTTCCTGAGATATCGACTTGCATCATAATCTTGTTTGCAAGCTTTATTACATAAAAACTGCAGAAAATAAAAACACCAATCTATAGAAGAGACTGTAAATGTCAAATAACTTACGCTTTTTAAATGTGTGTATCTAAATTAATTTATTACCTAAAATAATTTGAAAACGCCTTATTGTTGTGCTTCATGTTCGCTTTCTTAGTGCCAATATCTCCTTAAATTTCTTCTTCAATATATCTCCAGAGTAACAAATCAAATGGGATTAAGTCAGGTGATCTAGTTTGCCAAAGCGTATTACTAATTGTTTGACTTCGAAGGAAATCATTATCACAAACGTATAGTTTGAAATTCAAACTTGCAGAATGCCATTAATCAATACTGTTGCATGAACAGAAGAATTATTATGGTAGAACTCTATAGAAATAAATCAAATTACCTATTATACAGAATAAATTTCTTTATTATAAAAAAAAACAATAAACCTTTACAAATAAAAAATAAATCAGTATAAGCACACAAAAAACTCCATCTCAATCGTCATCGTCCGAAGAGCTTTCGGGTTTTTCGCCCCTCGTGACCAGATGGTACGTCTCAGCTTCCAGAGCAAGCCTCCTGATGTTTCCTAAGCAACCAGCCGAAGCCTCTTGCAACGTTTCGTCATCAGAAGCGACAGTCTTCAGCAGGAACGGCACCACACCACTCTCATGCATGGTGATACAGTTAAACGGATTTTTGGACAGATGAAACAACGCCAGGGCTGTTGATCTTTGCACGTTGGTATCATTGGATGCCATATAGGCAACCAGAGGAGTTATTGCACCCAATCTGCAAAAGAGAACAAGTTTACAGGTTAACAAGTTTACAAGTTAAGCATAAGATGCTTAACATATTGAAACTAATCTAAAAGATTAACCATCAATTTAAGTCTCTAATAGGCTATCCACTGATGTCCTATATTTACTTTGTCATAAACAAGAAGCACTAACACTTCACTCACTGTGCTCTGCTTTTTACACATTTCACTGATTCACTAGTTCGAAGGGTTTAGTTCTTTTTAGTCTTCTCACTAGATTCTGGTTGTCCAGTAGCTGCAGGGCCTCTACGTTGACGTGATGGCTTAGGCGAGATTCATGCCTAGTGGTGAATCTTTTTATTTCTTGGATGACTTGTGGGACACCAAGATCACGGTGCAGGTCACTGTTCCGTATGTACCAAGGAGCGTTAACCATATTCCTTAGTACTTTATTTTGGAAAGTCTGGATTCCTTGGATATTTGTTTTTTTTGCGTGACACCCCAAAGTTGGATGCCGTATAACCAAATCGGTTTTGGTTGTAAACTTGTAGTTTGTTCTGTACTGACAACTGGGAGTTTTTTCCCAGAAGCAAGTACAGTTCTCTGCATTTGAGGCCAAGCTCTACTCTTTTCTTCTTAACGGGTACTTTCCACCTTAGTTTTGTATCCAGAGTCATACCCAAATACTTTGCAGTGTTCGCATATGGAACTATGGCGTCGTTAATCTTGACATGAGGTATCTCCTCGATTCTTTTGTTTGTAATGTTAATGTGGACAGATTTCAGTTCGTTGAGCTTTGTCTTCCATTTTTTGGTCCATTTATATACTAGCTTGTTGAAGATTCCTAGTAGATTCTCCAATAGTTGATCCCACTGCCATTAGAGCCGTGTCATTGGCGAATGTGACGACTGTTACATTTTCCAGCTGTGGTAGGTCACTTGTGTATAGTAGATAGAGAATTGGTCCCAATACACTACCCTGGGGCACCCCAGCTTTTACTTCTTTTAGTTCCGAGTATTCATCGATCTGTTTTATTCTGAATAGTCTGTCAGATATATAGGATGTTAGCAGCTCGACGTATTGTAAAGGTAGCATACTCTTTAGTTTGTGTATCAATCCTTCGTGCCAAACCTTATCGAAATCTTGTGTCACGTCAAGAAAGATTGTTGAGCAGATAAGCTTTTCTTCTAATGCTTCCTCTATGATATTTGTTATTCTGTGGACTTGATCTATAGTGGAATGCTTTTCTCTAAAACCAAATTGGTGATTAGGAATTAGTTCTTTTGTCTCAATGATAGGTTCCATTCTCTTTAGAAGCAGCTTTTCAAAGAGCTTCGATATCATTGGTAACAGTGATATTGGGCGATATGATTTGCCCTCATTCGGTGGTTTGCCTAGTTTTGGTATCATGATAACTTCTGCTACTTTCCAGACATGGGGGACGTATTTTAATCTGAACGATGCATCTATTAGATACGTCAGCATAACAATACGTTTCTTAGGTAATTTATTAGGAAGTTCTCCTGTGATAAGATCATATCCAGGTGCCTTCTTTGGATTCAGGTTTGTCTTGATTTCTCTGGCAATTAGCTATATGGCTTCTTCTTCTTCATAGGTTATATCGTCATTCGTGATTGGCTCTGATTCGATGTTGTGGGGCTGGAAGATTTCTGTTAGATGTTCTGCAAACATTTCAGCCTTCTGTTTATTGTCTCTTGCCCAGCTACCGTCTCTTCGTCTTATAGGTGGGACATGGGTAAGGTGACAAGACGTCCCGCTTTTGGCGGGACAGTCCCGACTTTTCACACTTTGTCCCGCGTCCCGCGGAGTTTTAAAATAGTCCCGCTTTTTAGGAAATATTATTTTAGTGAATATTTACAGAATTACAAAAAAAAATAAAAAAATTTTTTTCAAATCGTTCATTAATATTTTTATAATTTGAAAACAATGTGGGGTCGCCACCGGTTTTCCAAATTAGTATTTTTTACAAAAAATTATGAATTACCCATTCTGTCTAATGGTGGAATTTGATATATTTGTACGTTTATGAATAATATTAATTGTTATGTGCATAAGGAATTTATGGATGTCTGTATTTTTTGTGTCAAAATTGAATTGATATAGATAACCTACCTTGCTGGTATCAATGACTTTTGTATTCTTTGACCAATTTCCACTATTTTTTTTTCAGAACATGTAAAGTAAACTTACCTACTTTTGAAAGATAAAGAAATTAATGTTCCTTCTTATTAAAAAAAAATGGTATTTTTCGACTAAGTTTGAGACATCCTGTGGGGTAACTAACGAAGTACTTCTCTCGCATGTTCTCAAGTGCTCAGTTACAAAAACCATATCAATTCTCAACATCTTATTTTGTAATTCATCCCAATAGCTGAATTTTTGTAGGAGATACACATTTGTAAGTAAAATATTGCATTGTTTTTGGACCAGAAACACTGGCAAATCTGGCAGGCTGAATATGCTGCAAGGATCACAACCGAACTTTGAAACGATTCCATGTCGACTTGCTGTTATTTCAACAAGTGCTGTTATTTCAGCACACATTATTAAAGTATCACATACACGTTGACTTTCGCTGAGTATTATAATTTAGTTTTTTATCTATCTGAATATCAGTAAATTTCTGGTCATTATCTTTAAATTAATTCGTTGTTGGTACTAAAAACAATAGTAAAAACACTTTTAATCAAGTAACATTCGCTGCAAGGTTCCATTTTAAATTGCAACGGTTTACTTTAAATTATGTATCTTTAAAAAAAATGCAGATATGGGAATGAACCAAAAACAAAATGTTGAGAATATCGATCAGATCAAAACTATCCTTATAGTTTACTCGGTGTAATCGGATGTAAAATATGAATAAAAAATTATGAAAGTCGTCAAAGATTACAAAAGCTACTTAACATCAAAGTTTAACAAAATAGGCGTTCCTTTAATATAGGCTGGTAAGTTTCTCGCAAAAACGTACTCCTAAATTTGGAATATTTTGTTGTATTGTACAGGGTCGTTAGATTAGAACATTTGTTTGGTATCTTCTTTGACCGTAAGATTTGTTTTATTGACCATAAGAATGTAATTAATCTTACTTAGTCTTCTCAATATTATTTATTGGTTGATAAAAATCTATTCATTTCGTTGCAAAAGGCATATATTTGAAAAATCTATGTTACAGGAAACAGTTAATATTTACAACTTCAATTCCAATCATAAACGATAACGAAGTACACTTTTTCTTGTACCAAACTATAAAATATTTATTTATTTTAAAAGCGTTAAGCAAAACAATTAATCACTAATAATGCAAATAATATCGAGTACCCATGCAGTGAAGTACATATATTTTGTTTAAACAAGTATGTTTTGATCGAAAGTACAAAAAATTAAAGAAATGTGTGATAATGTGTAAAAACTCTGTATAAAAACTATAATGTTTGTGTTAAATTTGTCGTTTTGCGTCTTTTGCAAAGACGAATACCCCCCCCCCCACACACACACACACACACGACGCTACTGTCCCGCTTTATTACAACAAAATTCTGGTCACCTTAGACATGGGCCACTGGCCTCTTGTATTTCCTCACTGCTTTCCACAGCGAGTATTCTGTTTCTTTATCGGGAGTCAATTTAGTTAAGAAGGATTCCAATGATGGCTCTTGTAGTTTTTGAATATCGCGTTTAAGTTGTTGGGATTTATTATTAAGTATGGTTTTGTCAGCTGGATCTTGTGACGGCTGCCATCTTCTGCTAGCTCGTCTTTTTTGTTTGACCATTTTTCTAATTTCCATAGGATGATTATTTCTGATAGTTCTGTGGGTGATTTCTTTGGTGTTGTTCCAGGCGGCTTTCTGGATGGTGTTAATGAATTTCTCGGCTTCTTTTTTATTTCTCGTTTTATTGGTCAATGTTTGGGTACATTCCTTTTTGATTATGCTTTCGCTTAGTCATTAGTATTGCGGAGTGATCAGAGTTAAATAAGGAAAAAAAATTAAATACGGAAGATATACATACCTGCCAAACATCTTGCAGTTTGACCTCCATGCACAACAATATGCGATGGCTGATGCCAGATGTTCTCGTAGTTCCACGTTGTCGGTGTTGACCAGGTTGACCAGCATTGGGACGACACCATGATCTGTGATGACGCCTAAATTTTCTCTGTCCTGCGCTATCTCGGCTATGGCCGCGCATACGCATGCCAAAACATGCGCGTCTTTTGATTTTAACAGTGTGACGATCAGTTCTAAACCTCCAACAAAACTGCGTACCATCTCGCCTGAATCTGTTGCGAATTTTATGCATGGCACCAACGACCATGCTGCATTAGCTTGGACCTGAAATTGTATAAAACATCTTACCAAAATTCAGCTAGTTATTGAGCTAAACGAACAAAAAAAGTTGTTTCAAACTAATATTATATTTCACAGTTACTCTAGTTACAGCTAGTTACTCCAAAGGAAGTTGCCAGAGAAATCAAGACAAACCTGAATCCAAAGAAGGCACCTGGATATGATCTTATCACAGGAGAAGTTCTTAAGCAATTACCGAAGAAAGCTATTGTTATGCTGACGTATCTAATAAATGCATCGTTCAGATTAAAATACGTCCCCCATGTCTGGAAAGTAGCAGCAGTTATTATGATACCAAAACTAGGCAAACCACCGACCGAGGCCAAATCATATCGCCCAATATCACGTTACCAATGATATCGAAGCTCTTTAAAAGGCTGCTTCTAAAGAGAATGAAACCTATCATTGAGAGAAAGGAACTAATTCCTAATCACCAATTTGGTTTTAGAGAAAAGCATTCCACTATAGATCAAGTCCATAGAATAACAGATATCATAGAGAAAGCATTAGAAGAAAAGCTTATTTGCTCAACAATCTTTCTTGATGTGACACAAGCTTTCGCTAAGGTTTGGCACGAAGGATTGATACACACACTAAAGAGTATGCTACCTTTACAATACGTCGAGCTGCTAACATCCTATATATCTGATAGACTATTCAGAATAAAGCAGATCGATGAATACTCGGAACTAAAAGAAGTAACACTGGGGTACCCCAGGTTAGTGTATTGGGACCAATTCTCTATCTACTATATACAAGTGACCTACCACAGCTGGAAAATGTAACAGTCGCCACATTCGCAGATGACACGGCTCTAATGGCAGTGGGAACAACTATTGGAGAATCTACTAGGAATCTTCAACAAGCTAGTAATTAAGTATATAAATGGACCAAAAAAAGGAAGACCAAGCTCAACGAACTGAAATCTGTCCACATTAACTTTACAAACAAAATAATCGAGGACATACCTCATGTCAAGATTAACCACGCCATAGTTCCGTATGCGAACACTGCAAAGTATTTGGGTATGACTCTGGATACAAAACTAAGGTGGATAGAACACGTTAAGAAGAAAAAGGTAGAGCTTGGCCTCTAATACAGAGAACTGTACTGGCTTCTGCGAAGAAACTCTCAGTTGTCAGTACAGAACAAACTACAAGTTTATGACTAAGTACTAAAACCGATTTCGTTATACGGCATCCAACTTTGGGGTGTCACGCAAAAATACAAATATCCAAGGAATCCAGACTTTCCAAAATAAGGTACTAAGGAATATGGTTAACGCTCATTGGTACATACGGAACAGTGACCTGCACCGTGATCTTGGTGTCCCACAAGTCATCCAAGAAATAAAAAGATTCGCCACTAAGCATGAATCTCGCCTAAGCCATCACGTCAACGTAGAGGCCCTGCAGCTACTGGACAACCAGAATCTAGTGAGAAGACTAAAA
Organism: Aphodius sticticus; assembly: GCA_963966075.1. NCBI lineage: Eukaryota > Metazoa > Arthropoda > Insecta > Coleoptera > Scarabaeidae > Aphodius > Aphodius sticticus. Next base: position 1,947,467 of record OZ014509.1, on the reverse strand, counting down.
AGAACTAAACCCTGCGAACTAGTGAATCAGTGAAATGTGTAAAAAGCAGAGCACTGTGAGTGAAGTGTTAGTGCTTCTTGTTTAGGACAAAGTAAATATAGGACATCAGTGGATAGCCTATTAGAGACAAGATTAGTTTCAATATATTAGGCATCTTCTGCTTATTAAAAAAATATTCTACAGTAAATAAAATCAACATAAACAGAGTTAATCTTAAACAGAGTGATATAACATACTGGCACTTCAATATTACCGATTTTTTTAGATGCTGGTCACGGATTTTCGTGACACTCGATTTCGCAATCTTTACTTAACGTTGCTTTGAATGCGGAGAGTGTATATTGTAGATGCTGCTGACTTTGACATACTTTTCGGCGACTCGTAATAACCGCATGCAGTGAAACAGAAAGTGTAATGGTGACATTAAATGTTGTTGATGCCACTGACTAGCAAGTAATAATTGACATGCCGAGACATTGACATTCACATACATTTTGTGATCGTTCGCAAAATACACAGATGTTATACTGTGTGTTTAATGTCATCCCATATAGACCTTCGAGTTTCCCCTTCTGTTATTCAGCATTTATGGAATCGGTTTCGTGCGACTGGCCAATATGTTAGAAGAGCTGGACAAGGTCGAAATCGAAAAACTACTTATAATCAAGACCGATTTCTTGTCCTTTCCTCTGTACGTCAGCGTACTGCCACCGCACGAGACCTCCTAAACGACCTAAGACGAGCACATGGAATGAAAATTTCTGATCAAACTGTTAGAAACAGATTAAAAGAAGCGAATTTGAAACCAAGAAGACCTGTCCCCGCAGCACGCCTTACGCAGCATCACAAATGAGGATTGCTCTGGATCACAGAGATTGGCAACTTCGTCACTGGACGCCTGTACTGTTTACAGGCGAGTCCAGATTTCGTTTAACTCGTTGCGACGGTCGAGTACGTGTATATAGACGTCCTGGTGAACGCTACGCAGCCGCTACTATACAGGAAGTGGATAGATTTGGTCGTGGATCTATGATGGTTGGAATCAGTATAGACAACAGAACGGATCTTGTTGTGGTTCCTGGTAGACTAAATGCCATGAATTATATCGAAAGCATCTTGGAGGACCATGTGGTGCCTGCTGCATATGGCGTCGGTTAAAATTTCATCCTAATGCAGGACAATGCAAAGCCACATACCGCCGGCATCACCAGAAACTTTTTACAAGAACGTGGAATTCAGGTCAAGGAATGACCGGCGTTAAGTCCTGACCTGCTTCCTATTGAACACGTGTGGGATTAGCTTGACTGAGGCGTGTTCGCAAGCGCCGTTATCCACCACTAACCATACAGGAACTGACACAAGCAGACTAGTGCGAAGCATGCCACGCAGGTGTGAGGAAGTTATTCGTGCTCGTTGAGGGCATACATAAGGTGACCAGAATTTTATTGATGCAAAGCGGAACATAAGTGGAGGGGGGCGGTATAGTATTTAAAGTCAAATACTTGCGTTGTTAAAAATCGACGCATTGTAGGTTGTTTAAGAAATATTTGTCTTTTCAATATGATATTGGTTGGGAACACAGATATAATTTTACGTTTTTGTGATGCTGCAAAAAAATACTTATTTAACACACAAAATTACAGACATTCTTCGTTTTACCATGTTTATTTTAATTAGATAAATGTATGGAATGTATTTTATTAAAGAAAATTGTAAATTTTAGGCGTCTTGCGGTTAACATATTTTTTTGTTCAATTGTGTAAGAATTTTTGTGATATATTAGGTCTGTAAAGACAACTTTGTAATGTCAAATTTTTGATATTCTAACTCATTTGATATGAAAAAAAGCTTAATATGATCATTTATCTGAATTTTAATTTTTAAAGAAAATCGTCTGTACACCGTAAGTACGGTCCAAAAAAACAAAGTATTTCATTGTGATTATATTACAGATTAAAAAACAAAACAAAAATAAATATCAAAAATTCGAGAAAATAAGTAAAATGATTCTACACTTCACAGCAATTTTAATTGGGTTTTATCTATGACAGGATTTATAAATATAATTAAAATATTTATTTATAATTATATAAATTTATATTTATTTTTTAATAAAAATAAATCAATAAATTGTTTGTTCATATAGTTACAATAGTACAACCGTAGATTTTCTTTAACTCAATATGTTCATAAACACTATTATTTAAACACAATGATAACAAAGTGGGGTGTGTTTGAAAGATAAGAAATTTTTTTTATTATTAACGTGAATTACTTTGTTTAATTATTTTTGCTAATTTGACTAGGTATTCAACCAAATGATCGTGAAGTGTAGTCATTCAGTCGAGCGTATAGACGTTGACAAACTAATAAATATTATTATGATTATTATTTATTGGAGCTCTCTGATACATCTCATTAAATTCATTAAACCTAGATAATATAATTTAGATACAACATATAAATACAAAAATTATACTAATAAATTTTGAAATGTAATGAAGATCATCAGGGCAAATTGGTAGTACTGGGCTTCACTGAAGCCTAGGGTACTCCCTTTGCGGGTATCACTGCAGCTCAACCCAATTTAGAAAAGCAACGCCCTTTATGCTTTGCAACATTAGGTTGCAAAGCAAAGGAAAACTGCAGAAACCCAGTACAACGTTGTACAGGTCAGTAAAAACACATGCAGACATTTATTAATAGACAATATACAAAGGAAGGTAAAGATGAAATATTAATATAATGCTTGAACCAAATAAGAACAACAAATATGACTAATGGACAATGTTTAGCATATCTACGAAAAATTTAAAATTTGTGTAAAAAGCGGGACATTTTTAAAACACCGCGGGACGCGGGACAAAATGTGAAAAACCGGGACTGGCCCGCCAAAAGCGGGACGTCTGGTCACCTTAGGCATACACTGTATTAAACCTCTCCAATCGCAGTGTATATAGAAATAGTGGAACATCAAAAACTTCTAATGGAACAGTGTCATGAGACACAGACTGTCATAGGACACGAAATGTGACTTTTTCTTACCGCTGGAGACTCGTTCTTGAGCAATGACCAAATCAGCCTGACTCCGTCCAATTCTTCGATGATCCTCATCGAGTCAAAATCTTTGGCGCACTCCCTAAGCACCATGGGCACATTTTCCAGCAATGGCGGATATGTGTAGTTCAGCAAATTTATCAGGTGTGGTATACCACCAGCTCTTCTCAAATTTTCCCTGTTATGCTCGAATTTCAAGCATTCAGAAAGTGCCCCGACCACGTTGCTCAGCACCTCCTCATTTTCATCTACATTGCCCAATAAACTGACCAAAACCTAGAAGAAATTGTTCTTAAATAATATATAAGGTTGTTCCTAAATATCATGTAAATACGAAAAGGGGTAATTCTTTGGCTTATTTAATGGCTAAAAATGCATATAAACATAGGTCCGCAAACGCTTCATTGCCGAACTACAGGGTGTTGAAATTTCAAGATTTGTTCAGTTTTTTCTTTATAGCTCTTGTAGTTTTTGAGATATTTAGCTCTTATTTGGAATATGGGTTACGCTGTAGGACTTACATCATTGGGCATACCAAATGGTTTTAAGAATCTACAGGGAGATATTTTTTCAGGGGTCATGCCCCCTTTTCTCCCCATGAACTTTTTTCGGTGCGCCGCTGGTGGATTCTAAAATACAAAATGCATTTTTTGTAGTTTTTTCGTATTTACCACCGTTATCGAGAAAAAAATAAAAGCTTTTCTGTGTTTCGCTAGATGAAATTAAATTTTTTTAAATAATTGGTCTAGTGTGCCTTGGCTTGATTTAGATAACCTTTTGTTTGCTTTTATTTTGACATTTTATTCGCCACCAACTGTTAAAAATTGAAACTAGGATACAAGAGCTATAAAGAAAAAACTAAAAAAATCTTGAAATTTCAACACCCTGTAGATGGGCAACGAAGCGTTTGCGGACCTATGTTTATATGCATTTTTAGTCATTAAATAAGCCAAAGAATTGTCCCTTTTCGTATTTACATGATATTTAGGAACAGCCTGTATAGTATCTACATTGAAATGTTGTACTCAATAAACCATTAGCGAAAGCACTCTCAGTGAAAAAGGAAGGAAATGGCTAAACACCGTATGTAGATATCTGTTATTAAGGTGACATTAAAAACTAGTTGAAATGATTATTTTATATTTTTCCTGGGCAATTATTTTTAAATCATGTTGGAATTTACACAAAAATGACCCGTAATGATTTACCAAAGTATATATAGCTATAAAGAAAAAACTAAAAAAATCTTGAAATTTCAACACCCTGTAGATCGGAAACATATGTTTATATGAATTTTTAGTCATTAAATAAGCCAAAAAATAGAGTTTTGACTGTATTAAAAATACGGCTTGTATTATAGTCATCCTAATAGATTACAGTTTAAGAAAACTATTTGTTATTACTTTTCAAAAGAAATATGCTTTATTTCTATTAAAAACCAAAATTAAAATTGAATTTTATTCACGTCCTATCACGTGATTGGAAACGCTCTGTAATTGGCTCAGTCTCCAGTGACGTCATTCGTTAGTACGCTTAGAGCGCGTTCGGTTTGTCAGGGTAGGGTATGGGGAGAGCAATGCTCAGATAACCTGGGTCGGCTGTCTCTCTCTTATATGCAGATAAACGCCGTATGACGTTAGTCCGCCTGTTATGCAGCGCGTCACTCTCACCGTACCCTACCCGATTATCCGAACGCGGTCTTATGCTTCTCCCGTTTGAATTTAATAGCACTAAAGTGCCATGTAAGCATAACGTTGTAGGTTAGGATAGCCCTAACCTTAAGCTGTCAGATCAGATAATACCTGATTCGAAAATACGATAGATAACTTATTCTAGTCAGTTTTACTTATGTCGAAGTAATCTTTACAACAAAAAACACTTGTATTGGCCGCTATTTGTTTCATTTGGATTTCTACGTGCCCACCACTTTCTTCGCAGTTTCAAATCTTGCGGAACAGCTACAAATAGTTTATCCGGAGTTTTTCTTGATGTTTCTCTGCATTGTGGATTTATACACCAATTATAACCCATTTATATGTAGAAATTGTGAAAACAACACATCATACAACACAATTACCAAACGGCGACGATGCCGATGCTGACAGACCATATGGGCCGATTTGACATCTACTATCGGGTGACGTCACACAACAGAGAGTATCGTTTTGGCGGGACTTTTTGTGATTCAATTTTTAACGCTGATTTTTATGAAATATTGAGGAAATAATTACGAAAAATAATGCATTTACAATGTAGAGTGAAGGAATAAACACACTAAGATGGTTTTCCAATAATAGTCAAATACCCTATTACCCCTTTTCGTATTTACATGATATTTAGGAAAACCCTGTATAATATTGTTAAGATGTTTCCATAGGTTTTTGGTTTAATTATTGATATGAAATATATTCAAAAATCAAGTTACTTCGACAGAACGCAGCTGGTCATATCTTTCGACATTTTCTGGTGATATGGCTGTCTTCCATATGGCTCCAGTGACAGCAGCGAGGAGTGGTTTATCGTCTCTCGCTTTTGGGTCTTTGGCCATGTTGATCAGAGGATCTAAACCACCAGCTTGACGAACGTAATCCCTTGTAGTGGCGTCCTCCGCACATTTGTATATAGTCGCAGCGCAGTGCTTTCTCAATTGTGGATAGTCCTAAAATACAGAAAAAATGCTCAGATGTTTGTTGGTTTATCTACAATAAGAATCTTTTGGATTGTGGAATCTTCATGTGGTTGTGTTTGTGTAGTGATCTGTGTAGTAGCGGAGACGGATGGATGCCAATTGTATGCGACGAATGGCTAGAATTGACCCGAAAACCTGGCCAAAATTATTTTTTCACCTATAAGGCCCTTACATGTGTTGTTTTATTTATGTATAGCATTTTTAACCTTCATACTAAGTATTTGAAGTTTAACAACTTAATAAACATAATAAAACAGTACAAAATAGGGAGAAAAGCAAACTGTATTAAAAATTGTTCTTCACTGCAGTACACCTATTGTAAATTAATTACTGCTACAAGATTTGTCATCAATATTTGTTGTGATTTTAGTTCTATTACCGTGTGAAATTTACAAAAATATATATGACATGTCCTGATTAAATACGCATAATAGACGGATTTAAAATTAAACAATACATGTCGTTTCTGAGTTATATGAGATAATATTTTTGGGTCTGTTATGTTGTAAGAAAATCATGAAAAACGTTTTATTTTTAAGACCAGTGGTAGAGGAAGAAAATGAAAGTTTACACCAGTCGATATTGTGTATTGAAACGGTACATACGCTATTCATGCTATTTTCCGTTCGATGCATTCCTTTTAAGACGTGATAGTAGAGGCAGTTAAGAACCTATCTAATCATATTTATCACTATAAAAACTATTATTTTTAGTATTATTTCAAAATTGTCTAATACTTATACGTATTGTTTCCATGAAACCTTTCGAAATGTGATCATCCTTCAAGCTGAAACGGTCGTTTTTTTAGTGATATGACCCTAATACGGATGTTTTGAACCCAGATTGGCATTCCGTATAAACACATTTATCGAAATCGCCTAACTAGTTTCTATTCACAAGCTTACTATTGTCTCTCCTCAACAATAATCCATTTCCAAATTCACATACAAGTACAAAGTTTAAGGTTTTTTTCGGATTATTTTTAAGAGCCTAGGCCATCGGGGTAGTTTGCTATACATGATCCAAAACGGAAAAATATACGTACAGAACGGCATTTACAACATACAAGATGCATTGAACATAAAATTGTCAATATCTTGATAACCGTAATCATTTGTATGTAGCTAAATATGGTTAAATATGTTCTAAATTACCTCTACTATCACGGTTTCAAGGAATTGCATCAAGTTACATATAAGCCCGTACATCAATTTTTGGATTTTCCTCTACAACGTGATAGAAATAAAATCACAAAAACCGCATCCGCACCTATCCGCAGCAGATTTGGCGTAGTTCTAATGTCAAATATGTGTACTATAATTTGAACCACTTTCAAGAGTTTAATTAAGCTAAACACTAAACTAAAACACTCAAATTCTGCATAAAACAATTTTTTTTATAATAGCGAATGTTCTCGGCCCTGCAATAAACAAAATTGTTGGTAAATTTTAATAAAAACAATGTCGAATGAAAGTTTATACTTGGTTCTAAAGAAGGTATAACAAAAAAGTCACATTTTTCCTTAACACACAGAATTACAACCGTTTTCAAGAGCGTCAACTTACCTATGTGCATCTATGTTTAGCCATAGTAAAATCTAACTTTTGGCTGACAAGGACACGTGGCGCAGGGCTCAAGTGAAAAAATATTGCCGCCTTTTAATACATCGGTCCTTTACCTATCCCAGAAACGGGTTTACTTTTTGGAATTTAACAATTTAGAAATTTGATTTATGGCCAGCTTTTTATCATCAAAAAATCAAAATCATTTATTGAAATTCATTAATCAGTTTACACTGGTGACATGAAATTCACAAAACAGAAAACACAGATGGGTCAAATACCCCAATGTGGTACGTTAGAAATGCTTTCTGTCCTTGGTAGATATGTGGCCTTCAAGGTTAGCCGTTATTTCTGAAACAGACTGTATATAATACATCGTTACAAACCGTTGAAGGCTACGCTTTGTTCACTTCAAAGAATAATTGAAAAATCGATTGGTTACCCACAAGTATATATAAATAATTTCTTTGCAAATATGTACCTTGAATAAATAATAGTTTGATCAATTTACTCTGCGCATATAGCAAGTCACATAAAACTCAAAAATGCACATTATTACATCATGTTCCGGTAATTGAAAAATTCTGTTTTTTCCTTTATCATTGTTTGTATTGTTTCATTCTTCCCGATGTGTACATAAATTATTGTAAGCTGTGTTTGAACTGGCGAAAACACGGAAACAGATTAAATGACTGTGACGTCAATAGAATATTATTTTTTGCTTATTTACCTGTGCTGCAAGATGTTTTACAATGTCCTTGACCATGCCTTCCGTTTGTATGGCCAACTGATAGCTGTAGTCGCTTGCACATTGAGCAATCGTTCCGACAGTTGGTATCACTACATCCATATGAACAGATCTGTGAAAAACAAAAAGTCATAATGAATGAATGGTTTCGTGGTGTAAATCTGATGCCAGATTTTCAAATTTCAAAATGATTGAAACACCATGACGATCAAAATGTAAAAACTGGCAAATTTGCATGAATCATACTACGTGTGATATTTAATATTTAATACCAGTGCTTAATAAATGCAATAAACGAATTGCATTGAATTGGAAATTGCTTAAAATTAAATGTTCCAACAACTTCACTACAGATTCAGCTTATTTTCTTTTATAACTGAAGTCTAATATCACTTTGAGTACAGCAAACACATGTCACCAATCGATTTTTATTTAAAATATTCCAAAACTGGCAAAAAGCCATACACTAAAAATTGTTGATGTGTTAAAACGTTTTCTATAGTAATTTTAACAAATCATAATTTTGATAACCATAATTTTTGTGACAAAATCTGAAATAGTTTCCTACTACACTGCTCGAAAAAAATAGGGGAACACTTTTTTCGAAACCTGTAATTTTTTTAACAATAGTTCTAGGCAAATCAATTTTGGTATACTTCATGCTGTTCAACTAAAGAAAATTACAAAAGCAGTGTAACAACTCTTAGTTACTTCTAAGTTACACTTAAAAATGTGTGCCGGCGGTATGTGGCTTTACATTGTCCTGCATTAGGATGAAATTTTGACCGACGCCATACGCAGCAGGCACCACATGGTCCTCGTAGATGTTTTCGATGTAATTCATGGCATTTAGTCTACCAGGAACCACAACAAGATCAATTCTGTTGTCTATACTGATTCCAACCCAAACCATCACAGGCTCGCGACCAAATCTATCCACTTCCTGTATAGTAGCGGCTGCGTAGCGTTCGCCAGGACGTCTATATACACGTACTCGACCGTCGCAACGAGTTAAACGAAATCTGGACTCGTCTGTAAACAGTACAGGCGTCCCAGTGACGAAGTTGCCAATCTCTGTGATCCAGAGCAATCCTCATTTGTGATGCTGCGTAAGGCGTGGTGCGCGGACAGGTCTTCTCGGTTTCAAATTCGCTTTTTTTAATGTTTCTAACAGTTTGATTGGAAATTTCTATTCCATGTGCTCGTCTTCGGTCGTTTAGGAGGTCTCGTGCTGTGGCAGTACGTTGACGTAGAGATGAAAGGACTAGAAATCGGTCTTGATTTTGAGTAGTTTTTCGATTTCGACCATGTCCAGCTCTTCTATCATATTGGCCAGTCTCCCGAAACGGATTCCATAAACGCTGAAGAACAGAAGGGGAAACTCCAAGGTCCCTGCTAACATGTCGAATAGAGTGGCCATGCTGGATAAGGGCGACAGCACGAGCAACTTGCACTTCACTAAGATGCCTCATTTTACTTCTAATAACATTTCTAATCAACGAAAATTAACAACTGCATTCATTTGTCATCTTTAGTAGGCTTTCATACGGGAATTCAAAGCAAACTTGACATTTTTCCATTTTGTTTTGCGTTATTTATTTACATTTTTTTAGTGTAACTTAAGGTGCTCTTACACGTAGCCACTTTTGTTGCGCGAGATTCTATTGCGACACTATGAAATGGCATGTTGTGTTCACACGTGAGATAAAATCAGTCAAAAGTTGCGCCACTTTCGACTAGCGCCAGCGCCAAGTGGCAGCCACACATTTTAAAGTTGCGATGCTATTCACACAGTACACGCCATTTTTCATTGCTGCAACTTGTAAAAGTGGCACGTCGAATGCCAAGAATTGGTAAGGAACCACTGTGCACATTCGTACTTGTAGTGGTTGTGTTTATATTCTGCCTCATTAAGTTTTAAGCGGCGATAGTGATGCTGTTGTTGTTTATTCCATAAAAAATGGATTCATATTCTGATGCCGATGAGAGGACTAGAGCAGCTGCGTGTTATGAGCTAATGTTAATGAGCTATTCAAGGCCGCTTTTGTAGGAAAAGGCTCAACTATAGCCTATCGCAGAACTTGAGGATAAAGTGAAGTAGACTTGTGGATTTTTCTACTTTAAGAGCCCTACTGTACTTATTGAAATTTTAACGTTGCCGCGTATTATTGCATATTTTGTCGAACCTACAGGAGAAAGTCCCCAAGAATGATAGGAGGATCTAAATGTAGGGATATTTCATTTTAAGTTTAACCTAACACTCCAATCAATGTCAATTTTTACGATCGTAAACAAATTATTAGAACAAAAAGTCTCGCCTTGGGTTGGGTTGGGAATTACTTTAACAAGTAGAATGAAAATTTTGCTAAATGTGCATTATGCGGAAAATATAAAATCAGTTGTTTATTTACGAGGACTTTAGTTATATTTATTTATCTGTTTCTTTAGAATGACATTTATTCGAAATTCTTTTTAGAGAAGAAGGATTTATTTTAACTTGTTTCTGTTGTTAACATTGTATGTTGAAATAATAAATATTTATTTATGTTCTTTTTTGTTTAGAGAATTAGTAGCATCCTTTATTTACAAAATATCGATTTAATAAGTTTTTTTACTTTGTTGAAGTTCGAAAGTTATCGATAGTTTTAACAATACTATCGATAACTATCGGACACGCCAACTATCGATGTTTAACCAACACTACCGTATATACATCTACTAAATGTTGCGCCATTAAAGTGGAAGTGGACCAACACGTCGGTCCATTTCTGAATGGCGCTAGTACCGTGTTTGTACTTGTTTACACGCAGCAACATTTTGGCTGTACGCAACTTTAAAAAATTGCGCGCTGTACTGAAAGTGTCGCAATATTTATAGTCGCAGCGTTGTTCACACATTGCAATACAAGAATTGCGCCATTTTTTAACTTGCGCAATACGAAAAGTGGCGTCGTGTAAGAGCACCTTTAGGCCCGCTATTACGACCTGCTGGCATCTCCTTGGCAATTTTAACCTCCTGGCATCTCTAAAATTCGCTCCTACCAACAAAGTTATCCTGTCGCTAAGGCTATTCCCTTGGCAGTTGTGAGGATAACAGGCACCGCAGGAAAAAGTTGCTGTTAAGTACAAAACCTGCTGGTAATTTGCTGTCAGGTGAATAGAAATTGATAATACTGTATGGTCATTCAAAGTGATTTTTGTTAATTTTTGATAAAAAGCGGTATTATTTTTAAAAAATTGTGTATTATTTTTCAACATGTGATAAAGAAATGGCTATGGAAGAAATAAAAATTCTTTTTCCCATACGTTGTAAAAAGATCTTAGACCTAGAAATAATCATGCAGATAGGCATTTTGGTTTTTAATTTGTTAAAAGATTTAGTTTATCATATGAATTCTTTAACTATTTTCTAGCTAAAATTGACCAAGTAATAAAACCTTTGCGGTAAATAAAAACAATAACTCGCATTTAAGTATTGATATTTTTCACATTATCAAATTCATTTTTGATGGCTAATTCCAGAGCAGCTAACTTTGTATATTCTATCTAATAATGCTCTATCAGTAATAATTCCTTTATGGATTTCAGCTTGTGCTGCAAATCTCGCCTCCACTTCCTCGTTTAATTTATCCATCAATTTAATCTGCTTATTAATAAGTTGTTCATATAAAGCATAATTATTTATTGCTACTAACTACAAATAAATTAACATCTCCATTTCTTCTTTTTTAAATTTTGCAAACAAAATTGTCATATATATGTAACAAATCTGTCATATCGGTTATATTTTAGAACAAATAAATGACATTAGGTCATTCGACACTTTCAAGTTTGCCATTTTTCGAAAAAATCCCTAGGCCTGTCATATTGCCAAGGGAATAAGCTAACCTTTGGTTTAATGCGATGGTAGTAACCACAATCCTGATATCCCCTTGGCAGGTCGTATTCCCTTGGCATCTAAACCGGATGATAACAGGGAGTTGGTAGGAGCGGGCCTAAGTGAAATAATACATTGAAATATTGGCTACCAAATTGTTTAAAACACCCCATATTTTTCTGCAGCCATAATAATTTCATAAACAACGTAGAACAGAGCAAGAAACATCCCAAATAAAACAAAATTTACCTTAGCAACCTTGCCAAAAGCGGTATAACTCCACTTTTCATCATAACCTGAATATTCTTCTTGCTACTGCTTACAGACCACAGCGCCCTAACGGCGGATTTTGCAGTCGTAACAAATTCTTTCTCATCAATATTCAGATCATTCCAATCCGTCAACAAAAACAACTCATTTATGTCCAATAGGTCGACCAATTTTGAGATCCCGTTGAATTTTCTGACATGTTTTCTGGCTTTTCTGATCTGGGCAACATTATAGATTGTCTCGCCGACTAAAATCTGCAAATCCCTAGCCGGATCAGCTAGATTATTGACCAATAGAGCTATGCCTCCCAAATCTGCAATACTTCGTCTTATCTCCATGTTTTGTGACAGTTCGCTGAGTACACTCAACGCACCAAGTTTGCATTTGAGGTCCTTGACTTCTAAGAGGTTTATGAGGACTTCCAACCCACCGATGTCCTAAAAAATAAAATAGTTTGAGCAAAGTTGGGAATCGTACAATAGGGTATTTGACTGTATTAAAAATATGGCTTGTATTATAGTCATCCTAATACATTACAGTTTAAGAAAACTATTTGTTATTACTTTTCAAAAAATATATGCTTCATTTCTATTAAAAACCAAAATTAAAATTGAATTTTATTCACGTCCTATCACGTGATTGAAAACGCTCTGTAATAGGCGGCGATACTCTGCAGAGAGGGTTTCAGCACTGTGGTGGGGGTACGTTGACCAACTAGTATACTATATAAACAATGCCAAAATTAAAATGGAATTTTATTCACGTCCTATCATGTGATTGAAAACGCTCTGAAATTCGCTCAGTCTCCAGTGACGTCATTCGTTAGTACGCTTAGAGCGCGTTCGGTTTGTCAGGGTAGGGTATGAGGAGAGCAATGCTTAGATAACCTGGGTCGGCTGTCTCTACAATACCGGGTTATCCGAACGTGCTCTTATGCTTCTCCCGTTTGAAGTTAATAGCACTAAAGTGCCATGTAAGCATAACTTTGTAGGTTAGGTTAGCCCTAACCTTAAGCTGTCAGATCAGATAATACCTGGTTCGAAAATACGATAGATAACTTATTCTAGTCAGTTTTGTCGAAGTAATCTTCACAACAAAAAAAAACACTTGTATTGGGCGCTATTTATTTCATTTGGATTTCTACGAGCCAACCACTTTCTTCGCAGTTCCAAATCTTGCGGAACAGCTACAACTAGTTTATCCGGAGTTTTTATTGACGTATTTCTGCATTGTGGATTTATACACCATTTATAACCCATTTTGATGTAGAAATTGTGAAAACAACACATCATACAACACAATTACCAAACGGCGACGATGCCGATGCTGACAGACCATATAAGCCGATTTGAAATCTGCTATCGTGTGACGTCACACAACAGAAAGTAGTGTTTTGGCGGGACTTTTTGTGCTTCAATTTTTAACGCTGATTTTTATGAGTTATTGAGGAAATAATTACGACAAATAATGCATTTAGAATGTAGAGTGAAGGAATAAACACACTAAGCTGGTTTTCCAATAATAGTCAAATACCCTATTATGGTCAAACTGAATATCTTAGTTTTGACCATTAGAAGGTGCTAAATTACTTGTATTGCCATTTGGTTAATCTCATTGGTTAAGTCGTGGTCTTTCAAGCAACACAGAGCTACAACTGTGGCAGTTTGGTTTCCGGATTTCATGTATTTGACCAACTTCTGGATATGCCAATATTCAGGTGGTATATCCGGTCTTGGTATTGGTGCTCTTTCGTCATCGGATGATGAACTGAAAACAGAACGTCAAAAATATTGTACACTGCTCAAAAAATTTAGGGGAACACTTTTTTCGAAACCTGTAACATTTTAAATAATAGTTCTAGGCTAATAAAATTTGTTAGTTACTTGTAAGTTACACTTAAAAATGGAAATTAATAACGCAAAACAAAATGGAAAATGTGTCAAGTATGCTTTGAATTCACGTATGAAAGCGTACTATGATGACAAATGAATCCAGTTGTCAATTTTCGTTGATTAGAAGTAAAATGAGGCATCTTAGTGAAGTGCAAGTTGCTCGTGCTGTCGCCCTTATTCAGCATGGCCACTCTATTCGACAAGTTAGCAGGGACCTTCGAGTTTCCCCTTCTATTATTCAGCGTTTATGGAATCGGTTTCGGGAGACTGGCCAATATGTTAGAAGACCTGGACAAGGTCGAAATCGAAAAACGACTCAAAATCAAGACCGATTTCTTGTCCTTTCCTCTCTACGTCAGCGTACTGCCACAGCACGAGGCCTCCTAAACGACCTAAGACGAGCACATGGAATAGAAATTTCTGATCATACCGTTAGAAACAGATTAAAAGAAGCGAATTTGAAACCAAGAAGACCAGTCCGCACACCACCTCTTACACAGCATCACAAAGCAGGTTTGCTCTGGATCACAGAGATTGGCAACTTCGTCACTGGACGCCTGTACTGTTTACAGACGAGTCCAGATTTCATTTAACTCGTTGCGACGGTCGAGTGCGTGTATATAGACGTCCTGGTGAACGCTACTCAGCCGCTACTATACAGGAAGTGGATAGATTTGGTCGTGGATCTGTGATGGTTTGGGCTAAATCAGTATAGACAACAGAACTGATCTGGTTGTGGTTCCTGGTAGACTAAATGCCACGAATTACATCGAAAACATCTTGGAGGACTGTGGTGCCTGCTGCATATGGCGTCGGTCAAAATTTCATCCTAATGCAGGATGAATACAAAGCCATATATCGCAGGCGTCACCAGAAACTTTTTACAAGAACGTGGAATTCAGGTCATGCACTAATTCAGGTCCACCACTAACCATACAGGAACACAAGGCCTGATTAAGGAATGGGAAAGCATAGAACTATTATTTAAAAAGTTACAGGTTCGGATTAGGGCATGTTCGGATTAAAGAGGTCATACTGTAGTTAAAATGTTACCTTGGTGGAGAGGAATCAGGACTATCGTCCATTTCCTCCACTATGATCTCCCTGGGCCCCATGTTTTTTACATCTGCGAAATTCGACATTGATAGTTCCCCAGCCCCAGCCATTATACGATTTCCTGAAGGTATTTGGTACGCAATCTTGGATTGCTTCTTTTGCTCGTTGCTATTTCCAAAACACTACAATCTTCTGTGAGGATATTGGTAGATACCTGTCGGAGTTGGTCAGAATTTATGTCAAAGATGACGTTTCATGTGTTTCATACTTGATACCATGCTTGATACGGCTTGATATTACATATTATACAGGGCAGTTCCTAATAAAAAAAACGTACCTATACTTCACTGCCACTGTGATAAACTACTGTGATAAAAACTTACATGACAACCAGTGAATAAAGGATATAGATATAGAAACATAACCTAAAGAGTTAAATTCAAAATAGTGGTCTCATAATTATAATAGTCAGAATAGAAGTGTTTGGCGGTGACTGACTAATTACTTCGAAGAACAAGAACTTACTAAAGAATTGTTATAACGTTTAATAGCGGTGTCTACCTAATTCCGCTAGGTAGCCGTTGAGGCTTATACATTTACACGCACTTATTATTGAAACCAAATTCTAATTTCGGTGAAGTCGTTTATTAGAATAAATTATACTTAGTAAAATTACATGCGATGGAGGTAACACAAATAGTTGCACACAACTAGAACTAAGACAAAGTTGGAAGCGACGTACAAAAAATGAATACGGTATTGGAACGACCAGAATTCTGTCCAAAATGTTACCGAAAACATATACGTTACATAACCTAAAAAATCCTCAACACTTTAGATGTACTATAGCTTGCTCCGTGTATGCTGATATTCAATAGACGATTTATTGCGCATATACAATCCCGCGGCAGTATTTGAACCCGATCATATCTACGATGTAGGTTTCATCTTCGCATAACTCCTTATTCAGGTAAATGTGGTCCTTGTATTGTATCTGAAAGGGGGATTTGATGTTTAGTTGACGAGAATGATGCACGATCACTTACCAGAGTCGCAAAACAATATACAGTTTTGCGAAACCAAGAGCTGAGAAATTTCATCAGGTGGTGGTCACAGTTGTCAAAATTTAAAAGGTGTTGGTTTTTTTTTATAACATTCTGGCAGGATTCCATACAGATGAATGGTAAACGTGAATGTATAAAATCATCTTCTTTCACAATTCTCAAATTTAATAGGTACTTCTCCAATTCACCACTGATGGTCACACAGAGAAAAATAAAATTGATTCTCCCTCTTAATCGAAATTATTTTAAGCTGAATCAAGTTATGTATACTAATCCATGATTTTTTGTTTTTACAGTTTAAAAAGAATGTTCATGACGTCATGCATCCGCACCATAATGAAAGATATTTATGCAGGTGGTTACGAGGTAAGAAAAATCATTTTTAATCATTCAACGTCTGCGATTTGTTCTCAAAAATATGTGCAAAATGTTTGCACATATTGTGCAAAATATTCCCTTAAGATTTTGTTTTGCAAAACGATGCAGTTATTATATATAACTTTTGTATCATAATGTCAATGAAATCATGTGAAATCATGTCTTGAGAAACTTGAGTGTTGTATCACTAGATATAATGGAAACAAAAACGGGAAAGTGGATCTTTTTCGCGTTACGTTGGCAATAATGCCATTAACGTAATAACTAACTTTCTACTTCAGATAATAGCAATTTGGTTGATTGAGTATTAAAGTCATTTGTTTGTGTTGGTGCAATTTAAACTACTATAAGCAATCTTCAACTAATTGATATGAAAACTAAGCAAAGAAATCTTGCATTGAATCATTTTATAACAATATACAGGCTGTTCCTAAATATCATGTAAATACGAAAACGGGCAATTCTTTGGCTTATCCCTATCCCTACTATATACTAAAAGTCTAACACACTCAGAACAAGAGTTTACAAATAAATTGGAAACTTGGCAATGGAAAGGCTTTTGAAAGAAGCGAAAATCGGCGCCGCAGGCGCCGATTTTCCGCCTAAAATTGGATTCTACAGTGCTTAGACTTTCGATTTCGTCCAATTTCCGACCAGTTCTCGTTATTTTTTACCTCGATTCGGCTAAATTTATGGATTATCCTTTCGGACTGTACACGCCAGCGCGTCGTCATGCCAATCGATCGAGGTTGCTAGGCAACGGCCGCGCGCTTCGCGACGCGGTCGCCAGACGGCGACACGTCATGTCGCTCTTGAGATTACGCTACGAAGCAATAGATGGCGCGCCCGTAACCGCACCGAACGTACGAGCATAATCACGTCGCGCGTGTAAGAGCATCCGGGCTTTTTGTCTCTCTCTTAACGCTTTGGCGATCTACCTAGGTCGACTAGCAGGCCTATTAGGCCTGCACATTCTCCTAGTACTATATACTAAAAGTCTAACACAGTCCGCGCAAGAAGTTTACGAAAATCGGCGAATCGGGGGAAGGGTCTGCTCCTCGGAGAAGCGAAAATCGGCGCCGCAGGCGCCGATTTTCCGCCTAAAGTTGGATTGTACAGCGCTTAGGCTTTCGATTTTGTCCAATTTCCGGCCAGTTCTCGTTATTTTTTAACTCGATTAGGCTAAATTTATGGAGTATCGTTTGGGACTGTCCTCGCCAGCGTGTCGTCATGCCAATCGATCGCGGTTGCTAGGCAACGGCCGCGCGCTTCGCGACGCGGTCACCAGACGGCGACACATCATGGCGCTATTGAGGTTACGCTACGAAGCAATAGATGGCGCGCCCGTAACCGCTTCGAACGTACGAGCATTAACGCTTCGGCGATCTACCTAGGTCGACCAGCAGGCCTATTAGGCCTGCACATTCTCCTAGTTTAATGACTAAAAATTCATATAAACATAGGTCCGCAAACGCTTCGTTGCCGATCTACAGGGTGTTGAAATTTCAAGTTTTTTTTAGTTTTTTCTTTATAGCTCTTGTAGTTTTTGAGATATTTAGCTCTAATTTGGAATATGGGTTACGCTGTAGGACTTACATCATTGGGCATACCAAATGGTTTTATGAATCTACAGGGAGCTATTTTTTCAGGGGTCATGCCCCTTTTCTCCCCATGAATTTTTTTTCGGTGCGCCGCTGGTGGATTCTAAAATACAAAATGCATTTTTAGTTTTGTTCTAAAGCATTTTAATCTTTTGTAGTTTTTTCGTATTTACCACCGTTATCGAGAAAAATAATAAAAGCTTTTCTGTGTTTCGCTAGATAAAATTAATTTTTTTTAAATAATTGGTCTAGTATGCCTTGGCTTGATTTAGATAACCTTTTGTTTGTATTTATTTTGACATATTCGCCACCAACTGTTAAAAATTAAAATTAGGATACAAGAGCTATAAAGAAAAAACTAAAAAAATCTTGAAATTTCAACACCCTGTAGATGGGCAACGAAGCGTTTGCGGACCTATGTTTATATGCATTTTTAGTCATTAAATAAGCCAAAGAATTGTCCCTTTTCGTATTTACATGATATTTAGTAACACCCTGTATAGTATCTACATTGAAATGTTGTACTCAATAAACCATTAGCGAAAGCACTCTCAGTGAAAAAGGAAGGAAATGGCTAAACACCGTATGTAGATATCTGTTATTAAGGTGACATTAAAAACTAGTTGAAATGATTATTTTATATTTTTCCTGGGCAATTATTTTTAAATCATGTTGGAATTTACACAAAAATGACCCGTAATGATTTACAAAAGTATAAACAATAATAATAGGTACTTATATGTTTACAATTCTATGATTTTCTCCGATAATTATAGAAGGAAAATACACGGTATAATATACATAATGATAATATAATTAGTATTATTTTGTTTTCAGCTAGACAATGGGACGTCACAGCTGCAGAGAAAATGTTCCGTGACGTAAGTACCTAGTAGTTTTGGAAAAATCCCATAAAAACTTAGGGATTTATTTATGTAAAATGCCTTTTTCTTCTGAAGAACATATACCGGGTGGTCTTTTAACTTGAGACTCCTAAATATCTCGCGAAATCTGCATGGTACCACAAAAGTGTCTTGAATAAACTTGTAGGACGCAAAGGAGGAAATGAGGTGGCGATATCAGTTTCATTGCAGATGGCGCTGCAATCGGTAAAAATGAGGTTAACTTTTTTTTTTAATTGGGAAGACCCAACTTTTTTATTATATTATGATTTTACGCTAAATAAGAACAATCTTTTCTCTGTACATTTTTTTCGTACGATGCATCTATCAAAAGTTATTGACTATGGAAGTTTGTGGTGTCTGCGGTAGTTATGACCGCTGCCACTGCATGGGATGCGCTCGCCGTCTGGCAGTCAAAGCGACGACTGAGTAGACACTCATGGTACAACGTAGGAAGGTATGTGCATAACGGGGACACGTTTTGGTATCTCGCGCGTGGCCCCGTCATACGCATAGGGTTTGCTTACGCACGAAAAAAATGGATGGTACGAAAAAAATTTCAGACAAAAGATTCTTCTTATTTAGCGTATAATCATAATTTGATAAAAAAATTGGGTATTCCCATTTAAAAAAATGAAGTCAGCCCCATTTTCACCGATTGCAGCGCCATCTGCAACAAAACTGTTATCGTCATCTCATTTCCCCCTTCGAGTCCTACAAGTTTATTTAAAACACTTTTGTCGTACCATGCATATTTCTCGAGATATTTAGGAGTCTCAAGTTAAAAAGACCACCCGGTATATATGACGAATGCTAATAGACAAAAATGCCATTTTTTGGATACTCTTGAGGTTAGTATGACTTCCGGTCTTTCCGGAAATGACGTAAACATTGACATTTTGGCACCCTATGTGATATTTTCACTCAGAATGACATTCTGAACACAAAAACATCGATCGTCAATTTTTATCACCACAGCAATGAAAAAATAACTTTTTTGTTATTAATCTAGTTGGCTATGAACTCCTGGCTATAATCCTAATAATCCTAATAGTTGAAAATAGTCAAGTGAAAATGTCTTAGGTAACAATACATAATAAACAATAATTATGTTAATAAACAATACCTGGCAATAACCTTAAACAATAAACATACAGAGCACTGTCAAATTCAGATGTTATCATTCATATATAGTTGTTTGACACAATATACTGGTTGATTTAATATACTTTCATGGTGATTAAGTCAATAGCATTAATCCCGGAACAGGAGCTAATTTATGGGTGACATTTTAAGACATAGCTCTTTAAAATTGACCCAGCCGTTATCAAGTTGATCTGTTTTTCATGCAGTTGTGTCGAATTACTACGAACTGTCACCGCGGAGCTCTGTAAAGAAGGTTTCTGTAATAAAGGCCACAGACCGAGACAAGGGAGAAGAGTACCAACAGCTCAGATCAATAATAACTAACAGTTGACAACAAGTACAGTAGCTGCCTATTGGCAAAGAGCAGAAATCGGCTGAACAAATTAAGTAAGTATGTTTGTTTATACACAAAGACTCGAGTACAACGGTTCACCGTTAGATGGAACCACATCCTGGGCGTACTACAGACCCAAGGCCGACGTCAAAATATCAAATATTTGACAATTTTCGACTATTTATACCAATTTATATCCACTAAGATTAATAAAAAGAAGTTTTTTTCGTTGCCTTGGTGATAAAAATTGCGAACGATATATTAAAAAAATTTCAATAATAACGTCATTTCCGGAAAAACCGGAAGTCAGACTATCTTTAAGCGTAGGTAATTGAATGTTCTTCAGAAGCAAAAAGTGTTTTATAAAAAGTTGTTTTTAACTTCTGAGCATAAAGAAGTTCTGAAGTTCTGTTGACGTCATAGCAGAACACAATAAAAATTATTGTTGTCTATGTAAGGATTTAACATTTTATATATATTTAGTAATAAAACTATAGTAAAATAAAAATTATTGTCAAAGAAGAAAATCTTCGTAATTTTTCTTTTAACCAAATTTTTTATGGCAATAACCTTGATTTTATTGGCATGCTTGTGGTGGAGAACAGTTTTAGATATATTAGAATTTGTGATGTTGATACATTACTAATAAACAACTGAAAAAACGTTGACCTTGTCGAAGATTAGGTTATTACACTAATTTATTTGACTACATCTCGTCAGAATATCAATTAGTCATTTAGCCAATTCTATTTTAATTTATTTACCAATACTGTAGTTGTTTTTTCTTTAATAAAATAATTTTTAGTCGATGATTTGGAGAAAACAATGGGAGGTCGACACAGCGTTAAAAACATGGACAGCTCCCGAACCAATAGCTTCCTGTTATCCCAGTGGTTGCATTGGCATAGATAACGATAAACATCCTGGTATATTACAAGCAAAAAAAAATCTAAAAAAATACTTATACACCATATTTTTTTTAGTATACGTTGTACCTATGGGTAATCTGGATATAGTCGGTTATATCCACTCAACAAGCAAACAGGATATGATCAGACTGACCATAAAAGTCTTGGAAGAAACCTTAGATATAGCACATAAGAATGGACGAACAGAAGTAGTGGCCATATTCGATTTAGACAATTTTAATTTGAAGCAGTTCGCATGGAAACCAGCTATAGAATTAGTGATAACCCTTTTACAGATGTACGAACAGAACTACCCTGAAATTTTGAAAGTCTGTTATATAATTAATGGTATGCTTATTGTTGGTCCTTCGAGCAGGATCTATTTTACGATGATTTTTGTTTATAGCTCCTAGATTATTTGCGATGGCTTATAGTCTTTTGAAGAAGGTTATAAATGAGTACACTCAGAGTAAAATTAAGATTTTTAAGCCTGACCCAAAGAAGTGGAAACCTGCGTTACAGGAACACATAAGTCCTGATAATTTGCCAGTGCATTATGGTGGGACTATGGTTGATCCTGATGGTGATCCAAAGTGCCCCTCAAAGGTATGTATTATTCAAATTATTTATAAGATATTTTTGTCCAGTATTAAAGAGACAACCAGTTTATGTTTTCAGTTAAAATGTACAATTTGTACAGAGTGTCAAATAACGAACTGTAACGAACTTTTGATTACATTTGACGTATGGTATAACCTAAAGAAATAAATGTATTGCCTTCTATTTGTAAAAATATTCAAACTGGACTGTGTTTGAGTTTTCTAGTCGATGATATAGTACTTTCACAATCGTCGCTATTATAAACAAGCTTGCCAACTCACTACAAACACGCTACTGAACTTCAAATTAAGAATACTTTCCAACATACGTACACTAGGGTGGTTCAAATTGGCTATTTTTATTTAGAAAAGGCCTGTCGAGGCCTCAAATTTACATAAGAAAATGCATGGGAAAAAGACAATTTTTGGTATTTTTCGAATAATTGTTCGGGGTTTGAGAAAACTTAAGACTAAAGTTATAGGACTTGTAGAGGACTTTCCAAGGAAGAATTTTACCTATCATACATATGGATTTGGTGCCCCCAACCCACCCCCACAGTGCCCTGAAAACTACCCTTAAATGAAAAAATGTAGATTCTTCAGAAAATTGACCCTTCTAATTATTTCATTCTCTTTTTTCTCATAAAAGTCATTATTATAAGTCTTGTGGGATGCCTATAAACATTTGTCAGTTAATTTCCATTTGTTTAAACAAATTTTTAGGTGTTTAAATAATTCGTTTTTCTCGAAAATCCGCCTGAATTCTGTTTTCCGAGTTCGAAATGGCAGTTAGAGTGACATTATTGATTTAAAAAAATCCTCCTATTGTTTAAACAATAAATTATTATTCATTTTCAACTTTTTGCTAGTTATGGTCGAAAATTTTATATTTTAAAAAGAAATGTAACTCCCCAATGTCCCGAAAAAAGGATTTTAAATAAATTTTTTCGAATAAATGGTATTGAAAACGAATAATATTTTACTTAATAATGATTAGAACCAGGTCCCAGGTCCCTGGTTCAAATCCAGGTTGTGGCTGTAATTTTTAATTTATTTTAAAATTTACATACCACCTGTATATCACCATTATGCATTTGAATAATATTTTATTATTTAAACAATGGAAATTATCCCAAAATATAAATGATGTCACTTGACAATAACAGTTGACCAGACCGATCTAAAAAAATGAATGTTAGGAGAATTGCAAAAAAATTGTTTAAACAAATGGAATTTGTTTAAACAAATATGGGTTTATTAGCTAATAACATAGGCAAGATACATCGAACATGAAATTTATAAGTTAATTTCACAAAAAACCTGACTTCTACCATAACAGTTGAAAATTAATGATCATTGATAGTTTAAACAATAGGAAGAATTTGTTTAATGAATAATGTCACTCTAAAATAATAAACTGCCATTTCGAACTCAGAAAATAGATGTCCGACGGAGTTTCGAGAAAAGCGAATTATTTAAACAAATGGAATTTGTTTAAACAAATGGAAATTACTTGACAAATGTTTATTCAACATTTCAACATTCAACTAGACTTATAGAAAAAAGAGAATGAAGTGATTAGAACGGTAAATTTTCTGAAGAATGAACATTTTTCATTTAAGCGTAGTTTTCAGGGCACTGTGGGGGTGGGTTGGAGGCGTCAAAGCCATATATATAATAGCTCAAATTCTTCATTGGAAAGTCCTCTACAAGTCCTATAACTTTAATCTTATGTTTTCTCAAACCTCGAAGAATTATTCGAAAAATACAAAAAAATGTCTTTTTCCCATGCACTTTCTTATGTAAATTTGATGCATCGATAGGCACCATTAAAAATCAAAATTTCGAAGAA
The DNA here is from genome assembly GCA_963966075.1 of Aphodius sticticus. Taxonomy (NCBI): domain Eukaryota; kingdom Metazoa; phylum Arthropoda; class Insecta; order Coleoptera; family Scarabaeidae; genus Aphodius; species Aphodius sticticus. The sequence continues at coordinate 1,923,533 of OZ014509.1, read as the reverse complement.
AAAATAAATACGTGTCCACTTTTTTTGGATTACGTATTTTGGACGTACGTACACATTCATTTTAATCTAACAGTTTGAACATTTACTTTAATTCTATATTTAATTGTGTTGTTATTTTCTCTTAATTTTTGTTTTATTTTTTACACGTTTGGTTAAAGCAAAAGTTCATGAGTATTGGTTAATTTCTTATAACAAAAGAAAATAAAATTTTATATAGAAATAATTCCACCATAACATTCTTAGAATTAATCTTAGCATTAAAAAATGTCAAATATACAGGCTGTTCTGTTAGAACAGCAGTTTTTTGATTTTTTTTTGTTGGAGAATTATTAAGGTGTTCCGGTAATTTTGACTATTTTTAGTTAATAGCATAAAAATAAAAAATAATGCACTTCCTATAAAAAATTCTTAGATTTAATCTTAGAATTAAAAAATGTAATAATATATGAGGTGTTCTATTTAAAAAAGAACAGGTTACCGAATTTCTATAATAAAATGAGCACTCAGTATATTGAAAATATATTTAGACGATAGCTTGTTTAAAGCCAAAAATTTTTTGTTTGAACAATTTTTTGATATTTCTTACGGTTGGGTTGGGTTTTTAATATTTCTCACGGTTGGAGAATTATTTAGGTAATTTCCGGTAATTTTGGCTAACCCTGTATAAACCAACCGTTGTTTTGGATTAACAAAGGTTGCTATTAAATGACAACGTTTCGTTGTGTGTAGCCAAAAAGTTAAGTATAGATCAGAAAATAAACAAAATTAGTTAAGAATGCCGTTTTTTTATTATTAGACAACCATTTCTCTATGTGGATTATTTTGTGTTGGTACGTTGTTGTGGGAGACCTGTATATTATAAGGAACAAAGTTTATTTAGTTAAAATAATGATTATTGTGTTGAGCGAAAGAATTGTGATGTTTTAAATTAACGAAATCATTGGTTGAGTTAAATGCGATATTTTAAGGTTACAATAAATGATCATTTGATTACAGAAATTATTGATTAATTGAAGGAATGAATGTGGACTTTTTATTGACAAATAAATAAATAATAATGTAAAATCATTATTATTTATAGTCTGGAAAGTGTTCATTTCCAGAAAATATATATAAAATTAAATTCTAGGTAATATAAAATACAGATACGTGCTTATGCAGCTAATATAAAAATTTTGCGAGGGTAATTTTTCTCTTTATAAACATAAGTATTTAATTAGACATTATGTAGATAATTAAAAACGTATAACTAAACTATATTGTTTTATTCTGTAGTGAGAACAAATCTTAATATTTTGTGTGGATTTTTAGATCAGGCCGGGTCATAAAGTGCCAAAGAAGTTCTACAAGAAAAACCTGGAGCAAGACGTGGAAACTAAGAAAGAATTTGTAACGGAAACTATAAAAAAGGGAAAAAAACTGACCCTCGACTTTTTGGTAGTGGAAGAAGACTGTTTCCTTCAGTAAGTTTTTTTGTTTGTTTCCTCCTTAACATTATTTGTTTACATTGTAATATAATTGTGTCAAGTATTAAGTCAAAAACAACACAAATAAACACATCATAGCAGAACCAGTTATTATCTTAATAAATATTTTATACGGTCCTCAATCTAGCAATAGCTACTAAAATTACACTAGGAGAAAACAACTTTCTATTACATAAATGCATAAAGGAATTTCACTTGACCATAACCTAGGTAAGTAACCTAGGAAACTATAACATTCCAAACTGTTTATTTTTAGCGTACTGCACATTAATTGTTCCTAAATAGGATATGCTAAGCATCTAATTGAACTGGTTATTATTTATTTATTGTTTATACCTCGCTCCTAAAGTCGTTATATATTTATAAATATGTATTTACTTTCATTTAGAAACAAGTTTTAAAAGCAAGTCATGCAGTGAGATTAAGTTTAATTATTTTGTTATGATGACCATAAGGTTGAAAACATATTGACATTTACAATGAAGCACTAGAAACTTCAAAAATAATTGCTATATGAAAGACGCATGTTTTACGGGCATTTTGTTGTTTATTCATTGACCATTCTCTGAAATTGTCCGAATTACTGAATTTATCGAAAAACAGTTTTCTAGTGAAATAAATTTTTAAAAACATTTAAAAACAAATTCGTGTTGTTGACGTAAGAAAACAGGCGACATGTAGACGTCTTAGGGCCGATATATATTTACCTATCGTGAAACTGTTCGTCATCTAAACGACAAGATAAATGGTAAAAAGGTGTCTATTCACCTGTCGTTAACGTTACCGACCGGATAAATACGCTTAACGATCAAATTTATTTAGCGATCGAATGAACCTGCCGTAAACTAATGACGAACACTTTGATTGGTCACAGAGCATGTGCTGAATGTCAAACAAAAAGTCAAACTGACAAATATTTACGTACGTACGTGGTACTGTATTAATTGAAGTCATTATTTAGTTAATATGGCCGAATTTGCTGAAGTCGTCTTTCATACCATTTTTTTTTACTTTTGGTCGTCTTTTTTAATTGATGCGGTTAGAAATGGGCGCGAATGAATTTTGGTTACGTTTTGTCAATGTCTATCAATGTCATTTACGGCGCTACATCTAGCGGCAATTAGTCCAAGTTATGATCCAAGTGTTGATTTAGTACACCTTTTTTACCGACATTTGATACTATACTGCCGAAAAACATTCGTTCGCGATGTTTACGTCCTCGTTGCCTAACGATAACTTACAGATCGGTGAAAAGACAGAATAATTTTTAACGCGAACGTTAGCGTAATCTGTTCGTTGGCTAACGACAACTTTGACGATAGGTGAATATATCGGCCCTTAGGGCCGATATATTCACCTATCGTGAAACTGTTCGTCATCTAAACGACAAGATAAAAGGTAAAAATGTGTCTATTCACCTGTCGTTAACGTTACCGACCGGATAAATACGCTTAACGATCAAATTTATTTAGCGATCGAATGAACCTGCCGTAAACTAATGACGAACACTTTGATTGGTCACAGAGCATGTGCTGAATGTCAAACAAAAAGTCAAACTGACAAATATTTACGTACGTACGTGGTACTGTATTAATTGAAGTCATTATTTAGTTAATATGGCCGAATTTGCTGAAGTCGTCTTTCATACCATTTTTTTTTACTTTTGGTCGTCTTTTTTAATTGATGCGGTTAGAAATGGGCGCGAATGAATTTTGGTTACGTTTTGTCAATGTCTATCAATGTCATTTACGGCGCTACATCTAGCGGCAATTAGTCCAAGTTATGATCCAAGTGTTGATTTAGTACACCTTTTTTACCGACATTTGATACTATACTGCCGAAAAACATTCGTTCGCGATGTTTACGTCCTCGTTGCCTAACGATAACTTACAGATCGGTGAAAAGACAGAATAATTTTTAACGCGAACGTTAGCGTAATCTGTTCGTTGGCTAACGACAACTTTGACGATAGGTGAATATATCGGCCCTTAGGGCCGATATATTCACCTATCGTGAAACTGTTCGTCATCTAAACGACAAGATAAAAGGTAAAAATGTGTCTATTCACCTGTCGTTAACGTTACCGACCGGATAAATACGCTTAACGATCAAATTTATTTAGCGATCGAATGAACCTGCCGTAAACTAATGACGAACACTTTGATTGGTCACAGAGCATGTGCTGAATGTCAAACAAAAAGTCAAACTGACAAATATTTACGTACGTACGTGGTACTGTATTAATTGAAGTCATTATTTAGTTAATATGGCCGAATTTGCTGAAGTCGTCTTTCATACCATTTTTTTTTACTTTTGGTCGTCTTTTTTAATTGATGCGGTTAGAAATGGGCGCGAATGAATTTTGGTTACGTTTTGTCAATGTCTATCAATGTCATTTACGGCGCTACATCTAGCGGCAATTAGTCCAAGTTATGATCCAAGTGTTGATTTAGTACACCTTTTTTACCGACATTTGATACTATACTGCCGAAAAACATTCGTTCGCGATGTTTACGTCCTCGTTGCCTAACGATAACTTACAGATCGGTGAAAAGACAGAATAATTTTTAACGCGAACGTTAGCGTAATCTGTTCGTTGGCTAACGACAACTTTGACGATAGGTGAATATATCGGCCCTTAGGGCCGATATATTCACCTATCGTGAAACTGTTCGTCATCTAAACGACAAGATAAAAGGTAAAAATGTGTCTATTCACCTGTCGTTAACGTTACCGACCGGATAAATACGCTTAACGATCAAATTTATTTAGCGATCGAATGAACCTGCCGTAAACTAATGACGAACACTTTGATTGGTCACAGAGCATGTGCTGAATGTCAAACAAAAAGTCAAACTGACAAATATTTACGTACGTACGTGGTACTGTATTAATTGAAGTCATTATTTAGTTAATATGGCCGAATTTGCTGAAGTCGTCTTTCATACCATTTTTTTTTACTTTTGGTCGTCTTTTTTAATTGATGCGGTTAGAAATGGGCGCGAATGAATTTTGGTTACGTTTTGTCAATGTCTATCAATGTCATTTACGGCGCTACATCTAGCGGCAATTAGTCCAAGTTATGATCCAAGTGTTGATTTAGTACACCTTTTTTACCGACATTTGATACTATACTGCCGAAAAACATTCGTTCGCGATGTTTACGTCCTCGTTGCCTAACGATAACTTACAGATCGGTGAAAAGACAGAATAATTTTTAACGCGAACGTTAGCGTAATCTGTTCGTTGGCTAACGACAACTTTGACGATAGGTGAATATATCGGCCCTTAGGGCCGATATATTCACCTATCGTGAAACTGTTCGTCATCTAAACGACAAGATAAAAGGTAAAAATGTGTCTATTCACCTGTCGTTAACGTTACCGACCGGATAAATACGCTTAACGATCAAATTTATTTAGCGATCGAATGAACCTGCCGTAAACTAATGACGAACACTTTGATTGGTCACAGAGCATGTGCTGAATGTCAAACAAAAAGTCAAACTGACAAATATTTACGTACGTACGTGGTACTGTATTAATTGAAGTCATTATTTAGTTAATATGGCCGAATTTGCTGAAGTCGTCTTTCATACCATTTTTTTTTACTTTTGGTCGTCTTTTTTAATTGATGCGGTTAGAAATGGGCGCGAATGAATTTTGGTTACGTTTTGTCAATGTCTATCAATGTCATTTACGGCGCTACATCTAGCGGCAATTAGTCCAAGTTATGATCCAAGTGTTGATTTAGTACACCTTTTTTACCGACATTTGATACTATACTGCCGAAAAACATTCGTTAGCGATGTTTACGTCCTCGTTGCCTGACGATAACTTACAGATCGGTGAAAAGACAGAATAATTTTTAACGCGAACGTTAGCGTAATCTGTTCGTTGGCTAACGACAACTTTGACGATAGGTGAATATATCGGCCCTAAAAGATGTTAATTAAAAAGCTAGGAGACCTACAAAGATTCCTAAATTATTGCCTGTAGTACATCGTGCTGTTAGAAGAAATTTTGTTGAAAATTATGGAGCATGGACTATTTCTGAATGGTCGAATGTCTTGTGTACGGATGAGTCAAGGCTTTGCCTTAACATGGTGGATGAAAGAAAAATGGATAAGGACTGATGCAAGGTTTAATCAGAATTTGAAATCTCTCCCAACACCATAACCGACCCGCCATTATAACATTTCCGTTCAGTTACAATGAAATGGAAAGACAACCCCCTTCATGTTTTGCCGGTGAGGGGTCGATGACAGCCCAAATCTACATTGATATTTTACAGCAGTATGGGGAGTAGACTTTTCCTACTCGGACTTTTCTTACCCGGACTTTTCTTACCCGGACTTTTCTTACCCGGACTTTTTTACCCGGACTTTTCCTACCCGGACTTTTCTTACCCGGACTTTTACCAGGATTTTTCTTACCCGGACTTTTTCTTCTGAATTATAGTGCTTCCAATCCGGGATTGCTTTTTCAGCACCGGGATTACGGTGCTGGAAATTTTCAATCCCGGGATCCCGGTGCCAGCACCGGGAATCTCGATGTATAAAAAAACATGAAAATAAGTAATTAAATACGGATTTTATTTTTAAAATATAAATACGTGAACGGAACAATATACAGTACACATAATACAGTAATATACATAAACAGTAAAAGATATGGCTTACAATATTAAATAATATTATTATTTTCTGCCTTAAAATGAGATCTTAGAAAACTCAAAATATTCAATGTTTCATCGTTGAGCGATGACCTAATTTTAGTCACTATCTTAGCTAAGGTGACCAGATTTTTATTGTAGATAATCGGGACAGTAGCGGGCGGGGCAGGGGGGAGTAATTGAACCAAACGTATTTTCCAAAGATCGTACTCGAAAATAGTCAAATTCTAGGATTTTCATAAACACAAAACTTATTCTTAGTATGTTTTTTTTTTAAATATATATAAGTTTATTTGTAAATAATTTATAAATTACAAATTACATTTTGTTTCATATCTCTCTAAAAGAAAAATAAATCAATACAAAACGTGACGATAGGTGAATATATCGGCCCTAAAAGATGTTAATTAAAAAGCTAGGAGACCTACAAAGATTCCTAAATTATTGCCTGTAGTACATCGTGCTGTTAGAAGAAATTTTGTTGAAAATTATGGAGCATGGACTATTTCTGAATGGTCGAATGTCTTGTGTACGGATGAGTCAAGGCTTTGCCTTAACATGGTGGATGAAAGAAAAATGGATAAGGACTGATGCAAGGTTTAATCAGAATTTGAAATCTCTCCCAACACCATAACCGACCCGCCATTATAACATTTCCGTTCAGTTACAATGAAATGGAAAGACAACCCCCTTCATGTTTTGCCGGTGAGGGGTCGATGACAGCCCAAATCTACATTGATATTTTACAGCAGTATGGGGAGTAGACTTTTCCTACTCGGACTTTTCTTACCCGGACTTTTCTTACCCGGACTTTTCTTACCCGGACTTTTTTACCCGGACTTTTCCTACCCGGACTTTTCTTACCCGGACTTTTACCAGGATTTTTCTTACCCGGACTTTTTCTTCTGAATTATAGTGCTTCCAATCCGGGATTGCTTTTTCAGCACCGGGATTACGGTGCTGGAAATTTTCAATCCCGGGATCCCGGTGCCAGCACCGGGAATCTCGATGTATAAAAAAACATGAAAATAAGTAATTAAATACGGATTTTATTTTTAAAATATAAATACGTGAACGGAACAATATACAGTACACATAATACAGTAATATACATAAACAGTAAAAGATATGGCTTACAATATTAAATAATATTATTATTTTCTGCCTTAAAATGAGATCTTAGAAAACTCAAAATATTCAATGTTTCATCGTTGAGCGATGACCTAATTTTAGTCACTATCTTAGCTAAGGTGACCAGATTTTTATTGTAGATAATCGGGACAGTAGCGGGCGGGGCAGGGGGGAGTAATTGAACCAAACGTATTTTCCAAAGATCGTACTCGAAAATAGTCAAATTCTAGGATTTTCATAAACACAAAACTTATTCTTAGTATGTTTTTTTTTTAAATATATATAAGTTTATTTGTAAATAATTTATAAATTACAAATTACATTTTGTTTCATATCTCTCTAAAAGAAAAATAAATCAATACAAAACGTGACGATAGGTGAATATATCGGCCCTAAAAGATGTTAATTAAAAAGCTAGGAGACCTACAAAGATTCCTAAATTATTGCCTGTAGTACATCGTGCTGTTAGAAGAAATTTTGTTGAAAATTATGGAGCATGGACTATTTCTGAATGGTCGAATGTCTTGTGTACGGATGAGTCAAGGCTTTGCCTTAACATGGTGGATGAAAGAAAAATGGATAAGGACTGATGCAAGGTTTAATCAGAATTTGAAATCTCTCCCAACACCATAACCGACCCGCCATTATAACATTTCCGTTCAGTTACAATGAAATGGAAAGACAACCCCCTTCATGTTTTGCCGGTGAGGGGTCGATGACAGCCCAAATCTACATTGATATTTTACAGCAGTATGGGGAGTAGACTTTTCCTACTCGGACTTTTCTTACCCGGACTTTTCTTACCCGGACTTTTCTTACCCGGACTTTTTTACCCGGACTTTTCCTACCCGGACTTTTCTTACCCGGACTTTTACCAGGATTTTTCTTACCCGGACTTTTTCTTCTGAATTATAGTGCTTCCAATCCGGGATTGCTTTTTCAGCACCGGGATTACGGTGCTGGAAATTTTCAATCCCGGGATCCCGGTGCCAGCACCGGGAATCTCGATGTATAAAAAAACATGAAAATAAGTAATTAAATACGGATTTTATTTTTAAAATATAAATACGTGAACGGAACAATATACAGTACACATAATACAGTAATATACATAAACAGTAAAAGATATGGCTTACAATATTAAATAATATTATTATTTTCTGCCTTAAAATGAGATCTTAGAAAACTCAAAATATTCAATGTTTCATCGTTGAGCGATGACCTAATTTTAGTCACTATCTTAGCTAAGGTGACCAGATTTTTATTGTAGATAATCGGGACAGTAGCGGGCGGGGCAGGGGGGAGTAATTGAACCAAACGTATTTTCCAAAGATCGTACTCGAAAATAGTCAAATTCTAGGATTTTCATAAACACAAAACTTATTCTTAGTATGTTTTTTTTTTAAATATATATAAGTTTATTTGTAAATAATTTATAAATTACAAATTACATTTTGTTTCATATCTCTCTAAAAGAAAAATAAATCAATACAAAACGTGTCTTCTTCCCTCTATCTTCACCTCGGGGTTGGATCTCCGACGTCATTGATGGATTTCCTTCCTCGGGCTAGCGGTGTTGAGGGTGTATGGTTATGTAAAGACTAAAGTTGCTTTCCTATATTGCGCCCGTCACCAGCATTTTTTTGACCTTTCTCTTGAAGGATTGTGGCGCTAGGTTTGTAACGTATTCGGGTAGTTTATTGTATGTTTTAATCGTGTCCGTTAGTGATATTTGTGTAAATTGTTTCTTTTTAAATGTATGGGCTCGAATGTGAGAGCATGCCCTTGTAGTGTAATTGTGGTATGCGTTGTTTACTTTCAATTTAATGTTCGTTTTAATTTTCTTCTTGTTCATTTTATGTATTAATGTTAAGTTGCTAAGAGTAATTAACTTGTTCATGTTTAGTTCTTGTGTGGTTTCGTAAACTTCTTCTGTCGGTGTCAGTCTGTCTAGGAAGTACATGATTTTAAGGACTTTATTTTGCTGGGTTTGTATTTTTTTCATGTTTTTTTTACTTGTATTACCCCACACGTGTATTAAGTAAGTGTTTCTTGACGTGAAAACTGAATGGTAAATGGGTTTTCGCAGGGTTGGTGGTATTATGTAGCGAATTTTCCATATTTTTGCGATTGTTCCTGCATTTTCTTGAGCTAATTTGTTCACATGTGCATCCCATTTCAGGTCATCTTGAATGTAGAGTCCCAAGTATTTAACTTTGTGTACTTGTTTCATTTTTGTATTGTTGATAGTAACATCAATGTTAAGGTGCTTCCTGGTGTTGTTAAATATCATGTACTCCGACTTTTTTTCATTAGTTGTAAGTGAGTTTTTTCTGTACCACATTTCTATCTTTGTTAGATCATTGTTTATGTTGCCCTGCAGTGTCGATGCTTCTTTATCGGCGTAAATTAAACATGTATCATCTGCGTACATATACACAGTTCCTTTTAGTTTGGTTGGTTACACAGATTTTTCATCATCAACATCATCACATACTCCTTAAATTGTTGTGCTTGTGATCAAATCATATTTGTTTAAACAAAACATACTTCATTGAATATTCGACATTATTTGCATAGTGATTAATTTTTTGCCCTTTTTAAATTTTTAAATAAAAAAATATCGTTTGATACAAGAAAAAGTTCATTTCATTGTCGTTTATTATAGGGATTAAAGTTGTATATATATAACCTTTTCCCTACATAAATTTTTCCAATATATGCCCTTTGCACGAAATAAATGTAGGTATTAAATAAATTTTTATATTTTTTTAAAACATTTATATTAACTACTAAATATGGTAAGACGACTAGGAAAGATGAATTATCTCCTTATGGTTAATAAATAAAGGTAAAAAATAACAAACATGTTCTAATCTGACGACCCTGTACAGCACAACAAGATATGCCAAGTTTCAGGTACACTTTTGAGAAAAATACGCTGACCGGCACAATTAAAAGAACGCTTATTTTGCTAAACTGTTGTAATGATGACCGGTTTTCATTATTTTTCAATGCATTTTAAAGAAATTCATCGAATTTCTTAGGGATTAGCACATACGATTGTAATTTTCGATACACGCTGTGAAAAACTGCGGAGCATGACCAAGTATTAAAGTACTCTGTTACATCCATATTCTGAACATTTTGTTTTTGGTTCATTCCAATATCTGAATTTTGTAGAAGATAAACAATTTAAAATAAAACTTAGCTAATTTACCCTTAAACCTTGCAGCAAATCTGACTTGATTATGAGTGAAATACAAAATCTTGCATAAAACTGTGTATATTCTACAAAAATTCAGATATTGTGATTAGTTAGAAAACAAGATGTTGAAAATTGATATGGTTTTGTAAGAGAGTACCTAGTTGTCAACCTGCGAGAGAACAAGTTCCTTAGTTATCCCACAGGATGTCTCAAACATGACCAAAAACACAATTTTTGATCTCCCAGTATTAATAATCAGCTGGAACATCTTATTTTCTTCAATTATCAAAGTATATTATGTATCATAAATTTGATAAATTTCCTTACATGTCTCGAAAAGGATGAAGAAAATCTGTCTACAAAAGTCATTGAATATCAAAGTTTAGTATACCAATAGAAACCTGATAAGAAACCTGATTTCCAATATGCCGCGTAGATTAGAAACTCTTAAAGTTACTAGGGAAGGCAATACACGGTATTAAGCAGTTTTCCCAGTTTATAATTTAGTGTTTAATAAAAACATTTTTAAAAACGTGTATCAGTTTATTTCACTAGAAAGCTGTTTATCGATAAATTCAAAAAGTTGGTTATATACAACGTTTCAAAAAGAAGCTGTGTCTAAGTCAATTTTAGAGATAAATCAATGAATACGAAAACAAAATGCTCATAAAAGAAGCGTCTTTCATATAGAATGGCAGCACTTTTTATACCATTACTTGATTATATCATTATTATACCATTATTAATTATTATAAAACTAATAATTTTAGATACGATTTTCGTACTGAGGGTCACGATATCAAATTTGGAATCACCTGCACAGACGAAGAAGGAAATACACACCCTGTAATACGGCATGGGCGTACAGCAGCCAATGTAATCGATGTAACTGGTACAATAGCGTGCAAGGCACCGGCAACATGTAAGAATTTACGCATATTTTCTAACAAAAACACACCTTTTCTATCAAAATCAAACATATCAGTGTGTCACTTACCTATTTTTTCCAACAGATTCGGTCACGTTCGACAATTCATACAGTATGTTCCGGAATAAAGTGATACACTACTCCGTTTGGATATCAGGGTCGTCGTCAGGAGTGGCGGACGTTTTCAACAATCTGCAAATTGACACATCGCCGATAGATGCCGTTGAAACTGTCAACGGATTTTCGAATACGCATCAGCAAATCAGCGCTACCAACGGAAATTAATTTGATTTAGGTTAGATCACAGATTGGTTAGATGTTATTTTATGAAAATGTACGGTGGTGATGTTGGGTTCTTGTGAAGTTTTATTGTATTTTTGTGTAAATTGTTTAGTTATTTATAGGTTAAGTGTTGTTTTTGTATTTTGTACGTTTGTTTTAGATAAAAATTGCGGTTTGTTTGACAGTTTAAGAGCAGTTAGTGACAAATTAATATCTAATTAGCAAGATTATTAATGGAGAGTAAACAATGTAGTGTAATCATGCCTGTTGACAAGTGGTGCCAACTCGTGTAATTCTTGTTCGTTCTTTTTGCTTAATCATCTTGAGTATGCAGTTGGTAGTATGCATGTAGTATGTTACCAACTTCTCAAAAACACGTTAACTGTCAGTTTTACATTATAGGAGTTGTCAAGCTGTTTCTTTTTATATGACGTATTTCTGTAACAACTTAAAACATGACTGTCTTTAGGGTTTATTGATATTTATTTACATTCCTCTACACACTCTATACAGTCAGCACAAAAGCTAGTCGTAAGCAGATAATATTGACAGTGGACACTTGTTATGCTGACTGTACATGTTTCTTTGTTGCATTTTATGTTGGAAATAAAATACTCACTGTAATATACATTACATACTTTATTTTTGATACTGGTTGTGTAAATAAACTGTTTTGGTTATAATAATATATACAAATGTTTCATTTTTTGTTAAAAAATATATAAACATTATTCATCGGTAAACAACATTTCTAAAAGTTCTGGTTTCTCGCACTGTTCGCCTTCAAGTTTTTGGGGGCATTTCCAACGTTGTAGTGTGGGCAGAACCATCAACCTGGTTCTAGAATCTGTACGGAACGGGCATTTCAGGTCTTTCCAGCTAAAAAACAAAAACTGTGTAAGAAACACTTAGGGCCGATATATTCACCTATCGTGAAACTGTTCGTCATCTAAACGACAAGATAAATGGTAAAAATGTGTCTATTCACCTGTCATTAACGTTACCGACCGGATAAATACACTTAACGATCAAATTTATTTAGCGATCGAATGAACCTGCCGTAAACTAATGACGAACACTTTGATTGGTCACAGCGCATGTGCTGAATGTCAAACAAAAAGTCAAACTGACAAATATTTACGTACGTACGTGGTACTGTATTAATTGAAGTCATTATTTAGTTAATATGGCCGAATTTGCTGAATTCGTCTTTCATACCATTTTTTTTTAACTTTTGGTCGTCTTTTTTAATTGATGCGGTTAGAAATGGGTGCGAATGAATTTTGGTTACGTTTTGTCAATGTTTATCAATGTAATTTACGGCGCTACATCTAGCGGCAATTAGTCCAAGTTATGATCCAAGTGTTGATTTAGTACACCTTTTTTACCGACATTTGATACTATACTGCCGAAAAACATTCGTTAGCGATGTTTACGTCCTCGTTGCCTGACGATAACTTACAGATCGGTGAAAAGACAGAATCATTTTTAACGCGAACGTTAGCGTAATCTGTTCGTTGGCTAACGACAGCTTTGACATAGGTGAATATATCGGCCCTTAGAAGAACAATAATAGTATATTGTTTGACAAGCACATAATTAATGATATAAATCGCGAGGCAAATATGAAGTTTTATCTACGACTCATAAACTCCATTTTGTCCAATATTTTAATCAATTTTAATCAACGGTGGCGATGCAAACTGTCAGCCACGTAGGTGTTGCTGTAGCTTTGAATAATAATGACAGTTCATTTGAATCAAGAAGTCATTATTTAAAAGAACTGTCATTATTCGTGTATAATGAACTTATTATATGTGACCCCGTAGAGAGAATTGCGAACATACTGTATTATTCTACTTACAATGGTCTATCGCCAACTTCAACGTAAATAAAGTGCGACTTCTCGTCTGCTTTTGACAAAGCTGCTTCAATAGAAGGCCACGCTAAAATACAAACCGAAATACTTTTTGAAATCGTACATATAAAATGTATAAATATTTACCTGCGACGCAATCACTACACCAACTTTCGCCAGTCGGCAGTTTACTTCCGCTAAAATATACGTGAACCAGCTCTCCGTTACTCTGGAAATTTTCCATGAACTCGCAGAACTTTTCATAGCCTTCTACGCGATGTTTAATAACCATTTTGTTTGTCCTTTGTTTGAAATAAAATCTAACAAGAAATTTGTTTGTTATCTATACAGAAATATACATAAATAGATTTATTAGCCTCGCATAAAATGATAAATTAAATTATTTAAACGTATTTTATGAGGATAAACACGTAAATTTGAAAACTAACCTTAAAATTACTGGGTATTTCTGAGTAGATACTAAGTTATTTCGGCTACCCGTCTAATAGTAGTAATGCAGCATCAGTTATTAGTTTTAATCTATTTTCTTTTATCAAGTTTGATAACAGTTTATTATCGCTTGGTATATTTATTCGACCTTGAGCACACGAAACATAACATAACCAATAAACATAGTTGTTCTTGCGCACCATAGATGTCGCGAGTCGCGACGTCGTGTTTTCTTTTACATTCCTATTTTTTTTTTCATATCACACATTGTAAGAAATACGTAAGTAAATATTCTACCTGCATTCTTGAACTGGTTATTTGCATATTCACTGAAACACGCAGCTTGTACGCTGCATCATAAACAAAATGAATTTCTCATTGTTTGTGTTGTTTGCTTTGTTGTTTGGTTTGTCCCAAGCTATTATATGCCCTAAAGATTATTGTAAAAGTGTTGTATGTGACGTAGTGAAATGTTCTCAAGATGAAATATATGAACCTAAAGCAAGCTTTTGCGGTTGCTGCGGTGTTTGCTTGTACAAATTGAGTAAGTTATTTTATGTTTGATATTTTATAGTGTTAATTTTTGATGTTTTGTTTTACAGAAGAGGGACAATCATGTTGTAATATGGCGCATGGAGTACCACCCAAGAAGAAATGCGATTTTGGATTGAATTGTAACGAGAATTGCACCTGTAGCAAAGATAATATAATATAATAACATAATTAACGTTTCCACATACATGATATAATATAATATTATATTGATATAGTTGTTCTATATTTATTTGTCCTGATATTGACCAATAAAGTGCATTGTATTGATGTAAGATTATTTTATGACATGAAAATAATAAGAGGGTGATTTTATTAATAATCTGCGGATTTTGTACTCATAAAACATAATTGATTACATACTTGAGAAAAAGTTATTCTATAATAAAGAGTTTAAAATTTAAATCGAGGCTCTCAAATATGAGTAAGTATCAATTTTAATTTTCTAAATGATCTTTCGCAACTGGCAATAGAAATCGCGATTGTCAGCAATATGACGGCTTGCATGGCTTGTGAACAGCGTTCTAAAATCCAAAATTTATTCATATAATTTTTGCCATCCACATCACAACTGTAGGTTTCTCCAAATGTTACACAATGTTCTTTGAAGTAGCTCGTTCTGGCTTTAAAACAACCCTTCCATATCAAAAACAAATCCAAATTTTGCATCTATTTCTTGTAAACGAACACTTCTACTTTCTAATTCATTGCATAGACGGTCGACAGTACCTTTCATATCTTCCTTAACTGCACTGATAAAAATAAGTGCGAATTTACAAATGAATTTTACATTTTTTTCAGTAAACCTACCCTATTTGTCGGCAATTTTACCATAATTTTAAGCAAAAATACTAAATATCATTGAAAATGCAGTTACATTCATTAATTGTACAAACTGTAGGTAAATTTGCTAACAAATTTGTAAATTTCATAATAACAATTACTTCAACGGAATAAAATTACGAATCTATACATTAAAACTACTGTCTGATATGTAAATTTGCCCTCTGCTCGTGCAATTTTCCTTTCTAGATGGTAAAGTGCTACCGAGATAATTTTTTTTATCGCGCTTGCGCAATAATGGGATATACAGTTCGAGTTCCGTTCGCCATCCGTTTGGTTGTGTTTACAGGAGCTAAGTTAGGGTTTTATTGAGTGCGATTGTTATATACAACTAATTTAACACTGTTAGTGCCTCTGTGACTTATCCTTTATCGGTGTGGTGTGGAATATTTGCTCCATATGGTTCTATAGTATTAAAACATATAATATTGGTCAATTCATCTCTTTGTATATTATGGAGGACTTTGCAAATATGTACTACAAAGTGCGGTAAAAGTTTGCAGTCTTGATATGTATAATTCCACCTTCACTAATTGGATGTTCTTTTTAGGATACAAGTGTTGATGATACTGACATTCTACAAATTCAAGGACTTGTGTGGTGTCCATAGGTAAGATTTCGTTTATTCTTCTTTCTCGTACATGCGGTCTTACAATCAAATTTATTACTAACATGTATAACACATATCATTTCAATCACCAATATAAAAGATACTTTTCTATAAACACTCATTAATAACTTTACACACACTCTGTACCTCAAAGGAAAGCAGCTGCTGACATTGTTATACCCTGTATATGATATATGACTCATGTACTTCTTATTTTGGTTTCAGGTGACACATTTTGGACTATATTATATGCTGTGGTTGGATTATCCCCAGGTTCTCTTACTCTGGAGACGGTTTAGCTTTTTAAAAATTATTCCAAGTCAGGGTTCAAAAGCGAATAAGGATAAAACCAAATCTACTGAAAGGTGATCAAACTTATTATGAAAATAAATAAGTAAATGTTTGTATGCAGTCTAAGTAAGTGTGTGACTAACTTTACCATAGGTATTTCAACTTAATATTGTTGAAATAATATTTAATTTATATTTAAAAGATATATTTCTCTCTGTGAAGCAGATCGATTTTTATATTATACGATATGTAGATAAGTATAGTCCATGGGTTCCTATTTTATTTCATTTACTTATGATTGATTTTTGTCAAGAACTTCTATTTATTTAATGTTAAAAATATGAAATATTTATAAAAAAATATGTAGATATATATATATTATAAATGTTTCACATATAAATATATTATTTATTGTTAAAATTATAATAAAACTTGATACTATTATTTTTTGTTCTTATTTATGATCTCCACATTAATAGGATTTTACTAGTGATTTTACAGTTGACAATACAGGCTTGTCCGAGCAGTCGCAAAACCAGTTTACAAACAGTTCTTTTGTGAGAAACCAGATAATGTTTCATTGGTATTTATAATGGAGTTATCATAGCAACATATGTGGTCCATCACAAAAGTACTGATTGTTAACTGGTTTTGCAGTTGCTTGGACAAATCTAATATTAAAGTTGCAGAAAGTTTACTGTACAACGATTAATTGCAATTCCGTGTTTACGGTAAATTTACTGAACGTCAGTAATTTTTCTTACAAAAGTATATGTAAAACCGTACACATCGGAAACCTCAATTCATATGAGAAGGGCATTTATTAGTTCAAAGTAAAATTAGAAACCACATAATATTTTCCCTTCGATACACGGAGGTTAAAAATGACCGCCGATCCACACGGTAAAATTACCTTTTCAGTTTTATCAGTGTGTATGTGGCGTTTTGTAGGACATTCAAAACATGTTAAAGAAACACATTTTATAAAGAAATAAAAATCTTAGTCCACTACAGGTATAGTTAGATCCATCTGACAACAAAGAGTATATTCAACTAAGATAAATTAAAAATAATAAAATAACACTGAAAGTTTTTGAAATTTCAGAGGGTTTATTTTTTCTAAATCTTCTCACTAGATTCTGGTTATTTGATGTGACAGTGTGGGCAAGATTCATGCTTGGCAGCCAATCTTTTTATATCTTGAATGATTTTTGGCCACATATTCATCCATAAAATGCATTGTACTCCAATGATTTGTTTAAAAATTACGCAGATGATTCGTAAATAATTGTGTGAAAGTAATGGGGCTGGCCCTTGCATTTTTTAAAATGCTTTAAAAAACATTTCTGTTAATTTCATAACTTACTTTTTGACATGACATAACACTACACTTAACCAATAAAAATAATATTTTAGATACCTGCCTAGTATCTTCTAAAAGCAAATCATAATAAACAATTTCTTAGCATTCTTCACAAATACTTCTCGTTTTTTTCTCCTATATATACCTATGGAATAAAGCACAGCTCTAAAACAGTTACATTAAACAAAATGAATTTTTCTTTGTTTGTGATCATCGCTTTCGCGTCCTTTGGGATTTCTGCAGCAATACAATGCACAGCAGATTCTTGCAAAGACACTTGTGCCCCAGTACATTGTTCAGATGACGAAATATTTCAACCTAAAGGCAGCATTTGTGGCTGTTGCGATGTTTGTTTAAAGAAATTGAGTAAGTTTTACTTTAAAATGTGTACAGACTCAAAATTCAGAAGTATAATGTATTTATCAATCAAATAATGTCCGAATATGATTAAATATTGTAATATCATTTATTGAAATACATAAAACACTATATTAACTAAACACATTTGCCTTCTTTTAGAATGTACTTATAGGTAGAATTTTTTTTTAATACATTGACATATGTTTTGTTTTTAGAAGAGGGGGACCAATGTTGTTCTCGAAATGTTGGAGTACCACCAGCAACAATATGCGACTATGGTCTCCAATGTGATACAGATTGTTATTGTCGAAAATATATTGAACAACATGTACGTCATGGAAGAAGATTTGGACATAACACATAATTTTTGATTGAGTTTGTACTATTTTTGTAACCGATTCACAGCATGTAGATGTGTACGATGTTCACAAATTATTAATAAATGTCAATTAGGTGTTGGGTTTAATAATCTATGTTTTTATCTGTACATACACCGCCGCTCATGGAAGTTCGGACACATAGTAAACATATAGGAAATAATGATAAAAGCACTGATAACGTTGCAATAGGCACCTCTATTTCTACCAAATAGCGAACACATTCTTAACGTTGATTTCCAGTAACATACGACATCATTAAATGTGCTAATTTAAAATAATTTTTATATTTAATTATTATGCAACATTTATGCTGTTTTGTAACTGGTTGTTGGGAATTTTCTAGTTTCCATTAAAAAGGATTAAATACGAAATAACAAATAGAGTCATAAATACTGCATCTCAGACCCATGTTGCGACCCCATTTTTACCAGATTTTTGCATCAAATGCTCGAATTCGTATTCAAACGAGTCTGTGCCTGCAATCTGTAGTTTGCGCAAGATAACTCTGTCACGCGGAAGACATCATGCGACGCGGAAAGCCAACAAGCAAGGAACAGCGTTCTGTAATTATCGCTTTTCATCAGGAACGATTGACAGTTCGTGAAAATGCAAGAAATAAATCTACGATAAGTGAGTCAACAATAAGTGACACTGTTCACCAATATGAAGAGACATGGAATTTGGATGACGTGTTCGGCCGGGACTATCACGAATAATTTCCCAAGCGGATGAATAACGATTAAAATTAATTTTTAAGCATAACAGAAAATTGACCGCACCTAAAATCACCTCTGAAGTCAATCGCGATCGTGAGAGACCAATTTTCGTAAGCACAGGGATGCGACGTCTCCACGCGGAAAATCTGCATGGACGCGTTGCCGTACGAAAACCATTGGTTCGTCGGGGAAATCGTCAGAAACGACTTCAGTGGGCACGAACACATCGAAGTTGGACAAGTGAAGACTGGTAACAGTAGTGTCTGACGATTTTCCCGACCAAGCAATGGTTAGCGTACGGCAACGTGTCCATGCAGATTTTCCGCTTGGAGACGTCGTTTCCCTGTGCTTACGAAAATTGGTCTTTCACGATCGCGATTGACTTCAGAGATGATTTTAGGTGCGGCCAATTTTCTGCTTTGCTTAAAAATTAATTTTAATCGTTCTTCATCTGCTTGGGAAATTATTCGTGATAGTCCCGGCCGAACACGTCATCCAAATTCCATGTTTCTTCATATTGGTGAAGAGTGTCACTTATCGTTGACTCACTTATCGTTGACTTACTTCTTGCGTTTTCACGAACTGACAATCGTTCCTGATGAAAAGCGATAATTACAGAACGCTGTTCCTTGCTTGTTGGTTTTCCGCGTCGCATGATGTCCTCCGCGTGACAGAGTTATCTTGCGCAAACTACAGATTGCAGGCACAGACTCGTTTGAATACGAATTCGAGCATTTGATGCAAAAATCTGGCAAAAATGGGGTCGCAACATGTGTCTGAGATGCAGTATTTATGACTCTATTTGTTATTTCGTATTTAATCCTTTTTAATGGAAACTAGAAAATTCCCAACAACCAGTTACAAAACAGCATAATAATTGCATAATAATTAAATACAAAAATTATTTTAAATTAGCACATTTAATGATGTCGTATGTTACTGGAAATCAACGTTAAGAATGTGTTCGCTATTTGGTAGAAATAGAGGCGCCTATTGCTACGTTATCAATGCTTTTATCATTATTTCCTTTATGTTTAGTATGTGTCCGAACTTCCATGAGCGGCAGTGTACATATTCAACAGAGCTTCAGTGCAATTATTACAGATAATACATACAAGGAATTAACTGACATATTTGCATACAGATGGCGTGCTCAAATTGGTAACCAATAAGTATTGTTTTTAACAATAGTACATCGAACATCATGAGAGCGACTCTGTTAGCATTGCTCGGTATAATTTTGTATACAGAGGCATTTGTATGCCCAAAAAGATTTTGTGCTAGTGTGTCATGTCAAACTAATTTGAAATGCTCAGGAAATGATGTGCTGGTACCAAGTGGTGTTTGTGCTTGTTACAAAATATGCCAAAAACCTTTGAGTAAGTTTCTATTTGTATTTTCTTAGATAAATAATATGAATGTGTTTCTTTTTGTTATCGTAGAGGAACATGAACTATGCGTGTCTTTATTTGGCTTATTGCTACCTCCAAAACCTTGTGAAAAGGGCCTTGCGTGTGTTGAGGGTCACTGCGAGAAAATTGGTAACTTCGAAGAAGTGTCTGCAGCCAAACATAAAGAAAATAATTTCTATTGAAGTGAATTGTTTAAAATAAATATATTTGATTACTTTTGTATTTCTTTTATTTATTCAGAGTCTAGTAGAAAAAGTATGGTTGAAATTCTATGAACCTAATACGTAATTCACAAATTCTTGCGCAAATTCAACAGAAAAATGTTTAGTGTGTAAATTTATAAGAATCCCCAAGCAATTTAAACAATCTAGAAAGATATGCGTGGTTCTATGATAAATAAAAAACAGCAGTGTTCATGCAAAATTCAAGTTTTTACCTTTAACGAGTATTCAAACCAAATTTTATAAAATGTATCTATTTTCTGTCATTATTATCATACTAAATTTGTTAAACATAATAATCAATATTTTGACGTCGTATCACTTAATCTCAACGAATAAACAGCATATCAACACCAATTTATAAATAAACTCCTTTCATCAAAAATACCCAATACAATTTGTCCACAATTAAATTTCAAATCACCAGCATAAGCGCGGGAAACTAATACCCAGCGGCCGGCGGGTTTGAAAAAGTAGGCTTTGCTCCGCGCCTGCGCTCCGCGCAAACGTCAGTCGGCCGAGCAAGAATGGCGTCCAGTTCGTACTAAGTCCCAGACCCGGTCTGATTTTTCGCCATTCTAGAGTTAATTCGGCGCTATTTTACCCGCGAGTTGTGCGAACCTGTAAAACTAACCCCGCGGATCGTGTTTACCGTAAAACACCGGCGGGCCCTTGCGATATACGTAAAATATCTTTGACTTTCGTGTTGGATTCGAGAGTTCTAGTGCGCGACAGGAGAAATAGAGGCGCTGCCGTCTGCGCACTGTCGGTACGTGCCTACGTCACACCGTCTGACGTTTCTCCGGTACAATGGCGGATTGTGTTGTGCTATTTGAACTTGTATTCGATTTCACGGGATTTATGTCGGGATTTTTGTTGTGTTTCGTGAGTTTAGTGCTATGGGAATGGATATTTTGAGACGATGGTTGACTCAGGCGATAGATTATCGATAACGGTAAGTGTTTTTGTATGCTTTTTCGCTTTGAAGATTGGGTAATGTTTGACCATTGTGGGGTGTCCTAACTTACGAATCATTCCTAAGGGAAATAATCAGATTACACCAGCGTAAATAGCGCGTTTTGTACCAAGAGACACTGAGGTAATCGCGCCGGAGACAGTTATTTATTTATTTCTCCGAAAAATTTGCTCAAAATTGGGCAAATTAGGTCTTAAATTGACTCAACTTCAAAAAATACCGGTGCTAGGTAACGTATTGTGTTGGATTGTGGTCCTTTCACATAACCACTCTAAATTAAAGACGCTAAAAGGCCGTTTTGGCTCAATTTCGAATGATTACGGTATTTTTAGACAGTTTAGTTTAGTTTGTTCCAAGTTAGGGAAAGACGTTATACGTAAAAAATCTTAGTAACTAACTAATAAAGAAGGTAGCAAGGTTATAAACTAAAATAATTACCTCTAGGGATGTAACCAATACCAGGTCATCTTTAATATTACTATTATTGGAGACGTTAAATAAATAAAGGTTCACATACAAGTTATTTGGTTTTAAACTAGCTATTGATTGTTATTTGTAGAGAAATAGTGGGCCCCATCCATTGAAAATGGTGGATCAAAGGCTACAAACAAAACTATAGTTTTGAATAAACGTTATATCATCTATTATATTAAAATTAGTTATTATTATTAATATGTTAACGTCACAAATACAGGATGTCCAACGTAATAAATACTGTAAATTACAGCTGGTCAATTTACTATGCAACAAAATTGTTAAATTAATTATTATTTGAAATATTGGATTAATAAACAACGTCAATCCATGAATAATTTTGATTTGGAACCCTTCTAACCCAATAAACCACTGTTACCTCGATATTACATCCAACGGGCAACATTCTAGACTATTCATTAACTTCAATTGACAATATTACTTACAATTATCTGTTGCATAAAAGCAAAATAACCTCTAGAAAACAACAATTTGGCAGAGTTATTGGTTAAACACAAAATAAACTATAATTTGAATCTGCTGCTCATAATGGTACTTTAGGAGAAGAACAGAGTTAGTTGTAGGTGGAGGATTTCAATATATCTTACATTCCAGATAACATAACTGACCTATCACCAGACAAGTTCTGAGCTTCTATGACGAAAATTATGTCGGTCCCATTCATAGAAAATCAATAAATATACAGAGTGATTTGCACTTATAGACGAACATTTATGTGGACAGGAAACTAAAGTGTAATTTCAAATTTCGCGACTGCATTTATTTTAACAAAAAATAATTAAATTAAATCGAAGTAATAATTTTGACAATGAAACAAATTTAAAAGTGCTTCACATACTTGTATTTATAACTTGGTATGTTTTTGCATTTAATTTTCACCTCGAGTTATAAATTACCTTGTATCAGTTCAGTTTTCAACATTGTGTATGTATGAGCAAGCTTTTTCTTATTTAACAAGTTTTCGAGAAAATATAGAGATCATCTGTTATAGATAAAATTAGTGTGTACAAATATCCTCTACTTGGGTGTTTATTCCCACACTTTTTTTCTCAGAACGTAATTATTGTTCTGATTAAAATGTTTTATAAGGACTTATTTATTTTTTCAATACCTTAGCTTAAAAAATAACAAAATATTAATAAAACAGTATTTTAAATGGCTCTAACTTCTTAAGGAAAATTAACTTGCTATCAAAAGGTCCATATGAAACTTTTTACTCAGAATAAATGTTTCTTAATTTTTGTATTTTGACCAATGATTTTTTAAAATTTTTTAATTAATTCGTTTATTTAATTATTTGTAAAAGGTACTTTTTGTATTCTTCGTTTTCGCCTTGTTTGATTTGCATTTTCTTCTTCCTTCCTTTGGTAATACCTACTTGAAGGAACTAAAAAGAACAAATAAGTTTATACCTACCTAGAGAGAAATATCTGCAATGTTACGAAAATGACTGTAATAAACTACCAAAAAAGCTGCAATCTTTACAGTTAATTCTTCTTAGAAGTTTTCCAAAGCGTTGGACCACCATGAACAATATAATGTGTTTGTATTTAAACAATTTTAGAGCGATACATAAGTTACTAATTCTTTGACTTTGAAGAAAATTTAGATTACAAATTATACGTTTGTTTAGTTCAAAAATTGCAGAATGCTATTACTAAATGCTGCTGCACAAAAATAAGTACTATTACATTTGTTGAATTTCGTCGTCTGGATATTAATATTAATTTATTAAATTAAATGTTTAATAACTTTGTAGCTGTGACGATAGACCTGTCGAGTTAGACATTTTAAGAAAACTGATTTATCGATCTTTCGAAGTATGTCAAGTTATACAGGGTATTCCATTTAAAATTCTTAAGTTATTTGACATTTAGCAAATCTACAGTTAATTTAGTCAAATTTAATGTAATTTAGTTTAGGTAATTTAGTTCTTTGGTCATTTGACATTCAGCAAAGTCCCATTTGTTTATGAGCAATCATATAGTATAATTTGATCTGTAATCATGATTATTTTAAAAACGCAATGTGTGGTATACTGTTACAGATATGGACGGAAGAATACAGGACCACCTCATTTACCAGAGCTAGAGATTATAGCTGGGAAAGAAGGGAAATACACCAATGGACTCCACTGGACAGGAAAGCTTCTAAGGTATGAAAACATCGAAAGGTAAGTCCGAGAGATGTCAACCATCGCTGGAGGCGAACAAGACATTATAAGGTAGGATTTAAATGATTCTATATTGGCGGTTTTGTCAGGCTTTAGAGTCTCTCTTTTGAGTTCTCGCGATAATAGTAACAAAAAGCTTGTTTCTTTTGGTTACCTCCGTAAACGACTTCTTACGCTGTCACTAAATTTGATGACATTTGTAGTATGAGAAAATCTACTAATGTTTTTCGGTACGACTTATTTTCGGTTTCTGGTCACTTCTGATTATACTGAAAGAGATGTTAACTTCTTTGTTTGAAAATAAAATTAAGAACATTCCATTTGACACTTAAAATTTCTCACTACCTACTTTAGGTGTAACCATAAGTAATCAGAAACTGAAAACCTTTCAAGTTTAACAGATATTATCGTTGTATGCTTACATGCCTACAAATTTTCAATACCTCATTTCATTTAGTTCTCCATATAGTCATACTACAACTTACTACAAAGTTCAACGCTTATGTTGTTTTGGTGTTACAGTGAAACAGTGATATCTTCATGTATTTAGGTAAACGTAAGTATTAGGTACAATAAAATAATAAGATGCTGAGATATCATATCATAAGAAATAAATACTAATATAAATAGATACAATATAAATAAGATATCAACAAGGAGCGAGGGAAATTTTTAATAGTTAGATGTTTCGTGTTCATTTTAAGTTGAAGGAAAATGTCGCCGCTTGAAAAATGTTGGCACTCAACATTTTTCAAGCAGCGGGGTGGTGGAGGGATCTTCCCTTCGCTCTTAGAAAACGGTTTTCACGGCTCCAAAGCCAATTTGCTTTGCCGATCGACTTGAAGGTTAATCGACAAAGTTGATTCAGTGTAAATTCAAATTGTAACACTGTTTTTAGTAACTTTTGCCTTGCAAAATTGGTGACATTGATGGGGCCTTTGAGCAGGATCTTCGTCCCGATTTCCATTGCTTTTTAAGAAGAAGAATATAGCCACAATTAGGTTTCTTGTATTGTGAGTTATTTGACTGTCGCATTAAAACAATAGCCTGTTAATACAGTCGATAAACAACAGACCGGTAAGTTATCGTGCATTCTTCTGGTCAATTAAATATCAAACCCCCATTTCAGATCTAACCACATTTACGTAAATAAGGAGTTATGCGAAGAGCAGACCTACACCATATCTACCACGATTTCGATGACTGTCGCGGTATTCTATCTGCGCGAGAATTTGTTTATGGAATATGAGCATACACCTACCAAGCTGTTGTACATCTAAAGTGTTGAGGATTTTGTAGTTTATGTAAGTATACACAGATAAAAAAGATTACTTGTTTTTAAGAAATATATTTGTTTGAATTCTTTCGTTTGGGTCAAAACATATTTATCAACGCTACAGGCATCATAATCATCAGTTTGTATCATGGTATGGATTATATAGTCATAGACACGTATTCAATGAACTTATTATATGTGAGTCGTAGGATAATAGTATATTATTTGACGAGCACATAACTAAGGATATAAATCGCGAGCATGAAGTTTAGCATAAATTCCATTTTACATCAAATATTTTAAATGTATTTGTCAATGATGGCGAGGCGAACTATCACATAACTGTCATCCACGTAGGTTTTGACAGACTTTGATAGTAGCGTGGTATAATGATGACAGTTCGTTCAAATAATGAAGTCTTTATTTGATCGAACTGTCATTATTATACAACGCTAGTGTGATCATAATCATTGGTGTGTATCATGATGGGGATTATATAGTCATAGATACGTATGCAATGAACTTATTATATGCGAGTTGTAGATAATAGTATATTATTATACAAGTTTTATAAGACGTCAAATTGGCGCACGAGTTGTTTTAGGCACGAAGAGCGTAGCGAGGAGTGCCCAAATGGAACGAGTGCGCCAATACGTCTTATAAAACGAGTGTAATATACTATTTTTTCTACTTTGCGTCATTAATTTTATATAAATTTAGAAATTGTGGTTACTATATTGCGCTAAATTATAGTCTAGGGTATTTCGCGGGTACCACGTGGCTGCACTGTAGTAACTGTCAACTTCGTTAAGGATGAGATCTATGAGATAACATCTTGACAAAATCTAATTGTGAATAAAATTACTCTACTTTAGCCTACAAGTTTGAATAAATATTCAGCGAGGTCTCAACGATGATCATAATGGAGCTTGGGGCAACACTTTTAACCCTACTGTGATAAATATATGAAACTTAACCTAAAAAGTCAACAACTTTAATAGTGGTTTCATAAGTATAATAATCAGAATCTTATTGTTTGGAAGTGTTAGAAGTGTTTGGCGGTGACTGATTAGTTACTTCGAAGAACAAGAACTTACTAAAGAATTGTTATAACGCTTAACGTTTAATAGCGGTGTCAACCTAATTCCGCTAGGTAGCCGTTGAGGCTTATACATTTCCACGCACTTATAATTGAAACCAAATTCTAATTTCGGTGAAGTAGTTTATTAGAATAAATTATGCTACGTTTTAACACCTAACGTTTAATAGCGGTGTCTACCTAATTCCGCTACGTAGCCGTTGCGGCTTATATATTTACAAGCACTTATAATTGAAACCCAATTTTAATTTCGGCAAAGTAGTTTATTAGAATAAATTATACTTAGTAAAATTACATGTGATGGAGGTAATACAAATATGTTGCACACAACCAGAACTAAGACGAAGTCGAAAGCGACGGACAAAAATGAATACGAATTGAGCCGAACAGAATTCGGTCCAAAATGTTACCGAAAACTTGTACGTTACATAAACTAAGAAATCCTCTACACTTTAAATGTACTATAGCTTCATACGTGTATGCTGATAAACCATTGATTGCGCATATACAATCTCGTAGCAGTAATTAAAATCATTCATATCTGCGATGTAGGTTTGATCTTCGCATAATACCTTATTAAAGTAAATGTGGTCCTTGAAATATATCTGAAAAAGTGTTTTGATGTTTAGTTGAAAAGAATGATAACGATCACTTACCAGAGTCGTATAACATCACCGAAAACGTTATGCTGGCGTATTTTGATGAACACAGCAAAACTAAGAAAGCCACAACCTTTGGCCATACTATAGCAGGCTACACGCATGTTTAAATATGTATAGAATATTGATATTTCGCAGTTTATGCTATTGCATGCGATTAAAAGGGGACAGTGTGTGGTTATGTATTGTACGTTTGACATTTGGCATTTGATATCATTGTGTACCAATCCTGGCAATCTTAGACAAAAATGTTACTGTTTTCGGTGTTACAATGTGTTAATTGTAACACCGAAAACAGTGTTACAATGTGTGCATTGTGAATGCAAAGTAGAAAAAATATATTATGTACCTACCTGAAAAAGGACGTTTGTTGATCTTTCCGAATTTCTAAGAAATGGGACCTGGGAAAATTTAATTAAATTTGCTTTAGTTAATATTGAGTAGAATCCATATTTTTTGGGCCAAGTTTATCCAACTAATGTGGCTACAATATCCTGTATTTTTGCCAAAGAATCCCCGCGTTAATTATATTAAAAATGTCGGCACGTCTAACCCATAGGCTATTTTTAACTACTAAATTAACATTTCTGGAATTTACAAAACGTTCACGAAAACATGTGCGAAGAAAAACAAAAAATTATTAGGTAGTAATATTTTTGGTTTATTTAAGTTAAATAATCTGATTTTTTTCAATACTATAAACGTTTATTTTAATCCAACTCTCCTACTGGTCTAAGAATTAGTTCGGTTACCTGAAAAAAAAACAAAAAAAAAGCGAATTTATTCTCCGTACAAATAAAAACAAAATAATAATACTAACATGGGCCTTTGGACTTGTAGACAACATGAACGAAACTGCGTGGACTACGTCAGAACAATTCAGGGCGTTTATTTCATCAAAATTAATAGTTTTTAACAATTCTTCAGTCATCATTCCACTGGCAAATCCAATTTCAGTTCCCACACCACCTGGGCTAACTTCCTATAAAGATAAAATAAATATGTGACCACGCACGAGAGAATCGCTCTAACTACCATCTCTCGTTTCGATAGTATTGACTCCTGTGTTTGAAGGCCCATAATTCTAAAGCTACTGAACAGGAAAAATTGAAATAAAATATGTCATATTCCTGAATCATTTCTACATAAGTTCTCGGTGTAAACATGAGCGCGAGAGAAGTGAAAGAAAGAACGGTCGTCTTTCCGATTTATTTTCTCTTAAACCACGTAACACAAAAATTTCAGTTTTTGTTCAGGTTTCATCTAGAATCTCTTCTATAGATTGGCGTTTTTGTTTTCTTCAGTTTTTATGTAATAAAGGTTGCGAACACGATTTTGATGGAAGCCGATATCTCAGGAACGAATGTTAGCAGGACAACGCAGTTAGCATGCAAATAATCCTTATTTTCTGCGATACATATCCCTTGAATTTAATAGCATTCCGACTATTTGTTAATTTCTAAGACCGAAATAAACATGAACAATATTTTGCGCAGTTTGGTTACCCTCGCTTGTGGTTTTGGTGCGAGGCAGTCGAACGAGATGCGAAGTTTTGACGCGATCAGTGAATCCGTTTGAATCCGTGTTTGTAAAATATTCTTGGGTATAATTAATTATACATCTAAATTAAATATTTATATTTAACTCGCACTACTATTCAAAATTCCGAAATTAAATTGTTCTGATCGTATCGTACTAATAGTAAATAATCTTCCACTGTCCCAGCTACGTTTCCATTTACCGTTACGATTGACGTAGTGCGGACTGCACGAAATTTATATCATTCATATTAAATCGCTTTAAAAATTTCTTAAAAATTATTATGCAATTCTGTTTCTACAGTCGCATTAAATAAAATATGACGATTGATTACGTACATATCCCGATATCGTGGTAATATTCGTTACTGAGATATCCGCTTCCATGAAAATCTGGTTCTCAACTTTTATTACACAAAAACTGAAGAAAGCAAAAATGCCAATATATAGAAGAGGCTCTAAATGCAACCTGAACAAGAATTTAAAAATTTGTGGCAAGCGGTTTATGAGGAAAAAAATGGAAAGAACAATGTTAATTTGAAAGTGCAAACATCGGGGACCTTTTCTCATTTCTCTCGCGTGACAGTCATACAACTTTTGTAGAAATGATTCAGGAGTATGATACACTTTATTTCAATTTTTTCTGATCCGTAGCTTTAGAGTTACGCGCCTTCAAACACAGGAGTCAAAATTATCGAAACGAGAATTCTAACCTATTTAGCTAACAAACCAAAAAATACTCACTGAAACTCGAATTTTGCTTTTCTCATTGGCCAATTCACGTCTCAAACTCTCAGTAAACACCTTCAACGCATGTTTAGACGACGGATATATGTTCAATCCTTCCAATCTGGGCACACAATGGCCGGCTGTACTGTTAACATTGATGATATAACCGTTTGTGTTGTTAGCTTTCATGATTTTGATCGCTTCCCTGCAGCCAATGGCTGCTGCTATCAAATTTAAGTCGACTATCATCTTCCAGTTGGAGGTGCTGCCATCTAAGATTGTTTCATGTCTGAAAGTACCAGCGTTGTTTATGAGAATGTCAAGTGGTCCAACGTTCTCTGTGGTCCATTTGAATGCCTTTAAGATGTCTTCTTCTTTAGTTAAATCTACTTGTATGGGATATAGCTTTCCTGGTTGGTTTTTTAGTTCTTTTGCTAGGGTTTCCATGCGGTCAACGCGACGTGCCAAACCAACAACCTATTACATATAATAATATTTATTTAATAAAAAGAAATGCCTCATATAACGTTCCTGTTTTAACGTACAATAAATTTAAATTGCTCAATTTTGATGTACACTGCCACTCATGGAAGTTCGGACACATAGTAAACATATAGGAAATAATGATAAAAGCACTGATAACGTAGCAATAGGCACCTCTATTTCTACAAAATAGCGAACACATTCTTAACGTTGATTTCCAGTAACATACGACATTACCAGATTTTTGTATCAAATGCTCGAATTCGTATTCAAACGAGTCTGTGCCTGCAATCAGTAGTTTGCACAAGATAACTCTGTCACGCGGAAGACATCATGCGACGCGGAAAACCAACAAGCAAGGAACAGCGTTCGGTAATTATCTCTTTTCATCAGGAACGATTGTCAGTTCGTGAAAATGCAAGAAATAAGTCAACGATAAGTGAGTCAACGATAAGTGACACTCTTCACCAATATGAAGAAACATGGAATTTGGATGACGTGTTCGGCCGGGACTATCACGAATAAAGTCCCAAGCGGATGAATAACGATTAAAATTAATTTTTAAGCAAAACAGAAAATTGACCGCACCTAAAATCACCTCTGAAGTCAACCGTGATCGTGAAAGCCTAATTTTCGTAAGCACAGGGAAACGACGTCTCCAAGCGGAAAATCTGCATGGACGCGTTGCCGTACGCTAACCACTGCTTGGTGGGAAAACCGTCAGACACTACTGTTTCCAGTCTTCATTTGCCCAACTTCGATGTGTTCGTGCCCACTGAAGTCGTTTCTGATTGCTTAAAATGTAATTTTAATCGTTCTTCATCCGCTTGGGAAATTAATCGTGATAGTCCCGGCCGAACACGTCATATAAATTCTACGTTTCTTCATATTGGTGAAGAGTGTCACTTATCGTTGACTCACTTATCGTAGACTTATTTCTTGCATTTTCACGAACTGACAATCGTTCCTGATGAAAAGCGACAAATACAGCACGCTGTGTCTTGCTTGTTGGCTTTCCGCGTCGCATGATGTCTTCCCCGTGACAGAGTTACCTTGTGCAAACTACAGATTGCAGGCACGGACTCGTTTGAATACGAATTCGAGCATTTGATGCAAAAATCTGGTAAAAATGGGGTCGCAACATGTGTCTGAGATGCAGTGTTTATGACTCTGTTATTTCGTATTTAATCCTTTGTAATGGAAAATAGAAAATTCTCAACAACCAGTTACAAAACAGCATAAATGTTGCATAATAATTAAATATAAAAATTATTTTAAGTTAGCGTATTTAATGATGTCGTATGTTACTGGAAGTCAACGTTAAGAATGTGTTCGCTATTTGGTAGAAATAGAGGTGCCTATTGCTACGTTATCAGTGCTTTTATCATTATTTTCTATATGTTTACTATGTGTCCGAACTTCCATGAGCGGCAGTGTACATACTTGTATTTTTTATTTAATATCTTTGTCAACAGATTTGACTGCTAAAGCAACATCGTTTATCTGCAAATTAAATAAAACAGGTCCCAAAACAGAACCTTGTGGTAGTCTCAAGTTTATTCAAAGAAATAAGTCGTCAGCTGGCTCACGTATATCAATAACAATGAAAAGCAACTTACTTTAGCTCCATTTTCTACGAAATTTTTAGCTATGGCTGCGCCAATACCTGCACTAGCTCCGGTCACAATGATAACTTTTCCCGATAAGTGTGACATGTTTGACGGCTGACTTTGTTGAATTTGACGGCTGACTTTGTTGAAGTTTGAAGAAAAACTGTGCAAATAGATGTCTATAACCTTCTATAGTATGTGACTATGAGTTTTTGTCACCGTATCTTGTGTAATCTTTATCAGTTGATGCCACATGAATTGTAGATGATAACGATGACAAGTCATAAAACGATTTGTAATATTATTAATTTTCTATAGTGTTAATCGCAAATCATGGCACGCTTATACTGGGTTAGTCAAAATTACCTAAATGATTCTCCTGACGTAAAAAATTTAGAAAATTTTTTCAAGCAAAAGTTTTTTGGTTTTAACCAAGCTATCGTTAAAAATAAATTTAAATATAGTTTTTATATACAGGCTGTTCATTTTATTATGGAAATTTTTAATACCATACTGTATATTTGAATTTTTTTTTAAATTTAATTTTAATTCTAAGAATTCTTTTGTAGGAAGAATTTTTTTTATTATAATTTTTGTGTTATAAGTAATTAATAACAACTCCTGAACTTCAAATTAACAATATTTTCTTACATACATATACATTTATTTTAATGTGGCGGTTTGAAGATTTAACTTAATTTTATTTAATAGTGTTAATTGTTTTTATTTATTATGTTTGGTTAAAGTAAAATGACATGCGTTTTGATTAATTGCTTATAACTCAAAAAACAATCTGATGTGCCCAGGCACATGACTTTATCATACTATATATAAAATTAATAGTTTAGCTGCATGAGATTCTATTTGATCGAAATCGGCCGTGTCTGCATTACAATAAAACTAGTTCGCCAGGATTTGACTGAGATTTTGATTTTATTGACGGTAGGTATCAGCGTTTGACACTACTAGTGTCATTAGAATGAAAATATCTATCAAATCCTGGCTAACTAGTTTTATATTAATGCAGACACGACCGATCTCAATCAAATACTATTTGCTATTTGAAGCTAAACTATTAATTTTACCAAAAAAATGTCATAGACATAAATTATACAAAATTTCCTCTACTTTAACTATTTTGACTTTAATTTATTATTTAACTATTTTGATATTGCGTATGATAAAGTAAAAAATCATAATTATATTACAAAAACGCGTAAAGTATTATCTTTTTTTTAGACAAATTTGAGTGCGTCATTGACATTTTATAAATAAGTCAATCCTAGAAAAATACCTATTTAGTACATATAGTATAGAAATGGTAAAAACTAAAAAGTATAAAAAAATTATATTGATTCAAAATGTGCGTTGCACGACATGTGGTGTCCAGACACGTTTCAAGTTCTGGAAACGAAACGGCACGGCCGGCTGGACAAAAAACTTGTTATGTTCTGGCTGTAAAATAATTTGTACGCCGAATGTTGCACGAATATTTGAGGATACCATTCTCCACAGCAAAATGCAGTTTTCTAGTTCAAAGAACTTGTTTTCGGATCAGTGCACTATTTTTATAGAACGAAATAAACATGAACAATATTTTGCGCAGGTTTACTTCCCTCGCTTGTGGGTCTTGGTGCTAGGCAGTCGAACGAGTTGCGGGTATAATTAATTGTAGATCTAAATTCATTATCTATATTTAACTCGAAGTACTATTAAAAATTCCGCAATTAAATTGTTCTGATCGTATCGTACTAATAATAAATAATCTTCCACTGTCCCAGCTACGTTTCCATTTACCGTTACGATGGACGTAGTGCTCGCTGCACGAAACTTATCATTCATATTAAATCGCTTTAAAAATTACTTAAAAATTATTATGCAATTCTTTTCTACAGTCGCATTAAATAAAATATGACGATTGTTTACGTGCATATCCTGTTATCGTGCTAATATCCGCTTCCATGAAAATCTTGTACGCAACCTTTATTACCAGTGGCCGGACAAAAATGTCTCGCAGTGCTAGAAGTCGCCCAGCTATGTGTGTGCGTAGCGGGCACGCGTGAGTCAATGACGACTTATGCGGTCGATTGGATTGATATACATAGCCGCGAAGCGGCTGGCGGTCGGTAGTAAACCGAGTGAATTTAATATTAAATGTTTGTCGTAACTATATGCAACACGTGCCCTCTGAAATATTTTACTCATTTCTTGGATATGCATTGAACGATTGTATTACTGCATATTTTTCTAAATTATCTTCAGTAAAATTATTTCGCTTAGATGTTTTAAAATGTCTTTAAACCTTGAAAATGATCTTTCTACATCGCAGCTAGTCACAGGCGCAAAAGAATAAACCAACACCAAATTGGAATATTTTTGAGAAATTCCTTCATCCGTAAATGAATTCGTAGAGATTTGTTTTAAAATATTGAAATCCTGATTTTTATGTACTACCGCATCAATTTTTCTTTGTAATTTTTTACTGATTGGTGCTTCAATGCTTCGTAACCTTTCGTACAGAGATTCAATCCTTTGACAACTGCTTGCAAGTTCAACATTTTGTTGTTCTAGAAACTTTATGGTTGGCAATACTTGCGCAAAATTTGTATCAATAAATTTTAATTGTTCATGCAAATCTTGTAATGATAGTACTTTTTTGCAGTCTTTAATACTAACTGCTTCATCAGGCAAATTTAAGACGAAGGGTTTGACGATATCAAAGTTTCTTGCATAAAAAATTGCCGCTTCTAACCATGTACCCCATCTCGTAATAACTGGTTGTGGTGGCAAAGGTAGATTAGGGCACTTTTCCTTGTAAAGAGACAATCTGAAAGGAGCTTTCAATAAACTTTTTTTGCATGTGATTATTAGCGTATTCACGTCTGGAAATTCTTCCCGAATAAATTCATAAATTCTATGAATAGCGTGTGCAAAACATGTCAAATGAAGAATATTTGAAAAACGTTGTTTAAGTAATTTTTCAACTTTTAACATAATCGCAGCGGCGTCAGAAACAAACAGTATTACTTTGGTAGCGTCTGTGATTCCTACTTTTTTGATGGCGTCATTTACTATTGTACATATCTCTTCAGCTTTGACGGTACAGCGAAACTGAGTAGATATTAAATAGGGTTTATATAAGTCTTGCGGGGCCAACAATCCAACAACGACGTTGACCACACATCTACACTTCATATCCGTAGTTTCATCTGCAGAAACCCAAATATATTTATCGGATAGTTTTGACTTTATTTTAGAAATTGTTTTGTCATATTGCCCTTGTACGTAATATTTTCTAATTGTAGATTCATCGGGTAAGTCTCGTTCAGTATACTTCTTGATAAATTTTTTAAAAACGGGATTATTAATATTTGTGAAAGGTATATTAGCAGAAATAAATGTTTCACATAAATCATCAAAAAAGTTTTTAGTTGGCGTTCCTGATACATTTTCCATGTGTTTTTTTTTGTTTTTACATGAGCCCGAAGACATTGTTTACTACGAATAATTAAATTTCGTGAGCAGAAATTGCAAACCACTTCCCCTTTCTTAACGAACGTGAAAGTATTGCCAAACTCAGCTAGCAAACGATTCATTGCAGGATTTTCAAACTAAGTACAACTATAAAATAAAAAAATAATTCAACGAGTATAAAACAGAAGAACAAATTCGAAATGGAAAATAAAAACAGATATTCACACAAAATTTCACAACAATTCAAACACAATTGAAAGAAACTGCTCAAATTATGTATCGACGAAGCGGAAATTTAAACAAGGCAAGCGACTGTACTCGATCAACGCCAAAGCAGGTGTAGTGGTATGTACACCATGAGCCGAAACCAGACCGGCTTGCCGCGTCCCCACCAGCACGTGTCCCATGCACGACACTGGAAAATATACATTTTTGTCCGGCCACTGTTTATTACACAAAAACTGAAGAAAAAACGCCAATCTATAGAAGAGGCTCTAACCGCAACCTGACCAAAAATTGAAAATTTTGAGGCAAGCGGTTTACGAGGAGAAAAATGGAAAGACGAACGTTAATTTAAAAGTGTAAAAATCGGGGACCTTTTCTCATTTCTCTCGCGCTCATGTGTACACCGAGAGGCAAAAATGTTGACAGTCATACAACTGTCAAGTAGAAATGATTCTGGAGTATGACACACTTTATTTCAATTTTGTCTGTTCGGTAGTTTTAGAGTTATGCCCCTTCAAACACAGGAGTCAATATTAGCGAAACAAGAGATGATAGTTGTTAAGGCCGGCGATGAGCTATAGTATAAGTATAGGGCAAAACACGCTATACTTGAATTGACCTAATCAGCCGTACAAATAGCTTGATGTTAAAAATAATTTTACTCCTGCAATCTACATACTTGTGATTCGGACATCAGGTATTTTGAGAGCAATCTGCCGTCTCATAATCAAGTAATTAATTGATAAAGAGACCCATATTTTCTCCATATTTTTCGTTATCTTTAGGGATCAAATTATCACACCAACTTACCAGCAATGTTAATGAAACTCCGTTATGTCCTAGGGACACATCACCACAACAAAATAAGTCCATATTCATAACAAATAAACCTTTAGTTTGCTCTCGTTGGTCATTTAATCGTGTACATGTAAACTCAATATTATTGAGCTTATATTACAGGAAGCGACATGACCTGCCTTGTCTCCCCTTACTCCCAGTCGTCACCCTGCTGAAGTGAAGAAGTGTGGACCTTGGTTAGTAGAGGGCGCGCCGTTTTATTAGCCTATGCTATTACAGTCAGCCAGTTCTGTGGAACTACTATGTTGGCAAGAAGTCGAAGAATGAGGTGGTCGGTTGTGATATTTTCATCTGTTTGGTGATGTACCTATATTATTGCACGGGCGCCCGGGCACAAGCGAGCGGCGATGCTAGGCTGTCTACTAGGAGCGACGCGTCAATATGGCCGTGCAGTTAGGCAAACGACACATCCACCAATAGAGTATTTTGTTGATCTTTTAAATTGTGGTTATGATTTATTCAACAGACAAAACTTTAATTATTACTTTTACTTGAAATTGAAGTTTATTTGCTGTATAACAATACTGGTTGAATTATTGCGACATAATATTCATATTATAAAAAGAAACGCAACCATTCACTGACTAAAAAGCAGTAGATTGAATATTTGTTAACTTATGAGTAAATGATAAATCAAACACCTTATTCCTAAATAAAATAACTTTTTTTTTTTTAAATATAAATAAAATACGAATTACAAAATAAAACATAAATATGTCTTATTGCAAAACAAAAACACGTAAAGTCATAATATTATTGTGATCTGTTGCCTTGGGAACCATATTCTACGGCGCGTTTCAAGACTCAACTAAAGAAAATTACATACAAAAATTTTAATTTCGGATTCTATCTCTATTATCTGTTTTATAAAATAAAGCATACGATAAAACGTCTTCGGGATTTTTTATGTACATAACTTCAAAATATATTCAAAAAATAATTTATCTAATAATTTTTTTAAACATTGCTTTCTTCGACATAACAGACATCCAAAAAATAAAAATGTATATCTTATAAAATATTCACTTTTATCCAAGTTCTATTTTATAAAACCAATAATCACAGTGACCCCGGATACAAAAAGGCGGTGGTTATCAAGCCAATTTTGGTCAATTTATTTTTTGTTTTTGCGTTTTTTTTGTGTTTAGTTTTGGTTGCAAAACAAAACAAAGTCACATAGTTTTGGTTGCAAAATAAAACAAAGCGACATAGTTTTGGTTGTAAAACAAAACAAAGCGACATAGTTTTGCAACCAAAACTATACAAACCAAACAAAAACATTTTTTGGACCCGATAACCGCCTTGTATCCGGGATCACATATGTAGAGTCGGATATTTAAATGTTGCATGTTGATAATTTCCCTATGTTGCGTTTTGAACTGGGATATAGCTATAGATTATGCTTCGCAAGGCAAATGCAACAGATCATAGTAATATTATGATTTTACGTTTACTTTTTTGTTTGTGCCTGCATTATATAATCAGGATCTGGGCACTTTAAATTTTTTGTCGTCTTTTTAAAATTATTTCAGGTGCCAAACAATTTTTGTAAAATTTTAATAATTTTGGCAGCATGCGTCTTTCCCAACACTCTTTAACGAAGATCACTTCTTCCGAAAATAATGTATTTCTATCTCCAGAATAAAGAATAAAATAAACTTTTGTCGCGAGTCACGACAAACTTCGTCGGATTAGCGCAATTATGACTCCATCTCACTCTTCCGTGTTGCAATAGATCTGCGATACCAATGCACGTGCGCCACATAGTGGGAAACCCCGAGATGAACTTGAGAAATCACACGCAATATAATAAGTATAAACAATGTTGAAACCGAGGATGAAGTTGCATTTAATACATACATGGGGGCTGTTTATTTTTAGCGAGCAAAATGGTTAATAAGTAGTTTTAGGTAAAACGGAAAAAAGGCTTAAAAATACTTATACAAATACACCAATAAATGCGCGGAAAATGAAGCTAAGTAGCGGTTGTACTTTCAACGCGCCATCTGTAGTTTGCTAGTAGCAATAGCAGGCTAAAAGTTTCGTACTTTTGCCTCAGAGATACCGCCACGTAACGACCCAACTCTTTTACGTGCTCAAAACCGCCTGGTCAACGCCGTCCTTAAGGCGATTCTCTCGTGTGGGGTCACATATGTACGTGTTAGTTTTTGCTCCATTACTAATTATTTTTTTTCATCAAAATATCTAAATTTTTGTAGAAGAAAACTGGTTATAAATAATTGAAAGTAATCGTGCAGCTATCATTTTTGTATAAAAGAATTCAATATCTAAAAAATGACACAGGTACAAATGACCTAAAATTTAACAAAGATATATGAAAGTTTACACCATTTCCGGTGAAACCGGAAGTAACCAAATACTCCATTTCATTTAGTTCTCTGTTCTATACTGAGGATCGGGCCGATCTGTGATTAGAGAGCTTACAGCGCCATCTAAGAATACAGTACATTTAATTCTACATTTATTTGAATCAAAGTTTTGTCTATATTATA
Source organism: Aphodius sticticus (assembly GCA_963966075.1). Classification (NCBI taxonomy): domain Eukaryota; kingdom Metazoa; phylum Arthropoda; class Insecta; order Coleoptera; family Scarabaeidae; genus Aphodius; species Aphodius sticticus. The sequence goes on along the minus strand of OZ014509.1, from coordinate 1,884,659 downwards.
CCAGTATTAAATACAATATGTATATAATAAATAATGTTATCTATATAAATACTGGCTGCCCAGCTGGGATGATGGTCAATTCGGAAATCTAAAAATATAATAAACAATTATGTATATAATAAACACATTGTCAGAAGTAACTTACCTCCACTCTTGATGGAGAACTTAGCAAATACTTAACAGCATCGCTTATGTCCTCACTTAAAAGATAAGGCTTAGTTTTCTTCATTCTTTCGTATCCATTATCAGAAATTCCTCCCATTACCATAATTTCAGTATCCACAAAACCAGGACTAATATTCTGAAATTTATAGGAAACAATAGTAAAATCAAATTCTTAAAAAGAGAACTCAGAAAAACAAAAACAATACTTACAGCAGTACGAATTTTAACACGTTGATTCAGCAATTCTTGCCTCAAATATTGCCCCAAACACATCAAGGCATGCTTAGAAGTGCTATAAAACGAAATAGGATACTCTTCAGTTTTGAAAATGTTAAGACCGGCGATGCTGTTGATGTTTATTATGTAACCATCGGCCACTTGATGTGCCTTCATGATCTTGACAGCTTCTTGACAACCTTGGGCAACCCCCATCACGTTGGTATCCATGATGGTCTTCCAATCTTTCGGATCACCCTCTATAATGTTACCGGGTTTTAAAACACCGGCGTTGTTAACCAGAACAGTGACTGGACCGACGTTGTCAGTCACCCATTTGAAAGCTTGTGTTATTTCTTTGTCGTTTGTCATGTCAACTTTTAGAGCGTATAGGTTCTTCTTTGATGGACCGACTTGTGTTCCTAGTTCTTCGATTTTTTCTTTACGTCTGGCCAAACCAACAACCTAAATTGGAAATATTAATTTAAAAAAATCTGATGTGGCCAGGCACGTGACTTTATCATACTATGTATAAAATTAATAGTTTAGCTGCATAAACCAGAGCGTCAAATTTCGCAGAATGCAGCGTTTAGCTCGTTCAACCGCATGGCTTTTTTGTTAAAGTTCCGAGGCCAAAACCAGTCCTGAGCGAGTATCGAAAAACGCGCGAATCGCGTGCGGAACAATTTTACTAGGCGGGATAGCAAATCGCAGCGTCAAATTTTCAGTTCGCATCCTGCTCGATTTTCTCGCTTTCCGCGCGGCGTTTTAGTACAAAAATATTAGTCGCAAAATGGTAAACACAAAATAACCAATTGAATTGTAAAAATATCCAATACTGTTTGATGTAGTGCACAAAAAATATAATATAACATATTATACAGTGTGTTAATTTCAAAACTATCCACCCTTAAGGGGTAATGCCACTCTGGCGCGACAAAAAATAGCCGATTTTGTAGGTATATTTTTTACGATATAGTAAATGAATTACAAAATCTCTTTAAACCCCTTATTGTTCATATTTTGAGGAATATTCACAATAAGAAAAACAAAAATAAATAAAAAATAGCAGCGTTAGAGGACATCAAAGGAAACCTCTTCCGGCGGACAGGGTTGCACGGCCGGAAAGATTTTGCACGCAGTTTTTCACTAAGCCATAAAACCAAAAAAATAATTGATTCTATATAAGATTATCTCGGGAAGTACGTACGGAAATTAGAAAATTCCGCTTTAAAACAAAATGGCGGACGTTTGAACACAAAATATCACTTTTAGGTACAAAATTAGGTTAAAAATTGTTTATAACAAAAGAAGTTTCGAACTTATCATAAAATCCGTACGTACTTCTCTAGATAATATTGTTCTGAAGCTGCATATAAAATTTCAAGTGAATTGACGAAGATCAGTTGAAGTCATCTTTCCGGCCAGTTTGAAAGAGGCGGTTTTGAGAAAGCACCGTTTAAAATATTGTGTAACTTTGATGTATAGAATTGTTATATTTTACTATAGTCGGCGAAGCCTGGACCATATAATTATCTTTTCAAACTAACATTTTCCTCCTCTTGTTTCTTTCTATTTGATTTTGACGACAGACGGGCCTGTTTTGCAGCATCAGTCAGGGATGGCTCTGAAACATGATGCGCCGTGCGTCAGCCTTCGCGCAGATATTATTGCAGTTTGGCTAGATGCACATCTATAATACCTCCATACACTTCATAAGGCTGGTTAATGCATCATTGACAACACATCTAGCTATACTTGCTGCAATATCCACAATTACTTTGCCACTTGAAAGTGAAAATGAAAATGAAATCACCAGGTGGCATTTCATCGGTCAGAATTTATGATACAGTGTCGCCCAGACGCATTTTCTTGATTTTATCAATTGAATCATGATTATGACGAATGGCTAGTCCATCATAAATTGAAAGCTCATTTATAGGCTTCTGGGTTAACTTCCCTTTTTCTTCGAGGCGCTAACTAATTTTTGTCAAATGGCGGGGACGAGTGCCATTAGTTTTTTCACGTGATCTATGCATTCCTTTTCTTATTTGCTTTTCTTATTTCAAAATTTGCAAGCTTTGCAGTAAGTATTTAGATTTTATGAGAATGTCAACAACATTTCTCCAGCTGATAAGCGCCACCAATCACACAGAGAAGAAAAAATATGTTTTCTCTATGTTCCATCGTCCGAGACAGTTACGCCATTCTTTTTTTTTTACTATTTTCAATTGACTTTTAGCCCTCCCTTCTTCTGCTGCTTTCTGCATACTTTGTTGACAATGCTTCTGTCTCCACAAAAATGGTGCGAACAACTTTATCGTAAAATGAGTGAAAAATCTGACGAGGAAGGTCCTTCAATGCGCAAAACTGTTCAATTACATCTACACCTGTTCTTATGCGCATGACAAGGTTAATTCCGCTATTCATTTCATATCCTTTTTGAACAAATCGGCAACTCGGAATGAAATTTTGTTCAAAATTCTCACAAGAAACCACGATTTAAAATCCTAAGTCACGGTTGCCACTTTCGGCCAATTTCGCATTTGATTTGCACGTCTTACACACTACAATTTGTGAAATAGCAGAAAACACAACAACAAAGTTCAAAAGATGATAATTAAATGTCATCCACTTCAACGTTGTAATAATCTTCAACCGACATTACTTTTTTACCGGTGTGGACTGTGGATACGGTATCAGGCAGAGGTGACTCTAGTTCCAAACGATTCAATGCTTGTCATATTAGTTCTATTTGAAAATATGCTGCTACCTTTCGACTCCTTTCGATCACGATATACTCCAAGAATGTCACTAATTATTTCTGCTGTTTTTTTACCTAATCAAGAACAACACACGTTACATCAGACAGCTGTAACATTGTGCGGTTAGCGCCAGTTCAACGAACGTACCGAAGATATTTCCACAAAATCTTTGTGTTTTATAATATTTTATGTTACATTTCATACCACGCATGTAATTCCTCCAAATAAGATAAGAGCGTATAGGTCTCTAGGCCGTAACCTCTCACGCTAAACTTTTTGCATGTACGCTCGGCTAGACGCTTGGCCGTATGTTCATCAAATAAGCATTTAAACATTTTTTTTTCCAATATGAAACGTATTGTACCTTATTTCTAAGATCTCAAGACATCACTTAAGCAAAAAAAATTTTTTTGATTTTTCAAAAAATCTAGAGTGGCAGAAACTCTTGACCTGATGCGATTATTGATTTGAGTGGAAACACATCGATTTAGATATCGAGGGGGAAGTTCAAAAATGGTACCTAGAGAATTTTAGGTTTCATCCCTTCACCCTCCAGTCACCCCTACTTTGAAATTTTAAATGGCACCCCCTACCTTGTGATACATCATTTGAAAGGGCACGAAATTCTCTACTCAACCATGTAAATATACGGACATACCATATCTTTTTTTTTTTTTTTTTTTTAATATTTATTTATTTATGTCTTTTGATTATGGAAATTTGTATGAATTTATAGCAGCCGAAGTCCTAAACGTAGCCACAAACAAACTTCCAGCATATCATGTAAAAGTACAAAGTTTCATGTCTACTTTGAGATTGCATTGGGTTCAGTTGCCATCAATTCACAAAAATTGGCAATCACAATGTTTAATATCACGCCTCAACTTTTTCGAAATCCCTACGTGATAGGAAGCTTTTTTTGTACGCGTTTGTATTCAAGACATTCCATTAAAAGAAATCCACCGTCCCCAGAGTTAACAATATTGTACAGTTTCCAATTGTCAATGTCTTTTTCTAGAATGTGTTTTTTTTTATGTAAGACTACACAGTTTGTGCTTAATTGAATTCGGCACTAAGCCATCTACTAAATAGTTCGGAAAAAAATATAGATTTCCATTTGAGAAGAAACTGTCATATTAACTTAGTAATTAATGACATATTTGCTTAGTAATTAATGACATTACTAAGCCACAAAATATAACCCAAAAATTTATTGTAAAATCAATTTCTGAATGGATATGTAATAACATGTCAAATATTCTCTAGATAACATAAAAGTAAATAAGGAAATAGATACCATTATAATAATACCTTTCAAATGATAAAATTAACATGTAATATTTTTAAAATTCAAATTAATTTGAGACGGAAATACTGAAACTGATATAAATGAAAAATAAAGGTCGCGAAGTGCAGGCAACATCGATTTGTAGTAAGTTACTAGAAAACCACTATAAAATAAACGTTGCCAAGGTGAGTTGGTTTGTAAGTGTAACATTCTTAAGTGACAGATATGTCGTACTACTGCAAATGACATTAATATACGCTACACTTAATTTTAAGCGTCACTTAAAATTTAAGAGATAGTGGTGCAATCGTGCATTTACCAAAATAAAAAAAAAAGCAATAATTTACAATTTTTCCTGGACCTACAGTTTTACCTCCTCATCCAAAACTTGGTTGCTGCGTCGTAAGCGGTTTTCCTTAATAAATGCTTCAAAAACTAAAATCTGTTCGAATTATCCACCTGTAGATTTTACTGAAAATTTTCCATCAAATTTGTTATCAGACAGCTCAAAATATCACAGAAAAAATGTTTCAAGCAAATCCGACAGATATTGGATTTTGGTTTGTATAAAATCCGCCACTTTGAATTTTGAAAATCTGATAACCGATTTGGAAATAAAGAGCCTCAGATATGACAGGAAATGAGTTTGGTTTTTAGATTGTGGGTCGCCATATTGAATCTTAAATGCACATGAGACTTGGGACCAGGGATTATATACCAGATATTATTTAACTATTTCGACGAAATTCCAAAAACTGCGGCTTATTTGTAAAGTCTTTAAAAAATGCTAAGACTAAACCTCCAGTTCCTTTGGACCCTTTTCAACAGAAAGCTTTTAAACTCTAAGTTTGGTTATGAAACTTCTAAATACGAAGTTTCGTCCCGATACCTTTAGTATTTTCTCCGGCATCGTCGCCACAAAAACGGGTGCACACACATCCATCCACACACACACAGACATTTTTTGTACCTTGGTCAGGGGACCCAAAAAGACAAATTTCCGCTCAAATCTCAAAAAAATTGTTTCTCACGATTACAATACTTTACATACTACAAATACCTTTCTCTTTACATACTACGTATGATAAAGTAAAAAGTGGACATCATTAGACAAATAGAAAATTCACAAATTCTGTCCTATGTTATAAATACCTTCATTCCGTGGTGAAGAAGTAGCTTCACAATAGCAGCTCCTATGCCAGCACTAGCGCCTGTAACTATCGCAACTTTTCCGGTATATTTCTCCATTATTTACTCGTCAAAGACTACTGGAACTATTATCTAGTTGTTGTCTTATATACCAGTATTACATAGAATGCCCAAAAAATTGCCATAACTATGATTGCTAATAGCTTTTTTTCTAAGATGGGAGCAGTGAAATCACTGTTCTTGTCTTGGTTTTGTTTGCATGCGACGGTACATTGCATGATTAGGGAATTTTTAAGCAGATAATGAAGCAAATTAATAATGATTGGAATGAAGTTGGTGTTAATTGACCGTGTATATCGGGTGTGTTATCTCAGTGTTGAGATCCGTTTGAAACGTTTTGCGTTTTTCTTCTACGTGTGGCATATCTAAAGATGAAGAAACATCTTGTCTTTTGTTCCTTTTATTAATCTTAGAATATTATCTTGTAGATTTACTCGAATTAACTCTAAGGTCTTTTGATGAAATACACTTCGCAACGAAATTGAAACGTTGTTACCCACGACCACGAATTACTTCCTCACACCTGCATGCTTCGCACTAGTCGCCGAAGAGATTCTTGGAGTATGCTTTCCCATTTCTCAATCAGGGCTTGTGTCAGGTCCTGTATGGTTAGTGGCGGATTAGGGCGCTTGCGAACACGTCGGTCAAGCTGATCCCACACGTCTTTAATAGGATTTAGGTCAGGACTTGAAATATTGACCGACGCCATAGGCACCACATGGTCCTCCAAGACATTTTCGATATAATTTAAGCTACCAGGAACGACAACAAGATCAGTTCTGTTGTCTATACTGATTCCAGCTCAGATCCACGGCCAAATCTATCCACTTCCTGTATAGTAGCGGCTGCGTAGCGTTCACCAGGACGCACAGTGGTTCATTTTCCACTTTTAGCTGATCGAAATTATTTTTTTCTGTAAATGAACTTCAAATAGTTGTTAGATACGTGTCAAAAATGTGAAAAAAATCTTAGCCATATAGGGGGTGTTTTAAGGGGGTTAAAACATATGTTTGGCGTGAACATGAAATATTGTGAATATGATAATTTTATATCTGCAAATACAGAAAAATAGTACAAAAAAATCGAGCACTTATGGGGTAAGTTTTGGGGGTGGTTTAGATATAAATTTAGTTTTAAAGTTCTGAAACTTAGTGAGTATAATAATAGTGCACCTGTGAATATAAGAAAAATAGTTAAAAAAATCTAAGTAACAATGGGGTTGTTTTTGACAGGGTTCAAATTGAGAAATAAGGTTTGTGTTAAAATACTGAAACCATGTGCATATGATAATATTACACCTGCAAATACATATAGAATGTTTAAAATAAATCTAAATACCAATGGGATTGTATAATGTTATTATATCTGTAAATATACCCTGTAAATATATAGTTTGATAGCCAGGCTTATTTCCTGGTATATGACGTCACAGAGATTCGGAAAGAAACTAACATAAAATAAGCTATCCTGAAGACTTTAATTATAACAATTTTCATTCCCGGAACATACTGGAAGTAGTCGTAACCACGGCTGTGGAGTCGCTAAAAAATCTGTCGACTCCGACTCCAGATAATTTTGGTAGTCCGACTCCGACTCCAACTCCGGCTCCGGCAAAATTTTATTTGTGCCCAGCGAATTTAATGGCAAAAAGAAATTAAATCTGACATAATCTAATTGTAAATAAAATCAAAAAGGTCTGCTGATCGGACCACAAAATTATGGCCATATTTAAAAAGGACGCTTTTTTTGTATTTTCAAAATATCTCTGAAATCATAAGAACTTCAACTGTTTTCTCATTAGAGAGCACATAATTCGAACTAGTTTGTCACTTGAACCGATGTTCTATCTTTAATAATAACAAAAGTATAGTACAACAAAACCACTGTATAGTACAAAATAAAATTTATTTCAATGAATACAACATTAAGTGCAAAATAAGCTGCAAATAATCTCAACTCTTACTTCTGTTAGTGGTAATGACGTTACAATTCTGGCTGCAATGAGTATGACTTGCATACATGGATATTCCGACATTCGACTTAAGGTAGAGTTTAAATCGGAAATGCAGTTATAATTTTTAATCGGCTATTATACATATATTATGCATGTTTAAGTTTATGCATTAAAAATTACGTAAGAGTGAAGTTTGTACCTTTGCTAAGAATAAAAATATATCTGGCTCAATTTTGTCAACTGTAGGTGACGAAATCTGCGAATATCGGTGTTTTTTAGTTGATCGCAGGAAGACTACGACATAGCCACCAATAATCTTAAAAGCCGTAACCTACACTTGACAGAATCAGTAACAATTTAAAATCTCTACATATTTTGTTAAATACAAAAGGATGTGATTATACCATAATACTGTATAATTAAGGTTGATACTTTTGATAAATTTGTTTATGTGCCAAAAAAAAGAATCAATTTCGGTTAAACGTCAAACATTAAAGCTAAAATTGCTAAGTTTTCCTAGTAAAGCATTATCTTTTACAAACCATCTGATATTGGGACAAATAAAAATAAAAAAAATGTTGAGAGTTGATAATACGACTGTGATACCATCACGTTGTTTCTTCTGGTATAAAAGCTGAAGGAAACTATTTTTTCTTTTTAAAATTGCAAGGGAATATCATTAAAATACTTTTTGTAATATTTAATGAATTGTTCAGCTGTTCTTTGTTGCTGAACAAATAGGAGCAAATTCTCGTAATTTTGATGAATAAGGAAAACCACACGTTGACGCTTCACTTTGGAAAGTTCTAATTCGTCTCGAAGTCCGATTTTTTTATTTGTAGATGATCTAGCTATCATAATTAGCATATTGAAGTTGGTTATTGGAAATGGGAAATACATAAACTATATATGCGACGCGGCAAGCGACTCACAATAATCATTTTGCTAATCATCACTCACCACCGACCTGTGTGTTTTGTAGTTAAACTATATCTACTTTGTAAAAGCCTAATAATGTTTAGTTAATAGTTTACTATATATTGAGGCAACGGCCATCTCGCATGTCTTTTTCTACATTATTTAAACATGGCCCGGAGTCGGTACATTTTTTCCGACTCCGACTCCTCTGAAATTTATCTGAACTCCGACTCCGACTCCACGACTCCGACTCCACAGCCCTGGTCGTAACTGCACTCAGTTATAGAATCTCAAAATAAAACCTAGGTCGTGTGCGGTATCATTGGATAGGTATTTAAAAATTAAACATCTTTCGTTGGAAAGAAATCTTACTCAATCATATCGTTTACGTAATAAACCATATTTTCCATACCAGATTATGGAAAAAATAATTTTTTGACAGTTGACTGTCCAAAACTGACTTAAAGGGTTTTCAGTCGCCGTCATCAGATGCGCTAAATCATTGACTATCGATATAATATCACTTGCCTTCTCTACTAACTAAATACAAAAATATTACATGTAATTATCGTCATATTACAGTTAATGCAGCTATGCCATAATTGATTATGGTTTCTGTCGTAAACCGTATTTATAAACAATGTTTTCAACCAAATGTTGTGTCTTAGATATCTATCCAATGACACTACACACGACCTGGGTTCTGGTTATAAATTCCACCTCCATGCAGTTATCACTACTTTCGTTATATTGTGGAAATCAAAACTGTTAGATCCATCAGGTATTTTATGTTACGTAAATTGCTTTCCTGAGCCTCTATGCCGTCCTATAACCAAGAAAAAAGCATTATATGTTTATGTCGAAGAACCTAGTAACCCCCAATACGCGATTCCGTCCGTCGACACTAAAAAATATTTAGAGCAAATATGACATATTATGACAATCTACGTGGTCATGTAACTAAGTAAGTAAACAATCAGGAAAATTTTGCAAAATTTGCTTCTAGTTATTGCAAAAAACTGTAAGCTTAATTAAATTTCCAAATTTTTATTAATGAATATTTAATATAAAATCAATGCTCATCCTCAGATAATCCAATAATAATTAAATATATGCACTTAAAGCATACCAAATTTAATTTGCCTCGAAGTATTATTTAAACAGTTACAAGTTTCGAATAAAGTGTTCCCCTAATTTTTTAGAGAAGTGTAGGTATGTCATTTATACGGTAGCGAGTTGCTTAGGATAGGTATTTTTAATGTTATTTTAAATTTGTAGTAACTTATTCCACATGGAACAAAATATTATTGAAAATGGTGAGAGACATCGCACATGTGGAGACCCGAACACGTTTCAAGTTCTCGAAATACTGCTGGGCAAAAAACTTGTTATTATCTGGACGTAAAATAACTTCCACGCCGAATTTTGTTTGAATATTTGAGTAAAACATGTGGTCAATGCTCCACAGAAAAATTCTTTTTTTCTACTTGCAAGATATCGTTTTCGGGTTAGCACTAGACTTCTTAATACATTTCAGTTTCAACAAGAAAATAATATCTTGATAAGTAAGTTTCTTTGCCTTTATTGAAACAACAGATTTTTTTGAGTCAATACATATTTATTTTAGTTAAACAAAATTTTCTACGATTGTATAAACAAATTATAAATGTCTTAGACGTAATTTAACAGAATCATCGCAGACTAGTGCGAAGCATGCCACGCAGGTGTGAGGAAGTGATTCGTGCTCGTGGAGGGCATATACTGTATTAAGGGGCTGGTTCAGCCTAACTTCAGGTCTGTTCTGCTCAGCTCTGGTGGTCCCCTATTGGTCCAATTATTCAAACAGTTCAATGCTCCTGTGGGTTAATTATTGAATAATGATAGAATCTTATAAGATTACAACAATCTGAATTAACTATTCTAGTACGTCACATCTCCATATTTAATATACCCATGCCCAATTTTAAACAATTGCTGCTCAAAGATAGACGTATAATTGGAGGACGGGTGATATCCTGATTTCAGGAATAACATTTCAATTATGTATTTTTGCGATTCGGCGCAGTAGTTCCACTTTATGTCAATGTACAATTTGAAAAAAAATCCAATAAATGAAAAGAAATAAAGCCACACCTTTGAAGATTCGGCGTCGTATTTTCCCAATTTTTCCATCCATATTCGAGTCTGAACAGTGTGTCCATCTACGATGTTCTCGAGAACTAGTCGTCATTAGACGAAGATAATAGTAATGGGTCTATCTCTATCTACCATATACCACAAAAAAAGGCTGTTACTCGCTAAAATTCACGTTTATATTTACTGGGACAGATTTCGAGAGTTCTAACCTACAAATCCGATATAATCTGAAAATGTAGAAAACTTGGGGACACTGCACAAAGAAGTATTCTAATCGAAATAGGAGATTACATACAAATTCTACTATTATATCAGACATCAATCAGGTTTGTGCCTAAAGAAGTATACTATTGTTTTTTTTTTTAAATTTCCTTTTCAATTGTTAGGTTAGTTAGCAGAATATACATGTAAACAGTGCTGTCTTATCCATTCTACTACCAGAGAATTCAAGCTCCAAGTATGGTATGATGCAGATAGCTCATTACGGGTTTTGTAATTGGGTTCAAATCACATTACGAGGAATCAAAATCCTTACCTACTATTTTGTTGATCGAAGAGGATTTCTAGACAAGAGATGTGATTACTAATTTTCATGAACTGACAATAAAATTATCGAGGTATGCTGAAGATTACCGATTTTTTTATCAAATTTTTTGGTATTATTACTGGAAGACGTCAAGATTATTATATGAGAAATGTATAATGGGACATAGTCGACTTGTCAACTACTGACTCCAGATGTTTTTCTTCTCAAGTGCAAAGTGTATGGAGAATTACGTTTAACACAACAAACCGCAGATAGTATTGCAATTAGCCTTGAAGAGCCGAACAAGCATTACGACCCGTATGCGTGTGGTCTCATGATAGCGAGGATCAACATTTTTGTGATTTTGATATTATAATATAATATTAATAAAGCTATATAATATTATAAAGCTTATGTTGTCTAATTGTCTTTTATAAATAATATATGAATTACAAATTGGTAAATAAAGAATAACTTATTAACTGTTTTGTTTTTCCTATACGTCATCAGATCCCTGTGCTGTAGATGTACGTACATACGTATGTAATATCGACCCATGCAACAAAGACTATAGTAACTACATATAGTTTGTTAGTAACGATAGTCTTCGTTGCATGGGTCGATATGTATTTGTTTTTCAGTAGCTAGGCATAAGTGTATTATCGGCTGAGAAATGAGTGCATAATCTATCATGAATCTATCGTACCAAGAGTAAGTAATCTGTGACCAAAGTTGTTGGTACGGGGTTTGTTTTTTAGGACGTATAAATGTATATGGGCGCATAATCTCAATACACTTTCAAATATTCCACATATTCATAGTACGTGTGCGTGTATTCATAGTACGTGTGTTTTTGCATATATCACTTCATAAACCGTAGACAAATGTTGAAGTTATTTATCATATAAATATATGATAAATATCTCACATTCTCCACATAGGTTATGTCACGGTTATGTCAACAATTTATCACAGTAATTTTTAGAGCTACCATGTTATGTTGGTAACCGTTGTAAAATCACTAGACAGCCTGCTTACGTGAGCAAAAATAAATTGAAACAGCGTTAAAGACGTTAGATCATATAATGTTGACCGCACGTCGGCAAAGTCTATCTTGTTCCAAAGTAGCTTTAGCGAAAACGTCGACATCCCCACGCAAAGACCAATTCTCGACTGATTTTTCTAAACTTATCAAAAACAGCCAAGCCTCTGTCGAACAGCTGTTGGGCAACGCTCTTAAACCTCACCAATCCACAGAAAACCCGACTCTCATCGATACTATGACAGTCATTTCCATTTTGTTTTGCGTTATTAAGTTAATACGATAATTAGATAGTATAATTACATCCTACAACAGTTTTTTCTCCTCAGTAGTAGTATTCCCTTCAATAATTCTTTCCTCTCCTTCAAACGTAAGCTGGTGCGAGGCTTGCGTCCCCCTTCAGCATTGTCTTACCATCATTTGTCCACCACTTCCCTATTCCGCTTCGCTTCGCTTCTCTTTTCTTTTTTTTTTGGTGACTTGAGTTTGCTCATTCAAATTTTCTTTCTTTTCTTCTCTTTATCAGATTAATTTCCCAGCATTGTTTAATTTTTTATTTATAATTTTAATAATTTTGTTAATTTTCTATCTTATACGTATTATTTTAAGTTATTATCTTGTATTTCTGTATGTGTACTGGTTTGGGCTATGGCCGTTTGTACACCGAACGATTAATAAATAAATAAATAAATAAATAGACTTTTCAATTTTGTCAATTTTGTCAATTTTTATTTTATTTTTAGTTTTAAACATTATCTCCTAATAACTCGAGTGAACTCCAACTAATATTGTCCCCTTTCTAATTTTTTTCGATGAACACACGAGCCTACAATTCTAGAATATCTAAATACAGTAGACTCTCCTATAACGCGGTTCCTACAACGCGAAATACCACAAACGCGCTAAAAATTTTGCGACTACATCTTCATATAACGCGATTCTCGTACAACGCTCATGCGTCAAAATTTGCGATCCTCAAATTCCTACAACGCGTTTTCATAAAACGCGTAATATTAAACCGCGTTGTAGGAGAGTTTACTGTACTTCGTTTTAGGTGGTGGAATCAAGAATAAAAGATCTTTAATTATTTTGAACAATCTAATTTTTATTATTGTCACATTAAAAGGGAAATAAACTCTCATCTACATTGGCTCCCCAACAGGTTGAATCGTTAAATTTGATATCTGGAAATAATAACACAAGATAAGATTTTGTTTAGGCTACATTGCATATCATTTCTCATGAATTACCTGAACGTGTGGTGGACTTTGTACGAGGAACTTGATAGTGTTAGCAATGTCCTCACTGAGAAGGTATGGACCAACCGTAAAGAGTGCTTCACACGTTTCCTTAGGGAATCCAGCTAATTCAAAAATATCTGTTTTGACCACACCAGGGTTCATACACTGCAACCAATCACAAAATACATGACAGAATCAACAAATCCCCACAAACTTACGGTAGTTCTTATTCTGCTGCCCATCCTAACCAATTCCAACCTCAAATTCTCCGTCATGCCGCCAATGGCAAACTTTGACGCGGAGTATACAGACAACTTCGGAAAGGGAAGTGTCCTAATACCAGATAAGCTGCTCACGTTTATTATATAACCATCAACACCATTCTCTCGCATGTTCTTGATGGCCTCTCTGCAGCATAGCAGGACGCTGGTAAAATTCGTGTCCATGATATTCTTCCAGATGGTTTCATCTCCATCAATGACGTTAACGAGTGTGCCTATACCAGCGTTGTTGATCAGAACGTGGATGGGGCCGACGTTTTTGGCCACCCAGGCGAAACCATCGAGGATTTCTTGTTGGTTGGTCACGTCAACCTTCACGGCAAAGAGTCTACCTTCGTGGTTGTCGATTAACTGCTCGATCCTCTCTTTCCTTCTAGCGAAACCCACAACCTAATGGAGATAAGCTTTTGAACCGATTGTTCAATTTTTGTGATAGTATCTTTTATGGAAATTTGAGCATATACAGAATGTATCCATTGGAATCATGGCATGGCATTGCTGTTCTTATTGTAACTTCTCTATTAAGAGAGAAATTATTGTGAAACATTAAAATTAAAATGTACAGAAAGATCAGGTTTTTCATTCCAGTTTATACATATGGTTGTATCAGATACAATCCACCAAACGCCTCAAATTCGATAAAAAAAACTTACCTTCATTCTTACGACCTGTATACAGGGTGTCTCACGGAACTCTTGCATTAGAAGTTTCTCATCTTCTACAATTTCTGGAAACTTGAAATTTTGGAACTAGAATTTACTCGAGCTGAGCTCTTCAGCTAAAATATTCTCAAGTTACCTATCACGTCCGGTCACCGGAAGTCGGTATCAACTTTGTTATTTTAAATGGAATGATATAATTTTTATTTTATTTTTAATTTCCACGTATCAAAATACATCATTTTTGATAAGGTTTCCCTATTCCTAAATATCACAATTTTTGAGTTATTTGATTTTACCAATTTTTTGTTGATTTTCGCGGTTACATTTAAAATTAAATATCTCGGTTATTATTGAAACTAGAAGTTTCATGATAAGTGGTCCAAAACTAGAAACATAACCAAATAAGTAATATGTTTAGATCATCATGATATACAGGGTGTTCCAAATTTACCACACAATATGAATTTTCAAACGTAAAAAACTCACTTTTTTCAAATGGAACTATCAATCAATATTAGGGTTCCCTATATCTATCGTTAATCGTTTTTGAGATATTGTCAGTATAAAAGAATGCAAACTCAATACAAAACGATTTATTCTTCATTTATACAGAATGTAAGAACTTTGGAACAACAGGAAAACACAAAAATATTGAAAAGGTTTGTTAAAACTAAAATAATATATTTGGGATATCTAACTTAAATTAAAACTTAATTATTTTGTTGGGAATGCTGCCCGTTCTGCTTCAAACATTTTAAAACTTTTCGCTGTACTTCTGTCATCGTCGCTCTTCCAAAATTTTGTTCCATTCTTCATGAATGAAGAATAATATCAAAATATCACTATTTGGATAACCGTCAGCGTTTTCCATTTCGTAACAAATAACTAATAACCACGTACAACTGTATACACAAAATTATTAGCGATAGATGAACAACAATACTAACATATCTGTCAAAAGTAAAGATCTATAAAAATTAAGGTAGAAGTGCATTAGCAGCTACCACCATCGGGCGTACACGATAAATCCGGAGCACTGCAAATGTGCCAAAAATGACATGAAAAGAATGAAAATATCTGTATTCAAATACATTTTATTATTTAAATACTGCACATTGAAATGCCAATTTATAAAAGTTAGGTTGTGAAAGGTTATCGATAATGAAATACTCTATCTGCCAAAATATGAATGCCTCCTTATTCAACCCAGGAGTATTCAAAATGTATTTAAAGAAAAAGTGACAATATCTCAAAAACAATTAAAGATAGATATAGGGAATATATATATTGATTGATAGGGAATAAGATTTCCTATAAAAATGAGTTTTTACATTTGAAAATTCAATTATTGCGTTGTAAATTTTGAACACCCTGTATAAGATATCATGATGAACTATACATCGCCTTATTGGGTTATGTGTCTAGTTTTCGACCACCAATCATAAAACTTCTAGTTTCAATAATAACCGAGATATTCAATTTTAAACACAACCCCGAAAATCACCAAAAAATTAGTAAAATAAAAAAACTCAAAAATGGTGATATTTGGGTATAGGGAAACCTTATTAAAAATGATGTATTTTGAAACGTAGAAACCAAAAATAAAATTAAAATTATATCATTCCATTTAAAATAACAACGTTGATACCTTGACTTCCGGTGACCGGACGTGACAGTTAACTTGAGAATATTTTAGCTGAAGAGGTCAGATCGAGTAAATTCTAATTCCAAAATTTGAAGTTTCCAGAAATAGTAGAACATGAGAAACTTCTAATGTACCAGTTCCGTGAGACACCCTGTATACTACAAGGTTTTAATTCAATGTACTGCGATACAATCTAAATCATACAGATACTTGAAAAAAAAAAAAAAAAAAGAATACTTGATAAGAATTTTCTAAATCATGTCACTCATAAAATGATTTACCTTAAGCGTTTTATTAGATTTGCAATAAATTATAAAATAATCTTCGAAAGTCCATGTAACCTGCTCCGAAGAAAAATGTTTTAAATACAGCTACTAAATTATCGATTTTGGGGTTTTGACAGATTCGGAATTCTGGAATCTTATTCTTGATCGTGCAATTTATCCGAGATC
The DNA here is from genome assembly GCA_963966075.1 of Aphodius sticticus. Taxonomy (NCBI): domain Eukaryota; kingdom Metazoa; phylum Arthropoda; class Insecta; order Coleoptera; family Scarabaeidae; genus Aphodius; species Aphodius sticticus. The sequence goes on along the minus strand of OZ014509.1, from coordinate 1,868,159 downwards.
AACAAAACTAATTTTTCGAGGGAGGAATCAATATTTCCATCATTTTACACAAATGTGTACAATGAACTTAATGTCACGTAATGCCATCCTGAGTAGAAAAATTTATTTATTTTTCAATCGCTTCAAAGAATTACAGCCGTTTGAACAAAATCTCAAATAAAAATCCAAATAAAAATTTTTACTCAGCATGAATATTTTATTTCATTATTGGAATTTTTACGTCTTATCATTTGTAAAGGGTGCTGTTTGCGTTCATCGTTGTCGTCGCATGGTTTGATGTATATTTTCGTTTTTCTTAATTAAAAGAAAGTACGCACCAATAATTTATCAACTGCACAATGTCAATAAGAAATCGACATAATATAGTATTTCCAAGCATCACACATGTGCGTTTCCAGATATAGAATTGAAAACATTACATCTTCCGAGATCGCACTGTTGAGACACCCAGTATAGTCAAGGTAGGTGCATAGTGTACGCGGAATCGTAAGAACATGACTGTTACAGCAGCTAAAACTTCATTTATAAAAAAAATGACTGATTTTTTTTACAATTCTCGAAATATTAAAAAGGCGCGCAAACATTTGAATCATTGAGGCGATTTAGTAACAACTGCATATTTATTACAAACAGTTCAATAGTGTCAAATTAGCGCGATGTTACGGAACCTTCTATATAAGATCAAATGAAAACTGAAACTGAAAACCCCTTGAAATAGTTTATCTTTTGTCCGTTATCTTCAGGCCAACTTGGAAAACCGGCGAGCTATTTCGTATTTCCACTCTTCAATTTTTATTACCAATTCATATTTATTACTTACTTTCATCCCGATGCCATGGAGGGCTTTAACTGTGGCTGCGCCTATTCCAGCACTAGCTCCTGTTACAATAGCAACTTTACCGGTTAAGTCCATGTATGCACGCGTATACAACACTGGGAAGATTGGATGATAATGAATAATGATGCAATAATGACTACCGGTTATGATGTTTATAATATTATTGACTGGTAATTACATTGATAATCTTATCTCAGGCCAATAAATCACTGTATTCGAAGGCAATAGCCACTCGGTTGTAGGTTATGGAATCAATGATACAACAATAAAATTAAGTTTGAACAAACGATTTTTATTGTTGTCGCATATAAATGTCATATAAAAACCTAAAACTTCTCGCCAACAGGTTGAATTGTCAAATTTGATATCTGGAAATAATAACACAAGTAATCTTTTTGACCATATTGCAAATATTTTTTTATGAATTACCTGAACATGTGGCGGACTTTGTACGAGGAATTTAATAGTATCAGCAACATCCTCACTGAAAAGATGTGGAGTAACCCCGAAGAATTCATCATTCGCTTCAGTAGACCATCCAGCTTTCATAATGTCAGTTTTGACTATACCAGGGTTCATACACTACAACCAATCACAAAATACACGACAGAATCAACAAAATCCCACAAACTTACGGTAGTTCTTATTTTGCTGTCCAACCTAACCAATTCCAGCCTCAAATTCTCCGTCATGCCGCATATGGCAAACTTCGACGCGGAGTATACAGAACTCTCCGGAATTGGTAGAGGCCTTATACCAGCAACACTGCTCACGTTTATTATATAACCATCAACACCATTCTCTCGCATGTTCTTGATGGCCTCTCTGCAGCATAGCAGGACGCTGGTAAAATTCGTGTCCATGATATTCTTCCAGATGGTTTCATCTCCATCAATGACGTTAACGAGTGTGCCTATACCAGCATTGTTGATCAGAACGTGGATGGGGCCGACGTTTTTGGCCACCCAGGCGAAACCATCGAGGATTTCTTGCTGGTTGGTCATGTCGACCTTCACGGCAAAGAGTCTACCGTCGTGGTTGTCGATTAACTGCTCGATCATCTCTTTTCTTCTAGCGAAACCAACAACCTAATGGAGATAGGGTTTGAAGATGAATGGTGAATAGAAGAGTGGAGATGTGAAAGGAGTTAGAAAAATTAAGTCATTCTTGACTTGTTAGCAGTGAGGATATAAATTGAGAAAGATCGTATCTGGGTATTTTATTGGTGATACTGTTTTTCATAATAACAGAAAAATATTCTACAGTGTGTCCCACTTAAGAGTGTAACACCTTTATATCTTTTTTATTTTTAGTTAAATTTAAATAACTTTTTCTTTCAAGTATTGAACACATGTTGCTCTATTTACTGCCAAAAAAACAATTGTCTTCTTTAAATGCAAAGCACCTTGTGATGGCAAAATAAATGGCAAAAATCAAGAAATCAGTTCAGGGAATTTTTTATCGAAAAGTTTTACTAGTGATAATTGTTCAGAATTGCCCAAAAACCATAAATGCAAAATTTCATGAAAATTAAAAAATATTGAAATTTTCTTCAAAAATAATTAAAAGTCCGTAAATATTATTTGCATAGGCAGCTGCGCTTAAAAAAAGTGTGCTGTGGAAATTTTGTTTGAAATAAAACTTGAACTAGCTTTGTCGTATTTAATTAAGATAAGATGTTGCCATGTTTGTAGGTTACTCTTTGCATAATAGCCTTTATTATTCAATAGAAATGTAATAAATAAAATTATTAATAAAAACTCGATTCATTTTTTTTCTCTTTAATTTCGCAGAAAATTTACAGCATAATAAAAGTAAAAAGTACAAATTAGATCTTTTTTTGTTCTATTAGACCTCCATCAACTTCAATGCATGCATTGATGCGCCTTTCATTATGTTTAACTACTTTCCGGAGAGTTAATGGCGTAATCTCAGCGCAAGCTTGTCGAATGCGGGTTTTCAGTTCGTCTCTGTTTCTTGGCTGAGTCTTGTAGACTTCGTTCTTTAGAGCTCCCCACAAAAAATAATCTAGGGGCGTGAGGTCGGGTGATCTCGGAGGCCAATTAATTAATGGACTATTTCTTCCAATCCATCTCCGATGAAAATTGTCGTTTAACTAATTTTGCGTAATCATTGCATTGTGAATTGGAGCTCCATCAAGTTGAAATATTATGTTATTATACCTAATAAGTGGAATATTTTCGATTTCGTCTGTAAATTCATTTTGCAAAAATTGCAGAAAACGCTCCGCATTTCCCTCAAAGAAATATGGTCCAATTAGTCGCTCGTTAAGGATACCGCACCACACGTTAACTTTTTCTGAATACTGGTGTCGACAATTTATAACCCAATGTGGATTGTCAACAGACCAATGCCGCGTGTTTTGATAGCTAACTATGCCATTAGTAGTGAATGTGGCCTGATCGGAAAATAAAATGTTTTTAAAAAAATTACGATTATTCAAGAACTCTCCCTGGCACCAAAGGCAATATTCCAGTCGCCTTTCTTTGTCTCCTTCTTCTAATGTTTGTAAGAATAAAGGTTTGAAGGGATGTAGTTTAATCCGACGCATGCATCGCCAAATTTTACTTTTTGATACGTTTAAAATTGCTGACATTCTTCTTAAGCCCATCCTTCTATTACGTCTTACAAAGTCAAGTATTTCGCCTTCACCAACATGTACCCTCAATCGTTTCTTCTTTATGATGATTACCGTGCCCGTTCTATTAAATTCAGTATTAATTCGCCAAACTCTTACGTGATCTATTCGAGGACGACCCTGATGGCGATTATTAAACTCTTCAGCTGTTTCCCTTGCTGATCGCGCGTTATCACCGACTAATCTTATTATTTCCACTTTTTCGGCAAGTGTAAGCATTATTATTCAGACAATAATTAAATACGACACAATACAACAAAGCACTTTGACAGTTCATGTTTTATTTCAAACAAAATTTCCACAGCACACTTTTTTAAGTGCAGCTGCCTATACAAATAATATTTACGGACTTATTAGAATTATTTTTGAAGAAAATTTCAATATTTTTTAATTTTCGTGAAATTTTGCATTTAAGGTTTTTGGGCAATTCTGAATAGTTATTACTAGTAAAATTTTTCGATAAAAAAATCCCTAACGTAATTTCTTGATTTTTGCCATTTATTTTACCATCACAAGGTGCTTTGCATTTAGAGGGGACAATTGGTTTTTCGGCAGTAAATAGAGCAATATGGGTTCTATATTTGAAAAAAAAATTATTAAAATTTAACTAAAAATAAAAAAGATATGAAGGTGTTACACTCTTAAGTGGGACACACTGTATATAGCAAACAAATCAAGAATCAAACTGATTTTTCGTTTGTTATACTGAAGTATTAAACATTATACATTTTTTCATTATATTTTGCATGTCTTTATACAAGCGTTTATGACTTGAGGTTGTTAGGATATTGGGTTCAGCCATCGAGATAGTATAGAAAGGAGACGCTACGACAACATTTTTCTCATACTGAAAGGAGTGAAAGGGGTCAGTAGGTGTGGCTTAAGGGACTATACGACGGTCGGTCTGCAGAGGACTGGACTAATTAATTATAATTATTTTCTTGTAATATTGCAGACAGACACTTCGCACATATTAACTAAATTTGTTTAACGAAAGAAAATAAATAATAAACACTAAAATTTGTCTGGTAAAGGTCCATAATGCAAAAAAATTGATACAGGAAAGGAGTTAATTAAAACTTCTTAATTTTGCACAAATAGCTAATTAACTTTGGTACTAGTTTTGATCCTTAGATCATCATCAGCCAAAAGCTAGAAAAAATACAACACAATCAAAAGCAATCACGCCACAAATGTAACACAAAAAACGAGCAAAAATGATTTGAAAAGTAAAATCTTAATTAGTAAACATTAGTAATACTCACAGTCAAAATAAATTATAGGAGGCGCAAGACATCAGTATAAATTAACAAGTTAAAAAACTAAACACACGACAATAAACATGTCAAGCAGTACACACTGCAGCGGAGAATTGTGACAACTATTACGTGGGACAGACGGGCAGAAAAAATCCCACTATCAAAGCGTTAGATTACCACTATCCGCTTTAACAAAGTTGTTTTCCATGTTTGTAAATTAACGTAGTAAAGTCAAGCAGCAGAAGCACAAGCTTAATACGATGTGACGTCACTGGGGACTGAGCCATTTACAAAGCGTTTTCAATCATCTGATAGAACGTGAATAAAATTCAATTTTAGATTTGGTTTTTAATGAAAGTAATGCATATTATTTTGGGAAAGTAATAACAAATAGTTTCCAAAAACTAACTATTAGGATTCCTATAATACAAACCTATTTTGAATACAGTCTAATAGCCTATTGCCATTTAACAAAAGTGTCATAAACCAGACACAACATATAATAATGTCTCTATTAATTTCCAAATTATAAATTCAAATATAATAATCGTGCACAAGGCGGAGTTAGGGCAAAAATTGAATACACATAAAAATATGCATTTTGATAGTTAAAAATATACGTGTTCGAGAATTTTGTATGCTAATTAATTATAATTATAATTTTGCGACATTTAACCGATGAGAAATTTACATGTAGTGTTATGCAACACAAAAGCTATTTTGGGAAAAATGTTTGTTATTTGAAGAGTATTCTTTTATAATTTATTGCAAATCTGCACTTGCGTGCAAATAAATCATCCCATTTTAAATGTAAGTCAACGTTAAAGTTCAGCACCTTTGAAGGCTATATCCTCAATAACAACTTTGGTGTAATATTTTTTATTGAAATTTCAGTTTTGAGCAGATTGTATCTGTATGACTGTAACATTGTTTTTGTAATTTTCTTTAGTTAAATATACCGGGTTATCCACGCCATAGGTACTCCCGTTTATTTTCTTTGTTTATAAAGCTGGACGAATGAAATTTGGGAAACTGTTAATCGACAAAAACGCCATTCTTCGGAATACTCTTGAGGTTAATATGACTTCCGGTTTTTCCGGAAATGACGTTATCATTGAAATTTTAAATGGCCTATATTCTTTGTGTGATATTTACAATCAGGATGACATTCTGAACACAAAAACATATCGATCGTCAATTTTTATCACCATGGCAACGCAAAAATAACTTTTTTGTGTTTTAATCTAGGTGGCTACGAATTGGTGAAAATAGTCGAAAATTGTTCAATAACCACTAACTAAATCGATTTTGGCCGACATTGCATTACTGGCGCCTTCTAGCGGTTTTAATAGGGTATTACGGTCATGTGGAAATTTAAGCAAAAGCGTGTGTTAAGCGATTTTACAGTATATAACCCGAAATTCTGTTAAGTTAAAATTAAATTACATTCAGAATTTGTTGAGAAAATTACAATTAAAATTTGAATTTTCCTATCACTGTCGTGATTGGCCAAGTGTAGAATTGGCACCGTAGCCAAGAAATTGATAAAAACCTAGGGAATTTTCTTGTAACAGTGTTTGCACCGCTGTTTGTTTGTATGTGTGTTGACAAACTTCGACGGTACTATTTTCAGCGTATCGTAAAGTTATTACTTATTAAATAAGTTGTTATAAGTTGTTATAAGTTGTTAAGTTACCAGTGCAAGCATATGTTCTGTGGAAGATGATTTTACCAAAGCGAATTCGAAAAATTTGCCCACGATCATACACTGTCATACATATTATTCAACCAGCTTGCAATTGTTCATAGTAAATTAACGAGAAAGTAATGAAACATCCCCTAATCACATGGTTCACAAACAAATTTGAATGTAGAGGGGAAGACTAGTAGTAAAAATAACTGCTTAAATAGAAGTTTATTAATAATACATATTGACAATACATTTCTTATAATATATTCCTGTGTGTCTATGAAACTACAAGGTAGATACACCATTTCGTCTAAATGTTGTATTGAATTCTGGTGTTTCGACTGATTTGCTGTTGCAACCCGGCACACAACAAACTATATTATTGTTTGATCATGTTGATTATGTATGGTGTTTGCTGGTGTTGATATATTAAAAAATCACTGACCACCTAACCTCAATACATGAACGGTAAACAGAGTGAACTACGCGACTGTTGGCACCACAGCAACATAAAATAACTATGCGCGACGTTGTCAAGTTTCGCATTATAGTCCCTCCTTGTGACGTCACAAGTAGGATTTTTACTTGAATTTCAAAACGCGTTTTCTCCTAAATTAAAGCGTTGTTTGGCATTTTACGTGTGAAAGGGTGATGCTAAGCTAACCTACTTTGTAATAGAACAGAATTTGAAAAGTGCCGTAATACCCTATTGGTTTTTGGCCAGTGAGTCATTTCTTTTCACGGGTACTCAATGGCCACACCCTGATTATTCGATAAGAAACATCTTTCCGATTACAATGATACCAAATACTTGATATTTTATTGAAATTCTTACCGTACAAATGTCGTTAGAAGCAAGGAAAACGAAAAAAATCAAAAAAGTCAGCGTTCAAGTCAGTCACTCAATGGACTACTCGAAGGAAGTACCCTTAAACGTCATTTTCACGCTACGATTGTCAGCAAAATATCAAGAATTTGGTATCATTGTGTTCGACAAATGTTTTTCCTCATATATAATCAGGGTAGTTCCTTCGAGTGTTCATTGAGTTACTTTGACTTGTACGCTCACTTTGATCATAGGTCAATATTTTTTTCGATTTCCTTGTTTCTAATAACATTTGACGATACGAATTTCAACAAAATGTCAAGTATTTGGTATCATTGTAATCGGAAAGATGTTTTCTATCGAATAATCCATCGAGCTTATATGACTAGAGGGAGCGTGACGGGCTTTGTTTGTGGCCAAAGATAATAAGGTCGAAAGTCGTATATTTTCTCGTTCCCAATGTAACGCACCAATGAGCGGTCAGATTAAACTGGCGGCTATATGTCAAATTTGAATTAGGTAGTCGCGTATGGCGCGAAAGGTAACCTCACAAAATAAAAATCCTTTTCTGTTTTTGAATGTACATACATTTGTAGTACCTGTTATAATTGTGACATTTGTTAAAAAAGCAATTAAACCATCCAAGAGCAATTATATATTTATATAGTAACGACAGAATCCATTTTTTTATAGGTTTGGACAAAATGTATTCTTGCGTGTAAGATTTTATTTGTCTGTATAGCTTGACCAGCGAGTAGTTGCATCGAGAGCGTTGCGCAGTACTCACGTCACGTACTGATTATATTTACGCTCTGCGCACCGCTGTCGAATCAAGTTTAAGTTGGTTGTACTATACACGATTTGTTTATTTTCTTTAATAGGAATATGGGTAATAAACTACAAGCAAAATACAACTTATAATAGGAAAATATTTTATTTGAACATAATTTAACCACTGGTTTTTAAACAAAATGGTCTTGGTGTAAGAACTACGTACTCTTTTTTCTGATTCTAATAACATGGTTTTACACAAATAATATGCTCCATTAATGTTGATAAATTACACACTTTTTGTCTTAATCGCATGTTGTAACGAGACAATTGGCGGATTCGAGCAATTTTCTTGCTTATGGTAGTTCTTGCTAATGCTAAAACTGCCCGTGCTTGAGGAGACGAAGATAAGTCTGAAGTATGTACGTCACCCATATATCGAGGATTGTAGCTACAATAAAATAACGTTAAAATATACCTAAAACAAAGTTACATATTACATAAATTTTCTCCTTTTTCTTGGCAGTGCTGAAGGATGTTCCGTTGGTGTTGCGCTGTGTGGCACTTTCAAAGCTCGTAGCCGTGGCAGTGATTGTTGACTCTGTGTGTCCACTAGTGTCTGCTACAACTGCATCGCTCATACTATCTGTGTCCGTATTTTCATTTGGTAGATCACTCATAACAAAAATACTTGGCACCGCACCACGGAAGAGTTATGGTCTTCCGTCTTTTCCCAGTTTATAATCGCTATTAGAAAAGTGTCTTGAACACAACACAGTTGTTTTAAAACCCCGACTTTTTATAGGTATAGCTTCAATCCGAGCTTGTTTTGAGTCTTGAACTGTTGGAAATCTACGAGAAGGTATATGTTATAATTTAATATTACTGTATTGCGGTAATAAAGGTCATACCTGTGACACGTTATATTTTTTGATGCTGCCTTTTTACAAAAGCAGCAGTTTCGCCCCATTGTTACCTCTTAACCATCCAAGGTACCATCTACATGCAGTCATGCATCTACATAGGTAAACAAACTCATAACCTCGATCACAGTCTGTGACCTCGATGTAAACATATGTTCAAAATAATGGCGGTATCTAGCATCTGTGCGCATGCGCGAACAATGTGCACGAGAATCTACACGAAATTCGACCTTATTGACAAGGTATGTTGGGCCACAACAAGCCAATGCATTGGGATAGGCCGTACTCCGTCTAGTTATAGATGGTCTAAGGAATAATCACTGTGTAGCCATTGGGTACCCGTGAAAAAATGACTCTGGCCAAAAACCAATTAAATCACGGTAGAGGGCGCCAGTAACGCAATGTCGGCCAAAATCGATTTAGTTAGTGTTTATTTGGCAATTTTCGACTATATGCACCGATTCATAGCCACCTAGATTAATACATTAAAAAGTTATTTTTGCGTTGCCTTGGTGATAAAAATTGACTATCGTATGTTTTTGCGTTCAGAATGTCATCCTGATTAAAAATATCACACAAAGAATATAGGGTGACATTTAAAATTTCAATTATGACGTCATTTCCGGAAAAACCGGAAGTCATATTAACCTCAAGAGTATTCCAAAGAATGGAATTTTTTGCCTATTAACACTTTCCCAAATTTCATTCGTCGAGCTTTATAAACAAAAAAATAAACGGGAGTACCTATGGCGTGGGTCACCCGGTAAGTCGTTGAAGTATACCAAATTTGATTTGCCTAGAACTATTATTTAAAAAGTTACAGGTTTTGAAAAAAGTGTTCCCGTATTTTTTTAGCAGTGTGGCTTCTTTATTAAATGAGAAGATAATGTGAATCATACCACAGAGAATTCTGTCACCCTGTATATGCTCAAAACTAAAATTTCAATAAAAATTAGGAAATAGGTTTCAATTAAACTAAACAACCCTTGCACGTAAGTGTGGTAATAATGTAAGTGAATGTGGCGGTCTTTAACAACACTTGATTTATAAATTCTTACATAATGTTAGTTTAGGTTGGTGCAAATTTTTCAATGACGACTCATGTGTATCAAGTATTCGTTTTTTTCTTCAAATATCTATGACCTACCTTCATTCCAATTCCATGGAGGGCTATGACTGTGGCTGCGCCTATTCCAGCACTAGCTCCAGTTACAATTGCAACTTTACCAGTTAAGTCCATGATTAGTAGATACGAGAGAGCAACGTTGTCCACAAAACGAACACGACGACTGATGCGGATTTGCGATATTTTGGCTTATGATAAAGCTTTATTTTATTCCGATTATTAATGATTACATAACATATCTAGATATGCATCATTAGTAATTTTAAGTCCACTTAACCTTTGTGCAAAACTTGTTTTTTTTTACCATCTCTGAAAGGAGTGCCAATTTTAGCCGAACTTAGGTGCATAAAGATTACAGTAGAGCGTCGATAATCCGAATTAATTAGGACCGAAGGTGATTATCAAATTGTTCGGATTATCAAATATTGCAGCTAAATAATAGAAAATACATACGAGTATTGGCTTCCGCTCTTAAACTATAGGAATGTTAAAAGGTCATCAAAAAAGATATCGAAGGGATATCGAAGGGATATCAAAGGGATATCGAAGGGTGCCTACAAAAATGGCTTTTCCCTAGGTTACTAAGTGATTTATTTTATTATTTCTTTTTGGACGTTCGGATTACCGAGGTTCGGATTATCGACGCTCTACTGTATTTCGTTTTAAAAGATCTCTAGGACACTATTGTATCACACAACCTACTTTCGTAACGCAGTATCTAAAGTTGGTACCATATTCCGGCGTTGCGCAGTCTTGTGTTAAGCCGGGGCTACACATTCGTATACTTGCCAAATATCAAATATTTGCCACATGTTAAATATTTGGCAAATATATTTGCCACGCAAATCGAAAATTTTTGTTATTGATTGGTCTAAATGATGCCGTGAGTGATTAATTTTTCTTTTTAAGTTCGTTCACCGAATATTTTTCATCGATCCTTGATTACCGGCTGATTTTTATAAAACACAAAAAATCTATGACTTACCAACAAATTTCTACAATATTCGTTTGTGATTTCGGACCGTCAGAGTTGCACTGCAACAGTAAATGCATCGGACATTCATGCATCGCCGCATTTTCTAATACATGAAAATTTTCTTTGAGGCCATGCTACATGTGCGTACCGAATGAGCACTAGCTATTTTTTTGATTAGTTCGCCTTATTTGCACATTAGCTTTTTCAAATCAAACTGATAATTTGATTACGAACAAGCAAGGTTTTATTTTATAATGCCGATATATTTTTAATTACATAAGTGCAGAATTCACTGCGTACTAACAAGGGCATTCTTGTGGAAAGTTACAAAACAAATCTTGACGAAACGTTTTCTTTCATTTTAATGATCTTTTGTTTATTTCATCAGCTTTCTGTACTATTAATCCGCAGCATCTAATTTTAACAGACTGTAAAACAATACAATTGGTCATTTGATGTGAACTAATTTTAATAAATTTTTATTTTAATGAGAAAAATATATATTTTTTTATTTAAATTAGGAAGATATTGCCCATAAAAGAAATGTTAGATATGGTTTCTTCGTCATCTTTAAAGTTCTACTAAATCCAATTGTACTACTAGGTTTGCTGTATAAATATGTCCTAATATTGTCTGAAATACAGATCAATTAGCTTCTGAAACAGAGATTTAAACAAATGAGCTTTCAAAATTGTTGAATAAAAAAGCTACACAAAATTGTCTCTACTATTAAAATATATTTAACCGCTTTCGTTTCTCTTCAAATAATAAACATCGTAAAAATTAACAAATATATAAATACAAGCAAATAAAGTATAATTTTCCAAATAAATTATTTTATAGACATGCTGTTTATAAAATTATTATGATGTTTATTACTTGAAAAGAAACGACAACGATTAGAAATATTTTAATAGTAGAGACAATTTTGTGTAACTTTTTTGATTAACAAAAAGGTAATATTTTGCAAGCGCATAAATTAGTATCATCTATATAGTTCATAGAAAAGCATCAAATTAGGATACACTCTGTATATGGTGTACGTTTTTCGTGGAAAGAAATAACATTTTCTGTGGCCAGGTAAAAACAACAATATTTTTTTTTATTTCTGTCTGACGGTTTCCGGAAAACTGTCTGTCTGACGGTTTCACAAAATTACAATTTTATGCGGTTTTCGCCCTCTAGAAAAATCAAAAATCTTACTAATAATTACAAATCTGTTGGCAATCTTCGTATACGACCTACACACAAAACGAAATTAAAAAATGGAAAAATTAAACAGCGTACTAAAATGTTCATCGAGCGGAAATAAATGAAACCAATATTTGTCGCCTAGGCACTTGCTATATCCACTCCAACTGGATATTGCAAATACCAAGTATTCGTCGTAAAAAAACCCGTCCGCACAGCCGACCGTCGAATTAGTAAATCTATTTTTGAGGTGGACTCGATACGAATCGAATAGAACTGGTTTATTCTTTTCACAAATAATCGTATACTTGGCAAAATAATAAACTTACTTTTGAATAAGCGATTTTTATTATTGTCACATTTAAAGATCAAAACCTAATACTTCTCGCCAACTGGTTGGATTGTTAAATTTGTTATCTGGAAGTAATAACACAATATAAGGTCTATACTGGTCTATAGTCTCTAATCATTGTTTTATGAATTACCTGAACGTGCGGTGGACTTTGAACTAGGAACTTGATAGTATCAGCAACATCCTCACTGAGCAGATGTGGAGTAACCCTAAAGAATTCCTCAGATCTTTCCTTGGACAATCCTGATGCTTCCACAACTTCAGTTTGGACGAAACCAGGGAATATACACTACAACCAATCACAAAACACATAACAGAATCAACAAATAACCACAAACTTACAGTAGTTCTTATTTTGCTGGCCATCCTAACCAACTCCAACCTCAAATTCTCCGTCAGGCCGCCTACGGCAAACTTTGACGCGGAGTATACAGACGTTTCCGTCAAAGGAAGCGGCCTAATACCAGATAAGCTGCTCATGTTTATTATATAGCCATCAACGCCATTCTCTCGCATGTTCTTGATGGCCTCTCTGCAGCATAGCAGAACGCTGTTAACATTCGTGTCCATGATATTCTTCCAGATGCTTTCATCTCCATCAATGACATTAACGCGTGTGGCAGTACCAGCGTTGTTGATCAGAACGTGGATGGGGCCGACGTTTTTGGCCACCCAGGCGAAACCATCGAGGATTTCTTGCTGGTTGGTCACGTCAACCTTCACGGCAAAGACTCTACCGTCGTGGTCTTTGATTAGTTGCTCGATCCTTTCTTTCCTTCTAGCGAAACCCACAACCTAATGGAGATTGGGTTTGAAGATGATTGGTGAATACAAGAGTGGAGATATGAAAGGAATGTCAAAGTTTTATTGTTTCGCAAATTGTTTGGTCCACTTCTGAACCGTGGTAGTAGAACATAATGGTCTACTACCAAATATAGTTGAGGAGGAGGCTTTCTATATGCATTTTATCAAATTATTCATGCAAATCTGTTTGACATTCTATGTGTACCATCTCCAATGTTATCGATGTGGCTTCCAGGACATTCAGGGATCGAAGGCCACGATCAAGCCGACATCCTAGCCCGAGAAGGCTCTAATACCTCTTCCAGACTCTAGCGACATATAACGAGAGACCGCGAATCGGGATAGTGTGGATGCCACACTCGCCCAAATTCGCTAACATTCGAATGCCAGAAGTCTCTACGGATGTAGATAGTCGGATAAAAATCACGCGTTCGCCGAGCGGCTCGCCTCAGTTGTGCGGTCTCGTATCGATCCATTCAAACTGGATTGTTGACGAGGCGTATAGCAGTTTTTGTGTGTACCCGAAGGTATTATTTACGACAGGGGTCTGATTCATGACATCAAACACGTGCGGTGAAGGGGCTCTTCGAGCATCAATGCAACCCGAAATGTAGGTAACAAATGGAATAAATTATTTAGTATTGAAATAAAAAGATTTCAAAATATTGAACACGATAAATTTATATGCAAAATACAAATAGTTTACATTGATATTAAATTAAATATCGGATAGTATTTTTTCTCTATTTGTGACGTCCCCATTACTATAATTTGTCATTTAAAATGGAAAATATACCAGATAATGATATTTATTTCTGTATTATTGAAGAAATGCAAAGGCATATCAATAAATTAACCATCCGTATTATAAGACTACTAATGAAAATTAATATTAATAGCAATATTAAATCAATAATTAATTAAAACTAAAGAATTTATTATTTATCTCTTTCAAATAAATCTTATCCGTTCCAAGTTATTCCAGTCTTATTTTTGTTTGATTTCTGAATCTATTGTATCGTTTTGGTACAGTTCTTTTATGCAAATTACGACTGCGATCTACATAGAGCAACTACTAACTTATTGATTGATAATATCGTTGTTACATAGTATACAGTATACAGGGTTGGTAAAAATATCCGGAGCACCTAAATAATTGACCAACCGTAAACATCTTCAAAAAATCAAGCATAAGTTGTTTGATTTTAAACAAGCTATCGTCTAAATATATTTTTGATATATACAGTGCTTATTTTATTATGGAAACTGGCAACCTTTCCGTTTTCTAATAGAACACATACATTTACATTTTATAATTAAGATTAATTCCATGAATTGTTTGTAAGAATCGTTTTTTATACAATGCATCATTTTTCAGTTATAAGCAATTAATCAAAACTCATAAACTTTTGTTTTAACTAAACGGATAAAAAATAGCAGAACAACAAAATAGAAAAATAAAATTAAATGTTAATTAAATGTTCAAACAGCAAATTAAAATAAATGTGTGTATGGTTGTGGGGAAAAAAATTAGTTTCAAAGTTCAGCAGTTTTAATTAATTGCAGATAACTAAAAATGATGCATTTTATGAAAAATGGTTTCTACAAAAAATTCTTAGAATTAATCTTAGAATTAAAAAATTTAATAACATACAGTATTGTTCTATTTGAAAAAGGAAATGTTACCAAATTTCGATAGCTAGTTTAATCGGTCGGTTCGAAAAGTCACAGTCCGAAAAGTGAGTTCTGGGAAAATTAACAAAATTATTTTGCCAGTGCAATATCTTGAAAAGTATAGCAGTTAGCTATTTTGGGCCAACAGACAAAATATAAAGTAGTTCACAGAGAATTAAATGTATTACATATTTTATTTATATTTGCATTAAATGCAGAGCTATGATGAAAACAATCATCATGGACATTTTGAACAATACTTTAAATAATAAATGCTTTAAATAATATTTTTATTATGAGGGAAGGTATATATGATGTAGGATTTACATAAAACTTATTTCCCGTAATATTTGAAGATTGATAATTAAAAATGTCATGTCAGATTTTTAAAATAAATTCGAAATGACGGATTATACATGATTAGTCAAAATTACCGGAACACCTTAGTCATTCTTTAACCGTAAAGAATTTCAAAGAAAAATTCAAACAAAAGTTTTTTGGTTTTAAACAAGCTATATATTTTCAATATACGGATGTTCATTTTATTCTGAAAATTTGGTAAACTTTTCTTTTTCTAATAGAACACCTTGTATATTTAAAAAAATTTAATTCTAAGCGTTTGTAAGAATAATTTTTTTTTTATAAAATGCATCATCTTTGAGTTATGAGCAATTAACCGATCATTAACGGATAAAAAAATAAAAAAATCAAGAAAAAATAACTAAACTATGAAATAACATAATAAATTAAATATTCAAGCAGGCAATGTGTTTGTATGTGGGCAAATATTCTTAAGTTGAAGTCCAGGAATTTTGATTGATTATAACTAAAAAATGACAGGATTGTATTTAAAAGGAAATGATTTCTATAAATGAATTAATTAATCCTAAAAAGTTTTTTTCAAAATTTTTCTCAGTTGGAGAATTATTTAGGTTTTCGGTAATTTCGTCTATTTTTGATTAATTGACCATAACTCAAAAATAAGGCATTTTATAAAAAAATCATACAAAAGATTCTTGAATTAATCTTAGAATTAAAAAATGTACAGTTATACAGGTTGTTCTATTTGTAAAAGGGAAGGTTACCAGATATCCAGAATAAAATGAACATCCTGTATAATAAAAATATATATAAACGATAGATACTTTAAAACAAAACAACTTTTACTTGAAAATTTTTTTGAAATTGTTTACAGTTGGAAAATTATTTATTTATATTATAATTATTCCGGCAATTTTGACTAACCCTATACAAATATGGCGATATGATAGAGTGTTATATAGAGTTTGATGATTATATACATAATAGTATTAAATTTCCTCTTCTACGGTGGTAGTCGGTCCGGAAGTCACATGGTAGTAAAATTCTAAATTTTCACCAGTTACATACTTGTGGACTTTTTTAATATTATTTATCTTTTTGATATTGTTATTCATATTGATTACTTCGGCGTACCTTAACAACGATTTGAATGCAAATTACGAAGTTGGCGAATGTTTACGACTGATATCAGTAGAAACTGAGTAGAAACGCGTTGCATGAGCGAGCAAAAAAGCACTGTTCTGGACTTGTTTATTTCGGCCAAGCATTCTCTTTAGGTCTATTCGATAGAATAAATCATAGTGAACATTTTGGCTATTTCAGTTTTTACTAATTATGACTTACCTTCATCCCTATGCCATGGAGGGCTTTGACTGTGGCTGCGCCAATTCCAGAACTAGCTCCTGTTACAATAGCAACTTTTCCGGCTAAGTTCATGATTAATAAGATCACCACGGAGTGGAATTAATCGTTCAGTTGTATTGACCAATGTTGAAAACAACAGAAACACGACGAAACTGATGCGGACAATATTGTATTTAGGCTTCTGATAAATGTGTATTTTATTTGGACTATCAATGATTATATAACCTATCTAGATGCGTGATATCATTAATTTATAACACGCTAACAAGAAAAACTGAATTGAAAATGATTTGTTGGTCTGTCAACAGTTGGAAGATAATAATTTTCTGATAATAACACCGATTAATAATGATCTACGAACTTTACCTTAAATGGAAACAAACAATTATTTTCATATCTTATTATATCAATGCTTATCAATGTGCGTAGCTTAATATTCCCAGATACTGCACCACTCATTTAAGGTAATTCCAGAACGCAAACATTATTAGTCAAGTATTCATTCCATTTCTTATACTCTAGTAAGCTATGGATTTCAACGGAAAAGTTGCTGTAGTAACTGGAGCCAGTTCTGGAATAGGTGCAGCGACAGTCAAGGCGCTCCATGATCTAGGAATGAAGGTATGTCATCATGGTCATTCATTAGAACCCGAATTTTAAGCACCTGCTATTGGTATTTCACCAACTTTCATTAGGTTGTAGGTTTTGCTAGAAGAAAAGAACGCATCGAGGAACTAATCGAAAAACCTGACGGTAGACTATTTGCCTTAAAGGTTGACCTAACCAAGGATCAAGAGATCATAGACGCTTTTGCTTGGATTGCCAAAAATGTTGGCCTCATCCACGTTTTGATCAACAATGCTGGTATAGCCAACCCATCGTCTGTAATAGAAGGGAATATCAACACTTGGAGATCGATCATGGACACCAACTTTACAAGCGTGCTAATATGTTGTAGAGAAGGCATAAAAAACATGCAGAAGAATCATGTGGATGGGTATATCATCAACGTGTGCAGCTTAAATGGGAAGAAGATCATAAATTATGATGGCGCTGCTCTGTACACGTCCTCTAAATTTGCTTTGTGCACGGTGACCGAAAATTTGAGGTTAGAGCTGGCTAGAATGAAAAGTCAGATAAGAGTGACTGTGAGTAGTATTTTTGATATTTGCTTTACGTAATAGTGTCGCAAGTATAAACCTTGGTTGAATTGCAGTGCTTGAACCCTGGCATGGTTAAAACAGAAATTATGTCAGCTGCTGGAAGAATGCCGCAAGAAGCTGCCGAAGCTGTTTATGAAAGATGTAGGCATCTATTGAGTGAAGATGTCGCAAACACCATATTGTATCTTATAAACACTCCACAACATGTACATGTGAGTCGCTGAACATTTGCAAACTACAAATCCGGCAAAAATATGTTTAATTAGGCTAATATTTGAATGATTTTTTTCTGAATTATACAGGAAAATGTACTGTAATCATAATGTGGTATATCTAAACCCAACTGACCAAAACATCGTGGTAGACTAGTATTTTTAAAAAGAGGATACGAGCACTACCGTTACAACATATCTCAAGCTTAAGTGCAAAGGACAAACAGTTAGCGACGCTGCTAGCGGTGCTGCTACCACCGCTGGTAGCGCAGCGTTTGAATACACATGTGCTTATGGCTATGAACACACAGTCAGCGGCGCTTCGAGCGGTACTGCTAGCGGTACTTATTCAGATATCTTGTGATGGTTATGTAAGGATACTGTACCACAATTTTAGTCACTAGTTAGCCTAATAAAACATCGTTTCGGCCAGAATTGCTTAATTCTACTTTAGCATTTCCTTTTCTCCATAAATTTTATAACAGTATGTATAATAGTATATTATTTGACGAGCACATAACTAAGGATATAAATCGAGAGCATGGAGCGATTTATATCCATTGTGTGTGAGTCGAATACGACGTTTTATCTACTACTCATAAATCCCATTTTATATCAAATATTTTAAAGGTATTTGTCAATGATGGCGAGGCGAACTGTCACATAACTGTCATCTACGTAGGTTTTGATAGACTTTGACACTAGCGTCATATAATGATGACAGTTCGTTCAAATAATGAAGTCATTATTTGAACGAACTGTCCTTATTATACAACGCTAGTGTCATTATAATCATTGGCGTGTAATAATGATGGGGATTATATAGTCATAGTTTCGTATGCAGTAAACTTATTATATGTGAGTCGTAGATAAAAATCTATAATTTCGTGTAGACATCACGAAACATTGTAACTAAAAGAAGAATATTCTAATATAAACTATTAATGACGTTTTTACTTTTTGTAGATTACTGATCTAACGATACAACCAACTGGTGAAACTATGTAATAAACTATAGTTTTAATTTCCTGTAAGACTTGTTATAAAATATTATTTGTGTGTAGAATAGTGTAAACTGTAATTAGTTCTTATTAATTATTATTACTAATAGTACTTATGACATTATTGACCTGTTATATTTTTTTCTGTACTCTAGAATAAAGTAAACCAAAAAATAATATTTCTTCCCTATTAATTGCACTGTTGTTTTTATCATAGGTTAGGAGCGCGACATTTTGGCGTTTTGATTGAGACGCTGTTATATTATTTTATTATTATTATTTTATTTCTTATTACTTATTACTTCATTGCAAATTTATAATTTCACGAGATTTTAGGCGTCTGTTGAAACATTTGAAGCCATTGGTAAAAAATACAACACTGAAAAAAGTTTCAGAACAAAAAATAGACATTCTATTTAAAAAAATCTGATGTGGCCAGGCACATGACTATCCTACTATATATAAAATTAATAGTTTAGCTGCATGAGATTCTATTTGATCGAGATCAGCTATGTCTGCATTAAAATAAAACTAGTAGAAGTAGGCAGATATGTCGATTAAAGCTGCGTTCGGATATTGTACTCCGTTGACTCCGGGTACACCGTCCAAATGAAACTTACGTGTTATTGGGTGTAAAAGGTGTAACGGTGTACAATATCCGAACGCAGCTTATAGCTTACAGTAGGTATTGTCAAAACATTAGCGTTTGACACTACCTACTGTCATTAGAATCATATCTGACATATCCTGGCTACTAGTTTTAATGCAGTACGACCGATCTCGATGAAATAGAATTTGCTCATGCAGCTAAACTATTGATTGTACCAAAAAATGTCATAGACTTAAATTATTCAGAATTTCATCTTCTTTAATTTATTATTTAACTATTTCGACGAAATTCCAGAAATGGCGACTTATTTACAAAATGTTTCAAAAATGCTAAGACTAAACCTGCAGTTCCTTTGGACCATTTTCAACAGAAAGCTTTTCAGCTCTAAGTTTGGTTATGAAACTTCTAAATATGAAGTTTCGTCCCGATACCTTTAGTAGTTTCTCCGGAATCGTCGCCACAAAAAAAACGGGTACACACATCCACACACACACACACAGACATTTTTTTGTACCTTGGTCAAAAATGTTCAGGGGACCCAAAAAGACATATTTCCGCTAAAGTATCAATTTTTTGGCACAGTTACAATACTTTACATACTGCGTATGATAAAGTAAAAATCTGATGTGGCCAGGTACATGACTTTATCATACTATACAGCAGTATCAAACGCTGATGTGGTGACAATACTGTCAAATTTTGTCTACTATGATTTAACGATTTTAACGAAATTACAGAAATGGCAGCTCATTTGAAAAATCGTTAAAAATGCTAAGAGTAAACATACAGTTCCTTTGGGCCCTTTTGAACAAAGTAGTTCCTCCGGAATCGTCACCACAAAAATAAACGGGTACTCACAGACATACATACACACACACATACAGACATTTTTTTACCTTGGTCAAAAATGTTCAGGGGACCCAAAAAACATATTTCCGCTAAAATATAAAAAAAAAATTTCGACACGATTACAATATGTATGTGTGTATGCGTGTATGTTTGTGAGTACCCGTTTTTTTTCATATTGTGTATGATTTTTCAATCATTGAGGTAGGTTACAAAAAATTACCTTGATATAATATAAACAAAAACAGATGACACGTAATGAGTTGAAGGTCAAGTTCTATTATAAGTTTAAGATAATTCTACTAGGTACAAAAATTAACTGTACCTATAAAAAATTGCAGTAAGTATCTAACATGCAGCAAAAAATCGCGAGAGGCCAATAAAATTTGTACGTTAACAAACGCTTTCCAAAACATTATGCAATACGACAAAACTGCCGTATCAGCGTAATCAAATCGACACCAACTCAATATCTAGCAGCAGAACTAATCCAAACACCGTTATCGTGATTTTCATATCTGTCCACTCTGCGTTTGCTATTTAGTTGCAATCATGGACTTGACTGGTAAAGTTGCAATTGTAACTGGAGCTAGTGCTGGAATAGGCGCAGCCACAGTCAAAGCCCTCCATGGCATCGGAATGAAGGTAAGTCATAATCAATAATAACAATTGAAGAATGAAAATACGAAGAAAAAACTACGCAAATGTATTAACTCCATTAGGTTGTGGGCTTCGCTAGAAGGAAAGAGAGAATCGAGCAGTTAATCAAAAACCACGATGGTAGACTCTTCGCCGTGAAGGTCGACCTGACCAACCAGCAAGAAATCCTCGATGGTTTCGCCTGGGTGGCCAAAAACGTCGGCCCCATCCACGTTCTGATCAACAATGCTGGCATTGGCGCACGCACTAATGTCATTGATGGAGATGAAACCATTTGGAAGAATATCATGGACACGAATTTTACCAGTGTCCTTCTAAGCTGTAGAGAAGCCATCAAGAACATGCGAGAGAATGGCGTCGATGGTTATATAATAAACGTGAGCAGCATTTGTGGTATTCGGGCACTTCCTATTCCAAACTCTTCTGTATACTCCGCGTCAAAGTATGCGCTATGCGGCATGACGGAGAATCTGAGGTTGGAATTGGTTAGGATGGGCAGCAAAATAAGAACTACTGTAAGTTTGTGGTTACCTGTTGATTCTGTCATGTATTTAGTGTTTGGTTGTAGTGTATGAACCCTGGTGTGGTCAAAACTGAAATTGGCCAAGCTGCTGGATTGTCAAAGGAAGCGTCTGAAGAACGCTATAAGGTGACGCCGCATCTTCTCAGTGAGGATATTGCTGACACTATCAAGTTCCTCGTTCGAAGTCCACCGCACGTTCAGGTAATTCAGAATCATTCTTTCTATATCTGTATTATATCACATAGCCAATGTATTAGAATTCTTTTTAAATACCTTGTGTTATTATTTCCAGATATCAAATTTAACAATCCAACCTGTCGGAGAGAAGTTTTAGATGTTTATTTTTAAATATGGCAATAATTAATAATAGATGAAGAACGTATTGGACTGATCTGAGATAAGATTATTAATGTATTGATATCGGTCAATTATTATAAAGACTATACCCAGTACTCTAAGTTTGTATCATTATCATCCAACCTTCCCAGTGTTGTATACTCGTGCAAACATGAACCTATGCGGTAAAGTTGCTATCGTAACAGGAGCTAGTGCTGGAATAGGCGCAGCCACAGTCAAAGCCCTCCATGGCATCGGAATGAAGGTAAGTCATAATCAGTAATAACAATTGAGGAGTGGAGATACGAAAGAAGGAACGTTCCAATCTTTTAGTAATTGAGATTTTGCGCTAGAAGGCTTACACGAGCCATGCGGCTGTTACCGAGAAGAGTTCCAAGCACCAAATAGAAATATTTTCTGTTAGTCTTCTAAAGTTGTTGCTCCAATGCGTCAAAGTAGTTCCAAGAGAAATGCGTTAAATGTCAGTATTTCTGGTTATATCTCGTCAATTTTTTTCTAACCTCTTGAAGAGAATCGTGGATATGACCAAGCATAGCTTATTTAGTGTTTAAGTCGATAGAGGATACGTTTTTAAACACCAGGAATAGAAAATTAAAAAACTGATGCTTCAAGAATGGGAATTAAAAGCCTTAATAGTGCTAAGATAAAAGCTTCATCTTCTGATATGACAGATTGGGGAACAGACGACTGGGCAAATGATCGCCTGTAACAAGTCTGTCAGCATTATAACAAAAAACCCGACTTATCAATAATAGATTTGGAAAGTCATAAACAATTTTATGACAAGACATAAGATTATCTGAAATTGCTCAATACTTACCACTTTAGTATAACCTTGAAGGATAAACTTGGTTTCATCTGTCAATTAGTTTCCTATTCAGAACATTTAGGTGTTATCATGACAAACAATTTTATCAATAATATATCAACAAACAATCTTTCTCTAATTTTATCCTCACTGATAACAACTCAAGAATGACTTATTTTTAGCACTGAACTCCTTTCATATCTCCACTCTTCTATTCACCATTCATCTTCAAACGCAATCTCCATTAGGTTGTGGGTTTCGCTAGAAGGAAAGAGAGGATCGAGCAGTTAATCGATAACCATGAAGGTAGACTCTTTGCCGTGAAGGTCGATGTGACCAACCAGCAAGAAATCCTCGATGGTTTCGCCTGGGTGGCCAAAAACGTCGGCCCCATCGACGTTCTGATCAACAATGCTGGTACAGGCACACGCGTTAGTGTCATTGATGGAGATGAACGCATCTGGAAGAATATCATGGAAACGAATTTTAACAGTGTACTTATATGCTGTAGAGAAGGCATCAAGAACATGCGAGAGAATGGTGTCGATGGTTATATAATAAACGTCAGCAGTGTTGCTGGTATTAAGAATATTAATTTTCCAAACTCTTCTGTATACTCCGCGTCAAAGTTTGCCCTCTGCGCCATGACGGAGAATTTGAGATTGGAATTGGTTAGGATGGGCAGCAAAATAAGAACGACTGTAAGTTTGTGGTTATTTGTTGATTCTGTCTAGCATTTTGTGTTTGATTGCAGTGTATGAACCCTGGTGTGGTTAAAACTGAATTTAGGCAAGCAGCTGGATTCTCTAAGGAAGCCGCTGAAGGAAGCTACAATGAGGCTCCGCATCTTTTCGGTGAGGATGTTGCTGATACTATCAAGTTCCTCGTGCAAACTCCACCACACGTTCAGGTAATTCATAACTCTGCATCTGAGAGCAATATTGGAATTCTTTTTAATTACCTTGTCTTATTATTTGCAGATATCAAATTTAACAATTCAACCTGTCGGGGAGAAGTTTTAGATTTCTATTGTTAGATATGGCAATAATAAATAATGGATGATTCAAATTAAAGATTATTTTATTCTTGTTCGACAACCTTCAGTTAAGTATCTACCACATTTTACTAAAGTATTGGATTGGTCTGAGATAAGATTATCAATGTATTGATATCGGTCAATTATTATAAAGACTATACCCAGTACTCTAAGTTTGTATCATTATCATCCAACCTTCCCAGTGTTGTATACTCGAGCAAATATGGACCTAAGCGGTAAAGTTGCTATTGTGACCGGAGCTAGTGCTGGAATAGGCGCAGCCACAGTAAAAGCCCTCCATGGCATCGGAATGAAGGTAAGTCATAATCAGTAATAACAATTGCGGAGTGGAGATACGAAAGAAGGAAAGTTCCAATCTTTCAATAATTGAGATTTTGCGCTAGAAGGCTTACACGAGCCTTGCGGCTGTTACCGAGAAGAGTACCAAGCACCAAATAGAAATATCTTCTGTTAGTCTTCTAAAGTTGTTGCTGCAATGTGTCAAAGTAGTTCTAAGAGAAATGCGTTAAATGACAGTATTTCTGGTTATATATCGTCGATTTTTTTCTACCCTCTTGAAGAGAATCGTGGATATGACCAAGCATAGCTTATTTAGTGTTTAAGTCGATAGAGGATACGTTTTTAAACACCAGGACTAGAAAATTAATAAACTGATGCTTCAAGAATAGGAATTAACAGCCTTAATAGTGTTAAGTTAAAAGCTTTATCCTCTGATACAACAGATTAGAGAACAGACTAGACTGGGCAAATCATCGCCTGTAACAAGTGTCTGTCAGCATTATAACCAAAAACCCGTCTTATCAATAATAGATTTGGACAGTCATAAACACTTTTATGACAAAACACAAGATTATCTAAAATTGCACAATACTTAACACTTTAGTATAACCTTGAAGGATAAACTTGGTTTGATCTGTCAATTAGTTTCCTATTCAGAACATTTACCTGTTATCATGACAAACAATTTTATCAATAATATATCAACAAACAATCTTTCTCTAATTTGATCCTTACTGATAACAACTCAAGAATGTCTTAGTTTTAGCACGGAACTCCTTTTATATCTCCACTCTTCTATTCACCATTCATTTTCAAACCAAATCTCCATTAGGTTGTGGGTTTCGCTAGAAGGAAAGAGGATCGAGCAGTTAATCAAAAACCACGATGGCAGACTCTTCGCCTTGAAGGTCGACCTGACCAACCAACAAGAAATCCTCGATGGTTTCGCCTGGGTGGCCAAAAACGTCGGTCCCATCCACGTTCTGATCAACAATGCTGGTACTGGCACACGCACAAGTGTCATTGATGGCGATGAACGCATCTGGAAGAATCTTATGGATACGAATTTCAACAGCGTTCTGTTAACCTGTAGAGAAGGCATCAAGAACATGCGAGAGAATGGTGTCGATGGTTATATAATAAACATCAGCAGCATTGCCGGTATTAGGAACTTAGGTTTTCCAAACTCTTCTGTATACTCCGCGTCAAAGTTTGCCCTCTGCGCCATGACGGAGAATTTGAGGTTGGAATTGGTCAGGATGGGCAGCAAAATAAGAACTACCGTAAGTTTGTGAGTATTTGTTGATTCTCTCAAGTATTTAGTGTTTTGTTGTAGTGTATAAACCCAGGTATAGTCAAAACAGAAATTTTGGCAGCAACTGGATTATCAACGGAAGCGGCTGAAGGGGTGTACATGGTGACTCCACATCTTCTCGGTGAGGATGTTGCTGATACTATCAAGTTCCTCGTACAAAGTCCAGCGCATGTTCAGGTAATTCATTACTCTGCATCTGAAAGCAATATTGTAACTTTTTTGTAATTACCTTCTGTTATTATTTTCAGATATCCAATTTATCAATTCAACCTGTTGGTGAGAAGTTTTAGGTTTTTATCTTTAAATATGACAGTAATAAAAATCGTTTGTTCAAAATTAATTTTATTATTTTATCCTTGATCCTACAACCTACAATATACTAGCTATTGCCTTCTAATAAACTTTATTGGTCTGGCAGTATATGGCAATAATATATAATAGATTATTAAAATTAAAGATTATTTTGTTCTTGATTCGACAGCCTCCAATCGAGTACCTGCTTCATTCTACTAAAGTATTGGCCTGGGCTGAGATAAGGTTATCAATGTATTGATATCGGTCAACTATTATAAAACTGTATCCAGTACTCTAGGTTTGTATCATTATCATCCAACCTTCCCAGCATTGTATACTCGTGCAAACATGAACCTAAGCGGTAAAGTTGCTATTGTAACAGGAGCTAGTGCTGGAATAGGCGCAGCCACAGTCAAAGCCCTCCATGGCATCGGAATGAAGGTAAGTCATAATCAGTAATAACAATTGAGGAGTGGAGATACGAAAGAAGGAACGTTCCAATCTTTTAGTAATTGAGATTTTGCGTTAGAAGGCTTACACGAGCCATGCGGCTGTTACCGAGAAGAGTTCCAAGCACCAAATAGAAATATCTTCTGTTAGTCTTCTAAAGTTGTTGCTCCAATGCGTCAAAGTAGTTCCAAGAGAAATGCGTTAAATGTCAGTATTTCTGGTTATATCTCGTCGATTTTTTTCTAACCTCTTGGAGAGAATCGTGGATATGGCCAAGCATAGATTATTTAGTGTTTAAGTCGATAGAGGATACGTTTTTAAACACCAGGAATAGAAAATTAAAAAACTGATGCTTCAAGAATGGGAATTAAAAGCCTTAATAGTGTTAAGATAGAAGCTTCATCCTCTGATATAACAGATTGGAGAACAGACTAGACTGGGCAACTGATCGCCTGTAACAAGTGTCTGTCAGCATTATAACCAAAAACCCGTCATATCAATAACAGATTTGGACAGTCCTAAATACTTTTATGACAAGACATAAGATTATCTAAAATTGCTCAATACTTAACACTTTAGTATAACCTTGAAGGATAAACTTGGTTTGATCTGTCAATTAGTTTCCTATTCAGAACATTTTCCTGTTATCATGACAAACAATTTTATCAATAATATATCAACAAACAATCTTTCTCTAATTCTATCCTCACTGATAACAACTCAAGAATGACTTATTTTTAGCACTGACCTCCTTTCATATCTCCACTCTTCTATTCACCATTCATCTTCAAACCCAATCTCCATTAGGTTGTGGGCTTCGCTAGAAGGAAAGAGAGGATCGAGCAGTTAATCGATAACCATGAAGGTAGACTCTTTGCCGTGAAGGTCGACGTGACCAACCAGCAAGAAATCCTCGATGGTTTCGCCTGGGTGGCCAAAAACGTCGGCCCCATCGACGTTCTGATCAACAATGCTGGTACAGGCACACGCGTTAGTGTCATTGATGGAGATGAACGCATCTGGAAGAATATCATGGAAACGAATTTTAACAGTGTACTTATATGCTGTAGAGAAGGCATCAAGAACATGCGAGAGAATGGCGTCGATGGTTATATAATAAACGTCAGCAGCATTGCTGGTATACGGCCTATGCCTATTCCGAACACTTCTGTATACTCCGCGTCAAAGTTTGCCCTCTGCGCCATGACGGAGAATTTGAGGTTGGAATTGGTTAGGATGGGCAGCAAAATAAGAACGACTGTAAGTTTGTGGTTATTTGTTGATTCTGTCTAGCATTTTGTGTTTGATTGCAGTGTATGAACCCTGGTGTGGTTAAAACTGAGTTTAGGCAAGCAGCTGGATTCTCTAAGGAAGCAGCTGAAGGAAGCTACAATGAGGCTCCGCATCTTTTCGGTGAGGATGTTGCTGATACTATCAGGTTCCTCGTACAAACTCCACCACACGTTCAGGTAATTCATAACTCTGCATCTGAGAGCAATATTGGAATTCTTTTTAATTACCTTGTGCTATTATTTCCAGATATCAAATTTAACAATTCAACCTGTCGGGGAGAAGTTTTAGATTTCTATTGTTAGATATGGCAATAATAAATAATAGATGACTCAAATTAAAGATTATTGTATTCTTGATTCGACAACCTTCAGTATAGTACCTACCACATTTGACTAAAGTATTGGACTGGTCTGAGATAAGATTATCATTGTATTGATATCGGTCAATTATTATAAAGACTATACCCAGTACTCAAAGTTTGTATCATTATCATCCAACCTTCCCAGTGTTGTATACTCGTGCAAACATGGACCTAAGCGGTAAAGTTGCTATTGTAACAGGAGCTAGTGCTGGAATAGGCGCAGCCACAGTCAAAGCCCTCCATGGCATCGGAATGAAGGTAAGTCATAATCAGTAATAACAATTGAGGAGTGGAGATACGAAAGAAGGAAAGTTCCAATCTTTCAGTAATTGAGATTTTGCGCTAGAAGGCTTACACGAGCCATGCGGCTGTTACCGAGAAGAGTTCCAACCACCAAATAGAAATATCTGCTGTTAGTCTTCTAAAGTTGTTGCTGCAATGTGTCAAAGTAGTTCCAAGAGAAATGCGTTGAATGTCAGTATTTCTGGTTATATCTCGTCGATTATTTTACTGTTATAAACAAAATAACGTCTTATCAATAATAGATTTGAAAAGTCATATCACTTCTATAAAAACACATAAGATTATTTAAAAATAACTGATCCACCATTCATATTCAAACCCTATCTCCATTAGGTTGTGGGTTTTGATAGAAGGAAAGAGAGGATCGAGCAGTTAATCAACAACCACGATGGTAGACTCTTCGCCGTGAAGGTCGACGTGACCAACCAGCAAGAACTCCTCGATGGTTTCGTCTGGGTGGCCAGAAACGTCGGTCCCATCCACGTTCTGATCAACAATGCTGCCATTGGCCCGCCTGTTAATATCATTGATGGAGATGAAGCCATCTGGAAGAATATAATGGACACGAATTTTAACAGTGTTCTGCTATGCTGTAGAGAAGGCATCAAGAACATGCGAGAGAATGGTGTTGATGGTTATATAATAAACATGAGCAGTGTTGCTGGTATCAGGGCAATTCCTTTTCCGAATACCTCTTTATACTCTTCGTCAAAGTTTGCCGTATGCGCCATGACGGAGAATTTGAGGTTGGAATTGGTTAGGATGGGCAGCAAAATAAGAACTACTGTAAGTTTGTGCAAAATTTGTTTGATGTTGGGAATTATTTTGAGTTTTGTTGTAGTGTCTGGTCTCTGGAATGGTCAAAACTGAATTCATCGAAGCTTCTGGGTTTCCTAAAGAAGTGGCTGAAAAAATCTATAAGGTGACTCCACATCTTCTCAGTGAGGATGTTGCTAACACTATCAAGTTCCTCGTACAAAGTCCAGCGCATGTTCAAGTAATTCCTAAAATGTGTTTATGCAGTATAGACAAAAATAATCGTAATATTGTGTTATTATTTCCAGATTTCAAACTTAACAATTCAACCTGTTGGGGAGAAGATGTAGATATAAGTTCGTTTGCTTTTAAATGTTACATTAGTACGAAATGGATTGCTCAAAATAAAGATTTTTCTCTACTCCTTTCTATACTCCCCAGACACTGACACACATGACAAACATTTCCTTACTCTTTATACCACATGGGTCGTCAGAAAATTTTCATTTCCCACGACTTTAGAACCAATCACAGCCAATCACAAGATTTTCATTTCGCTCGTATTCTGAGCTACTTCTGAACGACGGTGTCATGACTCTCTGACGTTTTGCAAACTTCGTTCTCGTGAGTAATAGGGTATTTGACTGTATTAAATATATGTGTTGTATTATAGTCATCCTAATAGATTACAGTTTAAGAAAACGATTTTTTATTACTTTAAAAAGAAAGTATGCTTTATTTCTATTAAAAATCAAAATTAAAATTGAATTTTGTTGACGTCCTATTGTCAGGGTAGGGTATGGGGAGAGCAATGCTCAGATAACCTGGGTCGGCTGTCTATCTCTTATATGCAGATAAAAGCCGTATGACGTTAGTCCGCCTATTATGCAGCGCGTCACTCTCACCGTACCCTACCCGATTATCCGAACGCGTTCTTATGCTTCTCCCATTTGAATTTAATAGCACTAAAGTGCCATGTAAGCATAATTTTGTAGGTTAGGATAGCCCTAACCTTAAGCTGTCAAATCAGATAATACCTAGTTCAAAAATACGATAGACAACTTATTCTAGTCAGTTTTACTTATGTCGAAGTAATCTTCATAACAAAAAACACTTGTATTGGCCGCTATTTATTTCATTTGGGTTTCTACGAGCCAACCACTTTCTTCGCCATTTCAAATCTTGCGGAACAGCTACAAATAGTTTATCCGGAGTTTTCCTTGACGTATTTCTGCATTGTGGATTTATACACCATTTATAACCCATTTTTATGTAGAAATTGTGAAAACAACACATCATACAACACAATTACCAAACGGCGACGATGCCGATGCTGATAGACCATATGGGCCGATTTGACATCTACTATCGGGTGACGTCACACAACAGAAAGTATCGTTTTGGCGGGACTTTTTGTGATTCAATTTTTAACGCTGATTTTTATGAAATATTGAGGAAATAATTACGAAAAATAATGCATTTACAATGTGGAGTGAAGGAATTAAACACACTAAGATGGTTTTCCAATAATAGTCAAATACCCTATTGCTTACATTACTTGCTCATGGAATATTATACTATTTTATTATTATTTCCATCATAACACATACTAACTATCTACACAGTTTGGATTATTTCTTTTGGGAACATCTTAAGAGACTTTCTTCCGTTGACGATAAACGTCTTCCAACAGTAGTTCACCAATTTTATTCACCCCGTATGTCTTGTTTGTTGGTTCTGACAGTTTTGACAGATGCACAGACAGACGACTTTATTTCGTGATCATATGTTTCTGTTCAGAAGAGAGTTATCTAAAACCAGTCATTAACTGATGACGAGTGTGACTCGTTGACCGACCTTGCTGAAACAACAAAATCTGTGGAAGTCGAAGCGAATTAAAAGCGTGTAATTATAAAATTGGCCACGTTATGTCGTGTCATTGTGTAACGGATAAAGTGGCTATTGTAACAGGAGCTGGTGCTGGAATAGGCGCTGCCACAGCCAAAGCCCTCCATGGCATCGGAATGAAGGTAACAGTCATAATGATAACAATGGAAACACGAAAGAGTATTCA
The DNA here is from genome assembly GCA_963966075.1 of Aphodius sticticus. Taxonomy (NCBI): domain Eukaryota; kingdom Metazoa; phylum Arthropoda; class Insecta; order Coleoptera; family Scarabaeidae; genus Aphodius; species Aphodius sticticus. Next base: position 1,837,022 of record OZ014509.1, on the reverse strand, counting down.
TCACCATTAGGTTGTGGGGTTCGATAGAAGGAAAGAGAGGATCGAGCAGTTAATCGAGAAGCACGAGGGTAGATTCTTCGCCGTAAAGGTCGACGTGACCAACCAGCAAGAAGTCCTCGATGGTTTCGCCTGGGTGGCCAAAAACGTCGGCCCCATCCATGTTCTGATCAACAATGCTGGTATTGGCAACCCCGCTAGTATCATTGATGGAGATGAAAGCATCTGGAAGAAAATCATGGACACCAATTTCAACAGCATCCTTTTATGCTGTAGAGAAGCCATCAAGAACATGCGAGCGAATGGTGTCGATGGTTATATAATAAATATAAGCAGTGTTTCTGGTATTAGGCCTATACCTTTCCCGGATTCGTCCGTATACTCCGCGTCAAAGTTTGCCGTATGCGGAATAACGGAGAATTTGAGGTTGGAATTGGTTAGGATGGGCAGCAAAATAAGAACTACCGTGAGTTTGTGGCGATTTGTTGAACTTGTCAAGTATTTATTGTTTGGTTGTAGTGTATTAACCCTGGTATTGTCATAACTGAAATTGTCGAAGCTGCTGGATTCCCTAAGGCAATGTCTGAAGAACTGTACAAGCTTCATCCACATCTTTTCAGTGAGGATATTGCCGATACTATCAAGTTCCTCGTTCGAACTCCACCACACGTGCAGGTACTTCAGAATCATTCTTTGGTCGTCAATGTACTAAAACTCTTTTTAATCATCTTGTGTTATTATTTCCAGATATCAAATTTAACAATTCAACCTGTCGGAGAGAAGTTTTAGAGTTTTATTTTTAAATATGACAATAATAAATAATATGATTCAAATTAAAGATTATTTTATTCTTGATTCGACAACATGCAATTGAGAATCTGCTGCGTTCTCCTACAGTATTGCATTGATCCGCGATAAGCTTATCAATGTATTGATATCAGCCAAATTTTATAGAAACTGTAACCAGTACTTTAGTTTTATATCATTATCATCCAACCTTCCCAGTGTGCAAACATGGACCTAAGCGGTAAAGTTGCTATTGTAACAGGAGCTAGTGCTGGAATAGGCGCAGCCACAGTCAAAGCCCTCCATGGCATCGGAATGAAGGTAAGTCGTCAGTAATAACAATTAAGGAGTGGAGATACGAAAGAAGGAAAGTTCCAAACTTTTAGTAATTGAGATTTTGCGCAAGAAGGCTTACACGAGCCATGCGACTGTTACCGAGAAGAGTTCCAAGCACCAAATAGAAATATCTTCTGTTAGTATTCTAAAGTGGTTGCTCCAGTGCGTCAAAGTAGTTCCAAGAGAAATGCGTTAAATGTCAGTATTTTTGGTTATATCTCGTCAATTTTTTTCTACCCTCTTGAAGAGAATCGTGGATATGACCAAGCATAGCTTATTTAGTGTTTAAGTCGATAGAGGATACGTTTTTAAACACCAGGAATAGAAAATTAAAAACTGATGCTTCAAGAATGGGAATTAAAAGCCTTAATAGTGTTAAGATAAGATCTTCATCGTCTGCTATACGAGTTTGGTGAACAGACTAGACTGGGCAAATCACCGCCTGTAACAAGTGTCAGTCAGCATTATAAACAAAATCCCGTCTTATCAATAATAGATTTGGAAAGTCATAAACACTTCAATTGTGTAATACTCTTACGGGGGTCTTCCGCTTTGTTGGCCGCTTTTCGAGCCTATTTTCAGGAATTGATAATGAAAGAACTATGCAAGATATTTAGACAAAGTTTTTTTTATTCTCTTGTGTTAGTATTGTTGTATAAAATTAACAATTTCAAAATTATTGTGATGACCTCAATGACCTTGCAGATCACTTTGTCCGCGCTTATGTGCAAAAACTAATGTGAAACGGTGACCACGATTACAAGCGTTCAGGTCGTCTGAAACAAAAATGGGAATTATTTTCTTAATTGTTATTTCGCTAGCTATCGTTCGATCGTTCAGTTGCTTAATATTTTGATTTTTGAGAAAATGGCGGCCGTATACCCAAAAACGTTCCGTTGTCGCCGCTTTTTCCTCAGCTTTTTCCTCGCTTGCTTACGTATGGTAAGCAAGCGAACCCCTTCGACTCTTGCGGTTCCTCTGAGACTTGCGGGTTTCTTTGTGTGACACCCCGTATGTCAGACTTGGTGTATCCATTCTGACGTAGGGCCCACTTCAAGTGTTTCCGTTCGTCGTCCAAGGTGCTAGAGTCGCATACCTTCTCGGCTCTGTTGAACAAAGTGTTAATAACACTTCTCTTCTGTTGAGGGTGGTGGTGTGATTTGGCGTTCAAGTACCGATCGGTATGCGACTCTAGCACCTTGGACGACGAACGGAAACACTTGGAGTGGGCCCTACGTAAGAATGGATACACCAAGTCTGACATACGGGGTGTCACACAAAGAAAACCGCAAGTCTCAGAGGAACCGCAAGAGCCATAGGGGTTCGCTTGCTTACCATACGTAAGTGGGGTATCACGGTAAGGTACAGAGCACCAGCTAAGGTAAAGGATCTTTTGCCTAACCCAAAGGATATCACACCACTCCTGAAGAACGAAGGGGTATACAAGATAACATGCTGGAACATGCTATGTAGGACAGACAGGACGAAGCATCGAATGTCGAATCAAGGAGCACAGTCGGCACACCCGGCTAGGCAAGATTCAACAGTCCGCTGTTGCTCAACACTGCCACAAGTCGGGACACACAATGGATTTCGATGACGCGAAGATTTTGGCAAGGGTGGGTAATTATCATCGAAGGCTTATTAGAGAAGCCATCGAAATTTACAAACATCTTGACAACATCAATCGCGAGGACGGTACTGACATTAGTAGGGTCTGGAAATCGATCCTAACGCGGTCAGGCGGAAAAGCACATGGGAGCGGTAGCTCCAGATGTGCGCAGTGAAGTATATAAGGGAGACTTTCTTGGTAGGTCTTCAGTATTCAATTAGCTTTGAAGAAGCGAGCAACATGGTTCGCGAAACGTCAGCATTAAGAAATCTTGACACACGGCATAACCCGGAAGCAGCTTATTTTCTAAATAGATTTGGAAAGTCATAAACACTTCAATTGTGTAATACACTTAAATTCTTTCATATCTCCACTCCTCTATTCACCACTTATCTTCAAACCCTTTCTCCATTAGGTTGTGGGTTTCGCTAGAAGGAAAGAGAGGATCGAGGAGTTAATCGAAAACCACGACGGTAGGCTCTTCGCCGTGAAGGTCGACCTGACCAACCAGCAAGAAATCCTCGATGGTTTCGCCTGGGTGGCCAAAAACGTCGGTCCCATCCACGTTCTGATCAACAATGCAGGTATTGCCACACCCACTGGCATCATTGATGGAGATGAAACCATCTGGAGGAATATCATGGATACGAATTTTAACAGTGTCCTTCTCAGCTGTCGAGAAGCCATCAAGAACATGCGAGAGAATGATGTTGATGGTTATATAATAAACGTGAGCAGCTTGTCTGGTGTTAAGAACATAAATTATCCGGGTGTTTCTGTATACTCCGCGTCAAAGTTTGCCATCTGCGGCATGACGGAGAATTTGAGGTTGGAATTGGTTAGGATGGGCAGCAAAATAAGAACTACCGTAAGTTTGTGGGATTTTGTTGATTCTGTCGTGTATTTTGTGGTTGGTTGTAGTGTATGAACCCTGGTGTGGTCAAAACTGAGGTTATGGAAGCATCTGGATTGTCTAAGGATGCGTCTGATGAATTCTTTGGGGCTATTCCGCATCTTCTCAGTGAGGACGTTGCTAACACTATCAAGTTCCTCATACAAAGTCCATCACACGTCCAGGTAAGTCATTGGGAATGTTATTGTTGGTCTACACCACTAAAAAGATACTGACTTGTGTTATTATTTCCAGATTTCAAATTTGACTATTCAACCTGTTGGAGAGACGATGTAGATCCATTTTTATTCGCTTTTAAAGTTGCAGTAATACAAATCGATTGTTCAAAATTAAAGATTCTTTTATTATTGATTGGTAATGATGATACAAATCTGAGATAATATTATCAGAGTGTTGATATCGGATAACAGGTTAACCATTACACTCCGTGTTTATAAATATATACTGTATCATAATTTTCTCCATCCTGGTGTATTATGTGCTTACGTAAGCTTTTATAGTCGAAATATAATTCACATGTACGAGAAGGCGGGATACAATTGACCGCAACAGTCGCTGTGTGTGTGTTGTGGACAACGGATGGATCAATACAACTGAACGATTTATTCCGCCCTGTGGTAATCGTGATATCGGTCAATTATTATAAAGACTATACCCAGTACTCTAAGTTTGTATCATTATCATCTAACCTTCCCAGTGTTGTATACTCGTGCAAACATGGACCTAAGCGGAAAAGTTGCTATTGTAACAGGAGCTAGTGCTGGAATAGGCGCAGCCACAGTCAAAGCCCTCCATGGCATCGGAATGAAGGTAATAGTCATAATAGGGTATTTGACTATTATTAGAAAACCATCTTAGTGTTTATTCCATCACTCTACATTGTAAATGCATTATTTTTCGTAATTATTTCCTCAATATTTCATAAAATTCAGCGTTAAAAATTGAATCACAAAAAGTCCCGCCAAAACGATACTTTCTGTTGTGTGACGTCACCCGATAGTAGATGTCAAATCGGCCCATATGGTCTGTCAGCATCGGCATCGTCGCCGTTTGGTAATTGTGTTGTATGATGTGTTGTTTTCACCTTTTCTACATAAAAATGGGTTATAAATGGTTATAAATGCAGAAATACGTCAAGAAAAACTCCGGATAAACTATTTGTAGCTGTTCCGCAAGATTTGAAACTGCGAAGAAAGTGGTTGGCTTGTAGAAATCCAAATGAAATAAATAGCGGCCAATACAAGTGTTTTTTGTTGTGAAGATTACTTCGACATAAGTAAAACTGACTAGAATAAGATATCTATCGTACTTTCGAACCAGGTATTATCTGATCTGACAGCTTAAGGTTAGGGCTATCCTAACCTACAAAGTTATGCTTACATGGCACTTTAGTGCTATTAAATTCAAACGGGAGAAGCATAAGAGCGCGTTCGGATAACCCGGTTTTGTACGGTGAGAGTGACGCGCTGCATAATTGGCGGACTAACGTCATACGGCGTTTATCTGCATATAAGAGAGAGACAGCCGACCCAGGTTATCTGAGCATTGCTCTCCCCATACCCTACCCTGACAAACCGAACGCGCTCTAAGCGTACTAACGAATGACGTCACTAGAGACTGAGCCAATTACAGAGCGTTTTCAATGACGTGATAGGACGTCATTGAAATTCAATTTTAATTTTGATTTTTAATAGAAATAAAGCATATTTTTGTTGAAAAGTAATAACAAATAGTTTTCTTAAACTGTAATCTATTAGAATGACTGTAATACAAGCCATATTTTTAATACAGTCACATACCCTATTCCATTACTCAATAATCTTCATTAGGTTGTGGGTTTCGCTAGAAGGAAAGAGAGAATTGAGCAGTTAATCGACAACCACGACGGTAGAGTCTTTGCTGTGAAGGTCGACGTGACCAACGAGCAAGAAATCCTCGATGGTTTCGCCTGGGTGGCCAAAAACGTCGGTCCCATCCACGTTCTGGTCAACAACGCTGGTATTGGTTTTCCCACTGATATAACCAACGGAAATCCTGAAGTCTGGTCGAAAATTATGAACACCAATTTCAACAGCATCCTCTTGTGTTGTCGGGAAGGCATCAAGAACATGCGAGAGAATGGTGTTGACGGTCATATAATAAATATAAGCAGTATGGCTGGAACTAGACAAATATCTCATCCGAATACTTCGATTTATTCCTCGTCTAAGGTTGCTCTATGCGCGATGACGGAGAATTTGAGGTTGGAATTGGTTAGGTTGAAGAGTAAGATTAGAACTACTGTAAGTTTGGATTTTGTTGTTGTTGTTATTAGTATGTATTTGGTGGTTTGTTGTAGAGTTTGAATCCTGGTTTGGTGAAAACTGAAATTTGCGAAGCTAGTGGATTGACTAAAGAACAAGCTGAGGAATACGTCTTTAAGCATAGTCCACATATTTTGAGTGAGGACGTGGCTGACACCATTAAGTATCTCGTGCAAGCACCTCAGCATATTCAGGTATTATGTCCTTGGAAACTGATCAAATTTCATATTGTGTTAATATGGATGTGGTTCTTTTACAGATTTCATCTATGAATGTCCACGCAGTTGGTGAAACGTATTAGTTAAAATTTGTAATAATATTTGTGTTAATACAGGTTTTAATATTCTAAAAGAAATACGTTGTTTTATTTTGCTAAAAACTAATGTTTTTATAGTTATTTTTCGTCTTAATACAATCGACGAACAACGTACTGGTAAGTTACACTGTGTTAAAAAAAAAGAAAAACGAAATATATTTTTCACGAGACATAGCGGAGGTTGTTGAGCTGGTAGAGTTTAACACAATGGCATAGCTGAAATTTTCCAACAACCCCCAAAATGTCGATTTAAAAAAAGCATTTTTGGGTACTTGCACGTGGATAAAAATTCATAACTGTGCCATTTTCTATTCCATTTCCAAAATAGAAAATGCAAATGAAAGAGGAAGCATAGACCATTGTAAGATGTAAGATGTACTTCGGTCAGATCCAATAACAAATCGAAAAGTTATGGACGTTCAAGTTCAGAAGTTTACAATTATTTTCAGATTTTTTCAACTTTAACAACAATTTGATGACCTGTTCGAATCCGTAATATTTTTTTGCTATTTTTTATTAATATTTTGGGTTCAAAATAAATTGCACCAACAGTAACATTTTCACTCGTTTATTGGAACAGTACTGAGTTACTATCATGATTTATGAAAAATAAAATAATACAATAAATACAACAAAACTTAAAAATGTTTACTCGAATTCAGTCGTTTATACAATACATCATCTGTTTCGCGTTTAAGTGACCAGAAGTAGTCTGCGATCATGTTGATGGTGTTTTTCCCTTGAAAACGTTTTTCAATAGCTTCCATTTCCTGATGAAATCGTTCACCTTGTTCGTCACTGAGTTGGCCAAGACTGTCCGGAAAGAAATTCAAATGAGAATGCAAAAAGTGAATTTTGATAGACATGTTGCAGCCCATTTCACCGTAGGCAACTCGTGTACTTGCCGGTGCTGTTTGTCCACAAACAATCCGCAGACGTAACAAAACTTATTGCGATTGTCACACATTTTACTTTTTTATATGCTTCAGTGCATGCACTGAAGGTGCGCGCGCATTTCCCCCAGGACCACCCAGGACTAAATGAAGTTGGCAACTGTGCTTTGTAAAAAAGCCTAATTAGTATCAAATGAAATGTAATTGATAAAAGATAAGTGTGAGAATGACATGCATTCATTGAAAACTGAATAATTATATGGAAGTGAACAAGCTGATTTCTTACTGCTTATGGATCAGTTTGATTCTAATTTCACATCCTCCTAATAGTATACACAATAGACGTTTCTCGTTCTGTTTTTTGATCTGACAAGGTGCGCGCGCATTTCCCCCAGGACCACCCAGGACTAAATGAAGTTGGCAACTGTGCTTTGTAAAAAAGCCTAATTAGTATCAAATGAAATGTAATTGATAAAAGATAAGTGTGAGAATGACATGCATTCATTGAAAACTGAATAATTATATGGAAGTGAACATGAAAACCAAAATACCTACTGTGTTTTTAGGTTAGGTACGACAGTTCTGTGTTCCCTCTTTCAATTGCATTTTTTATTTTGGAAACCGAATGGAAAACGACGGAGTTGTGCATTTTTATAGACATGCAAGTACCCAAAAACAGTTTTTTTAAATAATCGAGATTTTGAGGTGTTCAGTTCTACCAGCTCAACAACTTACACTATGTCTCGTGAAAAGTACGTTTTCACTGTAACACAGTGTTATCGTGCATTATCCTTGTCAACTAAATATCAAGTGTCCTTTTCAGAAATAATACAAGGACCACATTTTCCTGAATAAGGAGTTATGCGGAGAACAAACGCCATATCTACCACGATTTCGATTACTGGATGACAAGCAGGATGACATTCTCAACGCAAAAACACAAAAACATCGATCGTCAATTTTTATCACACCTTAAATAATCTCAGATAAACTGCAGCTCATAACTTACACGAAATAGTTTCACACTATTATCTCGTAACTTTTATTAACCTTGGAATTGCAATTGCAAACACTTAAGTGACATATTGCATCAATTACTATCAGATCTAAGCTTAATGTCGGCTGTGTAGTTTGTATAACAACTATCTACATTCGTAATGGCAAACTTATCAGGAAAAATTATTGTAGTTACTGGTGCTAGTTCAGGTATTGGAGCAGCATTGGCCAAAAGATTCGTGGAAAATGGAGCTAAAGTAAGTTTTAATTTGCAACCTATTGATCTAATGATTATATAACATTGAACTAGTAGAATTACATAACTGTTGATCTGTCATATTCTCAATAGCCTAATAGATAGGTAATCCTGTATAGTAACATCAAAATTCGTTGTACAAAATCGAAGAAAATGAAAGAATTTTATGGTTTCTCTTTGACTAGGTTGTTGGTTTGGCCCGTCGCGTTGAACGCATGGAAACCATGGCGAAAGAACTAGAAAACCAACCAGGAAAACTGTACCCAATAAAAGCTGATCTAACAGTAGAAGATGACATACTCAAAGCGTTCAAATGGACCACTGAAAATGTGGGCCCAATGGAGATTTTGATCAACAACGCTGGTAGTTTAAGAGGTGGTAAACTCACAGATGGAGTCACCGAGAAATGGAAGATGACTTTTGACTTAAACGTGATCGCAGTAGCTATTGCTTGCAGGGAAGCTATAAAAATCATGCAAGCCAACAACATAGATGGATATATTATCAATGTTAATAGCACTACAGGGCATACCGTGCCCAGTTTTGATTTCCTGAACATATATCCAGCTTCTAAACATGCGTTGAGGGTGTATACTGAAAGTTTGAGGCGTGAATTGGCCAAAGAAAAGAGCAACATTAGAGTTTCCGTGAGTGTTTCTGTGAGTTTTTGTGATTCCTGTATTATGTTTTGTTTTTTTTTTTTTGTAGGGTATCAGTCCAGGCGCAGTTGCAACTGACATTTTTCGTGTAGGTGAGGCGATAACAGAAGAAGTTATAAAAGAGAATAGTTTGAATATGAAGGATATGACATTGTTGGCCTGTGAGGATGTTGTTCAAGCTGTCACTTACATGCTGTCGACGAGTCCAAAGGCACACGTACGTACATACATTTATTTCCATCAGTACTTAGTAAAATAATAACAATAATAACAACATTTTCTGTATTTTAGGTGACTGAATTGATAATTCGTTCAGTTCGAGAATTAGATTAGAATTTATACTTTGTACTCTTGGGGGGGGGGGGGGGGTTATGGGATATATTGAATTTTATTGAGTTTATTATAGTAAGTAAGTAAGTTTATTTCGTTCGTTTTATTTTGTTTATTTGATAAACAAATAAATTGAACAGATTTTTACTTTATCATACGCAGTATGTAAAGTATTGTAATCATGCCAAAAAAATTTGTTGAGATTTTAGCGGAAATATGTCTTTTTGGGTCCCCTGAACATTTTTGACCAAGGTACAAAAAAATGTCTGTGTGTGTGTGTATGTGTGTGTGTGTGTACCCGTTTTTGTGGAGACGATTCCGGAGAAACTACTAACGGTATCGGGACGAAACTTCATATTTAGAAGTTTTATAACCAAACTTAGAGCTGAAAAGCTTTCTGTTGAAAAGGGTCCAAAGGAACTGGTGGTTTCCTCTTAGCATTTTTCGAAGATTTTGTAAATGAGCCGCTATTTGTGTAATGTCGTCAAAATAGTTAAATAATAAATTAAAGGAGAGGAAATTTTCTATAATTTATGTATATGACATTTTTTGGTAGAATTTATAGTTTAGCTGCATGAGCAAATTCTATTTCATCGAGATCGGTCGTACTGCTTTAAAACTAGTAGCCAGGATATGTCAGATTTTTTATTCTAATGACAGTAGCTAGTGTCAAACGCTAATGTTTTGAAAATACTACTGTCAATATAGGCTGCGTTCGGATATTCAACACCGTTACACTTTTTACACCCAATAACACGTAAGTGTCATTTGGACGGTGTACCCGGTGTCAACGGAGTACAATATCCGAACGCAGCTTTAATCGAGATATCTGTCTACTTCTACTAGTTTTATTTTAATGCAGACATAGCCGATCTCGATCAAATAGAATCTCATGCAGCTAAACTATTAATTTTATATATAGTATGATAAAGTCATGTGCCTGGCCACGTCGAAAAATTTTATACATAATTGAAACTTCTCTTGTCTTCAGAATATATCCTCAGTACTCTTTAGCAATTTAGCATTCTCCGCAGCCTGACTTATATACAATAATTTGAGGCGGAAATTGACATTTTAGATTAGCAACAAATTCTATGGGAAAAAATACTATTAACTTTTTTAGACCTTTCTTTAATCTCCGAGATATTTCTCTTTTAACAGTTTTCTTACCGCTTTTAAATTATTAGAAAAAAAGTTAATAGAAAGCTGGTTTTCCAAAATATGCCCGTTGCAGGATCTTTTTAAAAACTATGTAAAAACGACAATTTTGCCGATTTTGGCTTTAAACTATGTGAGACAATAGTCAACGCCAGTAGGTAGATGATAGTATCCAAATATATAGATCATTGAACTTAGTAAATTTTGATGTTTTTCAAATTGATTTGATGTTGGCTGTAATAACCCTTTATTTCGCTCTAATTTACTCCTAGTATGTCATACACCAAATGTTATTATTTTTTGTGATATTTGCAATTTTACGAAAAGGCAATGCAATTGTAAATTTTAATATTGCTGTGAATAAGGTATTTGGTAGTTTGATGTAAAGTCTTCACGTGGCTATAGAAGAGATAATTTAGAAACAATTTAACCAGGTTGATCCTTATACAAAGTGTTACCGTTATCAACATATTAACAATGTTATATGAAATTATATAAGTATATTTTGCCGTCTACCGTGTGGCAACCAAACAAGCGATTTAAAAATTTAAATTACTGCTAAAGTAAACCCTAAACCGTGTACTTTTAGGTTAACTATCGTGCAAATTTGTTGACTTCTGAGTGTTGAAAATCAGAGTTTCTTTGATGTGATTTATGTACTCCCACACAAAAACCAAATATGCAACAAAAACAAGCTGATAGGCATCTTTAGATTCAGATTTTCATTCATAGCAAAAAAATCTATTAAAAACACTTCCAAATAACCTACTTTTTATTCACATTATCAATATTACGCATACTATCATCCATATTATCCCAATTTTGAATTGTCTCTTCAGAAAAATAACCTATTTTAAATCAATTAACAAAAGTAAGTAGATATTGTTGATTGTTTTTTGTACAACCAACATATTTAGAAAATAAACTGCTTCCGGGTTATGCCGTGTGTCAAGATTTGTTAATGCTTAGCATTAACAAATCTTGACACACGGCATAACCCGGAAGCAGTTTATTTTCTAAATGATTCTGGCCGTGAAAGCCTACGTACTTACTTAACCAGCATATTGTTGATTCACAAACGTAGCTCATTAAGATAGGTTTTAGCGTTTCTGTTTGTTTTTGTGTCTGAGCACACATACTATCACAATGAAACGTCTCCGCATAATTTTCACAAAGGTGAACAATTTTTCACGATAGTCCCCTTAAAACTACACTGTTTTTTGGCTTACTTCGGAGCCCAACTGAAGTTACTAGATCTTCAGGTTCGCTCGGTGTACGTTTGTAAAAATTGCAAAACATACTTATAAAATTCTGTAATACCTTAATAACCGTAATACTTTTTATATGAATAAATCTAGTTAAATAGGTTCTAAATGGCTTCTTCTATAACGCTTTAAATATTTTACATCACGCTACCCAGCACGTTGTATACAAAGCAATATTAAGATACTAAATAGCATACTACTCTTTAAATTCCAAATATCACAAAAACTAGTAAAAATAGATATACGACATAGTGAATATAAATTACAAAGAACTTAAGGGACATTTCAATTACACTCAAATAATATACAGGGTGTTTCATTTAAAAATCTCTAGAAAAGCCTTTTAAAAATATTTAAAAACTAGTGCATGCTACAATCACCCTGTATAGCGCATCAAATTTTTCATGACATCAACATCTATCTATGGGCAGAGATTAGTAAAAAAAAAGATAGGAAACGTCCATAAGCCACCTATGGTAAGTTTCGACCACCTTTTATCTGGTTAACATCTGGGACGTTAGGTGCCGCTCTGGTCGATTAACAGAGGGATGTGGCGGTAAATTTGAATTTGAGTGCATTTATTATAGAGTTTATTTCACGACAAGTGGCAGTAAGCCGCTGACATAATGCGCAAACGTTCCTACGCATTGACATGTGTTAGAATGAAATAAAGAAGATTGCTATTTCATTCTAACACACGTCAATGCGTATAGGAACGTTTGCGCGTTATGTCAGCGGCTTACTGCCACTTGTCGTGAAAGAAACTATATGCTTATTATTTTGTTTTCCTTCAAAACATAAAGAAGTTTATAAACACATAACTTAATTGTATATTTTTTATTAGGTATATATTAAATATAAATAACAATTAACTGACCACCAACCACTGTTGTTAACCGCATGATTCTTAACAAGTGGTAAATTTTTCCAATATAGATTACGAAATCTTACTAAAGTCGTTAACGTAGCAACTTGCCACGTAACAACTGCGTTACAGAATTGGCCTGATTGTGACTCAATGGTTAAATTTACAATTTCCTCAAAAATGTATTGGACGAAATGGCTCAATTTATGTCCAGCACGTAGACCTGATCTGACAATTCTTAATTTTTATTTTTGGGGGCGATTGAAACAAATTGTTTACAGCCAACCATTACTAGCCGATGCAGAACTATTCAAACTAAGACGACTTAGCATGCGATTTGTTTGAATTATTGATTTGTTCGCTTGCGTATTGGTGTTGCATTCAAGTTTAAATTTATTTATAAAAAGATACTGTAACGAATTACAATGTCATACTCATAAAAAATAAAATGTAATCAAATTTAAAGTAAGATCCAGACAAATCTCAATGGTTATGTAACATTGTTATCTCATAGTCCGGCACATTTTTCTTAACCTTGACTGTTCAATTAAGTCGAAATCTTTACGAGGCGAAATTAAGAACGCCAGCTCAGGTTCATTGTCAAATAATCTACGGTTGAGTAACGGTGACAATACATAAAACAGTTCCGCTCTCAAGAGGCTTGCTTACACATCAATTTCTATCAGATTTAAGCACAATCTCGGCTGACTAGGTTGCAGTAGTACCTACATAAATCATGGCTAACTTATCAGGAAAAATTATAGTAGTAACCGGCGCCAGTTCTGGTATTGGTGCAGCATTAGCCAGACGATTCGTAGAAAATGGAGCTAAAGTAAGTACGAAACCATCCTACATAGCAACATCAAAATTTGTTGTACAAAATCGCAGAAATAGAAAGAATTTTATGGTTTTTATTTAACTAGGTTGTTGGTTTGGCACGTCGGGTTGAACGCATGGAAACCATGGCGAAAGAACTAGAAAACCAACCAGGAAAACTGTACCCAATAAAAGCTGATCTAACAGTAGAAGATGACATACTCAAAGCGTTCAAATGGACCACTGAAAATGTGGGCCCAATGGAGATTTTGATCAACAACGCTGGTAGTTTAAGAGGTGGTAAACTCACAGATGGAGTCACCGAGAAATGGAAGATGACTTTTGACTTAAACGTGATCGCAGTAGCTATTGCTTGCAGGGAAGCTATAAAAATCATGCAAGCCCACAACATAGATGGATATATAATCAATGTTAACAGCACTGCAGGGCATACTGTGCCCAGTTTTGATGTTCTGAACATGTATCCTGCTTCTAAACATGCGTTGAGGGTGTATACTGAAAGTTTGAGGCGTGAATTGGCTAAGGAGAAGAGCAACATTCGAGTTTCTGTGAGTAGTTCTTTAATTTTTGGTCATTCCTTGTCAATGCATCGTGAAATTTTTGTATCAGAGTATCAGTCCAGGTGGAGTTTGGACAGAAATTCAGGAAGTAGCTGAATTGATGACAGAGGAATCTTTGAAAGCGAATAATTTTAAATTGGAAGACATTACAATGTTGGACTGTGAGGAGATTGTTCAAGCTGTCACTTATATGCTGTCGACGAGTCCAAAAACACACGTACGTACATGCAGATATCGGTAGTGAAAGAATTAACAATAATAATAAGATATTCTTTATTTTAGGTGATCGACTTGATCATTCGTTCTGTTCGAGAATTGGATTAGAATTTATCTTTTTTTTTGTCTTGGGGTGTGATCAGTTATGTTATGGAATAAAAAGGATTTGATTGTGTTTATTATCAGTTAGGTATGGTATTATAAAAATCAAAGATAATGAGTATCGTGATTGTTTGAGTTATTTACACGATTCTGATTGATGTAATTTTTAAAATTAAACTGTCCCAACTTACTTACAAATGAATGAATAAACTCGTCGCAGGTGACTATATAATTTCATATTTAGTGCCTACTAATATTTTTAAATACTTTTTGAAATAATATTTTTGCGTAGCTTTGAAGCTGAAAGTTCTTTACTCTTATGTCATTTGATCTTTTTGGTAACACGCGGTATATCCAACGGAGAAGGTGATTATAATTCCGTATTAAAAGGCTACTAATATTTCCAAATATTTTGTCAAAATAAATTTCACGTAGCTTTGAACATAAAGGTACTTTACTATTCAGTATTCTTTATAGTTTTGGTAACACTCGATACATGCAAGCAGATGATAACATTCGAATATTTGCATTTTAGGTTCAAGACAATTCAGAAGTTTTTATGAAGAATAAAATTTTCTGAAAAGTTAATTATAAAAATGTTTCCCATTAATGTCAAAAAATAATAAAAATATTATTATTATTATTTATTATTGAAACAATAAACTGCTGAAACAAGAATACTAAATCAAATGAACTACATATTAAAACATTTACGCTCTACCCTGTCCTCCAGAAATTCATTGTACGAGTAATACGCTCTACTCAACAGTAACGTTAAAAACTTTAAAACAATATTCAGCATATGCGACGTGCACGTTAAAGAACTCTTATTGGAGGTTGGAATTCCTTCAGTTCGACAAAATTCCTGGCTGTGTGTAGCCTGCGTCGGTGATCGACCTAAGTTGCGGAAATAGACCGACGTAAAATACACAAATTACAACAAAAAATCAGCACCTAAACGATGTTTGTCTCTAAACTTGGACGGGTCGAATTTTGGCAGGCAAAACTAAATATCTTTGTACTCGGTATTATTTGAATATTCAAAGTACAGGTCATTATAACTGATTGTAGTCGACAACGACTATACCCTATTCACGATAAGAACATAGTAGTGGGGGGTGCAAACTGAGCCCGATTTACACTGGAGCAATATGCTGTCAATAGCGGCAAATTGAAAGGTTATGTCACGACAATGGTGTGCCATACCTCGCATCGCTGATTTGTCAATTAGCCATCGTTATGTAATGTAGTGCGTTATATTAAAAAGTTATATTAAGTCTACTATCTTTTATTAAATATTAGTACACAATAAACACTTAATGATATCAATAAAGAATAACAAACAAAGAAATAAGAGGCAAAAAAAGGAATAAAAATATCACTGTTTATTCTCGTATATCTCTACGAGCAGAAATTTGCTCCGACAGCAGTTCTCAAAGCGTCCTCACACGTCTTCCGTTATATTACTGTTTTAAAAAGTAAAAGAAAACACGAAAATATTTCATTTGATAAATAGTAATTCCTAATTTCATTTGCTTGTAGATGGTTCAGTATCAGATCACAAATCTGATGATGATCCTTTATTGGTGGTTATAATAAACTCTTCCATAATATCTTCAACAATATTGTCCAGTTGATATAATTTGCTTCCTTCGCTGACTACATGTTTGATGCAAGCTTTCCAACGTTCCGCATTTGCAACTTCCAAACCCTCAAGAAGCAGAGTTTTTACCTCCGGCAACTTAAATGTTTTATTGTTTGCGGCGACATGATGTTTAACTTGGGCCCAAATTAATTCAATCGGGTTTAAATCGCAGTGATATGGAGGCAATCGTAAGATTTTGCTACCACTTTCCTCCACTAATTGATCGATTACATAGTTGACTGGGTTATCACTTGTATACATGTTTGCCATATCTAGAAGTTCTACTTTCAACATACTGTTATCTACGGTTACGCCTTTTGACATAAGCCATTCTATTACGGCCCCTTTTCGCCAAGAGTTGTTTGGTACTTTATCCATCTTCACGGAATGGTAAGGAACGTTATCCATTACAATTACACATCCAGGCTCAAGTCGTGGCAACATATTTCTCATCCATTCCGTGAAGACGTCGCTGTTCATGTCTTCGTGGTACTCGCCAGTCTTTTTTGATTCAAATGACAGAAGGCCGTTATCTACAAAACCTGCTTCCGAGCCGATGTGTAGAACAATAAGACGTTTTCCTTTTCCAGAAGGATCTGTTATACCTCGTGATAACCCACGAACAAATGCTTGTCGAGCGCTTGTTATAGTAGTATCTTTCCAGACCTTTGGTTTTGTGTGACCAGCATTAACCCATGTCTCATCTAAGTAATAGATTTTTTTTCCCCATTGAGCGATACTGTCTAATACTGGTCAAATATCTTCGTCTCCATAAAACAATTTCCTGTCTTTCAATTAAAAAACTTTTCCTGCTTCGGTTCTCCCATTTAAATCCCAACATACGCAATATTTTCCACAAAGTTGTTCGCTTCACCATAGGTATGAAATCATCTGCTTCAATAGCCTATACAAATTTCCTCTTAATTTCTATATTACATAAATAATCATATCATTACCGTTAATACTTTGGAAATAGTTGGTAATTCATTGTTAAAATAGAAATAATGAACATGTCGCCTAATTGCATTTTTCTGTAATTCATCCAATTTGTCGTAAGTGTTTTCCCGTTTACGTTTTTTGGTTGGAGAACGTAATAGTCCAGAAGTGCCCTTTTCCTTTACAATGGCCCACATTGTTGATTCTCCAATACCTACAAGCTTCGAAGCTAATTTTACAGAATCTGACTTCGTATTTTCAGGTTCACGACTGTACTCGAGATATGCATTGTAGGCCATCAGCCGTTGCCCACTGCGAATGGGCTTTCCTTGCGGATTTTTTGATGAACCAGCCTGCATTCTCTCATCCATATTAGCACTATTAAATATCATCGTAAAACATTAACAACAAATATTATTGGCAATATTAAGATTACCTGTTACAATGTTAATATTGTGTGGAGTTCTAAAAAAACTGAGTTTTATTTGAATCGATTGTTGAAAATAAATTCGAAAGACTGCAAAATATTCCGAACACAACGAAAATCTTGAATCTGACGCAAATGACATGACGTTTCAAAATTCAAGTGACATACGCGCGTTAGCTGGTGTAAATTTGGTTCAACTTTCAGCCAATCACAAGCCGCAAATTATAGCCCTATCTTATCCAACGCTTTATTCTAAAACTGAATAGAGTATTGGCGCCGTGCGCGTACGATATGCCCATCTCTATTGCCGCCGGACGGGACTAAGATCGCCACGAGGTGGCGCTGTTCTATGCAGTTTCCTTCCTAGTAATCACCCACGTGGTAGTTACCTGTAGCGCGTCTACTAAGTAAACATAAACAAGAAAGCTGTTGCCGTACGTAAATGAGGTTAATTGGTAGAAGCAAGTAATTTATTTGTGTACACAATGCTAGTCTGTGCACAACGCTATCAGCTGACAGAAATAATAAATAAAGTCGACTACAGCGCTTTTGCGTGCAGCGGTGACCGAGAAAACTTCTGGCGGATACATATTCCGCCATGGGCGCATAAAGCGTTCCTCAATCCCCCACTCCGTACTGCGCACGGTGCCAATAGTATTCCATACAAATAGAGCGGTAACTAGAAATTTTTACATTTGATATCATGGCCTACTTCGACTACAATCATTTATAATGATCATTTATATATAATAATCTTTTTCTACTTTGCGTTCGTTATAAACTCATAACGAAACCGCTTTCGGAGTCGTTATGACACTAGATCACAAACTTTTAGTAACTTTTAGTTTTCCAAGATTGATGATGGCTCGCGTCAATCGTATTACACTCCTCGCTGCGCTCGTCGTGCCCAATGCAAGTTGTTCGCCAATTTTTGTCTTATAAAACTTGTATTATAATATACTATTTTGTCAAACGTTGCTTTAAATTGCTTAAAAAATTACTGACTGCGGCGTATTGGTATTGAATTCAAGTTTAAATTTATTTATAAGAAGCTACTGTAACGAATTACAATATAGTAATACTCATAAAAATAAAATCTAAACAGATTTCAATTAAAATCCAGACAAATATCAAAAGTTATGTAACATTGTTATCTCATAGTCCGGCACATTTTTTCTTAACCTTGACTATTCAATTAAGTCGAAATCTTTACGGGGCGAAATTAAGAAGGCCAGCTCAGGTTCATTGTCAAATAATCTACGGTTGAGTAACGGTGACAATACATAAAACTGTTCCACTCTCAAGTGGCTTGCTTACACATCAATTTCTATCAGATTTAGGCACAATCTCGGCTGACTAGGTTGCAGTAGTACCTACATAAATCATGGCTAACTTATCAGGAAAAATTATAGTAGTAACCGGCGCCAGTTCTGGTATTGGTGCAGCATTAGCCAGGAGATTCGTGGAAAATGGAGCTAAAGTAAGTATGAAATCATCCTGTATAGCAACATCAAAATTTGTTGAACAAAATCGAAGAAATCGAAAGAATTGTATGATTTTTCTTTGTCTAGGTTGTCGGTTTGGCCCGTCGCGTTGAACGCATGGAAACCATGGCGAAAGAACTCGAAAATCAACCAGGAAAACTATACCCAATAAAAGCAGATCTAACAGTAGAAGATGACATACTCAAAGCGTTCAAATGGACCACTGAAAATCTGGGTCCAATGGAGATTTTGATCAACAATGCTGGTACTTTAAGAAGTGGTAAACTCGTAGATGGTGTCACAGAGAAATGGAAGTTGATGTTTGACTTAAACGTAATGGCAGTAGCCATTGCTTGCAGAGAAGCTATAGAAATCATGCAAACCAACAACATAGATGGGTAGATAATCAATGTTAACAGCACTACAGGGCATATTGTTCCAAGTATGGAGTTTCTGAACGTGTATCCTGCTTCTAAACATGCGTTGAGGGTGTACACTGAAAGTTTGAGGCGTGAATTGGCTAATGAGAAGAGCAACATTCGAGTTTCGGTGAGTATTTCTTAAATTTTTGGACATTCCTTGTAAATGTTTAACTTTTTTAGAGTATCAGTCCAGGTGGTGTTTCAACTGAAATTTTTGAAGTAAGTGAAATAATGACAGAAGAAATTTTAAAAGCGAATAATATTAACGTTGAGGAAATTACTATATTGGACTGTGAGGAGATAGTTCAAGCTGTCACTTATATGCTGTCGACGAATCCAAAGACACACGTACGTATATACAATTACTTGTATCTGTGGTGAAAGAATTAACAATAATAATAAGATATTCTTTATTTTAGGTGACCGAATTGATCATTTGTTCTGTTCGAGAAGTGGCTTAGAATTTATATTTTACAATCGGAAATTCTGGATAATTTATGTCTATGACATTTTTTGGTAAAATTAATAGTTTAGCTGCATGAGCAAATTCTATTTGATTGAGATCGGTCGTGTCTGTATTAATATAAAACTAGTTAGCCAGGATTTGACAGACTTTTCGTTCTAATGACAGTATAGGTAGTGTCAAACGCTGATGTTTTGACAATACCTACTGTCAGTAGTATCAAAATATATTTCATATCCTGGCTAACTAGTTTTATTGTAATGCAGACACGACCGATGTCGATCAAATAGAATCTCATGCAGCTAAACTATTAACGATAGTCATGTGCCTGATCTCATCAAATTTTTTACTTCAAATTTGGTGTTTTAAAAATAAATTTTCGCCTGTGCTATAATTATCTTGTATTAGTGCAGTTTACAACATTGTATATACATTATACACATAAGAGCAAGCTTTTTCTTATTTATCAAATTCTAAGATAAAATAACAATGACGTGCTGTGTTATTTTGATAGCAAATATATTATTCTAGCAAATATATTATTCTATTATATTCTATTCTATAGAAATCATCTGTTACAGATGCAATTAGGGTGTACACTAGGGTTGTAACGGAATTCCGCGTCCGCTTCCGCAACCGCGGAAGTTTCTCATATTTTTACATATTTTTCTCATTTTTATTTTGCTGTTTGTGCCGTTTTTAGGTTGGGGGGGGGGGGGCAGAATGGCAATAACATTTTCTGTTTTTTTGAAAAATAACATACAGTTCCATGTCTTTGTACTCCACACAAAAATGAGTAATTTAATTTTGTAGGTTCTTGAATTTCTCATTTTTTGTCTACTGTATGAATAATTTTTGGAAACTGTTGTTGTTACGCTTTGTTACTATGTTGACCAATTATTATGTTTGTATTTTTTAATAAAAAAATGCGTTGTTCGTTTTGTTATAATATGATATTGTTTTTGTGTTTCTATAATAAATATTCTTGTACTTCCGCTTACGCTTTCAGTTCCGCTTCCGCGGAATTTATGAAATTTCACTGGAAAAGTACTGCAATTTCACCCTAGAAGTAATTTTCAACCATTGAAGAACGTTTCATTGCACAGATGGAAAAGATTTCTTGTTTTTAAGAAATATATTCTTTTGAATATATTCTTTTGGATCAAAACATATTTCTTTGACGCCAACAATATTTACTTTATTCAATACTCTAGTTTATAATGTAGAGATTAATTTCTTTGGAATATTTATATAAGTCAAACTAATAAATTTGGATATAATCAAAAATTACTTTCCTTTAAAGTATTATTTTTGTTTTCATTTAAAAAATCGTTTTTTTACACCAAAGAAATCTAAGTTCGATTCAAATAATATCTTCCTTCAAAGAAATATTTTTGCCTTGGCTTAAAAATAGGTTTACTTCCGCCAAGGAAAGCATATTTTGATTCAAATAAATATATTTTAAGTGTGAATACCTCATTCAACTGTATTGTTAGATGCAGCTGTAAACACTCTCCTCGCAGTTCGGCCTTATCTTTAGTATAAATAGAGCAGTATAGAGCGCAGTGCAAGCAGGTTTAAGTTTCGACTCCGAATCAGCGTACAATTTGCTACCCTAACCTTGACTATATGTAGGTCCTACTGTGATTAGAATGAAAATATCTGTCAAATCCGTAGCTTTAATTCAAAGAAAATGGTTCTTACATGATAACTCATCAGTATGAAGAAAATTAAATTAGGAAGCAAGTAATAATTTATTTTTATAATTTATTAATACAGGTGGAGATAATTTGTTGAAAATAAATTATTTCCACTGCCAACTGGGGGAGAAATAAATCTCGTTCGTTATAATATACAAACTGTAAATTTTAACTGAAAACATAAGTTGTTTGACACGAATAAATGTTCTTCCTACCAAACAACTATTTCAAAAAAACATGCATTTTTATCGGCAAAGAATTATTTCTTTGTCTCTATTGAAACACCAGATTTCTTTGAGTCAATGCATATTTATTTGAATTATACATAATTTTCTATGTATGTATGGCAAACAAACACGGGACCTAAGAACTTTAAATTACTACGAAAGTAAACCCTAAACCGTAAGATCAATGCAGTATAGACCAGCCTGTATATATACGAAATATAATGATATATTATATAGGCAGTATACTATATGCACACAGAAAAGTGATTATTTGGAACGAGAAAACATAATTTCTTGAATTTATTTACTAGATTCAAATGCATATTTACTTGGATGTAGAAAGTTAGGTATATACAAGAAATGCCACATACTCAATATAAGTAAAATAATTTCTCAGATAAATGCTGTCGACAAATAAATTCTTCAAATGTCAATTTCTCCAATGAAGTAATATTAAGGGCCGATATATTCACCTATCGTGAAACTGTTCGTCATCTAAACGACAAGATAAATAGCAAAAATGTGTCTATTCACCTGTCGTTAACGTTACCGACCGGATAAATACGCTTAACGATGAAATTTATTTAGCGATCGAATGAACCTGCCGTAAACTAATGACGAACACTTTGATTGGTCACAGAGCATGTGCTGAATGTCAAACAAAAAGTCAAACTGACAAATATTTACGTACGTACGTGGTACTGTATTAATTGAAGTCATTATTTAGATAATATGGCCGAATTTGCTGAATTCGTCTTTCATACCATTTTTTTTTACTTTTGGTGGTCTTTTTTAATTGATGCGGTTAGAAATGGGTGCGAATGAATTTGAGTTATGTTTTGTCAATGTCTATCAATGTCATTTACGGCGCTACATCTAGCGGCAATTAGTCCAAGTTATGATCCAAGTGTTGATTTAGTATACCTTTTTACTGACATTTGATACTATACTGCCGAAAAACATTCGTTAGCGATGTTTACGTCCTCGTTACCTGACGATAACTTACAGATCGGTGAAAAGACAGAATCATTTTTAACGCGAACGTTAGCGTAATCTGTTCGTTGGCTAACGACAACTTTGACGATAGGTGAATATATCGGCCCTTAATATAAGTAAGTATTGTTTACTGAATAAAAACCCACCAATTATTTAACAGAACTGATTCTCACTTCTTTCAATAATACCTTTCTCTGGAACGAATATGCGCATCGGGATTTTGTCAAGGCTCGCGCGCAGGCTCGCGCGCAGGCTCGCGCGTAGGGCTGGCGCCGTAAAGGAGCGAAACCTTGAACGAAAACAACAACGAAGTATCCGTAGGGGATGTGCCTTGTGATTAGTGTACAATAAACGTTTCAACACGGAATAATTTGATGTAAGGCACGCAACAGGTTAGAACGATTAAGTAAATATAACATACCTATCTCGTTAATTAGCAATAGAAAACGTATTTGTGCCAAATCTTTAAAATTCTTACATTAAGTAGCTAAAAATATTTCTCGGGAATAAAAATATACACTTTATTGAAGACTGTTTACTTCCTTCACCAGAGTAACAACTTTCCTAAATCTAGTAATTATTCCAAGAAATAAAATGTCTTGGTTGAAATCAATAATCTCTCGCGTATGTACGAACCTACCAACTACTTCATCCAAGTAATTCTCTCTTCGTTCGAGAGATCACGTTTCTGTGTGTGCATCATGGCGAATATCGATGTTTATATTTGTACTTCCTTTTTATGCCATTTTTACTAGAAAGATAATTTATAAATAAACATTGCTGTCTTGTCAGTTTCACAGTATCTACAATAATATTTCATAAAAAATGTTTCAACATATAATCACAGTTTCTTTATATGTAGATTAGGTCTGTATCCTTGAGATAGTTCTCAAGAGTATGTCACATATTAGGAAATAGTATATTACAGTACAAGTGAAGAAACCATGTGTTTTCACCATCGAGATAGTATAAAAGAGAAGGAGTCATTTGACCTTAAAGGATGTGCGACATCCCAAAAGGCGGTGACACGTGGAGATTTTGCTCTACTGTACCCTCCGAAAAGTTCTAGTCAATAATAGGTCCACATTAATTCCTTCAACAAACTAATAATTTCTTTAATCAAAGAACCATTTATCGCAACCTTAAAGTACCGCATTTTAACTAAACCAACAATTTCGTTCATTTAAAAAGTTATAATTCTTTCACTCAACACAATCATAATTATTTGAACTTAATAAATGACGTTCGTTATAATATACAAATTGTTAATTTCAACTGAAAACGTAAGTCGTTTGACGCAAATAAACGTTCTTTCTACAAAACAAATATTTCAAAAAATGCATTTTTATCGGCAATGAAATATTTCTTAGCCTCTATTAAAACACTAGATTTCCTTAAGTCAATGCATATTTACATTAATTCTGACTTGAACTGTTAGATCTTGGGTTCGAATAAAGCTTGTTATTTTGTATTTGAATTAAACAACATTTTCTATCTATCTACTTTTGTATATAAACGCTAATAAATTTCCAATTAGTATTAAACCAGTGTTTTGTACCGAAAAATATTTACGTATTGTTAATTAGCTTAATTAGATAACACACAACCATGCACAAAATCACGCGAAAATGAAGAAAGTAGAAATAAGTTTTTGTAATTTAAAGTAAACATGTTATTATTTATCACAATGAATGGAATTTGAACAGGTCAAATCGTTCTATAAGACAGCTGCCGACAATTGCTCGACCGATTTCAGATCAATATTTTACCAATATTTCCAGGAATTTATTAATTGATCAATATGCGTTTCCAGTTTCCTTATCTTTATTTTTCGTTATTTTACAATAATATGGTTTATAGCAAAAACAAATAGGTCAGTCACAATTAATCTGTAAAATTGTGCCGCCATTTCTGTAATTTCGTCAAAATAGTTAAATAATAAATTAAAGGAGAGGAAATTTTGTATAATTTATGTCTATGACATTTTTGGGTAAACTTAATAGTTTAGCTATTCCAGCAAACTTTAACTTACAAAGTCATGCATAGCAGTTGACTCTGTTGGTCGCTATGTGCATTAAGTATACAGGCTGTCTCACGGAACTGGTGCATTGGAAGTTTCTCATGTTCTACTATTTCTGGAAACTTGAAATTTTTAAACTAATATTTACTTGATCTGAGCTCTTCAGTTAAAATATTCTCAAGTTAACTGTCACGTCCGGTCACCGGAAGTCGGTATCAACTTTGTTATTTTAAATGGAATGATATAATTTTTATTTTACTTTTGGTTTCTACATATCAAAATACATCATTTTTGATAATGTTTCCCTATACCTAAATATCACCATTTTTGAGTTTTTTTTTGATTTTACTAATTTTTTGGTGATTTTCGTGGTTAGTTCATCATGATATCTTATACAGATGTTCAAAATTTACAACCCAATAATTGAATTTTCAAACGTAAAAATCTCATTTTTTTCAAATGGAACATCCTGTATACCGATACGCCATTCGATAGGAAATCTTATTCCCTATCAATCAATAATAGGGTTCCCTATATCTATCTTTAATGTTTTTGAGATATTGCCAGTATAAAAGAATGCAAACTAAATACAAAACGATTTATTCTTCATTTATAGGAATGTGAGAACTTTGGAACAGCAGGAAAACAGAAAAATATTGAAAAGGTTTGTTAAAACTAAAATATATTATTTGAGATATCTAACTTAAATTAAAACTTAATTATGTTGTTCGAAATGCTGCCTGTTCTGCTCCAAACATTTTAAAGCACTTCGCTGTACTTCTGTCATCGTCGTTCTTCGGATTTCTTATCGCTGAAGTCCATTAATCGCGGCTACTACTCTGTTAGTCAATTTTTCTCGAGTATTAACTGGTGTGGAATAGACCTGACTTTTCACATGACCCCAGAAATAAAAGTCTAATGGTGTTAAATCTGGCGAGCTTGGTGGCCACCGCCAGGATCTCCTATTTCCGAACCACCTATCGTCAAACATCTGATTAAGTTGAATGGATACCACATGCGAAGAATGTGCCGGTGCACCGCCCATTTGATCAAAGCAGTCGCGTAAAATATTGAAAGGAAGTTTCGCAAAAATTGCTCACACATCCAGGCAAAATTTCGTTGTAAATTTCGTATCTAACTTCGCCCCCCATTATTAAATGGGAGTATTCAAAATGGATTTAAAGAAAAAGTGACAATATCTCAAAAACTATTAAAGATAGATATAGGGAACCCTAATATTGATTGATAGGGAATACGATTTCCTGTCGAATGGCGTATCGGTATATGTTCTATTTGACAAAAATTAGTTTCTTACGTTTGAAAATTCAATTATTATGTTATAAATTTTGAACACGTTTAGTAAAGCGTTTGCAGTTTTTATTCGATCAAGCACTAACCAGACTACACACATCAAAACATTTTATTTGACCGAGATCGCATTTCAACTAGTTTGCCAAGATTTAACAAATATTTTGATTCTACCTACACTATTGTTAGATTATCAGCGTTTGACACTGCTATATAGTATGATGAAGTCATGTGTCTGGCCGAATTAGATCTTTTTCATTATTTCGATGGCATATCACAATTCTTAGTATGCTCTCTACAATGTGCCCATAAATCATAACAAATCATAACAAACAAGTTATTATCATAATGAAATGAACTTCAGGTCAAATTGCTCGACTATTTCTACTTTCCTTATCTTTATTTTTCGTTATAATTTTTTTCACAAATCATATAAATGCCTCAGTCACAGTACATGTAGGTGCAGTCTGTGTTTAAATAGGTCAGTTATTATATTAAACTCGGTAGATTTTAAGTACCATGGAGTTATCCGGCAAAGTTGCTATTGTAACAGGAGCTAGTGCTGGAATAGGCGCAGCCACAGTCATAGCCCTCCATGGCATCGGAATGAAGGTAAGTCATTAATTGAAAATAACAATAGAAGAAGAAAACCATTCTTGAAGAGTTGAAATAAATAACGAGGTAAAACAAACGTACCTAATCCAAAAATGTGACCCGGATTTACAAACATTGTGATTGCAACCATCCATCTCTGGTACTTCACAAAACACTACACAAACACAACCACATAAAGATTCCACAATCCCAAAGATTCTTATTGTAGATAAATCAACAAACAACTGACCACTGACCGAATGTACACTGCCGCTCATGGAAGTTCGGACACATAGTAAACATATAAGAAAAATAATTTTTATATTTAATTTTTTAATTAATTTTTATATTTAATTATTATGCAACATTTATGCTGTTTTGTCACTGGTTGTTGGGAATTTTCTAGTTTCCATTAAAAAGGATTAAATACGAATTAACAAATAGAGTCATAAATACATGCATCTCAGACACATGTTGCGACCCCATTATTACCAGATTTTTGCATCAAATGCTCGAATTCGTATTCAAACGAGTCTGTGCCTGCAATCAGTAGTTTGCACAAGATAACTCTGTCACGCCGAAGACATCATGCGACGCGGAAAGACAACAAGCAAGGAACAGCTTTCTGTAATTATCGCTTTTCATCAGGAACGATTGTCAGTGAAAATGCAAGAAATAAGTCAACGATAGGTGAATCAACGGTAAGTGACACTCTTCACCAATATGAAGAAACATGGAATTTGGATGACGTGTTCGGTCGGGACTATCA
Source organism: Aphodius sticticus (assembly GCA_963966075.1). Taxonomy (NCBI): domain Eukaryota; kingdom Metazoa; phylum Arthropoda; class Insecta; order Coleoptera; family Scarabaeidae; genus Aphodius; species Aphodius sticticus. The sequence goes on along the minus strand of OZ014509.1, from coordinate 1,809,631 downwards.
CGAATAATTTCCCAAGCGGATGAAGAACGATTAAAATTAATTTTTAAGCAAAACAGAAAAGTGACCGCACCAAAAATCTGAAGTCAATCGCGATCGTGAAAGACCAATTTTCGTAAGCACAGGGAAACGACGTCTCCAAGCGGAAATTCTGCATGGACGCGGTGCCGTACGCTAACCATTGCTTGGTCGGGAAAATCGTCAGATACTACTGTTTCCAGTCTTCATTTGTCCAACTTCGATGTCTTCGTGCCCACTGAAGTCGTTTCTGACGATTTTCCCGACGAAGCAATGGTTTTCGTACGGCAACGCGTCCATGCAGATTTTCCGCTTGGAGACGTCGTTTCCCTGAGCTTACGAAAATTGGTCTTTCACGATCGCGATTGACTTCAGAGGTGATTTTAGGTGCGGTCAATTTTCTGTTTTGGTTAAAAATTAATTTTAAACTTATTTATTATATTTTAACTTATTTCTTGCATTTTCACAAATTGACAATCGTTCCTGATGAAAGGCGATAATTACAGAACGCTGTTCCTTGCTTGTTGGCTTTCCGCGTCGCATTATGTCTTCCGCGTGACAGAGTTATCTTGTTCAAACTACAGATTGCAAGCACAGACTCGTTTGAATACTAATTCGAGCATTTGATGCGAAAATCTGGTAAAAATGGGGTCGCAACATGTGTCTGAGATGCAGTATTTATGACTCCATTTGTTATTTCGTATTTAATCCTTTTTAATGGAAACTAGAAAATTCCCAACAACCAGTTACAAAACAGCATAAATGTTGCATAATAATTAAATATAAACATTATTTTAAATTAGCACATTTAATGATGTCGTATGTTACTGGAAATCAACGTTAAGAATGTGTTCGCTATTTGGTAGAAATAGAGATGCCTATTGCTACGTTATCAGTGCTTTTATCATTATTTCTTATATGTTTACTAAGTGTCCGAACTTCCATGAGCGGCAGTGTAGGTCACTGTTGCGCCACAACTGTGGTGGAGTGTTGTCGATTTTCTTGCGCTGAGCAGGGACGTACACCGTCTTTCTTAATTAATTTTCTCAAGAATGCGTTAAGTTAGATCATACGTTATTTGACAAGACGTTCTTAAACATCCTTGGGTATGTGCTCCTTCAAGGCTAGCTCTTCACTTGGCTCATTATTTACTTCAACTCTTCTCTTTTATTTACTATTCCTCATCAAACCCTATATCCATTAGGTTGTGGGTTTCGCTAGAAGGAAAGAGATGATCGAGGAGTTAATCAAAGACCACGATGGTAGACTCTTTGCCTTGAAGGTCGACGTGTCCAACAAGCAAGAAATCCTCGATGCTCTCGCATGGGTGGCCAAAACCGTCGGCCCCATCCACGTTTTGATCAACAATGCTGCTCTAAGATGTGCAACTCCACACTCCAGTATCCTTGACGGTGATATAGACACTTGGGCAGAAATGGTAGGAACAAATTTCACCAATATTATGCTGTTATGTAGAGAAGCCGTCAAGAACATGCGAGATAATGGTGTCGATGGTTATATCATTAATGTTAGCAGCATTATGGGGCTTAGAGCTATCAATGTACCTAATAGAAGTGTTTATTCGTCGACCAAAGCTGCGCTATGTAGCATGACGGAGCATTTGAGGTTAGAATTGGCCAAGGCGAAGACCAAGATTAGAATGACTGTGAGTTGGCCATTTATTGACATTTATTGACTTCTTAGGCCATACAACAATACCCAAAACTTTTGTTATTTTATAGTGTTTGAGCCCAGGTTTAGTTGCTACAAGCATTGTACCAAATACAACGATTGTCTATGAGGATTTTCCTTGTCTTTCAAGTGAGGACGTCGCTGACACCATCAGGTATCTGGTGCAATCCCCAAAGCATGTTCAGGTATCTATTTTCTTTTTTTAAAAAATTCAAACAATTTGGGTTGTTGTTTAATATGATTGTTGATTTGCAGGTATCCACGTTAACTCTTCAAGCAACTGGAGAGTCGTTTTAAATTTAAGATTATTGTGTAAAAATGAACGAGAACCATAGTTGATGGAACTGTTGTGTTTTTTTAAGATGGCAATACCTACCAGGTTTTGTTCCTATAAGTTGTTATTTTTTTAAGTTTTTTGTTCTTCTGTTTGTAACTTATTTATAAATAAAATAATCCATATGGATATTCTTTGTTTGATAATAAATGTGTACTTTTACTTTTTATTGTTTATTTTATTTCTTGAATTTAATTTCTTTTTAGTACAAAAACCCCTAATACATGATATCATGATATCCAAGTTAAATAATAATATGCATACTAGGATGGTTCAAATTTATACCTTGCAACATCTTTTTTTTTGCTGAAGGGCAACGATCCCCCCAATCGGCTCCGTTTCCGGAGAACGGAAACAAAAATATACGATGTTACGAACTTATTTCTCCATTTGTTGCAAACATTAAATTATTGTTTTCGGTCATTTATTAACTAATTATCAATTGTTTAAACAAAAATATATGTTGTTACGCACATATTTTTCTAATTTTGCAGAAATTATTAGATTATTGGTATTTTTTGTCATTTATTTTACCAATTTTTTAAACAAAAATTTACAATGTTTTTTTGTTTTTTCCCTTGTAGTAATTATATTGTTACTTTTAATGTGCAATTGTTTGAAGAAATAAATTTGTTTAAACAATAATAGTCAATGTTAGTACATATTTCTTGACAAAAATGATTAATAAAGTAATGTGGTTGCAACACTAATTATTATTATAGGTTATAATTGAAAATTAGTTTAAAAAATCCTCTCGCACGGTTTGTAATTATCAAAATACACCGTATGCTATCAAATTAATTTTTTTACCTTCAATTGTTTTTAACAGATGACGTCATCGAAATTTTTTTAAAATGAGAACCCAATATTTTTTTAATGAATTTGACAGACCTTTTAATTGTCTTGTGGTAGCATAATAATTTTATAGGCTTACACGTGTCGCTTTTATTTTATAACCTTCTTCTTTTTCTCGAAAATTTTCTTATGTAAGGCCATAAAAATATTATGCTACCATTAAGACAATTAAAAGATCTGTCAAACTTATTAAAAGAAATATAGGGTTGCCATTTTAAAAAAAATTCATCTGTTAAAACCAACCGTGCTCCATGAGTGGAAAATCCTGGACTTATTCTGTTCTTCCAGTCCTTGCGTGAAGTACGGTGCTTCCACAGCAGTACTGGTAATATATATGATTATTTTTTTTTCATATTTCGAAAAGATCGAGAAATTTTATACAAAATGGCTATCTTAGTTTAAAATGTCAAATTTTGGACTTATTCTGTTCTTCCACTCACCGATTCATTAATATATGAGATCAGGCAACCTTAACTACACCCCATAAAATAACAAGTAGGTATCTATTTTCCTTTTTGTATAGATACCCAGATATATCAACAACCTCTAATCTTAGTAATGTTCAGTACTGTTTCCAACTATAAACAATAATAATACGTAATTTTAAATAAGTATAGTTTATACTAGGGGTAGAAAAGCTTTAAAAGAGGGCTATTTCCACACGAAATCACTCATTCGAAAATGTGTTTCAAAGAAATAGTTATATTTGTGTTGTTATTCACCGCATCAGGAGCATTTTCTTACGATACTCCGTTTGGAAAAGTAGTAAAAGATTTCTTAGATATTCAAAAAATACCATCGAAAATTCTAGCTTATTTATGTGTCAAAAATGAAAAGGCAAATTTTATGAAATCGCTGTCTCAATATTCGATTTCAATGAAGAATATCAACGATACAAAAATAGAAATTTTAGACACCCCAAATCGCCAATTGTTTATTTTGGATGATAATTGCCAACTGTTCCAAGAATTTCTCCATAGAGTATAACAAATTGCGATGTAATTAACTTAAAAGGATCAATATTGTTTTATTTTTCAGGCAGATAATTTGGATTTATTTCGGGCACCTTTCCGTTGGGTAATCTTAACAAGTACCAACCAAAAGATTCCTGAAAATTTAAATATACTATTCGATAGTCAATTTTATATAATTAACAAAACTGATTCTACAAACGTACACACAATAAAATCTATCTATAAAAAATCGAAGGACCACGAATTTCTAGAGAATGATATAGCTATATGGAACGAACATTTTTTGTACTATAACCACTTGAACATACCGAAAAATCGCTCAAATTTAATGGGGTTAAAAGTAAATGTTTCCGGTGTTATGAGTAATCCAAACTCAATGGAACATCTGCAGGATTATAGGTATGATTATTTATGTTATAAGTTTAACTTTGTATACAATATAGCATCTTTTAGGGATAAGCACATTGACACGGTTACGAAGCATAACTTTTTACTGAGTTCTTATGTTTTGGACACACTAAATGCAACTGCAAATTGGTGGTTTAAAACATCATGGGGTTACAAAAATCAAACTACTGGCATCTACGATGGAATGGTGGGGGATCTACAACAGGGATATGCTGAACTAGGAGGTACTATCATCTATTATCGCATTCATGCTACTAACTATTGTATGTTAAATAATTATATTATGAAGCAACATCGTTTATGTACAAATTAAACAACACAGGTCCCAAAACAGAACCTTGTGCATTTGATAGTTGAAAGTTGACGTGTTTTAGGTACTGCAGCCTTCTTTACAGTAGACAGGGTGGATATAATCGAATACATAGCACCAACAGCAAAAACCAGAGCTAACTTCATATTTAGAGCACCCCCATTATCCTACGTAACAAACGTCTACACTCTACCATTTGGAAGACAAGTTTGGCATGCTAGTTTTTTGTTAATTGGGCTGATATCAATCGTGATATTCCTGATAATCAAATGGGAATGGCGAGACGAGGAATTCAGGCAGACATTACAGGAGAAACACAACGTTCTGCAGCCGAATTACTTCGACGTTTTGGTGCTCGAACTGGGCGCCATCTGCCAGCAAGGGAGCGAAGCTGAACCCAAAAGCGGAGCCGGAAAAATCGCCACGTTGTTCGTCTTTATAGCGTTGATGTTTTTGTATACTTCGTACTCTGCTAATATTGTAGCTTTGCTGCAATCGACTAGTGATAATATTAATACCATCGAAGATTTGCTCAACTCTAGGATAAAGTTAGGTGTTGAGCTTCAACCATACAGTAAATATTACTTTCAAGTAAGTGTTATACCACAAACACCACAAGTCCTATACAGAATATGATGCTTTCTTTTAGATAGCAACAGATCCGGTAAGAAAGGCTATTTACGAACAAAAAATAGCTCCCAAGGGAACAATGGCCAACTTCATGGACATCCAAACTGGTATTAAGAGAGTACGCGACGAATTTTTTGCTTTCCACATTGAAGCTAGTAACGGCTACAGAATGATATCTGAAACGTACCAAGAAAATGAAAAATGTGGCTTGAAAGGTATTGAGATCTGGCAGCTCATAGATCCATGGGTTGCCATTAGAAAAAACACCACTTATAAGGAATTATTTAAAGTAACGTAAGTTCTGTTTCACCTAATCCTGCCCGACTGCGCCATATATGGCATACCGGCTAATGTATCATTTTTACCAGGTTTAGGAAATTGCATGAAACTGGTGTACAGAATCGTGAATACAGGAAAATGTACACTCGAAAACCGACCTGTTCAGGCACCGGAAGTAACTTCATGAGCGTTGGGATCGTCGATTGTTACTACGCGTTTTTGATATTTGGAATTGGTACGGTGGTATCACTGATGCTGTTAGCTTTGGAAAAAATGGTATATAGGAAGAGAAACAGGATTGAGCAAGCTGTGAATATGGCTAAGGATTGCATCAAGCGTCAGTCGTCTTTTTAGAGTAAACTAAAGGAGTGTTAGTTGGGTTAGAATTCGAAACATATAGATTTTAGTGTTTATTTGAAGTTGCAATAAAGATATAAAGTTTAAGTGTATTTTATGTGCTAATTTATCATTTCCGCAGCTGCTTGAACTGTCAAAGTTGAAACCTGCAAATTTAGATTTGAATTGATGGTGAAAGTAGCTACTAAGTTACAAAATTGTTACCTGAACATGCTGTGGTGTTTGCACAAGAAACGCTATAGTATTAGCTACGTCCTCACTGAGAAGGTAAGGCTTATCCTTAAAGATAAGTTCCTGAGTGAATTCCTTCGATAGTCGAAATCTTGTAGACCTCAGTTTTGACGACACCATGGTGCAAGCACTACAAGCAACTTATTCTACTTAAAACCGAAAACCAAATCACCAACTTACAGTAGTCCTGATCTTGCTCTTCATTCTTCTCAATTCCATCTTAAAATTCTCCGTCATACCTCGTATGACAAACTTGGCAGAAGAATACACAGAAGTCTTCGGAAATGGTAGAGGTCTAGCACCGGCTATGCTGCTTATATTAATTATATACCCATCAACACGATTCTTTTGCATATTGTTAATGGCCTCGCTACAGCATAGCAGCATATTGTTGTAATTGGTGACCATGATCATCGTCCAAGTGTCTGTTCTCCAGTGATGACACTGGAAGATGGGGTTAGGCCGGTTGGACCAGCATTGTTGATCAAAGCGTGGATGGGGCCATTTTTTTGGCAATCCAAGCTAAGCAGTCGAGGAATTCTTCCTCGTTGGTTACACCAGGTTACAACAGGTAAAATCTATATGTACAATATGAAACAACAAATGTTTTACTGGGCGGTAATCAGGATAATAACTCGTCAACCTCCGGCCAACTGAATTATCTATGACAGGAAATAATACAACGGTAAATATGTGCCTTTGCCAAAAGAATAAGTCGGTAACCTCCGGCCAACTGACAGTATTGAAGCGGTGTATGCGGCGGAAATAACACTTACTATTCTAGTTGAACGGTGCGGTTGACTGAAACGAAATCTTTCTACCGCTAGCCTCCGGCCAACTGGTCAAAAGTTTATTCCCTGTCAATCTCCGACCAACAAGGTGAACGAGTTGCTATGGCGAGCGAACCGTCTTTTATACACTGATAAAAATGAGTGCAAATTTACAAATTAAATTTACATTTTTTCAGTAAATTTGTTGGCAACTTTACCATAATTTTAAGCAAAAATATTAAATATCATTGAAAATGCAGTTACATTCATTAATTGTACAAACTGTATGTAAATTTGCTAACAAGTTTGTAAATTTCATAATAACAATTACTTCAACGGAATAAAACTACATATCTATACATTAAAACTACTGTCTGATATGTAAATTTGCCTTCTGCTCGTGCAATTTTCCTTTCTAGATGGTAAAGTGCTACCGAGATAATTTTTATCGCGCTTGCGCAATAATGGGATATACAGTTCGAGTTCCGTTCGCCATCCGTTTGGTTGTGTTTACAGGAGCTAAGTTAGAGTTTTATTGAGTGCGATTGTTATATACAACTAATTTAACACTGTTAGTGCCTCTGTGACTTATCCTTTATCGGTGTGGTGTGGAATATTTGCTCCATATGGTTCTATAGTATTAAAAGATATAATACTGGTACATTCATCTCTTTGTATATTATGGAGGACTATCCAAATATATACTACAAAGTGCAGGTAAAAGTTTGCAGTCTTGATATGTATAATTACACTTTCAGTAATTGGATGTTCTTTTTAGGATACAAGTGTTGATGATACTGATATTCTACAAATTCAAGGACTTGTGTGGTGTCCATAGGTACGATTTTGTTTATTGTTCTTTATCGTACATGCGGTCTTATAATCAAATTTATTACTAACATGTATAACATATATCATTTCAATCACCAATATAAAAAATACTTTTCTATAAACACTGATTAATAACTTTACACACACTCTGTACCTCAATGGAAAGCGGCTACTGACATTGTTATACCCTGTATATGATATATGACTCATGTACTTATTTTGATTTCAGGTGACACATTTTGGACTATATTATATGCTGTGGTTGGATTATCCCCAGGTTCCCTTACTCTGGAGACGGTTTAGCTTTTTAAAAATTATTCCAAGTCAGGGTTCAAAAACGAATAAGGATAAAAAAAACCAAATCCACTGAAAGGCGATCAAACTTATTATGAAAATAAATAAGTAAATGTTTGTATGCAGTCTAAGTAAGTGTGTGACGTAAGTTTACCATAGGTATTTCAACTTAATATTGTTGAAATAATATTTAATTTATATTTAAAAGATATATTTCTCTCTGTGAAGCAGATCGATTTATTTTATTATACGATATGTAGATAAGTATAGTCCATGGGTTCCTATTTTATTTCATATACTTATGATTACATTTTTGTCAAGTACTTCTATTTATTTAATGTTAAAAATATGAAATATTTATAAAAAATATGTAGATATATATATATATATTATAAATATGTTTCACATGTTATTTATTGTTAAAATTATAATAAAACTTCATACTATTATTTTTTGTTCTTATTTATGATCTCCACATTAATAGGATTTGACTAGTGATTTTACAGTTGACAATACAGGCTTGTCCGAGCAGTCGCAAAACCAGTTTACAAACAGTTCTTTTGTGAGAAACCAGATAATGTTTCACTGGTATTTATAATGGAGTCATCATAGCAACATATGTGGTCCATCACAAAAGTACTGATTGTTAACTGGTTTTGTAGTTGCTTGGACAAATCTAATATTAAAGTTGCAGAAAGTTTACTGTACAACAATTAATTGCAATTCCGTGTTTACGGTAAATTTACTGAACGTCAGTAATTTTACTTACTAAAGTATATATAAAACCGTACACATCGGAAACCTCACTTCATATGTGAAGTAAATTTATTAGCTCAAAGTAAAATTACAAACCACATGGTATTTTCCCTTCGATAGACGGAGGTTAAAAATGACCGCCGATCCACACGGTAAAATTACCTTTTCAGTTTTATCAGTGTAGCTATGGACGACACTCACCATGATGACCATGATTATTTACTCCAACACGGAGTTAGAAATAAATATTGTACCTCAAGTTTAAATTTACGTTTAGGCGATTTATCCTTCGTCACAATGTTCAGTTGTAGCAACACCAAAAAATGTCTTTTCTCCCATTTTGTCAGTTATTTCAACACCCTGCATGGTGTTAATTTTCATTTAGCTACTTACTACCTGCCATGTGGTCAAATTAACTCCGATATTCTCTATCTAAATTACTTTTGGCATACCATCAACTGATTTTCGGAAAGACATTTACACGATTATGTGTATGTAAGCTTCTGTGCTTCATGTAAGCTTCTCTTCATGCAGCAACATCTAATAATTGGAATTCTGTAACTTCGAATTACTCAAACATATAATTTGTGATATTGATTTTCTTCGAAGTTAATGAAATATATGATATTTTGGTAACAGATGTATCAGATTCTTTTAAAATATATGAGATCTGGAAACCTTAACTACACCCCACAAAATAACGAGTACTTATTTTTTCTTGAGTAGATATCCAGCCATATCAACAACCTATAATTTTTGTAATGTTCAGTTACTGTTTCTATGTACAAAAAATAATAATACGTAATTTTAGTTAAGTATAGGTTATTCTAGGGGTAGAAAAGCTTTAAAAGAGGGTTATTTTAACACGAAATCACTCATTCGAAAATGTATTTCAAAGAAAAAGTAATATTTGCGTTGTTATTCACCGCATCTGGAGCATTTTCTTACGATACTCCGTTTGGAAAAGTAGTAAAAGATTTCTTAGATATTCAGAGAATACCATCGAAAATTCTTGCGTATTTATGTGTCAAAAATGAAAAAGTAAATTTTATGAAAACGCTATCTCAATATTCGATGTCAATGAAGAATATCAAAGATACAGAAATAGAAATTTTAGACACGGCAAATCACCAATTATTTATTTTGGATGATAATTGCCAACAGTTCCAAGAATTTCTCCATAAAGTATAACAAATTGCTATGTAATTAACTTAAAATGATCAATATTGTTTTATTTTTCAGGCAGATAATTTGGATTTATTTCGGGCACCTTTCCGTTGGGTAATCTTAACAAGTACCAACCAAACGATTCCTGAAAACTTAAATATACTTCTCGATAGTCAATTTTATATAATTAACAAAACTGATACTACAAACGAACATACAATAAAATCTATCTATAAAAAATCGAAGGACCACGAATTTCTAGAAAATGATATAGCTATATGGAACGGACGTTTTTTATACTACAACCACTTGAACATACCGAAAAATCGTTCAAATTTAATGGGGTTAAAATTAAATGTTTCCGGCGTGATGGGCAATCCAAACTCAATGAAACATCTGCAGGATTATAGGTATGATTATTTATGTTATAGATTTATCTTTGTATACAATAACCTTTTTAGGGATAAGCATATTGACACGATTACGAAGCATAACTTTTTACTTAGTTCTTATGTTTTGGACACACTAAATGCAACTGCAAATTGGTGGTTTAAACCATCATGGGGTTATAAAAATCAAACTACTGGCATCTACGATGGAATGATGGGAGATCTACAACAGGGATATGCTGAACTAGGAGGTACTATTATCTATTATCGCATTCATGCTACTTACTATTGTATGTTAAATAATTATAGTATGAACCAACATCGTTTATGTACAAATTTAATAAAACAGGTCCCAAAGCCGAACCTTGTGCACCTGATAGTTCAAACTTTACGTGTTATAGGTACTGCAGCGTTCTTTACAGTAGACAGAGTGGACATAATCGAATACATAGCACCAACAACAAAAACCAGAGCTAATTTCATATTTAGGGCACCCCCATTATCGTACGTAACAAACGTCTACACTTTACCATTTGGAAGACAAGTTTGGCATGCTAGTTTTTTGTTAATTGGGCTGATATCAATCGTGATATTCCTGATTATCAAATGGGAATGGCGAGACGAGGAATTCAGGGAAACATTACAGCAGAAACATAACGTTCTGCAACCGAATTACTTCGACGTTTTGGTGCTCGAACTGGGCGCCATCTGCCAGCAAGGGAGCGAAGCTGAACCCAAAAGCGGAGCCGGAAAAATCGCCACGTTGTTCGTCTTTATAGCGTTGATGTTTTTGTATACTTCGTACTCTGCTAATATTGTAGCTTTGCTGCAATCGACTAGTGATAATATTAATACCATCGAAGATTTGCTCAACTCTAGGATAAAGTTGGGTGTTGAGCTTCAGCCGTACAGTAAATATTACTTTCAAGTAAGTGTTATACCCCAAACACCTCAAGTCCTATACAGAATATGATGTTTTCTTTTAGATAGCCACAGATCCGGTAAGAAAGGCTATTTACGAACAAAAAATAGCTCCCAAGGGAACAATGACCAACTTCATGGATATCCAAACTGGTATTAAGAGAGTACGCGAAGAATTTTTTGCTTTCCACATTGAAGCTAGTAACGGCTACAGAATGATATCTGAAACGTACCAGGAAAATGAAAAATGCGGCTTGAAAGGCATTGAGATCTGGCAGCTCATAGATCCATGGGTTGCCATTCAAAAGAACACCACTTATAAGGAATTATTTAAAGTAACGTAAGTTCTGTTTCGTCTAATCCTCCCCGACTGCGCCATATATGGCATACTGGCTAATCTATCATTTTTAACAGGTTTAGGAAATTGCATGAAACTGGTGTACAGAATCGTGAATACAGGAAAATGTACACTCGAAAACCGACCTGTTTAGGCACCGGAAGTAACTTCATGAGCGTTGGAATCATCGATTGTTACTACGCGTTTTTGATATTTGGAATTGGTACGGTGGTATCACTGATGCTGTTAGCTTTGGAAAAAATTGTATATAGGAAGAGAAACAGGATTGAGCAAGCTGTGAATATGGCTAAGGATTGCATCAAACGTCAGTCGTCTTTTTAGAGTAAACTAAAGGAGTGTTAGTTGGGTTAGGATTCGAAACATATAGATTTTAGTGTTTATTTGAAGTTGCAATAAAGAAATTAAAGATCAAGTGTATTTTATGTTCTAATTTATCATTTCCCCAGCTGCTTGAACTGTCAAAGTTGAAATCTGCAAATTTAGATTTGAGCTGATGGTGAAAGTAGCTACTAAGTTACAAAATTTTTACCTGAACATGTTGTGGTGTTTGCACAAGAAACGCTATAGTATTAGCTACGTCCTCACTGAGAAGATAAGGCTTATCCTTAAAGATCAGCTCCTCAGTGACTTCCTTCGATAGTCCAGAAATCTCGTAGATCTCAGTTTTGACAACACCATGGTGCAAGCACTACAAGCAACTTAATCTACTTAAAACCAAAAAGCAAATCACCAACTCACAGTAGTCCTGATCTTGCTCTTCATTCTTCCCAATTCCATCTTCAAATTCTCCGTCATACCTCGTATGGCAAACTTGGCAGAAGAATACACTGAAGTTTTCGGAAATGGTAGAGGTCTAACACCAGCTATGCTGCTTATATTAATTATATAACCATCAACACGATTCTCTTGCATATTTTTAATGGCCTCCCTACAGCATAGCAGTATATTGTTGTAATTGGTGATCAGGATCTTTGTCCAAGTGTCTGTATCTCCAGTGATGATACTGGAAGATGGGGTTAGGCCGGTTGGGCCAGCATTGTTGATCAAAACGTGGATGGGGCCCATTTTTTTGGCAATCCAAGCAAAGCAGTCGAGGAATTCTTTCTCGTTGGACAAGTCGACTTTTATTACCTAATAGGGTGTAAAGAGGAATGTTGGAAGCTTGGTTTTTTGGGTACTTACCTTCATTCCGATGCCATGGAGGGCGTGGACTGTGGCTGCGCCTATTCCAGAAGTAGCTCCTGTTACAATAGTAACTTTTCCAGTCAAGTCCATGGTTGAAAGAAAATATAGTTAGTAGAAATTAATAATTGAACGTATAGGGTTGTTGGTTGCGTTAGGGTTTGCTGGATAATCGTGAGCACGCAATTATGATAATCAATTATAATATAACGATTTTGCTATTTATAGTTTTTTTGCGAGTTCGCCAGAAGTTTTTTTAACCAATGATGATTGTCCACGTTTTCCAATCTTTCTAGGTCTGCTAATTAACTTTATACTTATATACTACCATACAAAAAATATACAGGGTGTCTCGACAGTGCGATCTCGGAAGATTGTGCCTCTGTTAATGAAGATATTTTAAAACTGATTTCACTCATATATACAGAACGCCGAGGCGCACATTTTAAAATTATTAGCGTGTATACAGGGTGTTCCATAAGGTAGTACCAACCCAAACTTATATTTTTTTGAATGGAACAACCTATATTTCGGCAGAATTTTAAATAATAATGATAAATAAGGCTTCTTCATAAAAAAGAATTGAGTGCTTTTACATACATTAACCATTAAACCAGCTAAGTATTTATCACATCTGCATTTTAATATTATAATTTAAAATAAATTTTACTTATACCCTGTAGGCTATAAAATTATTATATTATTATTATATTATTATTATATTATTATTAAGGTATAAAGCTGATATAAAGTTATCTTAAAATAAAATCATTTAAAATCAATAAAAATTATTTTTCCATAAAGATTAATACTTAGTATTGTTTTGCAAGTAATAGAAATTTATAATGGTAATTTTATGTAAATTTTTACGAAGAAGGCAAGTATTTCTGTAACGGTTTACTTTAGCATTAGTAATAGATGTTAATTCTTTGCAGAAACCTGCATATATTAACAAAAAGGTATCTGTCAGTGGTGGTGATATTGTTAGGTTAGATTGGCATAATTTTTTAAAATATGTCGAACTTTTCTTAGGACGAAATAATTGACATGGTGTGGGTTCTTGGCAAATGCAACCAAAATGCGTTCTACACCAAAAAGTCGCACACACTAATGCTAAACTTTGAAATAGTTAATAGTTAATTTAATTAGGTATGTTATATTCACTTACTCGTTCTGAACTATTGCTTGCGTTACATCAAACTATTCCGTGTTGAAACGTTTATTGTACACTAATCACAAGGCACATCCCCTACGGGTATTTCGTTGTTGTTTTCGTACTAGGGTAGGCTCCTTTACGGCGCCAGCACCACGCGCGGGCGCGCGAGCCTTGACAAAATCACTGTGCGCATATTTATTCCAGAGAAAGGGATTACTTGAAAGAAGTGAGAATCACTTCAGTTAAATAATTGGTGGATTTTTATTCAGTAAACAATACTTACCTATATTAAATGTCTTATATTTTCTTGGATCAAGTAACTATGCACTTGGATGGATTTACTATTACTTCTTTGGAGAAATTAACATTTTTGAGCCAAAAAATTTTGTTTACTTCTTTCAATACAATATTGGTTCTTATAAAGAAAGAATTTATTAGTTGACAGCATTTATCAGAGAAACTATTTTACTTATATTGAGTATGTGGCATTTCTTGTATATACCTAACTTTCTACACCCAAGTACACATGCATTTGAATCTAGTAAATAAATTCAAGAAATTATGTTTTCTCGTTCCAAATAATCACTTTTCTGTGTGCAGCCTGTAAACAATTTCGATATGGTAGGTAATCACGCTAAAAGAACGCTTCTTACTCAATCATAATCTAAAAGTGCGCAATAAAATTAAAAACAGGTATTGAGATATACAATTTTTCTTAGACTGCTGTTTTTCCATAAAAATGCCAATAAATCAAAAAGTATAAAATTTATGGTAGGTAATTTTATGTTTCATTGTCGTAAAATTACGCGAGGAATTCAAAATTGTGCCGAAATACAGGTTGTTCCATTTAAAAAAACATAAGTTTCGGTTGGTACTACCTTATGGAACACCCTGTATACACGGTAATAATTTTAGATTGTGCGCGTCGGCGTTCTGCATATATGAGTGAAATTAGTTTTAAAATATCTTCATTAACGGTCGGCAACCGATTAAGCTGACCACACAGAAATCATGTAAAATAAAAAAGTACAAGGCGTTCGTAAGAGACAATTAAATTAATATCTGAATTGGCAAGATTGTTAATGAATATCTCATTTCAATTATCTCTATTTATTGATGATTTTTAAGTATCAAATAACCGCATAAAATAGATACAATGGAGATAAAATAGAGATTTTAACACCCATGCTCTCCTAAACCGAATGGTATATACAACCATACTAAAATAAATTGTAATCGTCGTGCAAATTGTCACTACAAATTGGTTCTGTATTTACAGTTTAGATAGGTGCTGTCTGTTGTAATCTTGTTCGTTTTTGTTTCATTACGTGAATACAAAAGATTTGGGAATAAACAATTACAATGAATGATAAAAAGTGAAGATAATCGTTTCAAGGTCGCCGTGGATAGTGCAGTTGGTAGTATATTACCAACTTCTTAAAAACGCGTTTTTTTCGTTTCGCACCGACCCTTAACAGAGGCACAATCTTCCGAGATCGCACTGTTGAGACACCCTGTATAAATGTTGCTGTATTGTACAAATTCTTCCATATAGGTAAGTTGTAGATACTCATTTGTTTTACAATCAGAAAATATGTTCATGCATACAGAGTGTACTATACTTATTTAAAATTACATATTATTAATTGGTGATAATTACAGAGTAGAAATAAGGGTATATACATGTTATTGAGGGAGTGTCATTCTAATTTTAACATCAGGGCGTACATTTTTATATCGCTAAAATCTCCACAACCAACTAATGGTTAGTAAAGTATTCATTAATTTAAAGACATGTTTAGCGTCTCAAACAATGTATTGTTTATTTCATAGTCAGTTAGTCCTAGATTATTTTCTCATTGAAAACAATCATCATATTGTGTCATATTGTATAGACCAAGAGAACAAAAAGAACAGTTAGCAGACCGTGAAGGTCACAAGAAAACTATAAACTACGTGGCCAACGATCCATGGTTTGCAGAAAACACCAACAAGAACCACGCGTGCACGTGGCCTACAACCATTGGCAGAAAAATGTTCTGGGCGTGTTCAACGCGAAAAGCATAAATACCCAAATTGGTCAATAATTATAATTGATTATCATAATTGCCTGCTTACATGTGTAATTGACCAGCAACCCCTAAAATAAGATAAGATAATTGTGTAATTATTTTAACAATCATGGACTTATTGGGAAAAGTTGCTATTGTAACAGGAGCTAGTTCTGGAATAGGCGCAGCGACAGTCAAAGCCCTCCATGGCATCGGAATGAAGGTAAGTAACAATCATTAATGACAATAGAAGATAATAACCACTCTTTTATTCCTGAACATTCCTCATCAAACCCTATCTCCATTAGGTTGTGGGTTTCGCTAGAAGAAAACAGAGGATTGAGCAGCTAATCAAAGACCACGATGGTAGACTCTTTGCCCTGAAGGTCGACGTATCCAACCAGCAAGAAGTCCTCGATGGTTTCGCCTGGGTGGTCAAAAATGTCGGCCCCATCCACGTTTTGATCAACAATGCTGGTACTGCACCATCAATGGGTATCATCGATGGCGATACTGACGTTTGGAAGCAAATCATCGATACAAACTTCAGCAGTTATCTACTCTTGTGTAGGGAAGCCGTCAAGAATATGCAAGAGAATGGTGTCGATGGTACTATAATAAATATAAGCAGTATTGCTGGGTATAAGCCTCTACCACTCCCGAAGACTTCTGTGTATTCAGCGACCAAGTTTGCCATATGTGGCATGACGGAGAATTTGAAGCTGGAATTGGGGAGGATGAAAAGTAAAATTAGAACTACTGTAAGTTGATTTCTGTTTGTGTCTTTTGTAAAGGTGTCAGTCTTTAGAATTAGTTTGTTGTAGTGCTTGCATCCTGGTGTGGTGAAAACTGAGATTTTCGATTTGTCTGGTATACCGAAGGATGTCATTGAAGACATTATGTTTAAGGATAAGCCTTATATTTTCGGTGAGGACATAGCTAACGCCATTAAGTTTCTAGTTCAAAGTCCACAGCATGTTCAGGTAACAATTTTGTAATAACTTTGTTATTATCTCAACAGTTTTATGTTTTCAGGTTTCTACTTTGACGGTTCAAGCTACTGGAGAAATGATATAGATTTAACTGTTTTTTTTTTTTAGTTCTAGTCTCCGTTTAATATTCTGTAGACATGTCACTAACTCTAGACTAGCGCTAAAGTAAGATATTAAATGAAAGGAAACCTCGGTTGTGTGATATACATAGTTTTATTTAAATTTTAATAGATAACCCAATAATCCCAATTCCATAAAAGTTCCATGTGCCACTTGTGAAACGCTTGCTCAGAACCATATGGTTCTGGTTCCCGTATTAAACCAACATTAGTATTGACTGTTCAACGACTCATCAATATCAAAAATTTGCCAAGTATACGATTATTTGCGAAAAGATAAAACCAGTTCTATTCAATTCGTATCGAGTCCACCTCAAAAATAAATTTATATATTCGACGGTCGGCTGTGCGGACGGGTTTTTTTACGACGAATACTTGGTATTTGCAATATCCAGTTGGAGTGGATATAGCAAGTGCCTAGGCGACAAATATTGGTTTCATTTATTTGCACTCGATGAACATTTTAGTACGTTGTTTAATTTTTCCATTTTTTAATTTCGTTTTGTGTGTAGTAGGTCGTATACGTAGATTGACCATAGATTTGTAATTATTAGTAAGATTTTTGATTTTTCTAAAGGGCGAAAACCGCATAAAATTGTAATTTTGTGAAACCGTCAGACAGACAGTTTTCCGGAAACCGTCTGACAGAAATTAAAAAAGAATATTGTTGTTTTTACTTGTCCACATAGTCGCAGTTGTATTTCTTTCCAAGAAAAACGTACACCATATACAGAGTGTATCCTTTTGTTGATGTTTTTCTATAAACAATATAGATGATACTCATTTATGAGCTTTCAAAATATAACCTTTTTGTTAAATAAAAAAGCTACACAAAATTGTCTCTACTATTAAAATATTTTTAATCGTTTTCGTTTCTCTTCAAGTAATAAACATCATAAAAATTTTATAAGCAGCATGTCTATAAAATAATTTATTTGGAAATTTATACTTTGCTTGTATTTATATATTTCTCGATTTTTATGATGTTTATTATTTGAACAGAAACAAAAGCGGACAAAAATATTTTAATAGTAGAGACAATTTTGTGTAGCTTTTTTATTCAACAAAAAGGTTATATTTTGCAAGCTCATTTGTTTAACTTTTTGTTTCAGAAGCTAATTGATCTGTATTTCAGACAATATTAGGACATATTTATACAACGAACCTAGTAGTACAATTGGATTTAGTAGAACTTTAAAGATGACGAAGAAACCATATCTAGCATTTCTTTTATGGGTAGCTATTGAGCTACCTAATTTAAATAAAAAAATGTATTTTTTTCTCATTAAAATAATAATTTATTTAAACTAGTTCACATCAAATAACCAATTATGTTACAGTCTGTTAAAATTAGATGCTGCGAATTAATAATATAGAAATCTAATGAATTAAACAAAAAATCATTAAAATGAAACAAACAGTTTCGTCAAGATTCGTTTTGTAAATTGCCACAAGAATACCCTTGTTAGTACGCAGTGAATTCTGCACTTAAATGTCGGCATTATAAAATAAAACCTTGCTTGTTCGTAATCAAATTATCAGATTGATTTGAAAAAGCTAATGTGAAAATAAGGCGAACTAATCAAAAAATAGCTAGTGCCCATTTGGTACGCACATGTAGTAAGTCCTCAAAGAAGATTTTCACGTATTAGAAAACGCTATGTGGCGATGCATCAATGTCCGATGCATTTACTGTTGCAGTGCAACTCCGACGGTCCGAAATCACAAACGAATATTGTACAAACTTGTTGGTATGTCATAGATGTTTTTGAGTTTTATAAAAATCAGCCGGTAATCAAGGATGGTTGAAAAATATTCGGTGAACGAACTTAAAAGGAAGAATAAATCACTCATGGCATCGTTTAGACCAATCAATAACAAAAATTTTCGATTTGCGTGGCAAATATATTTGCCAAATATTTAACATGTGGTAAATATTTGGCAAGTATACGAATGTGTAGCCCCGTAATGTCCACATTCAGCAGTCCACATTCTCAAATGACCAGAATGTCTCACTCAACTTGTGAAATTATCCATTTTTATCACTCAAAACAAAACAAAAAAATAACACCCGAGACGGACAACCAGAAAAAAAACGTAACACGAGCAACACGGAAGACACGGGACTTCCCATGGCTCGCTGAGCAGTCAGCTGATCTTCTCCTCTGCTCGGCAGAGGATCTCGCGGAGTAGGTCAAGGTAGTACTATATCCTCTACAAATTAATGCACTCATTTAATATACACCCTGTATATATTCCTAAAATATAAATGAAAACAGCTACAGAGGAGTTAATGGCAGCGTTCCATTAAATAAGTTTCAGGTTTATTTTTTTCTACCACGCTTAAATACAACACTCTGTATAAATAGAAATAGTTTTTATTGTTGAAAACGATGGGTCAAACAACTTTTGTATAAAGCATTTTTATCTTTCTCTTAAGACAACGGAAATATCGCTCTATGCGACATTATTGAATCACCCTGTATAATCTGTCATTCTCCTTCTTTCCCGATTCCAAATATTCAGATCTCCATCATTCGGAACATTCTAAGGAAAAATAAGTGGGGACTGCCACTTCACAAACATCCTGTATTCTTTATTCATTAAGGTTTTGTTGAAAGGTCCAACAATATTGATAACAAAGAATAATTTATTTTTTTAATTAATTCATATTATAATATCATGTAATTCTTCGTTTTCAGTTTTATACAGTTTTTTGTGACGAAAATGACTGATGTAAATACATATGTTAAATTTATCTAGATTCTAGATCTTGAATATTTGATACAGTTTCGACTTGTGTGCAACTTCTAGGCGCAAATTCCGCATTTCTATGTGAGATCAATATGACAATCACAACAAACGGCAACGAACATGCGTCAAGCAATTATGTATATGATTTTTTTTCTTATTCAACGCCGACCATACGTAGTTATAATAACCAACACCCAGTCCTAAGTTAACCTTCGCTTATATTTGGTGTATACTGAAACAAAGTATTGTATTTTCGTGAGTTTCCTTCATCTCTTATAACGGTAAGAACTCGTTTTGTTTCTATTACATCATAATCAACAGTAATAAATTTTACCTTGAAATATTTCTTTAGAATATTAGTGAAGACTGAAGCTTTAGTTGAAAATTCACCATGGCTCTCGAAGGTAAAGTTGCAGTTGTTACTGGTGCCACGGGTGGCATTGGGTCTGAAATCCTGAAGGCTCTACTAAAGTTGGACATGAAGGTACGTAATTTTTAATTTCATAAAAAGAAAACTAATAACATCTACCACAAAACAAAATAGGTTGTTGGTTTTGGAAGACAAATAGATAAACTTGAAGAACTATCAACAGAATACGAAGGACGTCTGTATCCATTGAAAGTCGACATGAGCATCGATGATGATATAACTGGTGCCTTCTCCTGGATTTCGCAAAACTTAGGCCCTATTGACGTCTTTGTGAACAACGCTGGTGTCATGCCACCATCAGCTATCATAGACGGTAACATCGAAAACTGGAGGAGTATCTTAAACACCAACATCTTAGCAGTGGCACTTTGCTCGAAGGAAGCCATACAGAACATGAAAGACAACGATGTTGAAGGTCACATCATCAACATTGCAAGCACCCTAGGTCAATACTACAGCAGCTTAGATGATGTCTCTGTGTATTCAGCTTCAAAATTTGCTGTTGCTGCAATGACAGAAAATTTGAGGTTGGAATTGATCAGGAGTGGAACAAAAATCAGAACAACTGTGGGTATTTTATTTCTGTTCGTTTACTTGACAAAATATTCTAAAATATCTATTCTAAAATATCTAATAAATATCTATCTAAAATATTCTATAATATTCTCAACAGGGATGTAAAAGCGTAATTTACCGCGTAAATTACCGAATTAATTACCGTAATTAATGGTAATTTACCGATTTTTAATTACCGTAATTTAGGGCGTAAATTACCGATGGTAAAATTACCGTTAAAAAAAAATTTACCGTCAATTTAAATTACCGTTGGTAATTTACCGATAATTTTAATTACCGTTGGCAATTTACCGGAATTTATAAATTAATTCCAAAGACCTTCCATCAGTAGACGCATGAATGCGCCCCACCCCTCCTAAGCAGTCGACATGTGCACTGTTGTTTGCGTTTGCCTGGGAAGTACCTAACAATCCTCGTGGTGCATGGTCGGACTCGTGCGTGACATTGTTATTCAAGGTGACATTGTTATTAACATTAGTAGTAATCATAACTTACAAGTGATCTGTTTAATTTAACATTTTGAACTTTTAATTACCCAGTAATTTAAATCAGCGTAATTTAACATTTTGAATTTTTAATTACCCGGTAATTTAAACCAGCGTAATTTACCATTTTGAATATTTAATTACCCGGTAATTTAAACAGTCGTAATTTACCATTTTGAATTTTTAATTACCCGGTAATTTAAACCAGCGTAATTTACCATTTTGAATATTTAATTACCCGGTAATTTAAAGAGTCGTAATTTACCATTTTAAATTTTTAATTACCCGGTAATTTAAACTAGCGTAATTTACCATTTTGAATATTTAATTACCCGGTAATTTAAAGAGTCGTAATTTACCATTTTGAATTTTTAATTACCCGGTAATTTAAACTAGCGTAATTTACCATTTTGAATATTTAATAACCCGGTAATTTAAAGAGTCGTAATTTACCATTTTGAATATTTAATTACCCGGTAATTTAAAGAGTCGTAATTTACCATTTTGAATATTTAATTACCCGGTAATTTAAACAGTCGTAATTTACCATTTTGAAGTTTTAATTACCCGGTAATTTAAACCAGCGTAATTTACCATTTTGAATATTTAATTACCCGGTAATTTAAACAGTCGTAATTTACCATTTTGAATTTTTAATTACCCGGTAATTTAAACCAGCGTAATTTACCATTTTGAATATTTAATTACCCGGTAATTTAAACAGTCGTAATTTACCATTTTGAATTTTTAATTACCCGGTAATTTAAACCAGCGTAATTTACCATTTTGAATTTTTAATTACCCGGTAATTTATGCCATCGTAATTTACCATTTTTAATTTTAATTACGTGGTAATTTAATTTACCGTAATTTAACATCCCTGGTTCTCAACCTTTTAGGTTCCGTGTACAACCTAAAAAATATCCGAATTTCTTCGTACCACCACCCTTTATACAAAAATGCATATTAATACAGGGAAAGCAATAATCCTACTTATTTATTTTGTAATAAAATAATAATGTTTATAACAAAATTTCATTTGGTATACAAAAGTAAAATAAAAAAACCCTTGGGGTTGTTTTGCTAAACCAATTTTTTTCTAAATATCGTGATCTGTGTCAATTAGTTTCAAGCTCAAATTTGGCTCAATCATTAATTTTGGCTTATGTTTGTTTAAATATAATATTGATGAAAACCCATACCTACATAAATTTCACATAAATCATGGCGCAAAAAGGCATTAAAAGTCTAATATCTTAATCTCCAGTTTCTTTAAAATAATTCTTCCTCTGGATCCAAAAAGCGGTGATTGTAATAATTTTAACTCTATCAGCGCTGTGTGTGAGGAAATGTCTATCAAATGTTCTTAAATGTTCTTATTCTATTAGGTTGTGAAGTTTGGTATTTACATACCTTTTAGATTTCTGATCCAATTTGCATTGTCATAGATTTGGGAAAATAACTATTGTTTTTTAAAGAGGTGCAATCAATAATTCTTTTATATCCGGCTAATTCATCATTGATGTTTCCCATCTTTCTTCAAGGGAGCCTTCGAATGCTGGCAATAAACTACATTTATTTTTATTAACTTCTTTTATAATTAACTCAATTTATTTATTGGTAATTTTATCTTCAGCGATAATTAAATGAACCTTTGATCCCTGGAAAACTAAATTTAATTCATACAGCTTTCCAAAAATATCAGCTAAATATGCTAACCGGGCCATCCACAATTCGTCAAAGAAAGAATTTTTGAATTCGAAATTCGCGTTTTCAAGTAAAACTTGAACTTCTGATTTAAGTTCGAAGAGACGATTCAAAACTTTACCTCTCGAGAGCCATCTATCATCGGAATGTAACAAGAGTGACTTCTGTTGCTACCCATCTCCTGACATAATATTAAAAACATTCGTGAACTGAATGCTCGACTTTTAATAATATTGACTGCAATTATTTTTTTGTTAAAGCCCGAGCTCCATCAGTGCAGACACCAGTACATTTCACTCATGGAATGGAATTGTTAAGAATTAAATTATTAAGAAATTTGAATATTTTACCAGTTGTTCTTTCGAGCAGAGGTTTAGAAAATAATTATTCCTTTGCAATTTTCTCTTCCACCTCGAAGAGAAGTCGCTTCGAGGAAAACTTACCTTTAATAGTAAATATAACTAGAAATGAATATACGGACATACCGTATCATACGGACTTCTATCTCCTGACATAATATTGAAAAGATTCGTGAACTGAATGCTCGACTTTTAATAATATTGATTGCATTTTTTTTGTTAAAGTCCGAGCTGCATCAGTGCAGACACCAGTGCATTTCACTCATGGAATGGAATTGTTAAACAAAATTATTAAGACATTTGAATATTTCACCAGTTGTTCTTTCGAGCAGAGGTTTACAAAATAATTATTCCTCTGCAATTTTCTCTTCCACTTCGAATCGGATAAAGACTAATCATTGATAAAAATTAATTATGTCCGTATTTCATCTAACTGTAGCGCAAAATATTAACTTTGATTTATCTTTTCAATTACACTTCCTTTTACACAATGTGCCATTTGAAATACGTCTGCGTACGGTAATGGGTATTATCTGATTTGACCGCTATAATTTTGGGTCAAACAATTTAACAATATCATCTGAATAAATATGATTTTAAGTTTGGTACCTTTTGCGTACCACCTAGAAGTCCTTCGCGTGCCCCCAGTGGTACGCGTACCACCGGTTGAGAACCCCCACCCTGTTCTACACCATATAAGATGTTATTCTGAGAAGTTTTAATCTCTGCGTTGGTTTGTTTATGATAAAATTGTAGTAGTAATACCCTATTATTTTATTGATATATCATATCTTTTGATTAGACCATTAGTCCTGGTATTGTGAAGACTCCTCTGGTGCACACGTTCAAAGCTGATGTACCACCGGAAGATGTTGATGAGTTTCTTGAGAATACGCCTCATTTAAATCCGGAAGATGTCGCTGATGTCGTGAGTTATGTAGTGAGCACGCCATCTCACGTTCAGGTATGGAAGTAACTATAAATATTTCGTTGGTGGATAATTAAATTCTATTTTAGATTTGCGAAGTCATCATGCGAGGAGTGGGGGAAATGTTTCCTTAATTTTTTTTCGAAGTGTTCTGGAGAATATTACTAGAGAGATAGAATTAGTAATAGAGGTGTTAGAAAACTGTTCTTGTTATTTACACTTAAATATGTTGTATGTAGGTACACGTTAATTGTAAGTATTGAATTTATTTAGAGATAACAAGCAGAAACGAATAAATGAAACGGTTGAGAGAAAATTTATATTTAATAATTGATACATAACCTTCTTCGATAAACCTACATGAATAAGAGTGGACCAAAAGCTGGTCCTTGGGGCACCCCGCTGTTGTGTGTTCAAACTGTGTTTTTTTTTGTATTTCTAAGAACTTGTAATTTATTGTAGTCTAGTTTAACTAAAAAATATTCCGAGGTTTTGATATTTTGGTGTACGTAATTGATTTTATCATTATTATGTTTATAAATCTGATCTTAAATAGTCAATTATAAACTTAGCATGCGATAGATAGACGTAATATTATTAGTGCATATCTAAACTTGCAGTTTCATATATCTAATAATAAGACCATGGGCCTTGAAGTTAAAGTTGCTATTGTTACTCGTGCCACAGGTGGCATTGGCGCTGAAATTGTGAAGAAAGGTTAGCCGTTATTTTTGAAACACCCTGTATACGAGTATGTGGAGACTGTAGAAAATGGTACAATTGCGACAATCATCAAACTAGGAAATTATTATATCCAAACTTTGAACTACACAAACGTATAACTCGTGATATTGATTTCCTTCAAACTCAAAGAATTAGCTTGCTAATATATCGGTCAAGCTGATCCCACACGTGTTCAATAGGATTCAGGTCAGGACTTTCGCCGGCCATTCCATAACCTGAATTCCACGTTCTAGTGAAAAAAAAAAGTTTCTGGTGATGTCGGCGGTATATGGCTTTGCTTTGTCCTGCATTCGGATGAAATTTTAACCGACGCCATATGCAGCAGGCACCACATGGTCCTCCAAGATGTTTTCGATGTTATTCATGGCATTTAGTCTACCAGGAACCACAGCAAGATCAGTTCTGTTGTCTATACTGATTCCAACCATCACAGATCCACGACCAAATCTATCCACTTCCTGTATAGTAGCGGCTGCGTAGCGTTCACCAGGACGTCTATATACACGTACTCGACCGTCGCAACGAGCTAAACGAAATCTGGACTCGTCTGTAAACAGTACAGGCGTCCAGTGACGAAGTTGCCAATCTCTGTGATCCAGAGCAAACCTCATTCGCGGTGCTTTGTAATGCTGCGTAAGGCGTGGTGCCCGGACAGGTCTTCTTGGTTTCAAATTCGCTTCTTTTAATGTGTTTCTAACAGTTTGATCAAAAATTTCTATTTCATGTGCTTGTCTTAGGTCGTTTAGGAAGTCTCGTGGTGTGGCAGTACGCTGACGTAGAGAGGAAAGCACAAGAAATCGGTGTTGATTTTGAGTAGTTTTTCGATTTAGACCTTGTCCAGGTCTTCTAACATATTGGCAAGTCTCCCGAAACCGATTCCATAAACGCTGAATAACAGAAGGGGAAACTCGAAGGTCCCTGCTAACATGTCGAATAGAGCGGTAATGCTGAATAAGGACGAAAAATAATCAACGAAAATTGACAACTGAATTCATTTATCTTTAGTAGGCTTTACGCTATTCTTAATCTAAATAAAATTGACCTTGAGATATTTTTGTGTATAAAACTACTAATGAAACAAGATTTTCGCATCAACATTTGTCAGGATTATTTTTATCTAATCTCATTTGGTCAACAATAAAAATGTTTACCTTGACCTGCAATATTTTTAACTAAGATATTAGTGTGCATTCAAACTCCAATTGTATCAGAAGTAATAATAAAGCCATGGCTCTCGAAGGTAAAGTTGCTGTTGTCACCGGTGCCACAAGTGGCATTGGCACTGAAATCGTCAAGAAATTGCTTAATTTGAAGATGAAGGTAAGTCCAATCTATTAATAATTATTTCAAATTATAACGACCAACATTTTTAGGTTGTTGGTTTTGGAAGAAAAATAGAAAAGATTGAGGAACTCACCTCAAAGCATGAAGGCCAATTATTCCCACTTAAAGTCGACATGACCATCGATGAAGACATAACTGACGCTTTCAGTTGGATTTCGCAAAATCTGGGCCCAATTCACGTCTTTGTGAACAACGCTGGAGTCATGCCACCATCTTCCGTAATAAACGGAAACCTCGAAGACTGGAGAAGTATTTTGAACACCAACATCTTAGCTGTCGCTCTCTGTACAAAAGAAGCCGTACGAAACATGAAGGACAACAATGTTGAAGGCCACATAGTCAACATCGGAAGCACCTTAGGAAATTACTATAGCAGTTTAGACAATGTTGCTATCTATTCAGCTTCTAAATTTGCCATAACAGCAATGACAGAGAATTTAAGATTGGAACTGATCAGAGATGGATCAAAAATCAGAACAACGGTAAGTGTTTTAGTATCTTCTTGTGATTTAATTTCTTGTTTATATTCACGTCATCAAATTCGAATTTTAGACGGTTAGTCCTGGTATTGTTGATACTCCTTTGGTTAACACGTACATGGCTGGTGTCCCTTCAAAGGATGTGGAAGAATTTGTGGCGAATACGCCTCATTTGAAACCGGAAGATGTCGCTGATACCGTGGGTTATGTAGTCAGCACGCCATCTCACGTTCAGGTTAATCAAAAAATCAAAAATACTTCTTTTGTGGGTAATCAAATTTTGTTTTAGATATGCGAAGTGATCATGAGGGCACGAGGTGAAATGTTCCCGTAATTTTTTGAAAAACTGATGAAGTAACTACAAAAGCTTCTTTCACGACAAGGATCATTTACAACATAAATAGTTTCTAGGTTCTATCCTTTCAAAACATTCGTGATGATTCGTCATTGTATGCACACATGCATACGTTTTGTATTTTTATTATAATAAATATTATTATTTATTGGGATTATTGTTGTTATACATATTCCTTTGAGCAACAATACAGGACAACGACAGTTCTCTCTTCAACTCGATGAGTCTACGATGCGCTCTCGTATCGATCCATTCAAACAGGATTGTTGACGAGGCGCATAGCAGTTTTTGTGTCTACCCGAAGGTATTATTTACGACAGGGGTCTGATTTATGACATCAAACACGTGCGGTGAAGGGGCTCTTTGAGCATCAATGCAACCAGAAATGTAGGTAACGAGAGGCATAAATTATTTGGTATTGAAATAAAAAGATTTCAAAATATTGAACACGATAAATTTATATGCAAAATACAAATAGTTTACATTGATATTAAATTAAATATCCGATAGTATTTTTTTCTCTATTTGTAACGTCCCCATTACTATAATTTATCATTTAAAATGAAAAATATACCAGATAATGATATTTATTTCTGTATTATTAAAGAAATGCAAATGCATATCAATAAATTAACCATCCGTATTATAAGACTACTAATGAAAATTAATATTAATAGCAATATTAAATCAATAATTAATTAAAACTAAAGAATATATTATTTATCTCTTTCAAATAAATCTTATCAGTTCAAAGTTATTCCAGTCTTATTTTTCTATGATGTCTGAATCTATTGTATCGTTTTGGTACAGTTCTTTGATGCAAATTACGACTGCGATCTACATAGGGCAATTACTAAGTTATTGATTGATAATATCGTTGTTACATACCAGTATACAGGGTTGGTCAAAATATCCGGAGCACCTAAATAATTGACCAACCGTAAACATCTTAAAAAAATCAAGCATAAGTTGTTTGATTTTAAACAAGCTATCGTCTAAATATATTTTTAATATATACAGTACTTATTATTTTATTATGGAAACTGGCAACCTTTCCGTTTTCTAATAGAACACATACATTTACATTTTATAATTAAGATTAATTCCATGAATTTTTTGTAAGAATCATTTTTTATACAATGCATCATTTTTTAATTATAAGCAATTAATCAAAACTCATAAACTTTTGTTTTGACTAAACGGATAAAAAATAGCAGAACAACAAAATAGAAAAATAAAATTAAATGTTAATTATATGTTCAAACAGCAAATTAAAATAAATGTGTGTATGTATGTGGGAAAAAATCAGTTTCAAAGTTCAGCAGTTTCAATTAATTGCTGATAACTTAAAATGATGGATTTTATGAAAAATGGTTCCTACAAAAAATTCTTAGAAATAATCTCAGAATTAAAAAATTTAAAAACATACAGTATTGTTCTATTCGAAAAAGGAAATGTTACCAAATTTCGATAGCTAGTTTAAAACAAAAAAAAAATGTTTACTTCTTTATTTTTTTATGGTTGGAGAATTATTTAGTTGTAATTTGAACTAACTCTGTATAGATATGCACTATAATATTTGATTTATAACGCAATACATTATACAAAATAATAATTATGCAATTATTTAATTTTGTTTTATGGACAATCGTATTACTGTCTTATATTAGTATATGGTATCTAATATAAATGATCAGAATAAGAAATCAATAGCATTTAAGAAATTTTTCAAATATTTATTATATTTTATATAAAATTTTTATTTACGTTATTCAATTAATTATTAATTAATAATAACCACAATTTCAATGAAAGTATGCATACACACTATACGCTGAGGCAGCGGCTACTTCAACGACGTCCATTCTAAGTCACCAGCAGATGAACAGAGAATGCACGAGCCGATCGCCGAGAATGTGGATGGCCTTCTTTGACCGCTAGGTCTCACCCAGTCTCGCCGATTTATTCGGGCTGAGTCTGCAGCTACAAATAGAAAAAAATACTATTGCATATTAAATTTAATATCAATGTAAACTATTTGTATTTTGCATATAAATTTATTGTGTTCAATATTTTGTTATCTTTTATTTCAATACTAAATAATGTATTCCATTCGTTACCTACTTTTCGGGTTACATTGATGCTCGAAGAGCCCCTTCACCGCACGTGTTTGGTGTCATAAATCAGACCCCTGTCGTAAATAATACCTTCGGGTACACACAAAAACTGCTATGCGCCTCGTCAACAATCCAGTTTGAATGGATCGATACGAGAGCGCACAAATGAAACAAGCCGCTCGGCGAACGCGTGATTTTATCAGACTATTTGCATCCGTAGATACTTCTGGCAATTCGAATGTTAGCGGATTTGGGTGAATGTGGCATCCACACCCTCCCCATTCACGGTCCCTCGCTATGTCTCGCGAGAGTCTGGAAGATGCATAAAAGTTTTATAAATAAATTAATAAACATACCAAATTAATAATCTCAATAAACTATGAAATTAACTTTCAAATATTTTAGTGTAGAATATTCATAAAACTAGATTTTATATCATTAATTTTATCTGCTTTATTTATTATCATCATTATACTATAAATTTTGTTTTATATGTCCACTAAAAATTTGGCATTGAAATAGTTTTAGGTAAAGTTAGTATATATTGAATCTTTATTCAGTTGTTGAACCAGAATCAATAACAAGACCATGACCCTCGAAGGTAAAGTTGCTGTGGTTACTGGTGCCACAAGTGGCATTGGCACTGAAATCGTCAAGAAATTGCTTAATTTGAAGATGAAGGTATGTCCAATTTATTAATACTTATTTCAAATTTAACGACCAACATTTTTAGGTTGTTGGTTTCGGAAGAAAAATAGAAAAGATTGAAGAACTCGCCTCAATATATGAAGGCCAAGTATTCCCACGTAAAGTCGACATGAACATCGACGAAGACATAACTGACGCGTTCAGTTGGATTTCAAAAAATCTGGGCTCCATTCATGTCTTTGTGAACAACGCTGGAGTCATGCCACCATCTTCCGTAATAAACGGAAACCTCGAAGACTGGAGGAGTATTTTGAACACCAACATCTTAGCTGTTGCTTTATGCACAAAAGAAGCCATACGAAACATGAAGGATAACAATGTTGAAGGCCATATCGTCAACATCGGAAGTACCTTAGGCAGCTATTACAGCAATTTAGAAAATGTTGCTATCTATTCAGCTTCAAAATTTGCTGTAACATCGATGACAGAAAATTTAAGATTGGAACTGATCAGAGATGGATCAAAGATCAGAACAACGGTAAGTGTTTTAGTATCTTCTTGTGATTTAATTTCTTGTCTATATTCACGTCATCAAATTCGAATTTTAGACGGTTAGTCCTGGTTTTGTCAGGACTCCTATGGTTCAGCTGTACATGACTGATGTTGCTCCTAAGGATCTTGATGAATTTATGGACAATACGCCTCATTTGAACCCGCAAGATGTTGCTGATGTCGTGAGTTACGTAGTGAGCACACCATCACACGTTCAGGTATGTGTCTTAAATATATATTAAATAGTATTTTGTATATTAAATTTTATTTTGTTTTAGATATGTGAAGTTATCATGAGAGGTATTGGTGAAATGGTTCTGTAAACTTCTTAAACCAGAAAAAAATATACTTGGTAAACACAGGTTTTCGTTCGGGATTTTTTTATAGGTTACGATGAAAAAAATAAACAAGAATCAAAATTGAAATTAATTTATTCAACAAGTTTTCGAACACAACAACACATCATCATCATCGCGATCATATCATACTCATATCTACGCATTCATAACCTCCTAGCGACACATCATCCCGTTCTACCAGCAGAGGACGACAAAAAAAACGGAAAAAAAAAGATTAATTAACAACGTGATACAATAAAACCGCACAACGTAGTTCCTAATGGTCCCGAAAACGTCCGGAATCTCCAATAAACGAAACGTTCGATAATCGTCGAAGAGAATAAACGAAGTGGAATGCCTAGAACTCTATCTACACGCGCACGCCATCGTTTTTAACGCAACTAAAAGTAATAATACATACGAACGACGTCGGGGGAATAAAATAAAAAAAAATCACAGAGAAATAATTAAAAATGAAGTCGTCGTTTATCGTAACATCGTATCATAGTATCATCGTAGCATCGAAACATCGAAACATCGTAACATCGTCCATATTCCAAGCACGGAAAATACTGTCTTAAATCATCGATTAAAACTAAAAATATTGCAACGTCTTGACTTACACACTAATAGTTAATCATTAATTCATAATCGATAACAAACAGGTAAGAAATAAATAATCCGCAACAATCTTTTTTTGTACAATTATTAATATATATATACTTCTAGTTTTTTTTATTAGTTTTAAAAAATATTCGTCCTAAGCGCAAATCTCACATAGTATCATCACCTCGTCGGGGCTCGCATATATATATATATAGAATATATGTACATGGCAGCATTTATAATTATTTAAATCTCCCGAGTTCCACTCGACCAATCCTAACCTTCCTCCGTTATCTCCAAAAGCAGTCGTTTAAGGCTGTCCAACCCGGTCAAAAACCCGCAATCCGGCCCTTGGTGCAATCCGGAATTAACGTCGTTCTTCCCCACGAAGGACGTATGCGCAAAATCGATCATCCTTACGTCAACCTGCACAGGCGTCGGAGACTTTGGCCTCTTCGCACTCGCACCAGCGACGTTCAACGTATCCTTCACCCGTAACCTCTTCGAAACGCTCTTATGCTCCTCCTCTATCGCCTCTTCGTCCTCCAACTCCAACTCCTCGAACTGCAACTGACAATTCCTCGTGGATTTCGACTTATTCGGCGAGGGAAGCTCAAAATCCGAAGTGTCATCGTTGGAACTTCCGTTGTAATTCCCCGAGAGCGAGTATTCGTCGCTGCTGCTATTCGAATAGACCATCCAACTGTTTACGGAAGCCGGGCTCGATGATGTCATGGGACGGGGCGGGGAATCCATGAACATCGTTTCTTCGGAGATCGGGAAGAAGTTTGAGGTGTTCGCGGCGCCTCTAGCGGCGGCTTCGCCGAAGCCTCGTAGGTGGGAGTCTTGGCTGAGTTCTTCGTGGCTGAGGTCGAGCGACGAGTTGCTGGTGTCGGCGTCGTAGCAGCATGGGACGTCTCGGCTGTTGTCTGATTCTTGCGTGCAGTCGTTGAGGCAGAAGACGGCTTGGTGGTGCTGCGTCGGGGCTGGTTTCGGTTTGGTTACTAGGGGGATGCCCCCGCTGCCTTCGTATACGACTAGGAGCGAGCTGGAATTAAAAAGAAAAAGTGTTGTTGAGATGAGGGTGAAAAAATAGTATTTTTAAGGTTCTTGCTCGTAGTCAGCTGTTCGTTGGTTTATCTCTAAGAATAAGAATCTTAATTAGAGGCTTTTGAAGTGGGAAATCTTAATGAGGATGTGTTTGTGTAGTACCGAAGACCGACGGGTGGTAATTGTATGCAACGGAGGCTCGCATGCTAAATAACCTTGATTTAGCGTGGCACGCCATTGCGGTGTTAGACCAGGGCAGGCCTTAGACGATTTCTTTAATACAATTTTGTTGGTACTTAAAAATTTGAAATATACTATACATTCGTTGAAAAAATCTGCTTATTATTATTATTTATTATTTTCCATTTTTCTACGAAACCAATACAAAATAAATAGGTTCGGAAAAATGTCTTGAACATCATATCAAATTGTTATATTGAATCTTGATGATATTGTTATTGAAATTAATTAAAAAAACTATCAGTGATTAAAAAAATTCGTCATGAATTGTTTGGATCAATATCTCTGAAAGTATTAAGCTTAGAAGCTTAAAACAAATTTATAATAACCATATTTGGTTTTTTTTCTCTTGTAAATGTTGTTAAATTTCTCAGGAATAATTAATAAATTAATTTCTTTTATTAATTAACAGCACCTCATAGGTACTTGTGTATAACACCTAGTCTGATGACTATCTAGCTATGTTAATCTAACCTAAATTGCTACGTATAAAAAGTGTTCGATATTAAGTGTTCCCCATCGGTGTAACTTAAATTTAGTTTGGATGCTGACGCTTTAAACTTCACACACTGCACGTTGCTCTGCTTTGTTCCCCTACCACTCACATAACACTGTGCTCTGCTTTTTTAACATCACTTCACCAACTCAAAAGGTTTAGTTCTTTTGAGTCTTCGTACACTGTCACAATTGTCAAGAAGCTGGATTGCCTCAACATTCTGGAGAAGCCTGTTCTGATGATTCTCTGCAAACTTTCCAATTTCGTTGGTTACTAATTCCATCACAAGATCCCTGTGGAGATTTCTGTTTCTTATATACCAAGGTGCACCTACGATGTTTCTTAGCACCTTATTTTGGAAGCGTTGAATGATGGCGATATTGCTTGGCTTAGTGCAGCCCCACAGTTGGATACCATGGGTCCACACAGGTTTAAGTATCTGCTTGTAGTTTATTATATGTCGACAAAGCCGACTTCCTACCAATAAGCCAGTAGATGTTCTTGTATCTTATGCCCAATTCTTCTCGTTTCTTTTTAACGTGTGCTTTCCAGCGAAGCTTGGTGTCCAGCGTCATACCGAGGTATTTTGCGGTGTTCGAGTAGGGTACGGTGGTGTTATTTATTTTCACTGGAACGTGTTGTATTCGCTTATTGGTAAAATTTATGTGAACAGATTTGGTTTCGTTCAACGCATCCATCGTTGCATCCAATCACTAATATTGTTGACAGCATTCTGCAGGTTTAGCGTTGCTCCTTCAACATTTGTATCTACTGCCATGATAGCAGTGTCATCAGCAAAAGTGGTAACAGTAACACCATCTGGTTGCGGAAATGGCAAAACAATTGTTGCTAGCAAATTTAACCACGATTTCAAGTGGTTAATTAGTATTATTAATTAGTATTAGTAACTTTTTTACAGTATTGGCCTGAATATCTTGGTTATAAATACACTTTTTGAGATATTGATGCAAGACAAATTTTTTTATCACATAGTTTTTTAATTATTTTCAATAATAATACTCTCATCTACAGATTTGCATTTATGTTTCCTTATGTTTCTATGCAATAAATGTTGTAAATAAGTTTGTAAAAATCTGGTACGATTTGTCACTTCTCTCGCGGTCAAGTCTAAACCTAAGAGAAGACATTTTTGACAGTTATACATGTTAAACAGAAATGTTTCAGTAGTATAACGCAGTATATTTGATTTTTTCCCCGTTAAGTCATTTCAAAGTTATGAGCATCTTTGAGATGATGTTTCACGGCTGTCCACGCACTACAAAATTATAAGATTTCAGCATACTGAAACCTCCAAATAAGTAATTCTCCATAATAGACATATTTAAGTAGGATGTACCAAAAAGTGAATTTTTTTTTCTCACGTAATGTTTTCGAATACAATTTTCAACAATTAAGACCATATTTCTATCAATTAATAATTCAGTATACATACAATTCCACTGTCAAAAATCAAAACAACCCTAAAACCTTAAACTTACCACGAATAAAACCTATAACTGCCTTGCTTCTCAATCAACCTTCTCAATTCTTCAAGCTTGTCGATGACCTTCCTGATCACGTACACCCTCAGTCCGAATCCATTCTCGAAGAACTTACAGAGGGCGCTCTTGAAGCCTTCTTCGTTCAACTCCCTCCCCCAATATTTATCCCTCTTGTAGTAATAGTCAGCGTCAGCTTGGTAGACCTGCATGCCACACAATCTGACGCCTAATGACGCAGAAGTGCTCGCGGCGCATTTCGCCATCTGCTTGCTGCGTTTCTCCGCTGAAGCGTCGTCACCGTGTTGCCTCGTGCCCATCTTCAGGTCAAGGATACATGGATGCGTGTACGATGACGTGATGTTCTCCAGCATCAGGAAGTATTGCTTGTTGGTGTTGTCCGCTTGAGATATGCTCTTGAGGACGTCTTTTGGCGTACCAGTACTGTGGACCTTCATTCTGAAAGAGCAAGATTGTTTTAGAATGGTGGAAATGAAAAAAAAAACATAGTAAGTGTTCGGTTTTTCGAAATGGGGTTGAAAATGTGTTGGGGAAATGTAGGTAGAGATGATTTTTTTAATTTAGCTCCCTAGCAGTGATATTGACATAGGTGTCCCTGCGTAGTAATAGTAACAGGTATGATATTAATATAGCTCCCTAGCAGTGATATTGATATAGAAGTTATCATTATAGCTCCCTGCGTAGTGGTATTAACTAGTATGATATTAATACAGTTCCCATCCAGTGATATTGACATAGGAGTTGTCAATATAGCTCCCTGCATAGTGGTATTAATAAGGATGATATTAATATAGCTCCCTAGCCAGTGATATTGATATAGGAGTCGTCAATATATCTCCCTGCGTGGTAATAGTAACAGGTATGATATTAATATAGCTCCCTAGCAGTGATATTGACATAGAAGTTATCATTATAGCTCCCTGCGTAGTGGTATTAACAAGGATGTTATTTATACAGTTCCCATCCTGTGATATTGACATAGGAGTTGTCAATATAGCTCCCTGCACAGTGTTATTAATAAGGATCACATTAATATAGCTCCCTAGCAGTGATATTGACAGGAGTTGTCAATATAGCTTCCTGCTTAGTGGTATTAACATGGATAATCTTAATACAGTTCCCTAGCCAGTGATATTGACACAGGAGTTCTTAATATATCTCCCTGCATAGCAATAGTAACAGGTATGCTATTAATATAGCTCCCTAGCAGTGATATTGACATAGAAGTTATCATTATAGCTCCCTGCGTAGTGGTATTAACTAGTATGATATTAATACAGTTCCCATCCAGCGATATTGACATAGGAGTTGTCAATATAGCTTTCTGCTTAGTGGTATTAACATAGATAATCTTAATACAGTTCCCTAGCCAGTGATATTGACACAGGAGTTCTAAATATATCTCCCTGCGTAGCAATAGTAACAGGTATGATATTAATATAGCTCCCTAGCAGTGATATTGACATAGAAGTTATCATTATAGCTCCCTGCGTAGTGGTATTAACAAGGATGATCTTAATACAGTTCCCATCCAGTGATATTGACATAGGAGTTGTCAATATAGATTCCTGCTTAGTGGTATTAACATGGATAATCTTAATGCAGTTACCTAGCGAGTGATATTGACATAGGAGTTGTCAATATATCTATCTGCGTAGTAATAGTAACAGGTATGATATTAATATAGCTCCCTAGCAGTGATATTGATATAGAAGTTATCATTATAGCTCCCTGCGTAGTGGTATTAACAAGGATGATATTAATACAGTTCTTATCCAGTGATATTGACATAGGAGTTGTCAATATAGCTCCCTGCATAATGGTATTAATACGGATGATATTAATATAGCTCCCTAGCAGTGATATTGACATAGGAGTTGTCAATATAGCTTCCTGCTTAGTGGTATTAACATGGATTATCTTAATACAGTTACCTAGCCAATGATATTGACATAGAAGTTGTCAATATATCTCCCTGCGTAGTAATAGTAACAGGTATGATATTAATATAGCTCCCTAGCAGTGATATTGACATAGAAGTTATCTTTATAGCTCCCTGCGTAGTGGTATTAGCAAGGATGATATTAGTACAGTTCCCATCCAGTGATATTGACATAGGAGTTGTCAATATAGCTCCCTGCATAGTGGTATTAATAAGGATGATATTAATATACCTCCCTAGCCAGTGCTATTGACATAGGAGTTGTCAATATAGCTTCCTGCTTAGTGGTAATAACATGGATAATCTTAATACAGGTCCCTAGCCAGTGTAACAGGTATGATATTAATATAGCTCCCTAGCGGTGATATTGACATAGAAGTTATTATAGCTCCCTACGTAGTGGTATTAACAATGATGATATTAATGCAGTTCCCATCCAGTGATATTGACATAGGAGTTGTCAATATAGCTCCCTGCATAGTGGTATTAATACGGATGATATTAATATAGCTCCCTAGCGGTGATATTGACATAGGAGTTGTCAATATAGATTCCTGCTTAGTGGTATTAACATGGATAATCTTAATAGTTACCTAGCCAATGTTATTGACATAGGAGCTGTCAATATATCTCCCTGCGTAGTAATAGTAACAGGTATGATATTACTATAGCTCCCTAGCAGTGATAATGACATAGAAGTTATGATTATAGCTCCCTGCGTAGTGGTATTAACAAGGATGATATTAATACAGTTCCCATCCAGTGATATTGACATAGGAGTCGTCAATATAGCTCCCTGCATAGTGGTATTAATACGGATGATATTAATATAGCTCCCTAGCAGTGATATTGACATAGGAGTTGTCAATATAGCTTCCTGCTTAGTGGTATTAACATGGATTATCTTAATACAGTTACCTAGCCAATGATATTGACATAGAAGTTGTCAATATATCTCCCTGCGTAGTAATAGTAACAGGTATGATATTAATATAGCTCCCTTGCAGTGATATTGACATAGAAGTTATCATTATAGCTCCCTGCGTAGTGGTATTAACAAGGATGATATTAATACAGTTCCCATCCAGTGATATTGACATAGGAGTTGTCAATATAGCTCCCTGCATAGTGGTATTAATACGGATGATATTAATATAGCTCCCAAGCAGTGATATTGACATACGAGTTGTCAATATAGCTTCCTGCTTAGTGGTATTAACATGGATAATCTTAATACAGTTACCTAGCGAGTTATATTGACATAGGAGTTGTCAATATAGCTCCCTGCATAGTGGTATTAATACGGATGATATTCAAACATCCGAGAGAGATGCACAGATCCCTTCCCGTAGTTCGATTAACCAGCAGACAAAGTTGTTCGATATGGTGAGTGATTATCAATCTAGACATGCATGCTGCAATTAGGTATCGAGCAGACCGTTTATGGTAAAGAAAAACGAGAGGAAGGTTTCATTCCTAATGGCATATTTGATGATTCTTTTTGGTATATTATTAATATTTAATTAATCGGTAAACAAGCTAAGCTGTATTGAAATATGACATCCCAAATTACTGGATAAAATAACTTATCATTATTTTTTACATAAATTGTTTTACGTAACCTCTTCTTAGTTTAAAACATCTCTACTAATGATACTAATAAAAAAATAAAAGAATTACTCACTTTAAAACTTCTTCTCGTTTCCTCTTGTATCCGCCTTTAGATCTGTCATTATTCTCCCGAAAACTGGGGCTGTATCTTTTGTCCAACTTCTCACCGCTGCACAGGGTGGCCTGCATGACTCCTGAAACAAGTCGCCTCCATTTTGAATAGGTATCGACAAGACAACTAACAAATACTTTGTATAATCAAAAAATAGTTTTTTTGCGATATTTTTAAACCCTAAAACGCGTCACTAAACTCTAAAATCTCTAATTTGAACAACAGAATAAATAATCGTAGAAATTTTAAGGTTCTAATGTGGATTAATGAGTATTATGATGAAAAAACAAAAAGCGTGCAACACTGATTTGATGATGAAACGAGCTCTTTTATGTTGATGAAAAGAGAATAATGAGAAGCAGTGTTTTGTTACGTGATTCAACGGAAAAAATAATTTTGTTTTTAGTAGTTTTAATAATTGATTATTAATGTAATGTTTTTGTTTTTCTATAGAGTGGGCACGAAAAATGTCAACCTTTATCTTGACGAGGTTGACCATCTTTCGTTGCAACCAAATGGTTATTTTCTTTGTTAAAAAAATACAAAATCACGTCATGCGGTACTGATTCCGGAGTAAGTGTCCCAGAACCGGTATAGCACAACTACTAATGACCATTCGGTTGTATATCGTTTGAAAAAGGTTGAAATCAAAAACTTTTAATAACTAAACGAAAACTATAGATAAAAATAAATAAATAAAAGAGCCATCCAACCACTGTATGTATACTGTATAAGTATTGGTCGTCCATACAAACCCTATGGTGTGCAACCCGAAGGCACTGAGACATTGGACTTTTCGTGTTGATGTGCCCTTTTCTGTGTCTTTCTGCCTGCTTGTGTCTTTGAGGCAGCCTGCTTTGAGGTCCAAACCGGTGGAGCGCAACTCCTCAATAAAACAAGTACAAACGATTGTGGCATACATCATTCGCAACCTTCACGCCAAACAATCGCACCAGGAATTCATGAATCATTCAAATTTATCAACACCATTCATTACACTGCGTTACAAAATGAGAGAAAGTGTTTCTAACATCAATCAAAATTAGCATTCGTTTGTGGGTTTGTTAAACATTTCTACCACCAGGGTTTCTGAAATATATGAGGTGAAAATGCGAAAAAAACACTAGTGATTTTTTGGCAATGTTTACGAATTTATAGCGGCTGAACCCAATGGCCTAGACTCTTCAAAAAGGTCTCAAAGAAAACCGGAAACTGTGTACTTTTTACTTGTAATCCCCGAAGTTAGTTCACTAGTGACCTTGACCTGCTGACAGCGCTTGTTGATAGGTCGGCGGGTAACAAACAAGCCCGTTGTTTGTGGCGACGATTCAGGAGAAACTACTAAAGGTTTCTCTTCCGCAAAATTTTCAGTTCTTGTTCAGGTTGCATCTAGAGTCTCTTCTATAGATTGGCGTTTTTGTTCTCTTCAGTTTTTATGTAATAAAGGTTGCGAACAAGATTTTGATGGAAGCCGATATCTCAGGAACGGATGTTAGCAGGACAACGCAGTTAGCATGCAAATAATCCTTATTTACTGCAATACCTATCCCTTGAATTTAATAGCATTCCGACTATTTGTTAATTTGTAAGACATAAATAAACATGAACTATATTTTGCGCAGTTCGGCTTCCCTCGCTTGTGGGTTTTGGTGCGAGGCAGTCGAACGAGATTTTGACGCGATCAGCGAATCCGTTTGAATCCGTGTTTGTAAAATATTGTTGGGTATTGATTGTACATCGATATTCATTATTTATATTTAACTCGCACTACTATTCAAAATTCCGAAATTAAATTGTTCTGATCGTATCGTACTAATAGTAAATAATCTTCCACTGTCCCAGCTACGTTTCCATTTACCGTTACGATTGACGTAGTGCGCGCTGCACGAAATTTATATCATTCATATTAAATCGAATTAAAAAATTACTTAAAAATTGTTATGCAATTCTGTTTCTACAGTCGCATTAAATAAAATATGACGATTGATTACGTGCATATCCCGATATCGTGCTAATATTCGTTACTGAGATCATCCGCTTCCATGAAAATCTTGCTCGCAACCTTTATTACCAGTGGCCGGACAAAAATGTATATTTTCCAGTGTCGTGCATGTGACACGTGCTGGTGGGGACGCGATGCTTGATCAACGCCAAGAGCCGAAGCCAGATCGGCTAGCCGCGGCTTCGGCTCTTGGCGTTGATCGAGTACAGTCGCTTGCCTTGTTTAAATTTCCGCTTCGTCGATAGATAATTTGAGCAGTTTCTTTCAATTGTGTTGTTTCTTGAAATTTTGTGTGAATATCTGTTTTTATTTTCCATTTCGAATTTGTTCTTCTGTTTTATACTTAGAGTTGAATTATTTTTTTTATTTTATAGTTGTACTTAGTTTGAAAATCCTGCAATGAATCGTTTGCTAGCTGAGTTTGGCAATACTATCACGTTCGTTAAGAAAGGGGAAGTTGTTTGCAATTTCTGCTCACGAAATTTAATTATTCGTAGTAAACAATGTCTTCGGGCTCATGTAAAAACAAAAGAACACATGGAAAATGTATCAGGAACGTCAACTAAAAACTTTTTTGATGATTTATGTGAAACATTTATTTCTGCTAATATACCTTTCACAAAAATTCATAATCCCGTTTTTAAAAAAATTATCAAGAAATATACTGGACGAGACTTACCCGATGAATCCACAATTAGAAAATATTACGTACAAGGGCAATATGACAAAACAATTTCTAAAATAAAGTCAAAACTATCCGATAAATATATTTGGGTTTCTGCAGATGAAACTACGGACATGAAGGGTAGATGTGTGGTCAACGTCGTTGTCGGATTGTTGGACCCGCAAGACTTATATAAACCCTATTTAATATCTACTCAGTTTCGTTGTACCGTCAAAGCTGAAGAGATATGTACAATAGTAAATAACGCCATAAAAAAAGTAGGAATCACAGACGCTACCAAAGTATTACTGTTTGTTTCTGACGCTGCTGCGATTATGTTAAAAGTTGGAAAATTACTTAAACAACATTTTTCAAATATTCTTCATTTGACATGTTTTGCACACGCTATTCATAAAATTTGTGAATTTATTCGGGAAGAATTTCCAGACGTGAATACGCTAATAAGCACATGCAAAAAAATTTTATTGAAAGCTCCTTCCAGATTGCCTCTTTACAAGGAAAAGTGCCCTAATCTATCTTTGCCACCACAACCAGTTATTACGAGATGGGGTAGTACACGGTTAGAAGCGGCAATTTTTTATGCAAGAAACTTTGATATCATCAAACCCTTCGTCTTAAATTTGCCTGATGAAGCAGTTAGTATTAAAGACTGCAAAAAAAGTATTATCATTACAAGATTTGCATGAACAATTAAAATTTATTGATACAAATTTTGCGAAAGTATTGCCAACCATAAAGTTTCTAGAACAACAAAATGTTGAACTTGCAAGCAGTTTTCAAAGGATTGAATCCCTGTACGAAAGGTTACGAAGCATTGAAGCACCAATCAGTAAAAAATTACAAAAAAAAATTGATGCGGTAGTACATAGAAATCCGGATTTTAATATTTTAAAACAAATCTCTACGAATTCATTTACGGATGAAGGAATTTCTCAAAATATTCCAATTTGGTGTTGGTTTATTCTTTTGCGCCTGTGACTAGCTGCGATGTAGAAAGATCATTTTCAAGGTTTAAAGACATTTTAACATCTAAGTGAAATAATTTCACTAAAGATAATTTTGAAAAATATGCAGTCATTCAATGCATATCCAAGTAATGAGTAAAATATTTCAGTGGGCACGTGTTGCATATAGTTACGACAAACATTTAATATTAAATTCACTCGGTTTACTACCGACCGCCAGGCGCTTCGCGCCGTTTGATATCAACGACTTCTAGCACTGCGAGACATATATTTTTGTCCGGCCACTGTTTATTACACAAAAACTGAAGAAAACACAAACGCCAATCTATAGAAGAGGCTCTAAATGCAAGCTGAACAAAAATTGAAATCTTCCTGTGAAAATATATACCGTATCCGGCAGAAAGTTGGAAACTAATAGATTTCTTTTTTCGTAAAAGCTGGATTGTTTTAAATTTAAAATGCAAATTTTAGAATGATCCTCTGCTTGAAAATACGAAAAAAATAATTTTTTGTTGCCGGCTCCTCAATGCCACTTGTGAGCAAACTCTAGTTTTTTTTTTTAGTTAATAAGTGCATCCTTCAAAGTTTACTTTGAGACCCTTTTGAACTCTCCAGATTATTGTGTTA
The DNA here is from genome assembly GCA_963966075.1 of Aphodius sticticus. NCBI lineage: Eukaryota > Metazoa > Arthropoda > Insecta > Coleoptera > Scarabaeidae > Aphodius > Aphodius sticticus. The sequence continues at coordinate 1,766,888 of OZ014509.1, read as the reverse complement.
AGCCGCAATAAATACTTTTGCAAACTTTGCAAAAATCACCAAGTTTTGGAGTTTTGACACCGTTTTGACGTGATGGAACCCCCTTGCCCTTGATAAGTACATTATATGTTACCCTTCGAAATAAATGATAATGATTCATGTTAGAAATACTTGTCACACAGTGTTATTTAAAATATCATGCTAATGCCTAATCACAACAAACGATGTTTTTTTGACTAATACAACAGTCAAAACTTAGTCACTATTGTATCCAACAATTTGACAGTTTTAGGTTAGGTTCAAATTTGATGCAAAATGATCTGTAGAGAAAAGGCATTCGCGTGAGTAATTTTAAACAAAACATTCATACTAAGTCACATCACAGACTGATTTTTCCGAACATCAGCATCAAATAAAGTCATACTTACCTTCAGTAATAAAAATTCTACTTACTTACTGAAACAAAATTAACCCGTGTTTTAAAAAGTTCGTACGCAATACATACAATAAAAAATGCGTATTTGTTTCGAAAATATATTTCAGGGATAACATGGGGGATTTTTTTGCAAAAAAAAAGGGGGTTTTATCATTCATACAACACAACTATACTTGTATCTCCTTTAGATCACAAAAAATAGAGGCTTTATTTTTTATACCGATTTGTTTTTCGACACAAAACACAACACGTTTTATTTTTAATAATAGTTTTCAAGCAGAAAAAACATCGCACATAAATAAAAAAAATAGTTTATTCATTAATTATTAATCCAATTATTAGGATAACTTAATAAAAAAAAGAAATAGGTACGAAGAACTAAAAAAATAAACATGTATGTATAGGCGAGTGATTACGCAATATGGTTAGATATCATTTCAATAAAAAACGACACAACTATATTTGCTAAAAAACACAAAGAAACATTTGAAAAAAAACCTCAAAACATGCACCACAAACATAGTTTAATAGGTTTCGTAAAAAACATGTATTTATTTGGCCAAAGTTCTCTTCAGTAATACATTTATCAAAAATAAACTACTTAAAATACAGAAGCACACTAAATTAATTAACTAAAACTAGGCATTATCACAGTTTATTTAATATTATACTTCCAGATATTTCCTAGTAACTCTAGAACGTTTTCACTATATTATATTTTATACTTACTGACCGACCGCGAAGACAACCAATGTTACGTAAATGTTAACTTTCGAGATTTGTGAAAGTGTGTTCGGAACTTGGTATAGGTCATATTCGCGCTAGGTGTCACGAATTTAAAAAAAAAACAAACGATTTTCAACGTTCGAGAAATACTTTATTTATATATTTTGTATTATACGAAACAAAATACCCCAACTATACGTCGGTACGTCTGAATTTTAATCCGCTATAGGTTACCTGCACTGTTTCGCAATCTGACAGCTGAAACATAACCTAAATGTGGTTGGGTCAATATGGCGAAATCTGGAAATATATATTTAAGTGAAAGTCTGTCTTATGTAGGAGAGGGAAGTTCACTTGTGTGGCAGTCTTTCCGTTTCGCGATTGTTTTCGTTCGTTCGATAGCGTAGCTTTTTTGTCATAACCTTAAACTCTACTCAGCTTACCTTTGTATTTCGGTACAAACGTTTTGATTTCTTGATCTTGTATATTTTGATAGAAGTCTAGTTCCTTGAAGTTCAGTGGTTTGCATATCGTGCTAGGGTTCAGCACCATTAGTCTAGTGTGTCCACCGACCTGAAAAACAAAAAAAAAACAATCATTACACTGATAAAAATGAGTGCGAATTTACAAATGAAATTTACATTTTTTTCAGTAAACCTACCCTATTTGTCGGCAATTTTACCATAATTTTAAGCAAAAATACTGAATATCATTGAAAATGCAGTTACATTCATTAATTGTACAAACTATGTAAATTTGCTAACAAGTTTGTAAATTTCATAATAACAATTACTTCAACGGAATAAAATTACATATCTATACATTAAAACTACTGTCTGATATGTAAATTTGCCTTCTGCTCGTGCAATTTTCCTTTCTAGATGGTAAAATGCTACCGAGATAATTTTTATCGCGCTTGCGCAATAATGGGATATACAGTTCGAGTTCCGTTCGCCATACGTTTGGTTGTGTTTACAGCAGATAAGTTAGAGTTTTATTGAGTGCGATTGTTGCATACAACTAATTTAACACTGTTAGTGCCTCTGTGACTTATCCTTTATCGGTGTGGTGTGGAATATTTGCTCCATATGGTTCTATAGTATTAAAAGATATAATATTGGTACATTCATCTCTTTGTATATTATGGAGGACTTTGCAAATATATACTACAAAGTGCAGGTAAAAGTTTGCAGTCTTGATATGTATAATTACACTTTCACTAATTGGATGTTCTTTTTAGGATACAAGTGTTGATGATACTGACATTCTACAAATTCAAGGACTTGTGTGGTGTCCATAGGTAAGATTTCGTTTATTGTTCTTTCTCGTACATGCGGTCTTACAATCAAATTTATTACTAACATGTATAACACATATCATTTCAATCACCAATATAAAAAATACTTTTCTATAAACACTCATTAATAACTTAACACACTCTGTACCTCAAAGGAAAGCAGCTGCTGACATTGTTATACCCTGTATATGATATATGACTCATGTACTTCTTATTTTGATTTCAGGTGAGACATTTTGGAGTATATTATATGCTGTGGTTGGATTATCCCCAGGTTCTCTTACTCTGGAGACGGTTTAGCTTTTTAAAAATTATTCAAAGTCAGGGTTCAAAAACGAATAAGGATAAAACCAAATCCACTGAAAGGTGATCAAACTTATTATGAAAATAAATAAGTAAATGTTTGTATGCAGTCTAAGTAAGTGTGTGACATAAGTTTACCATAGGTATTTCAACTTAATATTGTTGAAATAATATTTAATTTACATTTAAAAGATATATTTCTCTCTGTGAAGCAGATCGATTTATTTTATTATACGATATGTAGATATATAGTCCATGGGTTCCTATTTTATTTCATTTACTTATGATTACATTTTTGTCAAGAACTTCTATTTATTTAATGTTAAAAATATGAAATATTTATAAAAAAATATGTAGATATATATATATTATAAATATGTTTCACATGTTATTTATTGTTAAAATTATAATAAAACTTCATACTATTATTTTTTGTTCTTATTTATGATCTCCACATTAATAGGATTTTACTAGTGATTTTACAGTTGACAATACAGGCTTGTCCGAGCAGTCGCAAAACCGGTTTACAAACAGTTCTTTTGTGAGAAACCAGATAATGTTTCATTGGTATTTATAATGGAGTTATCATAGCAACATATGTGGTCCATCACAAAAGTACTGATTGTTAACTGGTTTTGCGGTTGCTTGTACAAATCTAATATTAAAGTTGCAGAAAGTTTACTGTACAACAATTAATTGCAATTCCGTGTTTACGGTAAATTTACTGAACGTCAGTAATTTTACTTACAAAAGTATATATAAAACCGTACACCTCGGAAACCTCATTTCATATGAGAAGTAAATTTATTAGCTCAAAGTAAAATTACAAACCACATGGTATTTTCCCTTCGATACACGGAGGTTAAAAATGACCGCCGATCCACACGGTAAAATTACCTTTTCAGTTTATCAGTGTAGTTCCCGCTGATTTATTCCAACCAGGACCCTTTCTGCTGCGATTAGTTATAAAAAAAATACTTATAGCGCACTATAAACCAGTTAAACCTACATAATGTATCGGCTTGTCAATTTGACGTTACGGGACTAACGGACGGTATGATTTGACATAAAGTGGTCCCAATTTTAAGCTCATATGCCTCCTCCTCTTTTATACTATCTCGATGGTGAAAACACATGGTTTCTTCACTTGTACTGTAATATACTATTTCCTAATATGTGACATACTTTTGAGAACCATCTCAAGGACACAGATCTAACCTACATATAAAGAAACTGATATGGTGAAACATTTTTCTGAAATATTATTGTAGATAGTGTAAAACTGGCAAGACAGCAATGTTTGTTTATAAATTATCTTTCTGATAAAAATTGCATAATAAGGAAGCAGAAATATAAACACTGATATTCGCCATGATGCATATAGTATACTGACTGTATAATATTGCGTCATATTTCGTATATATACAGGGTGGTCTATACTGCATTTATCTTAAGGTTTAGGGTTTACTTTCGTAGTAATTTGAGGTTTTTAGGTCCCGTGTTCGTTTGCCATACATAGATAGAAAATTTTGTTTAATTAAAATAAATATGCATCGACTCAAAGAAATTTGATGTTTCAATAGAGACAAAGAAAATAAATCTCTTCTTGTGTACAAATATATTTATTTGAATCAAAATATATTAAGTACATATATTACATTAAAGGAATTTAATGAAGTAATTTTTAAGTAATTTGTGTTTATATCCAAATTTATTTATTTTAGTTTTATAAATAATCCAAATAAATTAATCCCTACAAGCAATCAAACTAGAGTACCTATGCAATGAAGTAAATATTGTTCTATTTTTAAAAAAAAACTCTACAAAAAGCCATATGAAAATGTTAACAAAATGAATGATATGTATAAAAGAAAATAATTTTCCGTTTTAGACAATGATGGACCAGACAAATTTCGCATAAAATATTTTTTTCTATCTTATAAAATATATAAATTTATATAATAAATGAAGTATCGACAACTGCTACTCTAGTGAGTCAGCCTGTATAAGCCAACTTATATAACTGACGTTTCTTGGTATACACCGTATTTATACACAAAATATTTGCCAAAAGATAGCTGATAAAACCTCGTGAAACATGTACTGTACTTTTCCAATAAAAGCTTTTCCGATAAATTTACATACAAGTGCATCAAAACAAAACGAACATTGGTAGAAATTATTAGGTACTAATTAGAAAGTAATGTTATTTTTTCGTATGTAGATATACCAAATATGTATATATATATATATATATATTTAGATAATAGCCATCAACATATTGTATTAATTCAAATGTTATGTCACACATCACACATCTACATCTATTGTCATACACATTAAAAAATTGATGTTATGTTATGATGATATGACTTATCGCATGAGATATAACCGATAAATTAGCCCTTTATTTTTTACTGGTGTAAATATGCAAATGTAAGTTAACGGTTTTCATTAAGAACCAGAAAAATGGGATATTATACTACATATATAACTCCTACAAATCCTATAAAACCACATAGATATTTGTCAATATAATAAACTCCTTCAGTGTTCGTCTTGCCTGCACGCAAGTCAAGATCACGGAGACGGCCGAAGTTACACGAATTCATACATCGCCCCTGATTCTAGATTCGCATCTTTTCTAGTACTTTAGAAACAAAATTCGTATTGTTGTGTGTTTGTATTGTCATAAATTGTGTCCGTAATACATAAAATACATTTTATACCAGTGTACGGGTGTGCTATACGCGATTAACGCTAATTCTGGTAAGTTAAATCATAAATAGATCACGCAAAAATATCAAATGTCAGTTAGTTATTGTTTATTGGGTCTGTTTGTATTGGCAAAGTCGGATAGTTCGAATATAACCTATAAAAATAACACGGGCGGTTTGATATTTTGTTATACCTACATCTTACATATCTAGTACGTTAATATAGCATTAGAGGGGTACCAATAATTGCAAGAAATATGCGATAATAACCGACTGGTATTATATAGACATACGATGTTTAAATTATCGTTGATTTTCGACCAAAATAATGCTACGGGTGTACATTATTATTTCTATGATGTATATAATAAGTTATTGAAAATACATATTTAGTAGTGTAATCAAAAACGGGAATTTCGCGTTTTTGTTGGTACTATTATTAGTTAGTGAAGTGGCCGCCCGCTAGTGGCGCTTTGTCATTTGCAATATTCGGATGTCTCAAATGTTATGTCACGCATCTACAGACATTAAAAAAATTATGTTATACTTATGATAGGACTCAGCACATGAGATATAACCGATAAATTGCCCCTTTATTTTTTACTAGTGTAAATATGCAAATGTAAGTTAACGGTTTTCATTAAGAACCAGAAAAATGGGACATTACACTACATATATAACTTCTAAAAATCTTCTAAAACCACATAGATATTTGTCAATATAATAAACTCCTTCAGTGTTCGTCTTGCCTGCACGCAAGTCAAGATCACGGAGACGGCCGAAGTTACACGAATTCATACATCGCCCCTGATTCTAGATTCGCATCTTTTCTAGTACTTTAGAAACAAAATTCGTATTGTTGTGTGTTTGTATTGTCATAAATTGTGTCCGTAATACATAAAATACATTTTATACCAGTGTACGGGTGTGCTATACGCGATTAACGCTAATTCTGGTAAGTTAAATCATAAATAGATCACGCAAAAATATCAAATGTCAGTTAGTTATTGTTTATTGGGTCTGTTTGTATTGGCAAAGTCGGATAGTTCGAATATAACCTATGAAAATAACACGGGCGGTTTGATATTTTGTTATACCTACATCTTACATATCTAGTACGTTAATATGGCATTAGAGGGGTACCAATAATTGCAAGAAATATGCGATAATAACCGATTGGTATTATATAGACATGCGATGTTTAATTTATCGTTGATTTTTGACCAAAATAATGCTACGGGTGTACATTATTATTTCTATTATATATATATAATAAGTTATTGAAAATACATATTCAGTAGTATAATCAAAAACGGAAATTGCGCGTTTTTGTTGGTATTATTATTAGTTAGTGAAGTGGCCGCCCGCTAGTGGCGCTTTGTCATTTGCAATATTCGGATGTCTCAAATGTTATGTCACGCATCTACAGACATTAAAAAAATTATGTTATACTTATGATAGGACTCAGCACATGAGATATAACCGATAAATTGCCCCTTTATTTTTTACTAGTGTAAATATGCAAATGTAAGTTAACGGTTTTCATTAAGAACCAGAAAAATGGGACATTACACTACATATATAACTTCTAAAAATCTTCTAAAACCACATAGATATTTGTCAATATAATAAACTCCTTCAGTGTTCGTCTTGACTGCACGCACGTCAAGATCACGGAGACGGCCGAAGTTACACGAATTCATACATCGCCCCTGATTCTAGATTCGCATCTTTTCTAGTACTTTAGAAACAAAATTCGTATTGTTGTGTGTTTGTATTGTCATAAATTGTGTCCGTAATACATAAAATACATTTTATACCAGTGTACGGGTGTGCTATACGCGATTAACGCTAATTCTGGTAAGTTAAATCATAAATAGATCACGCAAAAATATCAAATGTCAGTTAGTTATTGTTTATTGGGTCTGTTTGTATTGGCAAAGTCGGATAGTTCGAATATAACCTATAAAAATAACACGGGCGGTTTGATATTTTGTTATACCTACATCTTACATATCTAGTACGTTAATATAGCATTAGAGGGGTACCAATAATTGCAAGAAATATGCGATAATAACCGACTGGTATTATATAGACATACGATGTTTAAATTATCGTTGATTTTCGACCAAAATAATGCTACGGGTGTACATTATTATTTCTATGATGTATATAATAAGTTATTGAAAATACATATTTAGTAGTGTAATCAAAAACGGGAATTTCGCGTTTTTGTTGGTACTATTATTAGTTAGTGAAGTGGCCGCCCGCTAGTGGCGCTTTGTCATTTGCAATATTCGGATGTCTCAAATGTTATGCCACGCATCTACAGACATTAAAAAAATGATGTTATACTTATGATAGGACTCAGCACATGAGATATAACCGATAAATTGCCCCTTTATTTTTTACTAGTGTAAATATGCAAATGTAAGTTAACGGTTTTCATTAAGAACCAGAAAAATGGGACATTACACTACATATATAACTTCTAAAAATCTTCTAAAACCACATAGATATTTGTCAATATAATAAACTCCTTCAGTGTTCGTCTTGACTGCACGCAAGTCAAGATCACGGAGACGGCCGAAGTTACACGAATTCTTACATCGCCCCTGATTCTAGATTCGCATCTTTTCTAGTACTTTAGAAACAAAATTTGTATTGTTGTGTGTTTGTATTGTCATAAATTGTGTCCGTAATACATCAAATACATTTTATAACAATGTACGGGTGTGCTATACGCGATTTAACGTTAATTCTGGTAAGTTAATGCATAAATAGATCACGCAAAGATATCAAATGTCAGTTAGTTATTGTTTATTGGGTCTGTTTGTATTGGCCAAGTCGGATAGTTCGGATATAACCTATACAAATCACACGGACGGTTTGATATTTTGTTATACCTACATCTTACATATCTAGTACGTTAATATTGCATTAGAGGGGTACCAATAATTGCAAGAAATATGCGATACTAACCGATTGGTATTATATAGGCATACGATGTTTAATTTATCGTTGATTTTCTACCAAAATAATGTTACGGGTGTACATTATTATTTCTATTATCTATATAATAAGTTATTGAAAATACATAGGTACATATTCAGTAGTATAATTAAAAACGGGAATTTCTCGTTTTTGTTGGTATTATTATTAGTTACCAAAGTGGCCGCCAGCTAGTGCCGCTTTGTCATAGCAATCTTCGGATGTCTTGCGTATTTTCTATCGTAAATATGTGATAAATTGATGTTTGATTTTGTGTTTAGTGCCGTACGTGTCGTCACTAAGGATAAGAGGACGGATTCAGGGATGATAAAGGACAGCAATAAGAACCATTTTGATGGAAATCACCAATACAACGTTTCGGTGAGTAGAATTTATGTTGAGATAACATTGCAGGTTTTTGGCGGTAGTTTTAAATTTATTTGCGAAGCGGTTGCATTTTTTCTTTTACTGCTTGCTGGTTTTAACATTATTCATTTGTTTTTGATCCTGTTGTTATTATATTATCATATAATCTACTATTTTTTCTACTTTCCGTCATTAATTTTATAAAAATTTAGAAATTGTGGTTACTATATTTAGAATCTAGGGTATTTTGCGGGTACCGTGTTGTAGTACTGTTGGTACTGTAGTAAACTTGTCAACTTCGTAAAGTTAGGATAAAATCATGACAAAATCTTATTGTGGATAATTTTACTCTACTTTAGCCTACAAGTTTTAATAAATATTGAACGGGGCGCAACTATGATCACAATAGAGCTTGGGGCAGCACTATTAACCCGCAACGGCTACTGTGATAAAAACTTACATGACGACCAGTGAATAAAGGATATAGATATAGAAACATAACCTAAAAAGTTAACTTAAAAATACCTAGTGGTCTAATAATTATAATAGTCAGAATAGAAGTGTTTGGCGGTGACTGATTAGTTACTTTGAAGACTTGTTAAATATTTGGCAAATATATTTGCCGCGCAATTTTTGTTATTGATTGGTCTAAACGATGCCATGAGTGATTTATTTGTGATCCTTTTAAGTTCGTTCACCGAATAGTTTTCATCCATCCTTGATTACCGGCTGATTTTTATAAAACTCAAAAATATCTAGGACATACCAACAAATTTGTACAATATTCGTTTGTGATTTCGGACCGTCAGAGTTGCACTGCAGCAGTAAATGCATCGGACGTTGATGCATCGCCACATAGCATTTTCTAATACGTGAAAATCTTCTTAGAGGACTTGCTACATGTGCGTACCGAATGGGCACTAGCTATTTTTTTGATTAGTTCGCCTTATTTGCAGATTAGCTTTTTCAAATCTAACTGATAATTTGATTACGCATAAGCAAGGTTTTATTTTATAATGCCGACATATTTTTAATTACATAAATGCAGAATTCACTGCGTACTAACAAGGGCATTCTTGTGGAAATTTACAAAACAAATCTTGACGAAATTTTTTGTTGCATTTTAATAATTTTTTGTTTAATTTATCAGGTTTCGGTATTATTAATTCGCAGCATCTAATGTTAACAGACTGTAAAACAATACAATTGGTCATTTGATGTGAACTAGTTTAAATACATTATTATTTTAATGGGAAAAAATATGTATTATTTTATTTAAATTAGGAAGATATTGCCCATAAAATAAATGTTAGATATGGTTTCTTCGTCATCTTTGATGTTCTGCTAAATCCAATTGTACTACTAGGTTCGTTGTATAAATATGTCCTAATATTGTCTGAAATACATATCAATTACCTTCTGAAACAAAAACTTAAACAAATGAACTTTCAAAATATAACTTTTTTGTTGAATAAAAAAGCTACACAAAATTGTCTCTACTATTAAAATATTTTTAACCGCTTTCGTTTCTCTTCAAATAATAAACATCATAAAAATCGACAAATATATAAATAATGCAAATAAAGTATAATTTTCCAAATAAATTATTTTATAGACATGCTGTCTATAAAATTTTTATGATGTTTATTACTTGAAAAGAAACGAAAACGATTAAAAATATTTTAATAGTAGAGAATTTTGTGTAGCTTTTTTATTTAACAAAAAGGTTATATTTTGAAAGCTCATAAATTAGTATCATCTATATTGTTCATAGAAAAGCATCAACTTAGGATACACTCTGTATATGGTGTACGTTTTTCTTGGAAAGAAATAACATTGCGTTAATGTGGACAGGTAAAAACAACTATATTTTTTTTTAATTTCTGTCTGACGGTTTCCGGAAAACTGTCTGTCTGACGGTTTCACAAAATTATAATTTTACGCGGTTTTCGCCCTTTAGAAAAATCAAAAATCTTACTAATAATTACAAATCTATGGTCAATCTATGTATACGACCTACTACACACAAAACGAAATTAAAAAATGGAAAAATTAAACTGCGTACTAAAATGTTCATCGAGTGCAAATAAATGAAACCAATATTTGTCGCCTAGGCACTTGCTATATCCACTTCAACTGGATATTGCAAATTTATTCGTCGTAAAAAAACCCTAGATAGGAATTGAATAGAAATGGTTTTTTTCTTTTCATAGATAATCGTATACTGCAAATTTTTGATATTTGGCAAGTATACGAATGTGTAGTCCCGGCTTAACCAAAAACGTTATGCTGGCGTATTTTGTAGAACAGATCAATTAGAGCAACCTTCTACAAATTATTTAATTTGTTTTTTGATTGATTGTTTATTATAAGAACTAGATAAAAAAAATAACAGAAAATAAATACAAAGCAAATAGCTATCACATGAATATCTAAATTTGTATTATCGCTGTCAATCGAAGAATTATTGTCTGTTTTATATTGAGCTACTCAATCAGTATATAGGCTCATTTTAGACTTATCTTAAGTCCTTGAAAAAATTCACACAACCTGATAAGAATTATCTACAGTATTTTGCAATATATTTTTTTTTATAACAGCACACATCGTTTCCTTATTTTGTATCAAGATTTATCGCAAAGAATTTAAATATGATATAATTAATAATTACTTTATTATAATATAGTACCTATTTTAAAATAAAAAATCTAAACTAAAATTGAAAGCTAGTTTGAATTCGTTTCAAACTCACTTTAAACTTGATCAAATAACATTTACAAGCCCTCGATTAAAAACGTTTGGAATTAGTGTTATACAACTGTCGCAAGATGGCGTCCTTGTCTTCAATTTTAAAAATATACCACTAGTAGCAGCGCTACCTTGATAAATTCTTGTATAAAAAGCGTGAGTCGATGATTATAAATATGCGATTTAAAATAACGGCGGTTTAAATTTAAATTATCACGGTCGCAAATGGAATTTTTTTTTGTTCTTTGTCTTGAGGATAATGTATAAAAATCTGTTTAATATCAGGAGCATTGTTCTGTGGTTATTTATAAGTAAAGAGTGAATGTATTCTGCGATAACAAAACACAAGATTTTTTAATGTTGATAATCTTTAAAGTATCGAGATTTTGACCGATTATAACAAAAGTATTTACGCAAATGCTTGTTTATGTTTGGTTATTAATCTGTACTTAATGTCAGCTAATGTTTAGATTATTTTTTAATTTCCACGCACTTTATTTATCAGCATATCAGTGATTAATTTTACTATACAATGACGCAAGTGGTCTAATGTTTTTAGCTAATTAAAATAAATACGAAAATTAATTAAGAAAGGCAAACGAAAATTAGCCCATGATGTTCTTTTTACCATACGCGAATTAATAGTATTTATTTACTGGTTAGATTTGGAAATAGTTCTCTAATATATATTATTATTAATGTCAATATATTGCAAACAAACTCGAGTACATACATAGCTGAGTTATCTGATGATGACGTGACAACCGCGTCAGAGTTAAATTTAAAAACAATAGAACTGACGATTGCGGCAGTATGTGAGAAAAACAAGTCAAATAATGCTGTTTACTACTTTCGCAATAGCTTTTTACATATTTTCAGCACAAAATTAAAATACGATGAGTGATTTGTAATCATACGATGATTCATTTTTAGTAAGGATTATCAAATGTTTTGATTAGACAATTGCATTGTTTTAAATTTGTGGTTTTACTTGGATTATATACTAGATAGTACATATTCAAAATATAACGGTGTCTACGTCATTCCTGTATGTGCTAAAAGTACGAGAGCAATGCCAAGTTTAATTTATAAAACTTATCTTTTACAGCCTTGTTTTTGTAACGGTCACACACAGGACATACAATATTATATAACCTTGAACTTTGTTAACTTTTTTTAAACTACATAATAATAGTACACAATACAATACTACATACGAATTATTTTATCTAAACCACAAACATCGTGACCTACTTAAAATAAAAACATAAGTATTTAATTTAGTTTTCGGGGTATAGAATTTTGAATTTATTTTTTTTTAATTTTGCTACAAAGATAAAGAAGTTTATGTTCTTGGAGTAACAAATATCAGGTGTAAACCTGTTTTTCAGGATGAATTTCTGAACATTACATTGAAGGAAGCAAAAGCAGGTGTGCCCAGGGTAATGTTGTGGGACCAATTATGTATTAACCATAAGAAAAAGATACAAAGGGACAAATAAAATGTACGAGGACATACCTCATGTTAAGATAAAGGATACCATAGTTCCATATGCGAAGACTGCGCAGTATTTTGATATGACTCTTGATCAGGGTTGCCAGGTCAAGGAATGATTCAGAGATTAGAAAAAGTAAAACAAGCCAAAATTATGTCGCCATGTTATATTAATAACACTATAATATCAAGTTGTGGGTAAAATGAATTAAATAATAAGTTATTGCCCATTTTTTAAACACTGAAATTAGTTTTGCCATAAAACTTGCGAAACATTTAAGGAATTTTTAGGAAAAAATAACTAGTATAAATCAACTACAGCAAAAAAAGGTGTAAAAAGTTCAATTTCCGACCGTCAATTGTTACTGTCTTATGACGTCATGGACACTTTTTTTTTAAAGGGCAACCCTATTTTTTTTCTTACTGATTTTGGTAGATCATTTAATTGTCTAAATGGTATTCGAAATATTTTATGGCCTTACCTAAGAAACTTTTTGAGAAAAAGTCAATTGAAAACCGTTAAATATTGGTAACTTTCGGGAAAATAGCTTTTGTCAATTGAATATGAAATTGCGTTTTGGGTAAATTACGTTGGCTTAAACTACCGAGTAGTTAGAAATTCAAAATGGTATATTACGCTGGTTTACATTACCGGGTAATTAAAAATTCAAAATGTTAAATTAAATTAAAAAATAAATAAAATTAGTAAATAAGTCATTATTTTATAGATAACTAGCAATCTGACTAAAGATGTTAAGTTTCCGTAATTATTTTTTTCAGTAAATTACCGCTGAAATTAAAATTATTACTTTCAAATTTAAATTACCACGTAATTAAAAATTGCAATTGGTAAATTATATTTTCTTAAATTACCGGGTAACTCAAAATGATAATTTACCGATGATAGTAAGTTATGTGAAAAAATTGGGTACAGCCTTATAAGTCCTTATATTGTAGATAACCATCAATCACTGATGCTTCTCGTGATTTAATACTAGTAATTCATTATTAAAATGAAAGCAGGGACTACAATAAAAATACTTTTTCTACTTTGCATTCACAATGCACACATTGTAACACTGTTTTCGGTGTTACAATTAACACATTGTAATACCGAAAACAGTAACATTTTTGTCTGATTGGTACACAGTGATATCAAATGCCATATGTCAAACGTACAATACATAACCCAACATAACCACACACTGCATCTTCTTAATCGCTTGCAATCACATAAACTGCGAAATATCAATATTCTATACATATTTAAACATGGATGTAGCCTGCTATAGTATGGCCAAAGGATTGGGGCTTTCTTAGTTTTGCTGTGTTCATCAAAATACGCCAGCATGACGTTTACGGTGATGTTTTACGACTCTAGTAAGTGATCGTTATCATTCTTTTCAACTAAACATCAAATCCCCTTTTCAGATATAATTCAAGGACCACATTTACTTTAATAAGGTATTATGCGAAGATCAAACCTACATCGTAGATACGAACGATTTTAATTACTGCTGCGAGATTGTATATGCGCAATAAATGGTTTATCAGCATACACGTACAAAGCTATAGTACATTTAAAGTGTAGAGGATTTCTTAGTTTATGTAACATATAAGTTTTCGGTAATATTTTGGACGCTTGGATGCTCGGTTCAATTCATATTCGTGTTTGTCCGTCGCTTTCGACTTCGTCTTAGTTCTGGTTGTGTGCAACGTATTTGTATTACCTCCATCACATGTAATTTTACTAAGTATAATTTATTCTAATAAACTACTTTGCCGAAATTAGAATTGGGTTTCAATTATAAGTGCTTGTAAATATATAAGCCGCAACGGCTACGTAGCGGAATTAGGTAGACACCGCTATTAAACGTTAAGCGTTATAACAATTCTTTAGTAAGTTCTTGTTGTTCGAAGTAACTAATCAGTCACCGCCAAACACTTCTATTCTGATTATTATACTTATGAAACCACAATTTTAAAATTGTTAACTTTTTACGTTAAGATTCATATATTTATCACAGTAGGGTTAAAAGTGTTGCCCCAAGCTCCATTATGATCATCGTTGCGACCTCGCTGAATATTTATTCAAACTTGTAGACTAAAGTAGAGTAAAATTATTCACAATTAGATTTTGTCATGATTTTATCTCATCGATATCATCCTTAACGAAGGTGACAGTTACTACAGTGCTACCACGTGGTACCCGCAAAATACCCTAGATTCTAATTTAGCGCGATATAGTAACCACAATTTCTAAACTTGTATAAAATTAATGACGCAAAGTAGAAAAAATAGTATATTACAGTCGTTTTATAAGACGTATTGGTGCACTCGTTCCATTTGGGCACTCCTCGCTACGCTCGTCGTGCCCAAAACAACTCGTGCGCCAATTTGACGTCTTATAAAACTGGTATAATAATATACTATTTTATACCAGCAATTTATAATATGGACAGTCTAACAGCATAATTATAGTATAAAATACTGTAATTTATTATCGACTCACAAAACGACAACGTCCGGTTTCACAAACAATGATCACATTTTATCCGGATCACCAGAACATTTCTTTAAATCGTGAATTTGATAGTAGTTAGATGGCTTCTAATTTAAAATGTGCATTATTGGCTGCGCTGAATTAAGTAATTAAAAATTAGGAAATTACCATTAATTACGGTAATTTATTTAGTAATTTACCCGATAAATTACGCCCTTAGATGCCTAAGTACCTCCCAGGCAAAGCACAAACAACAGTGCACTTGTCGACTGCTTAGGAGTGGTGGGGTACATTCACGCAAGTACCGATGGCAAGTTTTTGTAATTCATTTATAAAATCCGGTAAATTAACTGAAATTAAAATTTTCGGTAAATTACTGGTTGAAATTACCAACGGTAATTTAAATTGACGATAAATTACCATTGGTAATTTAAGCCGTCCATTACGGTAATTAAAAATCGGTAAATTACCATTAATTACGGTAATTAATTTGGTTCAACTTTTACAAGCGAAAAACGAAAAAACACGATTTTTTTAGTTTTATTGTTTATAAAAAATTAAGTAATGATATTTGCGACTCGAAAACACATCACAATACATCTACGGACTGTGCCACGTGACCTGGGACCGTCGGCTTTCTGATACTATTTTGGTCACGAAATCAGCCATTTTCTCTATTGCTTGGTCTAATAAGACAAATATACAAAGAGACAAATAAAATAATCGCGGACATACCCCATGTTAAGATAAACGATGCCATAGTTCCATATATGCGATCACTGCGCAGTATTTTGATATGACCCTGGATGAGGGTTGCCAGGTCAAGGAATGATTCAGAGATTAGAAAAAATATATATAACATGCTAAAATCATGTAATGTCATGTTATACTCATAACTATAAGATCAAGTTGTGGATAAAATAAATTAAATAATACGTGATTGCCCATTTGTTGAGTTTTGCCAAAAAAAAAATTACGGAAAATTTAGGGAATTTTTAGAGAAAAATAATCAGTATAAATTTTCAGGTACCAACCACGATTATTATGTACAGTAGACTCTCCTAGAACGCGGTTTAATACTACACGTTTTATGAAAACGCGTTATAGGAATTTGAGGATCGCAAATTTTAACGCATGCGCGTTGTACGAGAATCGCGCTATAGGAGAGTCTACTGTACTTGAATAGAAGTTTCTCTTTTTTAAGTCTAGCTTGCGTTTGATTTGGTAGCAGGGAATTAGCAGAAGTACCACAGCAGCGTATCTTACCTGATTGGTGAGCGGCAACAGGTCGACTTCATTACTGTTGTAGCCGTTGCTCTCGTACTGATTTTGGTGGTCGATGGTGAGAAGATTGTTCTGGTGGTGCTCTCTTTGGGTCTGCTCCACATATTTTCTGGTACGCGTATCAGTATCGCCCATACCCCCATCCGCTAACAAGTACACCATCCCCTTGTCCCAGCCGAAATAGAATTATGATGACCTCCGTCAAACCAGAAGAAAAATATCCAAAAACCTTCTTCCAAAACCCTTGTTCTTCCTGGTCACGTCACTCTGTCACGCCACTGGTTTTGGTCTCTCTATGCCTCTCTTTCTCTCGAGATCGATTCAATCTGCGAACAAAAGACGAACTGAGCTCGGTTGACATGCTGGATAGAAAATATAGGCGATATAAAGTCCCCCCCCCCCACCAGTGTTATTATCAATTGAGATAAAGCACCCTGCCCACTGATAAATGTTTTGATAAACTTTGTGATTTAAGAGCCAGGGGAGGGGGGTATTGTCATCTGTTACGTCAGAAGTTGTTTGTATGTCGTTTGTTTGATGATTGGTGACGCCATTGCTACTTTATAAGATAATCATTTTAAAACATACTCAATGTTACGAATTGAAATCAATTTTAAATCAACATAGTTTTCAACACAGCTTTATGCAATTTGGTATAATATTTTTTTTAACATTTTTTTGTACCTTGGTCAAAAATGTTCAGGGGACCCAAAAAGACATATTTCCGGTAAAATCTCAAAAATTTTTTTTGGCACGATTACAATACTTTACATACTGCGTATGATAAAGTAAAAAAAAACTTAACAAATGGATAAACGACCTAAGTCAATAATATTTATTTATTATTTTAAGATAAGAGTCATAATGTCAACGTGCAGTCCCTATCAAAATTCAAAATGGCGACATATTCATACATAGAGTACAGATAATACGGAATAAATATGTTCGATAATGCAGATAAGGACAACAGTTTTTTTTTCCATAAAAATGATAATGATAATTATATTAGCAAACACATTCTAGAAAAGCGAAATAATTATGAAATGATGTATGTAAAGTACTATGACACCTTCAATCCGGTTCTTTATACACTTATTGACTACTAGCGCCGCCACACGTCGAAACAAACCTTAATTAATTATTTATAGGTTTCTTATTGTAGGTTATGTAGAAACGTCAAGATCGCAAAACGTCAAAATCCGAGCAGACGCAACCAAAGCAAAAAGAATCAAACTTACGTGCTAAAATCGTACAAAAGTGCTCGATAATCCCCCAAAACTAAACAGAAATACTGTCGCAGCTTCAAATTTCTTTCTTATCTTCTCCTTGTAAGTAAAAACACCGATCCAAATGTAAGTGAAACTTGGGTTCTTTGTACTTGGAGCTGTAGCAAAAATGGTCAATTCCAAATGTCAAAAAATGGCGGTGCTTGTTGTGTTGTTGAAGACGCGTCTGTTGTCCCGCGATGGACAACAAGCAGTATACGATGGCGCAAAAACGCGTTCCCCATCACATGAAAAAGACGACGAAAAAAAAAAACGAAGAGAACGCGCACTAAAATTTTGCACGCGGACCCGCGGATAGATGGCGACACTGCGACGAAACGTCATCGCGACGTACTGTAAACGCCCCGAATTCAAACAGGTTAAGGAGTTTTTTTTTACATTTTTAACTGTACAATTTAGATTTATGTGGTGCTAATGACTGTGTCCATTTTTTTAACATTGTTTGATATTTTGGTCATTGATTTCTAAAGAAAATTGTTAATAATTATTTAATTTATATTATTTTTAAACAATTGCACCTAATTCCGACACTACTATCGGTTGCAAAAGTATTGAGCCCTGTATTTGAAGGCCCGTAACTCAGAAATGGCTAAACAAAAAAATTAAATAAAGTGCGTTATACTCCTCAATCATTTCTACGTAACAGGAGTGACTATCAAATTCTTCTGGCCCTACACTGATAAAATGAGTGCGAATTTACAAATGAAATTTACATTTTCAGTAAACCTACCCTATTTGTCAGCAATTTTACTACAATTTTAAGCAAAAATTTAAAATATAATTGAAAATGCAGTTACATTCATTAATTGTACAAACTGTATGTAAATTTGCTAACAAGTTTGTAAATTTCATAATAACAATTACTTCAACGGAATAAAATTACAAATCTATACATTAAAACTACTGTCTGATATGTAAATTTGCCTTCTGCTCGTGCAATTTTCCTTTCTAGATGGTAAAGTGCTACCGAGTTAATTTTTATCGCGCTTGCGCAATAATGGGATATACAGTTCGAGTTCCGTTCGCCATCCGTTTGGTTGTGTTTACAGGAGCTAAGTTAGAGTTTTATTTAGTGCGATTGTTATATACAACTAATCCAACACTGTTAGTGCCTCTGTGACTTATCCTTTATCGGTGTGGTGTGGAATATTTGCTCCATATGGTTCTATAGTATTAAAACATATAATATTGGTCAATTCATCTCTTTGTATATTATGGAGGACTTTGCAAATATGTACTACAAAGTGCAGGTAAAAGTTTGCAGTCTTGATATGTATAATTACACTTTCACTAATTGGATGTTCTTTTTAGGATACAAGTGTTGATGATACTGACATTCTACAAATCCAAGGACTTGTGTGGTGTCCATAGGTAAGATTTCGTTTATTGTTCTTTCTCGTACATGCGGTCTTACAATCAAATTTATTACTAACATGTATAACACATATCATTTCAATCACCAATATAAAAAATAATTTTCTATAAACACTCATTAATAACTTTACACACACTCTGTACCTTAAAGGAAAGCAGCTGCTGACATTGTTATACCCTGTATATGATATATGACTCATGTACTTCTTATTTTGATTTCAGGTGACACATTTTTGACTATATTATATGCTGTGGTTGGATTATCCCCAGGTTCTCTTAGTCTGGAGACGGTTTAGCTTTTTAAAAATTCAAAGTCAGGGTTCAAAAACGAATAAGGATAAAACCAAATCCACTGAAAGGTGATCAAACTTATTATGAAAATAAATAAGTAAATGTTTGTATGCAGTCTAAGTAAGTGTGTGACGTAAGTTTACCATAGGTATTTCAACTTAATATTGTTGAAATAATATTTAATTTATATTTAAAAGATATATTTCTCTC
Organism: Aphodius sticticus; assembly: GCA_963966075.1. Classification (NCBI taxonomy): domain Eukaryota; kingdom Metazoa; phylum Arthropoda; class Insecta; order Coleoptera; family Scarabaeidae; genus Aphodius; species Aphodius sticticus. The sequence goes on along the minus strand of OZ014509.1, from coordinate 1,746,882 downwards.
TGTGAAGCAGATCGATTTATTTTATTATACGATATGTAGATAAGTAAGTATAGTCCATAGGTTCCTATTTTATTTCATTTACTTATGATTACATTTTTTGTCAAGAACTTCTATTTATTTAATGTTAAAAATATGAAATATTTATAAAAAAAATATGTAGATATATATATTATAAATATGTTTCACATGTTATTTATTGTTAAAATTATAATAAAACTTCATACTATTATTTTTTGTTCTTATTTATGATCTCCACATTAATAGGATTTTACTAGTGATTTTATAGTTGACAATACAGGCTTGTCCGAGCAGTCGCAAAACCAGTTCACAAACAGTTCTTTTGTGAGAAACCAGATAATGTTTCATCGGTATTTATAATGGAGTTATCATAGCAACATATGTGGTCCATCACAAAAGTACTGATTGTTAACTGGTTTTGCAGTTGCTTGTACAAATCTAGTATTAAAGTTGCAGAAAGTTTACTGTACAACAATTACTTGCAATTCCGTGTTTACGGTAAATTTACTGAACGTCAGTAATTTTACTTACAAAAATATGTATATAATTGTACACATCGGAAACCTCATTTCATATGAGAAGTAAATTTATTAGCTCAAAGTAAAATTACAAACCACCACTACTGAACGTCAGTAATTTTACTTACAAAAATATGTATATAATTGTACACATCGGAAACCTCATTTCATATGAGAAGTAAATTTATTAGCTCAAAGTAAAATTACAAACCACTAGCGTGATTTCAATTCGTTTCTTCTAATTTTTAATTTTTTTAAATTCCCTTACCGTTATATGCACTCACCAGCTGTTGAGCTAATGTCAGATTCGCATTGCAAGGTCAAGATCGTAACTTTCCATTCGCGGGGTGATCTCATACTCGATAAAATAAGTTGAACAAGTTACGGTGGAAAATTCCGTTGAATTGAATTTTTGCAGCAAGCCAATAATATTATTTCTGCTGACTAATACTAAGGCTTGCATTATTTGAATTTAAAACGCTTAAATTTTTTTTCGTTATCGCGTTTCTTATCTATAGCTTGCGCGATAATAAATATTCGTTTGTTTTAGCATAACTTGTTATTTGAATATTTTTACAGCGCGTTATTACCACTAAACTAATATAATTCTTAATAATTCTTGGAATATTGAAGCGCGCAAAATTTTAAATTAGCACCGCACAATTTTGGCGTCACAATTCCTGGCAAGCGATTAAACAACAGACGATGACGTACTTACTAAATTTGCCACTGTTAAGTCGCAGATTTCATCAAAATCTTGAAGAATAAGAAAACATCCGAGCAAAGTTCGTGTTATCTAGCTGAAAAATCACCGCACCATTTTTGGTTGTTCACCAAACTATCATCGTCATAACTGGACAGCTGGTATCGAAAAATCACTAACATTCGCGAATTTCCAACAATAAATTTGGATTTATTTGATGTTGAACCGACACAAAGCTGTTGCATGTTGCTTCAACGATTCTTGGGGAAAAACTGTGCAATATTCTATCCAGGCTAGTGAAATAAGTAGTGTGGACTTTTTGGGAATCACGCCAGGCTTGAGGTGAGATTTTGGCAACTCACCGAAAAACTTGACTAATGTGAAGTGATGGCTCGCTTGTTACGAAAATTATTAATAATTCACCGAGAAGTTGGAAGTTAAAATCGTTCGAAACTAGGAAATTATTATACCCAAATTTTGAATTACGCAAATGTATAATTTCCGATATGCAGGCCAATTCTGTAACGCAGTTGTTACGTAGAATAACCTAACCTCACAATAGGGTATTGGACTATTATTGGAAAACCATCTTAGTGTGTTTATTCCTTCACTCTACATTGTAAATGCATTATTTTTCGTAATTATTTTCTCAATATTTCATAAAAATCAGCGTTAAAAATTGAATCACAAAAAGTCCCGCCAAACCGATACTTTCTGTTGTGTGACAAATCGGCCCATATGGTCTGTCAGCATCGGCATCGTCGCCGTTTGGTAATTGTGTTGTATGATGTGTTGTTTTCACAATTTCTACATAAAAATGGGTTATAAATGGTGTATAAATCCACAATGCAGAAATACGTCAAGAAAAACTCCGGATAAACTATTTGTAGCTGTTCCGCAAGATTTGAAACTGCGAAGAAAGTGGTTGGCTCGTAGAAATCCAAATGAAATAAATAGCGACCAATACAAGTGTTTTTTGTTGTGAAGATTACTTCGACATAAGTAAAACTGACTAGAATAAGTTATCTATCGTATTTTCGAACCAGGTATTATCTGATCTGACAGCTTAAGGTTAGGGCTAACCTAACCAACAAAGTTATGCTTACATGGCACATTAGTGCTATTAAATTCAAACGGGAGAAGCATAAGAGCGCGTTCGGATAACCCGGTATTGTACGGTGAGAGTGACGCGCTGCATAATAGGCGGACTAACGTCATACGGCGTTTATCTGCATATAAGAGAGAGACAGCCGACCCAGGTTATCTGAGCATTGCTCTCCCCATACCCTACCCTGACAAACCGAACGCGCTTTAAGCGTACTAACGAATGACGTCACTGGAGACTGAGCCAATTACAGAGCGTTTTCAATCACGTGATAGGACGTGAATAAAATTCAATTTTAAGTTTGGTTTTTAATAGAAATAAAGCATATTTTTTTAAAGTAATAACAAATAGTTAACGAAGTTAGTTAACGAAAGTAGCAGAATGATTTTTTTGAAAAATGCGCCTGTATATTATCGGAAATACATGAATAAACATATTTTAATATTGGATTATACTGTATACATAAACAAATTTTCAAACAGACTTGTGAAATAAGTACAAAATAAATCTGCAAACAATCTATTGTAAACTGCGACGCGATAATGAATTCTTCGTGATTTACAATTTACGTTCATTTAGATATTTGTTTGTCCCATACTAACTTCAAGCACACGCTGTAGAATCGTTTAACAACGTAGTAGTGCAAATATTTACCGTAATAACAACTTTAAGCTAATAATTAACACTCTGAATTCAATGGTTTAGTATTAGACAAACATAAACTTTATTGGTACTACACGGTCATTGATATATGTAACAATAATATTTACATCTACTACCAAATATTGCCTAAATTTTTTTTTAAATTAATTTTTAAGCGATTCGCCTAACAGCAAGTTGCTAGCGTAATAATTATTATGTTTACTTCTGATCTGTAAACAAAGCCTGTGGTTTGGTTGATAAGAAATTAAACAAAACAATGCGAACCAAGCGTTGTTTAATTGTTTAACAACTGATAGTGATAGTACCTGTATAGATAAAAACTTTCTAACTAACAAAAGTTTCCACTGTTTTGCAACTGGTCATGCAAATTGACTGTTTAAAAACATAGAGTGCAATATACCTACAAGAGCCTACAATAAATACTGCTTTTGTCGTTTTAAAGTCGGAAAAAATAACAAAAAAATAGGTTATGTACACGTCATGCTGTTCAAAGAGTGCGTTGACAAGATTTGGCTAAATCCCAAAAGAATCAGGCAACACTTGACTGAAATTTTGCAAGGTTGAGTGACATTTCCGTACATTACACCACATTTCGTTTCTATCGGAAAATTTTTGAAATGTTTAATGTTCCTCTTTTAGAGTTTTAGGTCGCTCTGATTTTAAATCAAATATTCAGGAATAGGAATGAAAACAAGCTATGTTTATATTTTTTCTAAATATTTGCGAATTCCTAAACTGTTTTCTTTTTCGTTTACTAAGAATCTAGCGTTATTTCTGTGTTTCCGAAATGAAAGGTATTTGAGTATATTTGAGTTAATTTTAGTACTTCTTTTTCTAAGAAACTGACTGTAATGTATGCTTTGAATTCACTGCTAAAGATGACAAATGAGTTGTCACTTTTCGTTTATTAGACACGTCATTAGTAGTAAAATGAGGTATATTTAGTGACGTTGCTGGTGCTGTCGCCCTTATTCAGCATGGCCACTCTATTCGACCTGTTAGCACCTTCGCTAAAGCCGGGGCTACATATTCGTATACTTGCCAAATATCAAATATTTGTCACATGTTAAATATTTACCGAATATATTTGCCACGCAAATCGAAAATTTTTGTTATTGATTGGTCTAACCAATGCCATGAGTGATTTATTTTTCCTTTTAAGTTCGTTCACCGAATATTCTTCATCCATACTTGATTACCGGCTGATTTTTATAAAACTCAAAAAAATCTATGACATACCAACAAATTTATACACTATTCGTTTGTGATTTTGGACCGTCAGAGTTGCACTGCAACAGTAAATGCATCGGACATTGATGCATCGCCACATAGCATTTTCTAATACGTGAAAATCTTCTTTGAGGACTTGCTACATGTGCGTACCGAATGGGCACTAGCCATTTTTTTGATTAGTTCGCCTTATTTGCACATTAGCTTTTTCAAATCAAACTGAGAATTTGATTACGAACAAGCAAGGTTTTATTTTATAATGCCGACATATTTTTAATTACATAAGTGCAGAATTCACTGCGTATTAACAAGGGCATTCTTGTGGAAATTTACAAAACAAATCTTGACGAAACTGTTTGTTTCATTTTAATGATATTTTGTTTAATTCATCAGCTTTCTGTATTATTAATTCGCAGCATCTAATTTTAACAGACTGTGAAACAATACAATTCGTCATTGGATGTGAACTACTTTAAGTAAATTATTATTTTAATGAGAAAAAATATATATTTTTTTATTTAAATTAGGAAGATATTGCCCATAAAAGAAATGTTAGATACGGTTTCTTCGTCATCTTTAAAGTTCTACTAAATCCAATTGTACTACTAGGTTCGTTGTATAAATATATCCTAATATTGTCTTAAATACAGATCAATTAGCTTCTGAAACAAAAATTTAAACAAATGTGCTTTCAAAATATAACCTTTTTGTTGAATAAAAAGCTACACAAAATTGTCTCTACTATTACAATATTTTTAACCGCTTTCGTTTCTCTTCAAATAATAAACATCATAAAAATCGACAAATATATAAATACAAGCAAATAAAGTATAATTTTCCAAATAAATTATTTTATAGACATGCTGTTATTAAATTTTTGTTGTTTATTACTTGAAGAGAAGCAAAAACGATTAAAAATATTTTAATCGTTTTAGACAAATTTGGGTAGCTTTTTTATTTAGCAAAAAGGTTATATTTTGAAAGCTCATAAATGAGTATCATCTATATTGTTCATAGAAAAGCATCAACTTAGGATAATAGGATTTTTAGGATTTTTTTTTTAATTTCTGTCTGACGGTTTCCGGAAAACTGTCTGTCTGACGGTTTCACGAAATTACAATTTTATGCGGTATTCGCCCTCTAGAAAAATCAAAAATCTTACTAATCATTACAAATCTATTGTCAATCTTCGTTTACGACCTACTACACACAAAACGAAATTTGAAGTGGAAAAATTAAACAGCGTACTAAAACGTTCATCGAGTACAAATAAATGCACCAATATTTGTCGCCTTTGCATTTGCTATACCCACTTCAACTGGGTATTGAAAATACCAAGTATATGGCGTAAAAAAACTCGCCCGCACAGCCGAACGTCGAATATATAAATTTATTTTAGAGGTGGACTCGCTACGCATTGAATAGAGCAGGTTTTTTTTTCTTGACAAATATTCATATATCGCAGAGATTGGTAACTTCGTCATTGGACGCCTGTACTGTACGAGTCCAGATTTCGTTTAACTCGTTGCTACGGTTGAGTACGTGTATATAGACGTCCTGGTGAACGCTACGCAGCCGCTACTATACAGGAAGTAGATAGATTTGGTCGTGGATCTGCGATGGTTTGGGATGGAATCAGTATAGACAACAGAACTGATCTTGTTGTGGTTCCTGGTAGACTAAATGCCATGAATTACATCGAAAACATCTTGGAGGACCATGTGGTGCCTGCATATGGCGTCGGTCAAAATTTCATCCTAATGCAGGACAATGCAAAGCCACATATCGCCGGCATCACCAGAAACATTTTAAAAGAACGTGGAATTCAGGGCATGGAATCGCCGGCGTTAAGACGATTATTTCTGAATCAGCAATAGACATTATAAAGCGGAAATAAACATTAGACTCTATGGCTATTTAACTTGCAAACTAAACACACAAGGTTGGGGCTGTTGAACATTAAATAATAAACAAATACAGAGTCGACATACCTGATATGCCAGCACGTTTTTGTATGCACAACAAAATCGTTTTGAATTCAAACCAAGGTCGCGAACTTATTTTAAAACACGTTTAACACACTTCCTGAATGTCTTCCCGAAAAATTCCCGAACAAAAGAATGTCGATTGAGGTCAACTCCTCGAATATTTAGGTTAGAACGCAATATCCAGTCGATTCGTTGCGAACTTAGTACAAAGACTGGAGGTGCAATACAATGGCGTGCTGTGAAAAATACTGTACCGAGAAAAACGCGGTTTAAGTGCGTTCAAAGGACTTCCGTATTGATGTTTGCAAACCGCACGTGCTCGCTGAAAATCCATTAATAAGCTAATACGAGGGCAGTGTTCAGTTACAACGCAAGCAAAATATATGACCAGGATAAGTCGTAAATTGTAAATAGTGTAGGGCGATACGCAGCACGTGTGTTATTCATAATCTTTGTCGTTTGGATATCAAGGCTGAATAGCGACGGTTGTTTATTTATATTTGTTCGGATTTACGTTCCAAAACATCCACGGTGTGCTGCTATTGATTTTTAAGCGTCTATACAAGTTATGATACAAAATGAGCTTAACATAAGTTAAAAATATGCAAATTAATAATTTTTTTTATTAATAAGCTTAAGATGCTCAACATATTGAAACTAATCTAAAAGATTAACCATAATCTAAAAGATTAACCATCAATTTAAATCTGAATTCTTAAAACTAGGTACTTGTCTCTAAAGGTGCTCCCACACGCAGTGCCAATAGGGGCCATCATTGGCCCTCGGAGTGCTTCGCGTAGCGGGACCCAACTGTGCCAACGCACATCGCCAATATGTCGACCGTGTCCGCTTTATTTCATTGTTTTAGCATTGTACGTACTACCGATGAAAAGTTTAGTTATCTATCTATGTTTTATCATATATACTACATTATTTATGTTTGTACGTACTTTAAGGACAATGATGATTTATTATTTGCCCAAATACCTGATTGCCCAAATGTAAAAACATGAAAACTTTTTTTAATATTTTGTAAATTTATTCACAATAATTATGGTTCTTATAACCATTATATTAACCTTAGAGTTACAATAAATTAACAAGCAATAAAATAATATTCTGAAGACAATATTGAAGTCGTTATAATGGGTGACCCACGGCATAGGTACGTTTGTCTATTTTTTGTTTTTGACGCCGAAGGAATGAACGTTGTGTTAATAGACAGAAAATGCCAATTTATGGGATGGTCTTGAGGTTAGTATGACTTCCGGGTTTTCCAGAAATGACGTCATCATTAAAATTTTAAAAACGAATTCGCACACAATGGGGAGGCATACGGTATTTAGGTTCTGGGATTGCGGTCAACCTTATTCGCTAGGGTGGGGTGGGAAAGGTGAGGGAGGGGGTTGGAGGGAAGCGGGATATGAATCTACACACGATGGGGAGTCATACAGTATAGGGGCCCAAGGATCACGGTCAACCCTCTTCCCTACAATCTTGACTACAATCAAACAAAGTTGCATTTTTATAATTAACAACAATTAACTATTTATTAATTAACAATTTATAAATTAGTTTTAAGCGGCAAATTTAAATAATCTGATGTATTTAATGTATTCAACAAAGTTTAAAAACTATACTGGATGCTTTTCCTTATTTTTATTATCAGAAAAATATCAAAAAGTATATCTGTTACTAAAAATATTAGGTTGATAATAAATATACCTACATAATATACATACACGGAGTTTTAATATCTATAATTAAAACTCCGTGTATGTAAGGGTTCTCAATTTTTCCTTGTATCTTATTATAAATAATTTCAGTTTTATTATATAAATCATATTTTAAATCAAAATTATGAATTCATCGATTTGACTGAAATGAAATATTTATATAAAGAAACGACACAAATTAACAGGGTCCTGCATAAAAATATAGACCACTCAGTGTATCAGATCTTATCCCATCTTATTCCGCATTTGTTGCTTGAAACATAAAGAAAATAAAAAGGGAGATTTTTTTAATGTCAGTAGCAAATATAAAAAACTAAATAATTTTGTTCCCTGTATTGCTGTATATTTGTAGTCCTTAATGTATTTAATATTTTCGAACGTACTGTATAAATAATGACTGAAAAACATGTTTAATATTTAACAACCTTATTAAAGTGTCCTCTTTCGAGGGTTCCTTTTTTTAATTCTACGCAACAATGCACTGCTTAAAATAATGGGAGCTGCGGCAACAGCAATGATATCGTCTTCACTGTTCATTTTTAATTCTCTACGGGACGCTACGAGCCTTCTACGATACACAGAAATACCTTGCGCCCAATACCAACGTTGGCGAAGTGAATGCGCACACTACGCGCAGCGCGTCACATCACCAACGTTGGCGAGACGTTGGCACTGCGTGTAGGAGCTCCTTAATAGGCTATCCACTGATGTCCCTATATTTACTTTGTCCCAAACAAGAAGCACTAACACTTCACTCACTGTGGTCTGCTTTTTACACATTTCACTGATTCACTAGTTCGAAGGGTTTAGTTCTTTTTAGTCTTCTCACTAGATTCTGGGTGTCCAGTAGCTGCAGGGCCTCTACGTTGACGTGATGGCTTAGGCGAGATTCATGCTTAGAGGCGAATCTTTTTATCTCTTGGATGACTTGTGGGACACCAAGATCACGGTGCTGGTCACTATTCCGTATGTACCAAGGAGCGTTAACCATATTCCTAAGTACTTAATTTTGGAAAATCTGGATTCCTTTAGTACTTGGATGTAAACTTGTAGTTTGTTCTGTACTGACAACTGAGAGTTTCTTTCCAGAAGCCAGTACAGTTCTCTGTATTTGCGACCAAGGTCTACTCTTTTCTTCTTAGCGTGTTCTTTCCACCTTAGTTTTGTATCCAGAGTCATACCCAAATACTTTGCAGTGTTCGCATATGGAACTATGGCGTCGTTAATCTTGACATGAGGTATGTCCTCGATTCTTTTGTTTGTAAAGTTGATGTGGACAGATTTCAGTTCGTTGAGCTTGGTCTTCCATTTTTTGGTCCATTTATATATTTTATTACTAGCTTGTTGAAGATTCCAGGTAGATTCACCAATAGTTGATCCCACTGTCATTAGAGCCGTGTCATCTGCGAATGTGGCGACTGTTACATTTTCCATCTGTGGAAGGTCGCTTGTATATAGTAGATAGAGAATTGGTCCCAATACACTACCCTGGGGTACCCCAGCTTTGACTTCTTTTAGTTCCGAGTATTCATCGATCTTTTTTATTCTGAATAGTCTATCAGATATATAGGATGTTAGCAGCTCGACGTATTGTAAAGGTAGCATACTCTTTAGTTTGTGTATCAATCCTTCGTGCCAAACCTTATCGAAAGCTTGTGTCACATCAAGAAAGATTGTTGAGCAAATAAGCTTATCTTCTAAAGCTTTCTGTATGATATCTGTTATTCTATGGACTTGATCTAATAATGAATTGGAGTATCTGCGAGAGTAGAACTACACAAAATCCATATTTATACTGTCATGGTTAATTTTATTCACGAGAATAAAATTCTTTTGCGACGCACTCAACTCCGTTTACGGAAGCCCGTAACGTCGAAGAATTGTGGAAACAATTTACGCAAAAATTAAATTTGTGCAAAGGTCCACAGAAGATAGCTGCTCAATAAAATCGCGTAAAATGGATTATTCTTGTTGTTATTCTTATTCTTCCGAGACTTCGCGTCTGAGTGCATTTCTGAATTGTGAGGTTAGGTTATTCCACAAGTTTCAATTGAAGGGGTTCAGTAATTCGACAACTTGCTAAATTCTAGTAGTTGTGGTTAAAAGTTTTAAAGGTTTTCTCGTTTATTGGATACTAATTTAATTCTTTAACGATGATCATTTAATTTAAGACCCAGTTCTACCTCTCCTAAAACGCGTTTGCAAATAAAAGCGTTATTTATTGTTCAAAGTTTATGAAATTTTTTATGTAACTTCCTAGATAAATAACGAGTTGGGCTGGATGAAAAAAAAATTTTTTTAAAGATAAAAATCAATTTTACTTCTACGTCTTTGGTTTTTTTCAAATATAAAACATTTAGCCCAACTCATGATACAAAAATAGATTTTTTATTTAAGTACAATTTTAATCTAAACATTATAATTGCGATAACAAAGCGTAATTGCCAGAAATGTATGTAATTTGCCTATATTACGGGCCCGGTGTAGACAGCAGACGTTAGCAGTTTTAAACACCGCCTATAACTACGCCACGCCTACTGCTATTTTTGAATTAGACTGTTCACAAGTTACGACCGTATATTGAATCAGGAGAACCGAGTTCTCGCATTTCACATTTATACGCACGGTTTACAAATTTAACACACGATAAAAGTCATATACTGTATGATATTATACTTAGTGTAGTTATACCCGCTAGGTGTTAGGTACATTTGTTTAATAATGGGTAGAAATCGTGGCAAAATACCTAAACATCCGCATCTGCCCTCTAGACGAATTAGTAAAAGACGACTACGTACCACCTAAGTTAAAATATATGTATAGATAATCTAAAAGAACAATATTGTAATTATTTAATTACAAATGAGACAAAGAGACCAGAACAGGACTCAAATAAACATTTTATTTAAAATGTCGGTTTTGTGGACAGGAAGAGACAATTAGCAGTGACGAACTTGGGTCGGCTCTAATGGATATTAGTTCAGCGACTGTATTGGGCAGTGTTACAGCGAGAATTGGATATAGCTAATGCCTGAATTTGTTTTCATTCATGAATCTTGCATTCATGACGCCCAAAACGTTATAAAATATAGCGAACTTGTAGGTGACAAAATATTTGGGATTTATTTAAATGGTTTGGGGAACTTTGCACTATGTATATTATGATTTTACTTTATCATACGTAGTATGTAAAGTATTGTAATCGTGCCAAACAAAATTTTTGAGGTTTTAGCGGAAATGTCTTTTTGGATCCCTTGAACATTTTTGACCCAGGTAAAAGAAAAATTCTGTGTATGTGTGTGTGTGTGTTTTTTTGTGGCGACGATTCCGGAGAAACTACTAAGGTATCGGGACGAAACTTCATATTTAGAAGTTTCATAACCAAACTTAGAGCTGAAAAGCTTTCTGTTGAAAAGGATCCAAAGGAACTGGAGGTTTAGTCTTATAGCATTTTGGAAAGATTTTGCAAATAAGCCGCCATTTCTGGAAATTTGTCGAAATAGTTAAATAATAAATTAAAGTACAAGAAATTCTGAACAATTTATGACTATGGCATTTTTTGGTAAAATAAATAGTTTAGCTGCATGATGAAATTCTATTTTATCGAGATCGCTGCATTAAAACTAGTTAGCCAGGATTTGTCAGATATTGTGATTCTAATGACAGTAGGTAGTGTCAAACGCTGATGTTTTGACAATACCTACTGTCAATATAATCAAAATATCCGTCTAGTTCCAGTAGCTTTATTATAAGATGCAGACATGGCCGATCTCGATCAAATAGAATCTCATGCAGCTAAACTATTAATTTTATATATGGTATGATAAAGTAATGTGCCTGAACGCATCAGATTATTTTTTTTTATTTTTGTCTTCGTGTGTCACTGCCGTGCGTTCGTTCGATATCCAGCATGTTTATAAGTAGATGTATTAGGTCCTCATTGCTCGATTTTAATTAATTCCTTTCTAAATTGAAGTCCATAATTCTGCGATGAGTTATCATGAGTTAATACATTTTTGTCAATTTACTATACTGTATGTATGTCACCCTGTTAAAAAGATTAAAAATTATAATAGCAAGCGCGCTCTCTCTAAATTAAATCAATATTTTCTTTTACCGCCTGGTGGCCGCCAGCCAGCTGTATGCAGTCCGGGATGCATATGCGTCCGTGATGAGTGAGAACACTAATACATTGTAACATGAGCGAAAGCGAAAGCGCCGACGCGCGGCGACAAACTGGCTGAGTACTTCCCCTTCGAATGTATTCGCGTCGACTATGCTCCGCCTTTGCCTGCTTCCTCCAAACCCCCCAACTTCCCCTTATCATAAAACTGTGGCCTGGTTGACGTTGGTGGGGGCCAGGCAGACCACTCCCAGCAAAAAAAAACATCGCAACGAAATATTTCGTTTGGAAGTTGCGATGTTTTTAAAACGGAGCCTTAACTGTGGTAATCTTTCTACTGTACATTTAATAAATTTAACAAACTTGTTTTAATAGGCGACGAATACAAAATTGTCTTTAACTATAACGTTATTTTTTTTTACTTGTATAGATATACATCGTAGGTAAAAACCAAAGGAAGTATCCCCTAAGTTCCTTCTGGCAATTGTCAGGTAACCTCTAAAATAAAAATATAAATTAAATCAAAATAGCTATCATACTTATTTAATAGTAAACACAAAATCAATCACCTTTCATGTAAATCTTCTATTTCATTTGCCACTTGTTTATTTACGATACATATACCATAAACCAAACAATTCGTTTTTATTTTAAGGTCAAAGATTTGAAGAGTGTTCAGCAGCACGCCCCTTTCCCTATCGGTTGCTAGTTCGTAGTTCGTAGTCACTCAGTTTGCCACTCAACTGGTGGCAAACAATTTAACCACTGGACATCTTACAGAATACCATTTTATATTTTAACAACGTTGCTAAGAAATTTAACCACTTGCTACGTAACAACTGCGTTACAGAATTGGTCTGAATATCTCGAAAACTAACGACTTTTTAATAAGGTCATATTTAGATATTCTGGTCAGTCATGAGTTGCAGGTAAATATCACACGAGATACGAATAATTCGTGGAAACCCTTGTTTTATTAACTCTGGTAAATACCCGTTACCATGGGAATAACTAAGCAGGGTCACTAATTGATAAAAGCAACAAAGAATATGACTGAATACGAAATAAACATTAACAAATTTTTTCGCATTAATTTTTATTGTAGTTAATTTCCCTTTTGGTCGGTAGGGGACTTCCCAAAAATGGTCGTCTGCTATTTTGGCAGCTGCTCCAGGCGACTTTGACCCAAATTTTGAACTCGCTACTTCCTCCATAGCACGCTATTAACTCTAGAGCGAAAATGGGTTACATAACTGAACCGTTTTAGATAGGTTAATAAAAATAAATTGGCCCCGTAATCTCAATATTCTGTGCGTTTGTTATTTAGATTAACAGACGTACACTTCAAAAGATAAAAATCCGTTTAATAATTAAATAATTTCTGTATTGATAACTATAGAGACGTAATGGAAAATTCTAAGTAGATTGCCAGTTATTATTATTAGTTTGTTAATTTTGTTAATATCGTTACTTAAAATATTAAATTTTCTTTTTGTATGTTATAGTAGCCAGAATTTAGAGTTCAACAGTTGGCAAGGGTTATGCTTTCCGGTCAGTGTTTGCCAACAAAATAGTCAACATTGGACATATTGAACTAAATAGCTATATAATAGTATACAGGAAGTAGGTTTGCTTGTAGCGTATCAAAACATCAAGCTGATGCAATAATAACAGTTTCTAAACTATTAAGATTTTGCATATATTACCATTAAAGTTCTATCACTAGATAATTGCAAGTCACTGTTAAAATAAAATTAATTTTGTTAATGTAAGTGGGTTTCATCTATTTATAGACGAAGTAATTACATAGATAAGCCATTTGAAGAATTTTAACTTTAACTAACATCAACTTTGACTGCGTTGTTAAATTTTCAGATAAAAACGTCATTGACGCACATGAACATGATGTATTATACGTCAACCTCATCCAACTGTTTATAAGTAACTTTGTTACTTAAAAATGTAAATTAATAACGCAAAACAAAATGGAAATGACTGTCATAGTATCGATCACTGTCAGGTTTTCTATGGATTGGTGAGGTTTAATATGCTCTCCACGAGCACGAATCACTTCTTCACACCTGCGTGGCATGCCTCGCACTAGTCTGCGAAGAGATTCTTGGGGTATGCTTTCCCATTCCTCAATCAGGGCTTGTGTCAGTTCCTGTATGGTTAATGGTGGATTAGGGCGCTTGCGAACACGTCGGTCAAGCTGATCCCACACGTGTTCAATAGGATTCAGGTCAGGACTTAACACCATGATCTGAATTCCACGTTCTTGTAAAAAGTTTCTGGTGATCCCGGCGGTATGTGACTTTGCATTGTCCTGCATTATGATGAAATTTTGACCGACGCCATATGGGTCATTCTTTTACAAATCGTACACCTTTTATGACGTCACATTTTAGATTTGGCTTAAACTTTTTTTATAACTTGTATGCACTTAATAAGGTTATACCTGTATCAGATATAGTCGAAAAAAAATTAATTTCGGAGATATGAAAGTTTTAAGTTTAGATTATTTACGATAATTTGCCAAACCTTGCCATATTCAAAATTCAATATCTTTGGTTCTAGTAATCGTATCGGACCCATTTTTGTTTTATTTTAAAGGTTGAAATATTTGCTAAATAACTGCGTACAATCATTATTTTAATTTATATATGTACAAAAATTAAAAACAATTGAATTATTCAATAATTATTACATAGTCGCCCCCACAATGGATATAATCGAAAAATATACATAATATCCGCTACACGTTTACTTACAAAACCCATTTTTTCCTAGGATGGAGTCTCTTATAGTTCAAAAGATATTAAATTTTATCTAAAGTGACTCACGCGCGGCGTGTCGAAACTCGATAAAAAAACGCAGCAAGCGACTACTTCAGGCGTGTACGCGACGTTCTTGAACGTCTCGCAGACAGCAGGCTGGTTCAACATGCTACTGCAGTTTGTTTTTTAAGAACGGAGTGAGTGGAAGTGCTTATTTATTACGTGCTAAATATATTTATTTATTAGACGCCTTTAAAAAATGCCGAAGCCTTCTAACCGTATCAAATGTTCTAAATTTCGAACCGACAGATATTTCAATCCATTCAATTTGTCTCCACATCCAAGCACAAAAAGAATGAGGCTCTCAGAAAAGTATTAAAATACCAATTATTGGCATTAAATATACCTATAACATGTTGGTCACTTCAACAAAGAATTTGTAAGTCATGCCGGTTTAAATTATCTAAAATCAAGAAAGATAAAACAGATATCCAATTGAATGAGGTTTGTATATAGTTATTTAACCAACAAGTGTATTAAAAAGAGCGATTATTGATCGAGACTGTTTAACGCACGAGCGATTAGCGAGTGCGATAATTGTCGAGATCATTAAACGCCGTTTAATATTCGAGTTGGTTAAACATTTTTTCGTCGATGTCGTTTGAGATTATATGACCATTTATGTAAGTCGTTTGATTGGCTATAACAAATCATGCATTCATAGAAATCGTGCATTTGTAGAGCTTTTTAATAAATGATTTTCTATTTAGTAAATATACTCATAAATAAACGATCGACGGAAATATATATTTTTCGTCGATCGTTTATTTATGAGTTTGTTCAGTGAATAGAAAATCATGTATTAAAAAGCTCTATAAATGCACGATTTATGTGTTTTTGCTTACATCGGTTCCGAATTGTACTTGAATCCTCATTATATTTGCCAATGAAAATAAAATCACAAAAAGAGCTTAAAACATGCATTTATTTTTATTCCCATACTAATAAAATTTTAATTTTTTAATGATCAACTATCATTAGAAAATCTTAATTATTTCAATATTTTAGTATTTATTATTTTAAACGTTCAAACGACTCTCGATTTTCACGTACAAATCGTGTGTACGCAGGTAATCATTGTGTGCGACGCTAGCAGCGAATCAGTTTGTGCATTGTATTTTCTTCAGTGCTTTGCTTGCAAACACACGCAAAAGCGAAAATGGTGCTTTACTGACGTCAGATAAAATTTAATATTTTGAACTATAAGAGACTCCATCCTAGAAAAAAATGCATTTTGTAGGTAAAAATGTGGCGGATATTATATATATTTTTTCGATTATATCCATTGTGGGGGCGACTATGAAATAATTATTTAAAGAATTCAATTGTTTTTAATTTTTTTTTATTCTTGGGTCTAAATAGAATTCAAAGACTTTTAACGTACGAAGGCAAGTCTGTAAAACAAGTATGCAAAGTTGAACAACAACAAAATATGTATAACCCATTGGCTCTCATAATTTCCTTCAATGAAACGTAAAAAGTATGTTTACAAATTGCCGTTTGCTTTGTGCTATTTTGGTATTGGAATTCGCTATCGTTCTTGAATGTATTAATAAACATTCAGCTAACCAAACGTGCCTGCCGTGAGATCGTTGACTTTTTGAAGTTCTAAATAAATTCGGATCTAATCTAAGTATGTACGGTAAATACGAACTCTTGGAGTTATATTTAAAAACGTTTTTCCCTTTGGTTCGTGGCGTAGCAATTAGGCTGAATTGCAAATTGATCGATTTTAGCTATATTTACCTCGGTAATGCTTATGGATTGGGCTATTTTCGGGTTGTTTTCAACCAGTGTGCGTCTCTGCTTAAGAAATCAATCGAAGCCTTTTGCTGTAAACAGAGATATTCCAGGCCGACAGGAGATGGCGCTGTATTGATTGGAAATGTTCCCGGAAATCCGTTTCAAGACGCACATGTGTTGTTAACATTTAATTTCCACGAAATCTATATATTTCTGTAATATATTGTGCACTTTGATCAAGTTTTTGGAAGCAGGAGTTGAATTATATGATGTTTTATTATAAATTTCTAGTCAAAACAAACTAGTCTTTCATAACAATATTGTTGGACTGTTTTTGTGGCGACGATTCCGGAGACACTACTAAAAGTATCGGGACGAAAAGCTTCATATTTAGAAGTTTCATGACTAAACTTAGAGCTGAAACGTTTTTTTGTTCAAAAGGGTCCAAAGCAACTGCATGTTTACTCTTAGCATATTTCAATGATTTTGCAAATGAGCCGCCATTTCTGTAATGTCGTCAAAATAGTTAAATAATAAATTAAAGTAGACAAAATTTAGCAACGTTGTTTAAATATTAAATGGCATTCTATAACATATCCAATTGTTAAATAGTTTGCCATCAGTTGACTGGCGAACTGAGTGACTACGAACTACGTAGCAACCGATAGGGAGAGGGACGTGCTGCTAACCACTCTTCAAGTCTTTAACCTTAAAATAAAAACGAATTGTTTGGTTTATGGTATATGTATCGCAAATAAACAAATGGTAAATAAAATAGCAGATTTACATGAAAGGTCATTGATTTTGTTTTTACTATTAAATAAGTATGATACGCATTTTGATTTGATTTATATTTTTATTTTAGAGGTTACCTAACAATTGCCAGAAGGAACTTAGGGGATACTTCGTTTAAATTTTACCTAGAATGTATATATATACAAGTAAAAAAATAAAGTTATAGTCAAATACTATTTTATATTCGTAGACTATTAAAACAAGTTTGTTAAATTTATTAAATGTACAGTGGAAAGATTACCACAGTTAAATTAAATGATCATTGTTAAAGAATTAAATTAGTATCCAATAAACGAGAAAACCTTTAAAACTTTTAACCACAACTACTAGAATTTAACCAGTTGTCGTATTAATGACCCCTTCAATTGAAACTTAGGGTTATACATATCCGAATAACCTAACCTCACAATTCAGAAATGCACTCAGACGGAAAGTCTCGGAAGAATAAGAATAACAACAAGAATAATTCATTTTGCGCGATTTTACTGAGCAGCTATCTTCTGTGGACCTTTGCACAAATTTAATTTTGCGTAAATTGTTTCCACAATTCTTTGACGTTACGGGCTTCCGTAAACGGAGTTGAGTGCGTCGCAAAAGAACTTTATTTTCGTGAATAAAATTAACCATGACGGCATAAATATGGATTTTGTGTAGTTCTACTCTCGCAGATACTCCTTTTCATTATTAATTTGCATTTGCAATTGGCCAATAAGGAAACTCCATGAAAACAAAGATCTGGAACGTCGCATTTTGCGCAGTCCTTTGTTTCTTCCGAAAGGCGACCGGATGAAATCTTCTGGCGCTATTCCTTTGTTCACTTCGCTAATTTTACCCGTTTTCATAAACATAAAACGGCACAGCTTCTCAAATAGACTCAGCATCGTTAAATATGACCGCTGTACGCACATATTATTCAGACACGCGAGAATCGAAATAATATTGTGCAAACAAAATTAGGTCAACTGTTTATTTTCGATGGCTTTTAACAGCGGTTTAGTAGTACACTGCAACTAGCTATTTATAAATTCTCCTATATACATAATAAAGTTGCAGTAAAGTAATATGTACACTGCCGCTCATGGAAGTTCAGACACATAGTAAACATATAGGAAATAATGATAAAAGCACTGATAACGTAGCAATAGGCACCTCTATTTCTACAAAATAGCGAACACATTCTTAACGTTGATTTCCAGTAACATACGACATAAATGTGCTAATTTAAAATAATTTTTATATTTAATTATTATGCAAAATTTATGCTGTTTTGTAACTGGTTGTTGGGAATTTTCTAGTTTCCATTAAAAAGGATTAAATACGAAATAACAAATAGAGTCATAAATACTGCATCTCAGACACATGTTGCGACATCATTTATACCAGATTTTCGCATCAAATGCTCGAATTCGTAATCAAACGAGTCTGCGCCTGCAATCTGTAGTTTGCACACTCTGTCACGCGGAAGACATCATGCGACGCGGCAAGCCAACAAGCAAGGAACAGCGTTCTGTAATTATCGCTTTTCATCAGGAACGATTGTCAGTTCGTGAAAATGCAAGAAATAAGTCAACGATAAGTGAGGCAACGATAAGTGACACTCTTCACCAATATGAAGAAACATGGAATTTGGATGACGTGTTCGGCCGAGACTATCACGAATAATTTCCCAAGCGGATGAAGAACGATTAAAATTAATTTTTAAGCAAAACAGAAAATTGACCGCACCTAAAATCACCTCTGAAGTCAATCGCGATCGTGAAAGACCAATTTTCGTAAGCACAGGGAAACGACGTCTCCAAGCGGAAAATCTGCATGGACGCGTTGCCGTACGCTAACCATTGCTTGGTCGGGAAAATCGTCAGACACTACTGTTTCCAGTCTTCATTTGTCCAACTGGTAACTGGTTGTTGACGATTTCCCCGACGAAGCAATGGTTTTCGTACGGCAACGCGTCCATGCAGATTTTCCGCTTGGAGACGTTGTTTCCCTGTGCTAACGAAAATTGGTCTTTTACAATCTCGATTGACCTCAGAGGTGATTTTAGGTGCGGTCAATTTTCTGTTTTGCTTAAAAATTAATTTTAATCGTTCTTCATCCGCTTGGGAAATTATTCGTGATAGTCCGGCCGAACACGTCATCCAAATTCCATGTTTCTTCATATTGGTGAAGAGTATCACTTATCGTTGACTCACTTATCGTTGACTTATTTCTTGCATTTTCACGAACTGACAATCGTTCCTGATGAAAAGCGATAATTACAGAACGCTGTTCCTTGCTTGTTGGTTTTCCGCGTCGCATGATGTCTTCCGCGTGACAGAGTTATCTCGTGCAAACTACAGATTGCAGGCACAGACTCGTTTGAATACGAATTCGAGCATTTGATGCAAAAATCTGGTAAAAATGAGGTCGCAACATGTGTCTGAGATGCAGTATTTATGACTCTATTTGTTATTTCGTATTTAATCCTTTTTAATGGAAACTAGAAAATTCCCAACAACCAGTTACAAAACAGCGTAAATGTTGCATAATAATTGAATATAAAAATTATTTTAAATTAGCACATTTAATGATGTCGTATGTTACTGGAAATCAACGTTAAGAATGTGTTCGCTATTTGGTAGAAATAGATATATATGTTTACTATGTGTCCGAACTTCCATGAACGGCAGTGTACAGAAAACAATTGCCTTTTGTTAGTTTCTTTTTTATTCTATGAACTATTACGTAAATAGCAGGTTTTTTATTGACTAAGGTGATTTCCTAGAAATATATAATGATGTGATAGTAAAATTCAATATCATAGTTGTTTAAATAAATATCACCAATAGAATAGTAATACGACTTTAAGACAAGCACGGTTATTCATTAACAAATTGAATTGTTCAACTTTAAACTTTAGTCGAAAACCCATTATCAGTAT
The DNA here is from genome assembly GCA_963966075.1 of Aphodius sticticus. NCBI lineage: Eukaryota > Metazoa > Arthropoda > Insecta > Coleoptera > Scarabaeidae > Aphodius > Aphodius sticticus. Next base: position 1,726,503 of record OZ014509.1, on the reverse strand, counting down.
AATGATAATAAATTAACATAACACCGAAAAAACTAGTTTGTTTACTTGGTACTTTGTGAACGGACTCTCAATGTCAGTCTGAAGTTTAAATGTGGATAGTAACACATGTTATATTGTTTGCAGCCCACACATTTCTAACTACGACAGAAATTATACATATTTCATAATGAAACCAATAATCTAGAAATAAACAGTCAGATAGTAGCATGATTACAGGTTACAATGACCAGAAATAGAAATGACGGAGCATTATGTCTAATACAGCGGTAAAAGCAATGAGATATTGTGGAAACAGTGCCATAAAAAAGACAATATGAATAATATAATTGATGGAAACAAACTTAGAATTGCGCAACTTCATTGGGTGTGACGTCATCTACTTTTTCGTTGTGAATGAAAAACAGATCGATATTGCCCGGTGTTTCGGCCAGCCCATTCAATTTCTATATTTAGAAGAACACGTTTCAAAACTGTCTTTGTTAATACTGGATGTAACACAACTACTTGTCACAAAACATTTCAATTTTTGTTCAGGTTGCATTTAGAGCCTTTTCTATAGATTGGCGTTTTTGTGTAATAATGGTTGCGAACAAGATTTTCATGGAAGCGGATATCTTAGTAACGAATATTTTATTTAATGCAACTGTAGAAACAGAATTGCATAATAATTTATATGTCAAATGTACAATACATAATCCAACATAACCACACCACTGCATCTTCTTAATCGCTTGCAATCGCATAAACTGCGAAATATCAATATTCTATACATATTTAAACATGGGTGTAGCCTGCTATAGTATGGCCAAAGGATTGGGGCTTTCTTAGTTTTGCTGTGTTCATCAAAATACGTCAGCATGACGTTTACGGTGATGTTTTACGACTCTAGTAAGTGATCGTTATCATTCTTTTCAACTAAACATCAAATCCCCTTTTCAGATATAATTCAAGGACCACATTTACTTTAATAAGGTATTATGCGAAGATCAAACCTACATCGTAGATACGAACGATTTTAATTACTGCTGCGAGATTGTATATGCGCAATAAATGGTTTATCAGCATACACGTACGAAGCTATAGTACATTTAAAGTGTAGAGGATTTTTTAGTTTATGTAACGTATAAGTTTTCGGTAATATTTTGGACGCTTGGATGCTCGGTTCAATTCATATTCGTTTTTGTCCGTCGCTTTCGACTTCGTCTTAATTCTGGTTGTGTGCAACGTATTTGTATTACCTCCATCACATGTAATTTTACTAAGTATAATTTATTCTAATAAACTACTTTGCCGAAATTAGATTTGGGTTTCAATTATAAGTGCTTGTAAATATATAAGCCGCAACGGCTACGTAGCGGAATTAGGTAGACACCGCTATTAAACGTTAAGCGTTATAACAATTCTTTAGTAAGTTCTTGTTCTACGAACTAACTAATCAGTCACCGCCAAACACTTCTATTCTGATTATTATACTTATGAAACCACTATTTTAAAATTGTTAACTTTTTAGGTTAAGTTTCATGTATTTATCACAGTAGGGTTAAAAGTGTTGCCCCAAGCTCCATTATGATCATCGTTGCGACCTCGCTGAATATTTATTCAAACTTGTAGGCTAAAGTAGAGTAAAATTATTCACAATTAGCTTTTGTCATGATTTTATCTCATCAATATCATCCTTAACAAAGTTGACAGTTACTACAGTGCTACCACGTGGTACCCGCAAAATACCCTAGATTCTAATTTAGCGCGATATAGTAACCACAATTTCTAAATTTATATAACATTAATGACGCAAAGTAGAAAAAATAGTATATTACACTCGTTTTATAAGAGGTATTGGCGCACTCGTTCCATTTGGGCACTCCTCGCTACGCTCGTCGTGCCCAAAACAACTCGTGCGCCAATTTGACGTCTTATAAAACTTGTATAATAATATACTATTAAGTAATTTTTAAAGCGATTTAATATGACTTATACAGTGAGCGCGTAAAGAATGGAAACACGACAAAATATCAAGAACGGTTTGGTATTTTTATAAATCCTCGAACACGTCGATTTACAATTATCAAAATACACCTTTTGATATCTAATTAATTTTTTTACCTTCAATTGTTTTTAACAGATGACGCCATCTACATTTTTATCAAATGACAACCCTATATTTTTTTAATGAATTTGACAGATCTTTTATTTGTCTTAATGGTAGCATAATATTTTTATGGCCTTACATAAGAAAATTTTCGAGAAAGAGACAATTGAAGGTTATGAAATAAAAGTGACAAAATCTCCGCAACAGCTCGACCGAATTTAACGAATTTTTGGAATTAAGTATTTTGGAGCCATGTGTAGTCACTGGCGTTATTATCGTTGATGCAACGTTTACAGTTTTCTTTCAAAATATGGTGTTCTATTTCAAATTCAAAAGTTTGAGGTTATATCTCAGAAATTATAAACTTTGCATCAACGATAATGACTTCACCAGTGACTTCACATGGTTGCAAAATACTTAATTCCAAAATTTCGTTAAATTCGGTCGACCCGTTCCGGAGATTTTGTCACTTTTATTTCATAACCTTCAATTGTCTTTTTCTCGAAAATTTTCTTAGGTAAGGCCATAAAAATATTATCACTACCATTAAGACAATTAAAAGATCTGTCAAATTCATTTAAAAAATATAGGGTTGTCATTTAAAAAAAAAATGCCGATGACGTCATCAGTTAAAAACAATTGAATGTAAAAGAATTAATTTGATATCATAAGGTCTATTTTAATAATTATAAATCGACGTGTTCGAGGATTTTTTAAAATAGCAAACCGTTCTTGAGATTTTCTCATGTTTCCATACTTTACGCGCTCACTGTATAAATTTCGTGCTGCGCGTACTACGTCAATCGTAACGGTAAATGGAAACGTAGCTGGGACAGTGGAAGATTATTCACTATTAGTACGATACGATCAGAACAATTTAATTTCGGAATTTTGAACAGTAGTGCGAGTTAAATATAAATAATGAATTCAGAGGTACAATTAATTATACCCAAGAATATTGTACCAACACGGATTCAAACGGATTCACTGATCGCGTCAAAACTTCGCATCTCGTTCGACTGCCTCGCACCAAAACCCACAAGCGAGGGAAGCCGAACTGCGCAAAATATTGTTCATGTTTATTTCGGTCTTAAAAATTAACAAATAGTCGGAATGCTATTAAATTCAAGCGATATGTATCGCAGTAAATAAGAATTATTTGCATGATAACTGCGTTGTCCTGCTAACATTCGTTCCTGAGATATCGGCTTCCATCAAAATCTTGTTCGCAACCTTTATTACATAAAAACTGAAGAAAATAGAAACGCCAATCTATAGAAGAGACTCTAGGTGCAACCTGAACAGAAACTGAAATTGTTAAGGAAAAACAACTTTTAGCACAACATAAGAAACGATTGTGGGTTTATAAGTGTAATGTCAAATCAATAAAACCTAAAAAATAAAAACAAAATAAATCCTAAAATATTGTTCAATATTGTAGATTTCTAGTATGAACTTATTTGTACATATTTTCTTGTGCACATATTTTTGTGATTCACCGTTACTAAAATATTCAGTTTATAATTGTCACGACTCAAGACAAATATAGCTCCTGATATTTAGAGGCAAGGCCTGCTCTTCCTTTCTATAGTCTACGAATTCTTTTTTCTGGAGTTATTATTATCTTTGGCCTTTTCAACCAAGTCTCGTCTTTATTATTTAAACCCATCCCCTGTTTTGAACAACTAAAAATAGCGTTTAGAAAAAACAAAGAAAGAAAATACTATTCTGAGGACCAAGAATTATTTACAGATAAATGCAAACGAACATAATCGATAATATAATAAATAATCTCTTACGTCATTATCACTATTATTGACTGGATTTCTAAATTGAACATTACGAAACTCGATACTGTTTCTTCTGGTGAAAGTACGTAGCGATAATTGCGAATTAATTTGAAAACAACACGAAATCGTTGTGCGATATTGTCGAAAAATAATTACGTACCTGTATTTGTAGCAAATCAATTTAATTGAAACGTCAGATTGGATTGGCTTAGCAACCCAAATTAAGCTGTCAAATTCGGATCAAACAAAACAATATAAATGTCTATGATAGCGATGCAAAATATTCCGTAAATTATTGTTAGATAATAGCAGTCCGATTAATAAATATGTAATAAAACAATTATTTTATAAATAGTTTAATCTATAAAAAATTCAGATAATTTTTAATCTTTATATCTTTATAGTTTGAAAACATTCTCGGACACTTCGATTTTTAATTATCAGAGTAGGCATACATATTTACATCAAATTTAATTTCCGACCTTCAATTGTTTTCGAGTTATGACGTCATCGAACCCTTTTTAAAATGGCAACCCCATATTTTTTGTACTGGTATTGATAGATCTGTTAATTGTCTTAAAGGTAATTCACAAAATTTGTCACCTTACATAAGTAAATTTTCGAGAAAAACTCCATCCTTTATGCGCTCACTGTATGTTATGTAATAGGGTATTTGACTATTATTGGAAAACCTGTGTTTATTCCTTCACTCTACATTGTAAATGCATTATTTTTCGTAATTATTTCCGATAGTAGATGTCAAATCGGCCCATATGGTCTGTCAGCACTGGCATCGTCGCCGTTTGGTAATTGTGTTGTATGATGTGTTGTGTTCACAATTTCTACATACAAATGGGTTATAAATGGTGTATAAATCCACAATGCAGAAATACGTCAAGAAAAACTCCGGATAAACTATTTGTAGCTGTTCCGCAAGATTTGAAACTGCGAAGAAAGTGGTTGGCTCGTAGAAATCCAAATGAAATAAATAGCGGCCAATACAAGTGTTTTTTTGTTGTTAAGATTACTTCGACATAAGTAAAACTGACTAGAATTAGTTATCTATCGTATTTTCGAACCCGGTATTATCTGATCTGACAGCTTAAGGTTAGGGCTATCCTAACCTACAAAGTTATGCTTACGTGACACTTAAGTGATATTAAATTCAAACGGGAGAAGCATAAGAGCGCGTTCGGATAATCGGGTAGGGTACGGTGAGAGTGACGCGCTGCATAATAGGCGGACTAACGTCATACGGCGTTTATCTGCATATAAGAGAGAGACAGCCGACCCAGGTTATCTGAGCATTGCTCTCCCCATACCCTACCCTGACAAACCGAACGCGCTCTAAGCGTACTAACGAATGACGTCACTGGAGACTGAACCAATTACAGAGCGTTTTCAATCACGTGATAGGACGTGAATAAAATTCAATTTTAATTTTGGTTTTTTATAGAAATAAAGCATTTTTTTTTTTGAAAAGTAATAACAAATAGTTTTCTTGAACTGTAATCTATTAGGATGATTATAATACAAGCCATATTTTTAATACAGTCGAATACCCTATTGTAGGTATAATAAATAATCTTCAAAATATTCAGTGAAAATTATTATTGTCAAGTTTTTAATGATATTGCCTCACATGCCTGGCAACAACATAATCATTATGATATGCACAATTGGCAGAACATTCGATTATTTATACAAACATTGCGTACGTTGTTTTTGTGTTGAAAAACAGATAAATTACAGATAAACAAACTAAAATATTCTAATAATTTCTTAATTATATGTTGATAATTTGATTAATTCTGTACAATGGATTAACATAAATAGTTACCTCATTAACACTTTACAAATATTACTTTACACATTCTGGTGTTTTCTTTTGTAAGGGTTTTTTTTTCATCACGTGCATGGCAAATTGGTCAGGTGCTCTATTGTATTTTCCATATTGTTTAACATGATCCCTATTCCTTTTTGGAACCTGCTCAGGTACCTACACAATCGTATTTAAACAAAGGTTATGTAAAGTTACGGTAACACCCCTTCAAAAGGGAACAAAAGTTAACTTAAGACACAATTTGACCTTGACTTGACCTATTGGTTGTGTTATTTATATATCTTTTGCTTAATTGCTTTCTTATTTTCTTTGAATAGTTCTTTCTTTGTACCATTAATTATACCCAACAATATTTTACAAACACGGATTCAAACGGATTCACTGATCGCGTCAAAACTTCGCATCTCGTTCGACTGCCTCGCACCAAAACCCACAAGCGAGGGAAGGCGAACTGCGCAAAATATTGTTCATTTTTATTTCGGTCTTAAAAATTAACAAATAGTCGGAATGCTATTAAATTCAAGGGATATCTATCGCAGTAAATAAGGATTATTTGCATGCTAACTGCGTTGTCCTGCTAACATTCGTTCCTGATATATCGGCTTCCATCAAAATCTTGTTCGCAACCTTTATTACATAAAACTGAAGAAAACAAAAACGCCAATCCATAGAAGTGACTAAATGCAACCGCAACCCTCTTTAGACAACACGTTCAAATTAGTATTACATATTATATAGTTAAAAAGGGTGAGCCGAAAGATTAGCTGCTAGATTAAATTTATCATAATTTTCCTCATTTTTGATTGCTTACAATACTCGGGTACTATTTGCATTTTATTGTAGTCATCGAAACACCATTCCAGGAACTCGGTCTAGAACAATTCTAATATCATATTATTACAAATTTCATAGAAACCATTTTTGTATCCAATTTATGTAGTACGTAGGTACTATTATCTTGATTATACAAATTTTATCGTTCTCGTCAACCGTGTTGCAACCGTGTTTCTGTCAATTTCAATTGTGATTCATCATTTCCTTGAAAATATCGTGAAATAAGTGAGATCTTGTTTTATTTAAATTTCATTCTCATTAAATTAGCGTTTGAATATATTAAAAAGACATTTGAAACTACATGTTGCATCTATTGGCTTGCAGATATTGTCAAATTAATAAGAAAAACTAATAGGGATAATCTTTTATTCTTTTAAACAATGGTTTTCGTCAATTATTAGTTGGAACACCATTGCAAATTATTTTTTAATTTTTAATAATTTTAATAATTTAACCAAAATTAAATCAAACTACCAAATAACCTGCATGCAGAACAATATTAAGGTTACAGGTTAGAATACTTTACTTTATTGTACAGGTTAGTCAAAATTATCGTAACAACTAAATAAATCTCGAACTAGAAACAATTTCAGACTTGGTTTTAAAGAAGCTAAATATATTATTAATATACAGGGTATTCATTTTATTCTGGGAATTTGGTAACTTTTCTTTTTTTTAAATAGAATATCCTGTACAAATTTACATTCTTTAATTCCTAGATTAATTTCAAGAATTTTTTGTAGGAATCATGTTTTTATAAAATCAATTCAGTTTGAGTTATCAGCAATAAATGAAAATTAGTTAAAATTACCGCAACACCTAAATAATTCTCCAACTAGAAACAATAAATTCAAGACTTGGTTTTAAACAAGTTATCGTTTAAATATATTTTTAATACACAAGGTATTCATTTTATTCTGGAAATTTGATCGAGATCGGTCGTGTCTGCATTCATATAAAACTAGTTAGCCAGAATTTGACAGATATTTTTATTGTAATGACAGTAGGTAGTGTCAAACGCCGATGTTTTGACAATACGTACTGTCAATAGTATTAAAATATCTGTTAAATCATGGCTAACTAGTTTTATTTTAATGCAGACAGGACCGATCTCGATCAAATAGAATCTCGTGCAGCTAAACTATTAATTTCTCAGAATAAAAAAGTTTATTAGAAAAAAAATGGTTACCAAGTTTCCATAATAAAATGAACACTCTGTAAGTTAAAAATATATTTAAACGATAGCTTATTTAAAACCAAAAAACTTTAGTTTGAAACAATTTTGGAAATATTTTAATTAATATTTTAATACGATTCAAGAATATTATTTAGTTGTTCCGGTAATTTTGACCGCTTTTGATTAATTGCTTATAACTAAAAAATGTGTTATTTAATAAAAAAATCTGATGTGGCCAGGCACATGACTTTATCATACTATATATAAAATTAATAGTTTAGCTGCATGAGATTCTATTTAATCGAGATCGGCTATGTCTGCATCAAAATAAAACTAGTAGAACTAGACAAATATCTCGATTAAAGCTGCGTTCGGATATTGTACTCCGTTGACAGCGGGTACACCGTCCAAATGACATTTACGTGTTATTGGGTGTAAAAAGTGTAACGGTGTTCAATATCCGAACGCAGCCTACATTGACAGTAGCATTTTCAAGACATTAGCGTTTGACACTAGCTACTGTCATTAGAATCAAAATAATCTGACATATCCTGGCTACTAGTTTTAAAGCAGTACGCCCGATCTCGATGAAATAGAATTTGCTCATGCGGCTAAACTATAAATTCTACCAAAAAATGTCATATACATAAATTATGGAAAATTTCCTCCCCTTTAATTTATTATTTAACTATTTTGACGACATTACACAAATAGCGGCTCATTTGCAAAATCTTCGAAAAATGCTATGAGTAAACCACCAGTTCCTTTGGACCCTTTTCAACAGAAAGCTTTTCAGCTCTAAGTTTGGTTATAAAACTTCTAAATATGAAGTTTCGTCCCGATACCATTAGCAGTTTCTCCGGAATCGTCTCCACAAAAACGGGTACACACACACACATACACACACACACACACACACACAGACATTTTTTTGTACCTTGGTCAAAAATGTTCAAGGGACCCAAAAAGACATATTTCCGCTAAAATCTCAAAAAATTTTTTTGGCATGATTACTAGTATATTACATTACAAGAGCTGTAACTAGCATATTACGTACGAGTGGAAATTTAACATACGAGCCGCGAAGCGGCGAGTTTTGTTATTTTCCACGAGTATGTAATATGCGTGACAGCTCGAGTATTGTACATAATTTTACCTACGACGGACAATTTCAATAAATTGTATCAAAAATGACAAACAAATACAGGTAAGAATATTTGACGGTTAACCAATCAATGTATTCGCGCGACATCTATTGCAACTACGGAGAACTTTGTCTGAGTGTCGATCAAAAATTCCAGTACAAATTCAACATAAATTATCACGTGCTAGTAATAATATGTTACAGCTCGAGTATTGCACTTACTTACGACCGAAAATTTCAATAAATATAAATTGTATCAGAAATGACAAATAAATAATCAAAATATTCGCGCGACATCTGTCATTATGACATTAGGTCGTGCGTTAAAAACACAAACGCACACCCAAAGGCACACGTATGTTATAAGCGATATACGAGCTATGTAGTCCGTGACGTAAGGGACATTTACACATACGGTCGTAGGTAAAATACTTTACATACTGCGTATGATAAAGTAAAAATGGCACCTATAAACAATTTTTGGAATTTAAATATACAGAGCGTTCGATTTGAAAAGGGCAAAGTTTCTAAATTTCCACAATAAAACGAACATCCTGTATATTTAAAATATATTCAAACGAGAACTTGTTTAAAACCAAAAAACTTTACCTTAAACAATGTTTTAAAATATTTTACGGTTGCCGAATTATTTAGGTGTTCCGGTAATTTAGACTAACCCTGTATATAAACAATCCTGTATATAAACACCTTGTACTGTTTATTCATTAAGGTTAAAGTTTAATTTTAAGGACCAACAATACTACTATGGCAGATTAATTTATTTTGTTAGAAATTCATAATAAAATATCATGTGGACATGTAACATACTAAAAAATCTGATGTGGCCAGACACATGACTTTATCATACCTATATAAAATTAATAGTTTGCTGCATGAGATTCTATTTGATTGAGATCGGCCATGTCTGCATTAAAATAAAACTAGTAGAACTAGACAGATATGTCGATTAAAGCTGCGTTCGGATATTGTACTCCGTTGACACCGGGTACACCGTCCAAATGACACTTACGTGTTATTGGGTGTAAAAAGTGTAATACAATATCCGAACGCAGCTTATATTGACAGTAGGTATTGTCAAAACATTAGCGTTTGACACTACCTACTGTCATTAGAATCAAAAAATCTGACAAATCCTGGCTACTAGTTTGAATGCAGTACGACCGATCTCGATGAAATAGAATTTGCTCATGCAGCTTAACTATTGATTATACCAAAAAAGTCATAGTCATAAATTATTCAGAATTTCCTCTACTTTAATTTATTATTTAACTATTTCGACGAAATTCCAGAAATGGCGGGTTATTTGCAAAATCTTTCAAAAATGTTAAGACTAAACCTCCAGTTCCTTTGGACCCTTTTCAACAGAAAGCTTTTCAGCTCTAAGTTTGGTCATGAAACTCTACATATGAAGTTTCGTAGGTTCAGGTAAACTATTAAGTCAATCCTTATGATTTTCTTGTTTAATCAAATTTAGGCTAAAATTTTCCCTAACAAAAACGACAACAAACAAACTTCGTAAAGTACAGGGACATTAAAAAAAAAACAACAATGGCACAATGCGCAGAGGAACAGAAAGAACCTGTCTTGCTGGCTTGGCGAATACACACACAACATAGTTCATACGCTATCTGGGTTTCAGACCGTTCTGTTCAGTGGAGAGATCACTTACCGTTCTCGAGCAATGTCCTGTCAGCTGTGCAGTGTTGCCAACGCTCCCGCTCTAGGCAACGTCGCGCGAAAGTGCCAATCGATTCAACAAAGTTGTACCTCACCGCACACACCCCACAAATTTCGCACACAAACACAATAAATTATCAATCAATCAATTACCTATTTATATATCGAAAAAACATAAACAGAAAAGTAACACTCGCTCTAAAAATCCAATCACATATCCACCATATCACGTCAGCTCGACATGTTGACTCGGACGATTTCAAATAACTCAGAAAATCGTTTAAATTCCGTTTGAAAACCACTAAATTTATAATCGCGTTCTTCCTTAGTATTAATACTCGAGTAAAATATTGAGATCTCTTCTGGATAAGTCAAAATAATACGACAAGTTTGCTAGAAATGAACTAGCGCACCCCACGTCAAGTATTGTACTAAAATCGTTCTCCGTCTGGGACGTACAAACGATCATGCGCGAATAGTTCCCCCACCACGCGGCGTACAGCTGATCGGACACACGTGACCCTCTTCAGGTTCTTTTTAATCACTAACCAGGCGCAACACAATCGCTTCCCGGTGTTGTTTTTTTGGTGCTTGATTTTTGCGTGTGTCACCCGATATTTGCCGAATGCATGTGAGTGAGAACGGAGATAAGATATGCGGCGTTGCATAAGCACAAGTGACTGCGACGGCAGCCTTGAGATTGTTGTGTTTGAAGGTGCCTAGCAACTTAACAACGGACATGCTGTCTAGGACGGCTAGGTTGTTGTTTGGAGCCAAATATGTCTCAGGCTACTGTGTGGGTAGAGATTTAAATTAATAAACTGTGTAGTAATTCTGTAAATCGTTTTATTAGGAAGCTGTTTAAATAACATTTCAGCTGAACCTTCTGAACTGGTCCAGAAGTGGTTGTATGACGATGTTACAAAAAAAATCATATTTTTTTTAATGAATTGGTCTATTGTCTGGGAGTACAAAGCCATTTTTGTTTTTTTTTTAGCGAATCCGACTGATAAAACTGAAAAGGTAATTTTACCGTGTGGATCGGCGTTCATTTTTAACCTCCGTGTATCGAAGGGAAAATACCATGTGGTTTGTAATTTTACTTTGAGCTAATAAATTTACTTCTCATATGAAATGAGGTTTCCGATGTGTACGGTTTTATATATACTTTTGTAAGTAAAATTACTGACGTTCAGTAAATTTACCGTAAACAGGGAATGGCAATTAATTGTTGTAGAGTAAACTTTCTGCAACTTTAATATTAGATTTGTCCAAGCAACTGCAAAACCAGTTAACAATCAGTACTTTTGTGATGGACCACATATGTTGCTATGATAACTCCATTATAAATACCAATGAAATATTATCTGGTTTCTCACAAAAGAACTGTTTGTAAACTGGTTTTGCGACTGCTTGGACAAGCCTGTATTGTCAACTGTAAAATCACTAGTAAAATCCTATTAATGTGGAGATCATAAATAAGAACGAAAAATAATAATATGAAGTTTTATTATAATTTTAACAATAAATAACATGTGAAACATATTTATGATATATATATCTACATACTTTTTATAAATATTTCATATTTTTAACATTAAATAAATAGAAGTTCTTGACAAAAATGTAATCATAAGTAAATGAAATAAAATAGGAACCCATGGACTATACTTATCTACATATCGTATAATAAAATAAATTGATCTGCTTCACAGAGAGAAATATATCTTTTAAATATAAATTAAATATTAGGTCAACAATATTAAGTTGAAATACCTATGGTAAACTTACGTCACACACTTACTTAGACTGCATACAAACATTTACTTATTTATTTTCATAATAAGTTTGATCACCTTTCAATGGATTTGGTTTTATCCTTATTCGTTTTTGAACCCTGACTTGGAATAATTTTTAAAAAGCTAAACCGTCTCCAGAGTAAGAGAACCTGGGGATAATCCAACCACAGCATATAATATAGTCCAAAATGTGTCACCTGAAATCAAAATAAGAGTACATGAGTCATATATCATATACAGGGTATAACAATGTCAGCAGCTGCTTTCCTTTGAGGTAACGAGTTATTAATGAGTGTTTATAGAAAAGTATTTTTTTATATTGGTGATTGACATGATATGTGTTATACATGTTAGTAATAAATTTGGTTGTAAGACCGCATGTACGAGAAAGAACAATAAGCGAAATCTTACCTATGGACACCACACAAGTCCTTGAATTTGTAGAATGTCAGTATCATCAACACGTGTATCCTAAAAAGAACATCCAATTAGTGAAAGTGGAATTATACATATCAAGACTGCAAACTTTTACCTGCACTTTGTAGTATATATTTGCAAAGTCCTCCATAATATACAAAGAGATGAATGTACCAATATTATATCTTTTAATACTATAGAACCATATGGAGCAAATATTCCACACCACACCGATAAAGGATAAGTCACAGAGGCACTAACAGTGTTAAATTAGTTGTATATAACAATCGCACTCAATAAAATTCCAACTTATCTGGTGTAAACACAACCAAACGGATGGCGAACGGAACTCGAACTGTATATCTCATTATTGCGCAAGCGCGATAAAAATTATCTCGGTAGCACTTTACCATCTAGAAAGGAAAATTGCACGAGCAGAAGGCAAATTTACATATCAGACAGTAGTTTTAATGTATAGATATGTAATTTTTTATTCCGTTGAAGTTATTGTTATTATGAAATTTACAGACTTGTTAGCAAATTTACATACAGTTTGTACAATTAATGAATGTAACTGCATTTACAATTATATTTAGTATTTTTGCTTAAAATTATGGTAAAATTGCCGACAAATAGGGTAGGTTTACTGAAAAAAATGTAAATGTCATTTGTAAATTCGCACTCATTTTTATCAGTGTAGAGCAGCGTTTTCCAACCGGGGTCCCGCGGAATCCTGGGGTTCCGCTAGATGTCGTCAAGGGTTCCGCGGACAAATAGTAACAAATAGGGATGGCGGTCGCCGATTATGGGCACATTATTCAGTGTTATTTTTATGTATTATTTTAGCATGGGATTATTATTTGAAATATTGGATTAATAAACAAAGGTCAATCTATGAATAATTTTGATTTGGAGCCCTTCTAACCCAATAAACCACTGTTATTTCGATAGTACATGACAATATTACTTACAATTGTCTGTTACATAAAAACAAAATAACCTCTAGAAAACAACGATCCGGCTAAGTTATTGGTCAAACTCTAACATTATTTGTTTTCAATATTTTTGCCTTTCCAAATGTGTGACAAAATAAACCGATAATTTTAATCTGCCGCTCATAATGGTAGGTACTTTAGGAGAAGAACCGAGTTGTAGGTGGTGGATTTTTGTAGATGATCTTACATTCCAGATAAGATAACTAACCTACCACCAGACAAGTTCTGAGCTTCTATGTCGAAAATTATGTCGGTCCTCATCATAGAAAATCAATAAATATACAGAGTGAGTTGCAATTATAGGCGAAAATTTATGCGGACAGGAAACTAAAGTGTAATTTCAAATTTCGTGACTGCATGTAATTAAACAAAAGATAATTAAATTAAGTTGAAGTAAGTACTAATTTTGACAATGAAACAAATTTAAAAGTGCTTCACATATTTTTATTTATAATTTGGTATGTTTTTGCATCTAATTTTCACCTCGAGTTATAAATTACCTTGTATCAGTCTAATTTTCAACATTGTGTATGTATGAGCAAGCTTTTTCTTATTTAACAAACTTTAAGAGAAAATACAGAGATCATCTGTTATAGATACAATTAGTGTGTATAAATATCTTCTACTTGGGTGTTTATTCCCACACTTATTTTCTCCGAACGTAATTATTGTTCTGACTAAAATGTTTCATAAGGACTTATTTATTTTTTCAATACCTTAAAAAATACTAAAATATTAATAAAACAGTATTTTAAATGGCTCTAACTTCTTAAGGAATATTAACTTGTTATCAATTATTATTACTCAGAATAAATGTTTCTTAATTTTTGTATTTTGACCAATGATTATTTTTTTAAATTTATACTGAATTTATTTATTTAATTATTTGTAAAAGGTACTTTTTGTATTCTTCGTTTTCGCATTGTTTGATTTGTATTTTCTTCTCCCTTCGTTTGGTAATACTTGAAGGAACTAAAAAGAACAAATAAGTTTGTACCAAGAGCGAAATATCCGCAATGTTACAGAAAATGAATGTAATAATCTACCAAAAAAACTGTAAAAGAAGAATTAACTGTAACATCGCTGGTTATTGGATACCAACAGTGTTATCACCTTAATTTTACAAGGCATTTTTTAAATTTTACAGGAAAAACATTTTAATATCACAGTAGTAAGTAATATTCAATCATTGAACTGCGTTTCTTTACAGACTTGTATCTGGTTACTTGAAATACGTTACACGTTTTTTAAACTATCTGTTAGGTATATAATATTTAGAGATTACGTTTATTTTCTATTAAAAAAAAATCTTAAAGTTACTTACCATAGTCCATTAGGAACGCTTTCGTGATTTTTTTTTGACCTGATGGGATTCTTAATTTGACCATTCAATATTTTTTAGTAATAACCTTGTATCAAAGTTATCATAAAAAAAGAATGTTTTTATTAAAACTTTAGCACCATGTGGTTCAAAAGTTAAGACCTTTAGGACATATGTTCATCTGAATTTTTTTCCTCAAAATGGACCCAACGATAACCTCCTTAAATATTTGCATGTTATTAAGGAATACCCTGTATATTCCGTGTACCATAAATAATGAAAGGCACTTTACCCATTAGCTGTGTAAATAAAACATAAAAGTGAAGGCATGAAATGATTGTTGGCCTTTTTCCAAGCAGAGTTTTCCATCGTTAGCATTGTGGGCGTGTTCAATCCGATTCAATAATAAATTGATGGCATACTTTGGAAAGCATGGCATCCCGTTCATAAATCAAGCGCCCTTTGGCACATCTACCATGACTGTAGGGACACCCACGCTATGCTTTCCAGCGACTTTTGGTAATTTTCCAACTTCGCAGATTATTGATCCTTCCGCTTGCCTATTCATGGAATTTCATACGCCAACGCAGTATAGACAGGGCCGCATTAACCAAAATACACAGAAGAAAAGGAACTGAAAATAGTATCAGAAAATACACTGAAAAAAAAACTTAATTTCAAATTTTTACCAGCCATAACTCGGAAACTAAGAAATTTTTTATAGAGATAAATAGGGCTGAATCGTCTTAGAATTGCCTAAATAGTGAGAAAGTAGTAAAAATTTGACAAAATTCGAATTTTATTCGGGTGACTTCAACGATACATTAGACGACGATTTGTACTCACAGCCCTAGAATTCCAAAAAAAAAATAAACTTTTGACAAATATTTTTGCTGATATTTGTGGTATTCTGATTGATGCACCAGTTTACTGTTTACTTATTATGCTTTAAATAATATTGAGTTAGATATTACAATTGAAGCACCAAATTCATGCTTGGGGCCTCTAAAGATCGTCGTACGGCCCTGATAACAATTTGTCTCATTTCTAGAAGTGCTCATTGCTTTATCCCGAAGCGATTATTATACAGGGAGTTTTAAAAAAAGGGGTCATCAATTTAAAGGCTGGTTTATTTCTGTGTTCTGAGATGTGTACGTTAGGTAAATCTCTCGCTCTGTCTTTGTTTGATTTCAAAAGATTTCATATGCACACAGAAAAGTGATTATTTGGAACGAGAAAACATAATTTCTTGAATTTATTTACTAGATTCAAATGCATATTTACTTGGATGTCGAAAGTTAGGTATATACAAGAAATGCCACATACTCAATATAAGTAAAATAATTTCTCAGATAAATGCTGTCAACAAATAAATTCTTTCTTTATAAGAACCAATATTGTATTGAAAGAAGTAATTGAATTTTTCGTCCGAAAAATGTTAATTTCTCCAACGAAGTAATAGTAAATCCATCCAAGTGCGTAGTTACATGATCCAAGAAAATATAAGAGATTTAATATAAGTAAGTATTTTTACTGAATAAAAACCCACCAATTATTTAACTGAATCGATTCTCACTTCTTTCAAGTAATCCCTTTCTCTGGAATAAATATGCGCACCGTGATTTTGCCAAGGCTCACGCGCTCGCACGTGGTGCTGGCGCCGTAAAGGAGCCTAACCTAGTACGAAAACAACAACGAAGTACCCGCAGGGGATGTGCCTTATGATTTGTGATTAGTGTACAATAAACGTTTCAACACGGAATAGTTTGATGTAACGCACGCAACAGTTTAGAACGAGTAAGTAAATATAACATACATATCTTGTTAATTAGCAATAGAAAACGTATTTGTGCCAAATCTTTCAAATTCTTACATTAAGTAGCTAAAAATATTTACCGGGAATAAAAATATACATTTCATTGAAGACTGTTTACTTACTTCACCAGAGTAACCACTTTCTTAAATCTAGTAATTATTTCAAGAAATAAAATTTCTTGGTTGAAGTCAAGTCTCTCGCGTATATATGAACCTACCAACTACTTCAGCCAAGTAATTCTCTCTTCGTTCGAGAGATCACTTTTCTGTGTGTGGCATATTCAGGCATACTCCACAGAGACATACTCAATCAGGGCTTGCGTCAGTTCCCGTATGGTTAGTGGTGGATTAGGATGCTTGTGAACACGTCGGTCAAGCTGAGCCCACACGTGTTCAATAGGATTCAAGACAGGACTTAACGCCGGCCATTCCCTGACCTGAATTCCACGTTCTTGTAAAATGTTTCTGGTGATGCCGGCGGTATGTGGCTTTGCATTGTCCTGCATTGGGACGAAATTTTGACCGACGCCATATGCAGCAGGCACCACATGGCACTCCAAGACGCTTTCGATGGAATTCATGGCATTTAGTCTACCAGGAACCACAGCAAGATCAGTTCTGTTGTCTATACTGATTCCAACCATCATAGATCCACGAGCAAATCTATCTACTTCCTGTGTAGTAGCGGCTGCGTAGCGTTCACCAGGACGTCTATATACACGTACTCGACCGTCGCAACGAGTTAAACGAAATCTGGACTCGTCTGTAAACAGTACAGGCGTCCAGTGACGAAGTTGCCAATCTCTGTGATCCAGAGCAATCCTCATTTGAGATGCTGCGTAAGGTATGGTGCGCGGACAGGTCTTCTTGGTTTCAAATTCGCTTCTTTTAATCTGTTTCTAACAGTTTGATCAGAAATTTCTATTCCGTGCTCGTCTTAGGTCGTTTAGGAGGTCTCGTGCTGTGGCAGTACGCTGACGTAGAGAGGAAAGGACAAGAAATTGGTCTTGATTTTGAGTAGTTTTTCGATTTCGACCTTGTTCAGCTCTTCTAACATATTGACCAGTCACCCGAAAGAGATTCCATAAACGCTGAACAACAGCAGGGGAAACTCGAAGGTCCCTGCTAACATGTCGAATAGAGTGGGCATGCTGAACTTGCACTTCACTAAGATGCCTCATTTTACTTCTAATCGAAAATTGACAACTGAATTGATTTTTCATCTTTAGTAGGCTTTCATAAGTGAATTCAAAGCATAATTGACATTTTTTCCATTTTGTTTTGCATTACTGATTTACATTTTTAAGTTTTCAGTCATTCTGAAAATGTGGAATATCAGTTTTAGGTAGACGAAAGATTTAGCACCTGCAATATTATAAGTTTACTTTTAAATGCCAACTTCCTATACGCAATAATATTTTCAGGACGCGCGGCCGGGTTTCACGGCCAATCCAAAATTATCGCCATCGTTGACGCATTTTGCTGTGAAAATTACCAAAATATTTTCCTGGGATACTCGTGTTTACTAATTTAAATTTCATGTCACAATGAATACCAGTCTTACTACCACAGTTTCTGAAACTAAGCATTTTATACGAAAATACCTACTCAAAATAAAATTTGGAACAAGAGCATGTGTCACTGTGTTTAAGTGTTTTATTTTAATTTTATCTTTAAAGAATGTAAACAATGACTCACAAAAATGTTTGTGAAGGATTTATATTATATTTTCGCATACGAAATTTTTATAGATTGTCGTTTTAGAACTAATTGGCTAGTGATTATACAACCAGTATAACAGTTAATGGACATTCTAGTAATCTGCATTACCTACAATCATTGGCGCGTTATCCTATGGGCAAAATGGGCATTTGCCCAGGGCCCCCAACAACAGGGGGCCTCCAAACAAGTATTTTGGAAACTCGTTTCTGTAATAGACAACCACAAAATCCTCATTACCGTTGCAAGCACATCTCAACGAGGCCCCAACTAATTTTTAACTACACTGAGCGGCATAAAAAAATGCAACACCTAAAACCAGTTTCAAACTGCAGTAACTTTTGAACGTATTGCTCGATTTGAACGAGTTTTTTTTTATTTGAAAGGTTCACTTTTTGCCAATATTTCTGTATGTGTGCTACCCATTTTTGCGCTCTTCCATTTCAGCAATGGTGAATAACGTTAATGCTTGTTTTCTTCCTACAGCCTTAAATAAAGCAAGGAGCATTAAACTGAGCTTATTAAAACCAGGGTTATAGATCCTTTTCTTTTTAATTTTCTCTTATAAATTTCTATTTAGGTTTACTTTAATTCTTGGAACAATTATCTCAATCTCCTCTGGAAGCTTGCTGTGGGGTGCACCGACAAAAGAATTTAACTTTAAACAAAAGGAGCTTGTAGTCTCGTCTGTTCTGATGACTTATGTTTTTTGTTCAAGTTTCTATTGTTGTTAACGCCAAAGTTACGAGCTCTAAAAGATAACGCTGCTTCTTCGGCAGCGCCATCAGAAATTAAAGAAAGCCATGGATAACGACAAAATTTAATTAAACTGTGAAAGTAATGATCAACATGTTAATAACGAGTATTGCCTCCCCTCGCTTGAATTGTATTCCTCATCCTTCTAGGCATACTTCGAATTAGGTTTTGAATCTCATTTTGGGGAATCTGGTTCCACTCTTCTTCTAGCGCTATTCGGAGATCATCTAGCGTTTGTATCGCGGCACCACGGGCTCTAACTCGTCTCCCTAGCATATCCCACATGTGTTCTATGGGGTTTAAATCAGGGCTACGTGCAGGCCATTCAGTCAATGACGTTAACGACACTAAACGTCACTAAATGTTTTTGTTGATTACCATGGCTAGCTTTAATTGCTGATGGCGCCGCCGAAGAAGCAGCGTTATCTTTAAGATCTTGTAACTTTGACGTTAACAACAATAGAAACTTGAACAAAAAAGATAAGTGATCAGAACAGACGAGACTACAAGCTCCTTTTGTTTAAAGTTAAATTCTTTTGTCGGTGCACCCCACAGCAAGCTTCAAACTGTAGGAAGAAAACAAGCATTAACGTTATTCACCATTGCTGAAATGGAAGAGCGCAAAAATTGGCAGCACACATACAGAAATATTGGCAGAAAGTGGACCTTTCAAATAAAAAAAAACCTCATTCAAATCGAGCAATACGTTCAGAAGTTACTGCAGTTTGAAACTGGTCATCATTTTAGGTGTTGCGTTTTTTATGCCGCTCAGTGTAATTCACTACCGTGGCAAGAATATTTTATTTTATTTTATTTTTGCGCTCCTGCCATGCCGGTTGGGGACCATAACAAATCTTTTATAAACAATAAAGTGATTAATTAATAAATTAACTTAGTAAGAATATCGAATTTGAACTTTAGCATAGTCCTAGAGGCAGTTTTAGTAGTTAAACTCATTTTTTTGCCATAAAAGAAACATCTAATTTTGAGAAACTCTTGACAAAGTTGAAGAAGAGAAAATACTGTATGAATGCATTGATGATTTTTAGTCGACACTTTTTCTTTTGCTATTCTGCAAAAATTAATTCTCCAAAAAAGTCTGTAAAATAAAAACTCGATCATCAAAATGCTTACCTTTAAAAATCTTTCTCATTACACAGTGTGTATAAAAAGTAATGTAACTAGTCAATATTTTTGATCCTAAAAAGTTGACAAGGAAAAGATTCCAATAAAAGTTTTAGGGCTACAAATTTGAAATGCTTACAAATCAATCATACTATATATTCAAAAGAATTTTGTATTTATAGCTTAAATCATTTTCAAAAACATTTATTTTTTTCTTGTAACCTTCTCAGAAGGCGAGGCATTGACATGGTAGAAATCGTTTTAACATTTTGTAATTGCTTTCATTTAACATTTAATCATTTTGTATCATTTTTTTAAACGACTGACCTCAGGGACTTGACAGGAAATATATACAGGGTGCTATATTTAAAAAGAAATGAATTTGCTTCTTACAAATGCATAACCCTGTATATTTAAAAGTCATTCAAGTTTGTAGCTTAAGTCATTTCCTAAAATATTTATTTGGCTTCTTTCTTCTAAACTTTCAGGACCAGATATTTCAGAACATATTGTCACGTTTCTTAATATATTTTATTTGTTATGAATTTTGATTTTTAAATTATTAAGCTATTTATTTGTTATTTTGTATTTCTTAAGAATATTCATTTGTTGCATTAAATAACGATGTAGGTACTTATATTAAATATCGTTGCAAAAAAGCCAAATACTTAACTATTATTTATGATTATATTTAGTATTAGTACATATTATTTTTGGATAAAAAGTCATTCTTAATTCAACACGGTGTATGGGTAAGGTGACCAGAATTTTGTTGTAGTAAAGCGGGACAGTAGCGTCGTGTGTGCGGTGGGGGGGGGGGGGGGGTATTCGTCTTTGCAAAAGACGCAAAACGACAAATTTAACACAAAAATTATAGTTTTTTTATACAGGTTTTTCACATTATCACATATTCCTTTAAATTTTTGTACTTCACAAAATCAAATCATACTTGTTTAAACAAAATATATGTACTTCACTGCATAGGTACTCGATATTATTTGCATTATTAGTGATTAATTATTTTGCTTAACGCATTTAAAATAAATAAATATTTTATAGTTTGGTACAAGAAAAAGGAAAGGGTACTTCGTTATCGTTTCTGATTGGAATTGAAGTTGTAAATATTAACTGTAAATAGACTTTCATCAACCAATAAATAATATTAAGAAGACTGAAAGATTAATTACATTCTTATGGTTAATAAAAGAAATCTTACGGTCAAAGAAGATACCAAACAAATGTTCTAGTCTAACGACCCTGTACAATTCAACAAAATATTCCAAATTTAGGAGTACGTTTTTGCTAGAAACTTACCAGCCTATATTAAAGGAACGCCTATATTTTGTTAAACTTTGATGTTAAGTAGCTTTTGTAATCTCTGACGACTTTCATAATTTTGTACTCATATTTTACATCCGATTACACCGAGTAAACTATAAAAATAGTTTTGATCTGGTCGATATTCTCAACATTTTAGTTTTTGGTTCATTCCCATATCTGCATATTTTTAGAAGATCCACATAATTTAAAGTAAACCGTTGCAATTTAAAATGCTGTTCAACCTTGCAGCGAATGTTACTTGATTAAAAGTGTTTTTACTATTGTTTTTAGTACCAACAACGAATTAATTTAATGATAATGACCAGAAATGTACAGATAAACAGATGTATAAAAAACTAAATTATACTAAGCGAAACTCAACGTGTATGTGATACTTTAATAATGAGTGATGAAATAACAGCACTTGTTGAAATAACAGCAAGTCGACATGGAATCTAAATGATACGTTTCAAAGTTCGGTTTTGATCCTTGCAGCATCTCAGCCTGCCAGATTTGGCAGTGTTTCTGGTCCAAAAACAACGCAATATTTTACTTTCAAATGTGTATCTCCTACAAAAATTCAGGTATTGGGATGAATTACAAATATGATAAGATGTTGAGAATTGATATTGTTTTTGTAACTGAGCACTTGAGAACATGCGAGAGAACTACTTCGTTAGTTACCCCACAGGATGTCACAAACTTAGTCGAAAAACAGCATTTTTTACTTTATCATACGCAGTATGTAAAGTATTGTAATCGTGCCAAAAAAAATTTTTGAGATTTTAGCGGAAATATGTCTTTTTGGGTCCCCTGAACATTTTTGACCAAGGTACAAAAAAATGTCTGTGTGTGTGTGTGGATGTGGGTGTGTGTGTGTGTGTGTGTGTGTGTGTGTGTGTGTGTGTGTGTGTGTGTGTGTGTACCCGTTTTTTGTGGCGACGGTTCCGAAGAAACTAGTAAAGGCATCGGGACGAAACTTCATATTTAGAAGTTGCATGACCAAACTTAGAGCTGAAAAGCTTTCTGTTGAAAAGGGTCCAAAGGAACTGGAGGTTTAGTCTTAGCATTTTTGAAAGATTTTGCAAATAAGTCGCCATTTCTGGAAATTCGTTGAAATAGTTAAATAATAAATTAAAGTGGAGGAAATTCTGAATAATTTATGCCTATGAAATTTTTTGGTACAATCAATAGTTTAGCTACATGAGCAAATTCTATTTCATCGAGATCGGTCGTACTGCATTAAAACTAGTAGCCATGATATGTCAAAAATTTTGATTCTAATGACAGTAGGTGTCAAGCGCTAATGTTTTGACACAATATAAGCTGCGTTCGTATATTGTACAGCGTTACACTTTTTACACCCAATAACACGTAAGTGTCATTTGGACAGTGTACCCTGTGTCAGCGGAGTACAATATCAGACCGCAGCTTTATTCGACATATCTGTCTAGTTCTACTAGTTTTATTTTAATGCAGACATGGCCGATCTCGATCAAATAGAATCTCATGCAGCTAAACTATTAATTTTATATATAGTATGATAAAGTCATGTGCTTGGCCACATCAGATTTTTTAATAAGCTGGAACATTATTCTCTTTATCTTTCAAAAGTAGGTAAGTTTACTTTACATGTTCTGAAAAAATAGTGGAAAATGGTCGAAGAATACAAAAGTCATTGATTCCAGCAAGGTTGGTTATCTATATCAATTCAATTTTGTCAAAAAAATACTAACATCCATAAATTCCTTATGCACATAACAATTAATATTATTCATAAACGTACAAATGTATCAAATTCCACCATTAGACAGAATGGGTAATTCATAATTTTTTGTAAAAAATACTAATTTGGAAAATCGGTGGCGACCCCACAACATTGTTTTCAAATTATAAAAATATTACTGAACGATTGGAAAAGTTTTTTGTTTTTTTTTTAGTAATTCAGTAAAATAATATTTCCTAAAAAGCGGGACGTCTGGTCACCTTATGTATGGGGGTCCCTAAATAAAAAATTGCCCTTGGCCCTATGATGGTATACCGCTGCCTACAATGTTAGTTATTAAAAAAAAATGTGGGAAAAGTAGGAATGTGGTCAAATTCGACAAATTCTAAAATATGCATAATAAACGGGTGAAATTATTTACAGCTGCTAAAGCTTGGCCATAGCCCAAATGTTTGATTTATTTATAATATCTCTGAGAAAAATCGCCTCGCAAAGTTTCACGCAAAATCAATTTTTCAATTAACGTGAACAGCTGCGCGCAGACCTCTAATGGGGTTATGTAATTTTTCTGGATTCATACAAATGGAATTTACACTTGGCATTCGTTTTATATCGGAGAAATTTTAAACATTTTCTATATTGAAATGCATACTTTTAAATACAAACTAATTGTAGTTGTGCTTATCTTCATATTATATTGATTTTTAGAATATTCGCTCAGTCAGTGGTTCATAACTTACGAGTAGCGCCATCTATGACATACTCACCTTAAACATGACAAACCCTACCTTACCGACCGTCAAACTTAACCTTAGATATCAATCCAACAAAATAACACACACCTAAACAAAAATAAAGTTTATTTGTCTAAAACGTACAATAATAAGCCTAAAAATAATAATAAATATATTCACCACTTATCGTACTAATTAATATAACCTTAACGACTCTAAATAAAACCTTTCCGCAGTTCTCATTTCACAATTTGTATATTATAATCTACCGAAACTTAAGAACGATATACAATACGAAGAAGACAAACACCGCGAATAGGAACAAATACAATATATAGTAGTTATGCGATCCTCTCGATAACCGTAAAACGCGGTTCATCGTATTCCCCAAGAAACCTCCCGTTCTGTCCATGTCATCGTCAACTTCCCGCAGCAACCTATCTTGATATTTAACCTCATTTCCTATGTCTATCGACAACGTCTTTAGTATATTCACTTTATCTTTCAACTCATCTGCCATTCGGTCATTCTCTTCTTCTATTTCGTTCGGATTTTGGTTTAGCGGTTGGTAATAATTTCCAGCGTGTGCCCTACGCATGTTTCTGCTTGACATAAATGCGAAAACTGGTGAAAAATTGAGAAAAATCCACTGAAACGTTGGAAAAGTGCGGTTATGACAGCAAAACAATCATCACTGACGTGTACGGTGCGAAATTTGCTGTGATTGGCGAATGTCAAAGTCGCGCTACCAACTGCAGGCGCGAGAAATTACTAGTCTAGTGGTGTTTGTTTATTTGTTGGATTCTGACAGTGCTCGTGCGCTCTTTGGGAGGTGAAATCGGTTTTTGTGACTTTTTACGCATTTTAGAGGAGTTATTGTGAAATTTATGTGAAAATGTGAAGTGGGGAAGCGTATTTCAATGTAAGTCTTAAGTTTTATAGCTGTTTTAAGTGAAAATATGCGATTTTATCACCCCGATCTGGCCTGTATTTTTATACCTGGATGTTTGCCTTTTTTTTTGCGTGTGAATATCTTTTTATTATTATAATTTGCAAAACGATTTGAGGTATTTCCGATAGATTTCCGGTGATTTCATTCAGTTAATATTCGCTTATCTATGTCGGGTATGAATAAGAAATAGTTTAAAAACTAATATTACGTTTTTTTTTTCGGTTTGTTAACTATAATCTTGAAATAATTGTTGATGTGAATGAATACCGGTAGGTACCTATGAACACATCGTTTGTTCATAAGCAATTATGTTTAAAATTAGTGATTGTAGCGTGTTTCTTTTGCCTCTATTGTCAAGGTCAATGTTAATAATGAGTGGGTATGAATTGAAAATCTGTGTGTCGAATCAGCTGGCACGTTCGAGTGGTTTGTAAACAAAAGCTGCTGAAGCGTTTTGTGGAGAAATTAGGTTAAATCGTTATGCTTATCAAGAAATTCAAGATGAATTTACAGGTCCGTATCTCGCGCATTTTAACTACGGGTAATTCCATCTTAAATCAACACTATCGTCACTACCTTGGATTTTGATAAAATTTTGTACAATTTGTTGATTCTTAGGGTATGCTTTCCCATTCCTCAAGGCTTACGTCAGTTCCTGTATGGTTAGTGGTCGATTAGCGCGCTTGCGAACACGTCGGTCAAGCTGATCCCACACGTGTTCAATAGGATTCAGGTCAGGATTTAACGCCGGCCGTTCCATGACCTGAATTCCACGTTCTTGTAAAAAGTTTCTGGTGATGCCGGCGGTATGTGGCTTTGCATTGTCCTGCATTAGGATGAAATTTTGACCGACGCCATACGCAGCAGGCACCACATGGTCTTCCAAGATGTTTTCGATGTATTTAATGGCGTTTCGTCTACCAGGAACCACAACAAGATCAGTTCTGTTGTCTATGCTGATTCCAACCATCACAAATCCACGACCAAATCTATCCACTTCTTGTATAATAGCGGCTGCGTAGCGTTCACCAGGACGTCTATATACACGTACTCGACCGTCGCAACGAGTTAAGCGAAATCTGGACTCGTCTGTAAACAGTACAGGCGTCGAAGTTGCTAATTTCTGTGATCCAGAGCAAACCTGTTTTGTGATGCTGTGTAAGGCGTGGTGCGCGGACAGGTCTTCTTGGATTCAAATTCGCTTCTTTTAATCTGTTTCTAACAGTATGATCAGAAATTTCTATTCCGTGTGCTCGTCTTAGGTCGTTTAGGAGGTCTCGTGCTGTGGCAGTACGCTGACGTAGAGAGGAAAGGACAAGAAATCGGTCTTGATTTTGAGTAGTTTTTCGATTTCGACCTTGTCCAGCTCTTCTAACATATTGGCCAGTCTCCCGAAACCGATTTCATAAGCGCTGAATAACAGAAGGGGAAACACGAAGGTCCCTGCTAACATGTCGAATAGAGTGGCCATGCTGAATAAGGGCGACAGCACGAGCAACTTGCACTTCACTAAGATACCCCATTTTACTTCTAATGATGTTTCTTATCAACGAAAATTGTCAAGCATACTTGACATTTTACCTACATTTTCGTTAAATTGCAAATTTCACAACAATTAGTAACATTCGGTGTAAGACTTACTAAATAGAAATTAAGGCTTAGTGAATGGTTATTACAGAAAATTGTTTTTTTTTTAATAATTGCCGATTGACAATTATTATCCTAGTTATGCAGCAATCAATACATTTATTGCACTCTATGATTATAAATTGAAAATAGTGGCAGTGTAATATGAATCATGTCAATCTAAATGACTCAATCATATGTAGATTGACCAAATATGGAATGTGACGAATTCGTATAATGAAAATAATATATTAAATTCAAACTAGTGCTTAAAATAGTTGCTTTGAAGCCTGCATTTCTTTATGACAGCATTGTCTGTAAATAGTATGTAGTATATGTATATATTACAGAGTAATCGCTATTTATAAGTTTGAACAATTAAAAATTAATGGTTTTTACTTTTGGAACTTATGTAGGTACCTAATGCATAAGTTGTATGACTGTCAAAATTCTTTGCCTCTCGGTGTAAACATGAGCGCGAGAGAAGTGAAAAATGTACCCGATTTTTGCACTTTTAAATTAACGCTCGTCTTTCCGATTTATTTTCTCTTAAACCACTTACCACAAAAATTTCAGTTTTTCTTCCGGTTGCATTTAGAGTCTCTTCTATAGATTGGCGTTTTTGTTTTCTTCAGTTTTTATGTAATAAAGGTTGCGAACAAGATTTTGATGGAAGCCGATATCTCAGGGACGAATGTTAGCAGGACAACGCAGTTATCATGCAAATAATCCTTATTTACTGCGATACATATCCCTTGAATTTAATAGCATTCCGAATATTTGTTAATTTTTAAGACCGAAATAAACATGAACAATATTTTGCGCAGTTCGGCTTCCCTCGCTTGTGGGTTTTGGTGCGAGGCAGTCGAACGAGATGCGAAGTTTTGACGCGATCAGTGAATCCGTTTGAATCCGTGTTGTAAAATATTGTTGGGTATAATTTATTGTACATCTGAATACATTATTTATATTTAACTCGCACTACTATACAGAATTCCGAAATTAAATTGTTCTGATCGTATCGTACTAATACTAAATAATCTTCCACTCTCCCAGCTATGTTTCCATTTACCGTTACGATTGACGTAGTGCGCGCTGCACGAAATTTACACTGCCGCTCATGGAAGTTTGGACACATAGTAAACATATAGGAAATAATTATAAAAGCACTGAGAACATAGCAATAGGCACCTCTATTTCTACCAAATAGCGAACACATTCTTAACGTTGATTTCCAGTAACATACGACATCATTAAATGTGCTAATTTAAAATAATTTTTATATTTAATTATTATGCAACATTTATGCTGTTTTGTAACTGGTTGTTGGGAATTTTCTAGTTTCCATTAAAAAGGATTAAATACGAAATAGCAAATAGAATCATAAATACTGCATCTTACACACATGTTCCGACCTCATTTTTACCAGATTTTTGCAGCAAATGCTCGAATTCGTATTCAAACGAGTCTGTGCCTGCAATCTGTAGTTTGCACAAGATAACTCTGTCACGCGGAAGACATCATGCGACGCGGAAAGCCAACAAGCAAGGAACAGCGTTCTGTAATTATCGCTTTTCATCAGGAACGATTGTCAGTTCGTGAAAATGCAAGAAATAAGTCAACGATAA
Organism: Aphodius sticticus; assembly: GCA_963966075.1. Classification (NCBI taxonomy): domain Eukaryota; kingdom Metazoa; phylum Arthropoda; class Insecta; order Coleoptera; family Scarabaeidae; genus Aphodius; species Aphodius sticticus. The sequence continues at coordinate 1,697,995 of OZ014509.1, read as the reverse complement.
GTGAGTCAACGATAAGTGACACTCTTCACCAATATGAAGAAACATGGAGTTTGGATGACGTGTTCGGCCGGGACTATCACGAATAATTTCCCAAGCGGATAAAGAACGATTAAAATTAATTTTTAAGCAAAACAGAAAATTGATCGCCCCTAAAATCACCTCTGAAGTCAAGCGCGATCGTGAAAGACCAATTTTCGTAAGCACATGGAAACGACGTATCCAAGCGGAAAATCTGAATGGACGCGTTGCCGTACGCTAACCATTGCTTGGTTGGGAAAATCGTCAGACACTACTGTTTCCAGTCTTCATTTGTCTAACTTCGATGTGTTCGTGCCCACTGAAGTCGTTTCTGACGATTTCCCCGACGAAGCAATGGTTTTCGTACGGCAACGAGTCCATGCTGATTTTCCGCTTGGAGACGTCGTTTCCCTGTGCTTACGAATATTGGTCTTTCACGATCGCGATTGACTTCAGAGGTGATTTTAGGTGCGGTCAATTTTCTGTTTTGCTTAAAAATTAATTTTAATCGTTCTTTATCCGCTTGGGAAATTATTCGTGATAGTCCCGGCCGAACACGTTATCCAAATTCCATGTTTCTTCATATTGGTGACGAGTGTCACTTATCGCTGACAATCGTTCTTGATGAAAAGCGATAATTACAGAACGCTGTTCCTTGCTTGTTGGCTTTCCGCGTCGCATGATGTCTTCCGCGTGACAGAGTTATCTTGTGCAAACTACAGATTGCAGGCACAGACTCGTTTGAATACGAATTCGAGCATTTGATGCAAAAATCTGGTAAAAATGCGGTCTGAACATTTGTCTGAGATGCAGTATTTATGACTCTATTTGTTATTTCCTATTTAATCCTTTTTAATGGAAACTAGAAAATTCCCAACAACCAGTTACAAAACAGCATAAATGTTGCATAATAATTAAATATAAAAATTATTTTAAATTAGCACATTTAATGATGTCGTATGTTACTGGAAATCAACGTTAAGAATGTGTTCGGTATTTGGTAGAAATAGAAGTGCCTATTGCTACGTTATCAGTGCTTTTATCATTATTTCCTATATGTTTACTATATGTCCGAACTTCCATGAGCGGCAGTGTACATCTAAATTCATTATTTATATTCAACTCGCACTACTATTCAAAATTCCGAAATTAAATTGTTCTGATCGTATCGTAGTAATAGTAAATAATCTTCCACTGTTCCAGCTACGTTTCCATTTACCATTACGATTGACGTAGTGCGCGCTGCACGAAATTTATATCATTCATATTAAATCGCTTTAAAAATCACTTAAGAATTATAACGCAATTATTTTTCTACAGTCGCATTAAATAAAATATGACGATTGATTACGTGCATATCCCGATATCGTGCTAATATTCGTTACTTATATATCCGCTTCCATGAAAATTTTGTTCGCAACCTTTATTACACAAAAACAATTTGTTCTGTTCGGTAGTTTTAGAGTTATGCGCCTTCAAACACAGGAGTCAATATTGTCAAAACGACAGATGGCAGTTAGGGCGATTCTCTCGTGCGCGGTCACTAATGAAGTCACAAAACATTCACAAAAATTTCTCATTTTTGACTTCAGACTAGATATTACGCCTTTAAAGATATTGTACTTCATACACTGAAAAAAATTTTGATGTGAATTTACAGTAGGAATAGTAGGATTTTCTGCCCTGCGACAATCAGTGTAATTTTACATCTCAATTGTATTTTTACATTGTCATTGTATATTTACACTGTGATTTTACAAGAATTTGGCTGAAATATTACTTACACCGATTTTAATGTAATTTTAAGTGATATATGGGGCATGCGTAATATTTGAACATCAATTTAAATTTAATTTTAAATGAAATATGAGGTAAGGCGTGATAATTTTACATCTATTTCAGTGTAATATTCAGTGAAATAAGCAGTTTTTTTGATTTGTATAATTTTATTCTGATCTTGAGTAGACATTAACATTATCTATCATATAAAAAAAACAGTAACATCATGCACACAGTCAAACATTACAATAGCACGGTCAACCAAATGGTATAGATAAAATTACTTGTAAAAAAATAAATATGTAGACGTATGTACATATAAGTATAAAATAGTTTGAGGGACATAAAAATACATTAAAACTACAGAGAAGCAATTAATAAATACTTAGTGTACGCAAATACTTAAACATAGAAAACACACGGATAAATATATAAATGCACTTCGGTCAACCATGAACACACATACTCGTTCACTCTTTTTCAGACAAACACACTTGTTGCAAGATGTTCCGAATCTGTATCTGTAAGAACAAGGAAATATATTAGACACAACACAAAAAAGTTTGCCTAAAAAGAAGATTGCACATTATCTTTCTGTTGGTATAAAACCCTTCAATCTTAAAGCAAATTTTCACAAAGAAACGTAGAAGACTGTACTTACAGCTTTCATCTAGGTATGGCGTTAACGTTAAGACAACAATTTCTAATGGCTAATTGTCGTCGTTGGTGATCTACAAAGGCAATACAATTGTTCTGCAGTGTGACATGGTATTTTACCCTACACCTACATGGCATCTAGATAAGTTTTAGTTCACTGTATCATTGTTACTTACCGGAAACAGAAATACAACGCGCCCAACTACATATTGCACTCGATGGTATGCGTGCCGGCGTTCGTTTGCAAAACAGCTGAGCAAACGTAGCGCATGCGTCTGGGCGTTACAATATCAACAAACCCGCTAATATAATAGTAAAATCACAACATACGTTGTAATTTTACGAATTTAAGGTATATTTCCATTGTATTTTTACTAAGAGATCATTGTAATTGAAATAAAGCAGCAATATCGCTGTAATAGTACACGGACTACTAATTGGAATTACGTGCAATTTTTATACTTACCACATTTCTATTGTAATTTTCACAATGATTTATGTGTAATTTTACAGCTATTTTTCTCAGTGTACTGCCTTGAGTCCGGTCCTGTATCGATTTGGGGGTGTATTATCCCTGCTAGGTCGCAGTATATTGATCGCAGCAAGCCTCCCTCTCAAGCCAAACTAGCAGCAGTTCAGTTGTTTTCTGCTCAGCTGGTGTGCGCGGCGCACAGCTGGTACTCGCTATCAAAACAAAAACAAAAGTGACACGGTTTTTGCAGGAGGTTTCCCATCGCGTTTGCTATTTTTCAAAATTGCCTAAATGCAATTTTGAGGTTAGATAGTGTTATAATAAGTGTTTTTAGTAATAATAGTCGAAGAAATTGTGTATCGTTGAAAAAGCTGTTTGACATAGTTCGGAACTAGAAAACTTGTTATCGATTTGAGCATACAACAACGGCGTTGAATGCATTCATGTGCTGCGGCGATTATTTATTATTGTTATTATTATTGAGACCTGTCAAGGATCTGATCGTCGTTTGTTCTGATAGTGGCGTCAACACATGTTTTGCTGTTCACGTTTGTAAGTATTTGTTATTACTTGTTATTAATATCTGCAATAATTATTATAGCCTGTTTCATTGAGGACGTTTCTCTATTTCGTAATGTGCTAAAACGAATGGTTTCATTATTTTGATGATGATATTAATAGGTTGATTGATTATAATAATGGCCTATTAAACCTCGTATTTCACTTGTTGGTTATCTTTTTGTTTCAAGTTTGTTTTCATAATGGCGATGTGTGAATTTGGGTCAATGACAGTCATAATAATAATGCGGTCATTCTCGATGTTTGAAACCATGCAAACCTGTATGATGCATTTTTAGTTTTCGATGATAAAATGAGGCTTTATTGCTTGTAATTGAATATCCTGTGCATGGTAATGGTTTCTGTGGAACTGTGTTAATTTTACGGCGTTTGACTGATACCGGATGTATGATTTCGTGTATGTAGTGGATTTAGAGGAACCTGCACTGTTTAAAAAATCAACATTATTTATGTTACAGTTGTAATTTCTATCTTTTAGAACATAACATTTCCATATTTTTCTATCTTGCTATACAAAAGTTGAACTTCATTGTGTTTTATCCTTGTCATTCAAGTGATTTAAGTTTCTGAACAGGGACAAATCTTGATTAACAAAGGACTAATTTTTAACAAATTATATTTCTGAACAGTTGTCTTTGAGTTTACATCATTAACACTTTTTTAATTCTTAACCTTATATTGATTTTGCTTAACTTTTGTGGCACAAAAATTATCGTCGCCTTGGGAGGGGGTGGACGATTTTCACCAACGGAACAAGACCGGACGTTTTAAGTATACTGCATGTATACAACGCGAAAATAACCCACGTCATAAGTATTGCGTCAATCGTGAATGTTTCGCTACCATTTGATTCCGAAGGTCCTTATCAGTGCCGGCCTTAGCCTCCTCAGTGCCAAAATTACCTCAATTAGCCTCAAAATTACAAATTAAAATTTGTTCATTGTCAGTACAAAGAAAAAATAAATCAGCGACTATGTCAACTGAAAACACGTATATTACAACACTACAAACATAATTTGAAACTACTTTTATTAATATCTGAAACTAACTTTTCGTGCCTTTTGATGAGTAAGAGCAAAAAATTTGAGATTTTTAGCGAGTTCCTAAATATGTAGTACATTTAAATTAACAAAAAGAAGAGGAAAAAGTGTTGGATTTCAATACCTATGGCGCCCGGAAATTTTATTAGAGCCTGGAATCCACCCCTAGCTCACCCTTCACGTGCGTGCACGTTTGCGGATCTTCGCATTTACCGCAAAACGGTCACGATTTCGTGATCTTAGCTCGCGAACAAAGTTATTGTTTTTAAAATTCTGCACTCCCATTTTTTCTCACTGATTTTGGTACATCATTTAATTGTCTAAATAGTACCGGAAATATTTTAAATAAAAATCTTTACATAAGAAAATTTTCGAGATAAAGTCAATTAAAAATTTTAAAATATTGATTACTCTAGGGATAGTAGCTTTTGTGAATTGAATATTAAATTGCGTTTTTGGTAGAATTAACTGCCCTGAAAACGAATCTGGACTCCAAAATTTTCTATCGCGCAAGGTTTTCGAAGAAGGTGGGGTCAAAATGTCAAAACACACTATGTATTTTGGTAATTTATACAAATTATACCAGCTGAAATGATTATCCTAGAAACCTCAAAATGGTCTCATAGTAAACCTTAATCTTTGCACTTTTACCTGCAATCCCAAATGTTTGTTCCCAAATGTTCTTGAAGCATTTACAGCAATCCTTTACGTACGTACGGCTCCATAAAAGAATTCAACCGAAAACGCCTATTCTTTCCATAAACACGCAGAAGTGATCAATATTACCCTAAGTCACTTTTTCTCGAAAATTTTGTGAATTACCTTCAAGACAAATTAAGACATCTATAAATACCAGTGCAGAAAAATATGGGGTTGCCGTGTCGATGACGTCAAAAGTAATAAACAATTAAAGATCGGAAATTAAATTTGATATAAATAAGTATATTATGATAATTAAAAATCGACGTGATTTTGTCATGTTATATACTTAATGCGCTCACTGTAGTTTGGTTCTTAAACTGCAAACTTCTATATTGGGGCACTTGCAATTTAAGATCCAATGCATTTAGAAAATGTAGAAAATACCTTTATTGTGCAGAATTTTATAAGGATTAATAAAAATGCAAAATTGTGATCGTTTTGCGGTAAATCGCGGCAATCTGCGAACGTGCACATTACTTTTAGGGGTTCAAGGTTCTAATAAAATTTGCGGACAACATAGAATATTGAAACAACACTTTCCGCACCGGATAGCAAAAGGGTAATAGTATTAGCTTTCGTCTAATTTAACTGTACTAAAACCTGGGGCGCGAAGCGTGATAAGTGCCCAGCGTTTTATTAATTGTTTGATTTTGTAGTAAATTTTAGTTTTTTGCTATGTTGTTATCATAAATGTGTTTCTTAAAATAAATATCTGTCGATCTGCCTCTTAAAAGATTTTAATGGGGCGCTATTTATTGAATGTTACCACAGGTAACAAAAAATGTCTTCATTGCTGGTCCTTATGCAACTGCCATCGGAAAAGAATTTCAATATTTACGAAAATTATTTATGGAAATTTTGGTGTCGACTACAAATATAGAAATGCTTTCCGATGGCAGTTGCGTCTGATTAGTGTCTGCTGTAATACATTATAAAATATAATTAAATGTTAACTATAAGAGCACGAGTTATTTTCTTCCGAACTTCTCTAGACTTGCACTCTGGAGTATTGTAATGCGTGTTTATAGTGAGTTGGCACCATGTTTACAATAGATTGTGAAAGTACTATGTCATCGACTAGAAAACTCAAACACAATCCGGTTTGAATATTGGTACAAATAGAAACAAATACTTTTATTTCTTTAGGTTATACCATACGCCTAATGTAATAAATACGAAATAAAAACAGACATGTTTATAGTAGCGCCATCTATATCTGGTGATTTTTTTATTTCGAAGCTTTGGAGAGAAGTTCGCTACAGTTCGCTATTTGAATTGAGACGGGGGCCTTAAAGCGAGCATATATCATTAAAGATTACAAGTTACAGTATCGTTTATTGCAAGTTTACTGTCGGTGCAAGTTTTAGTGCCGCTTGTGAAATACCCGATTTACTACAGCATTAAACAGCAAAATTGAATCGGTATCGAACATGTACTCAAAGTGCACCTATACATATACAGTATACACCACAACACACACATGCATTCGTGGTATGTCTGCCTCTTGGGCATTCCACAAACTCCAGGGCAACTCTGGGCGATGTTGCGCACGATTGCCAACTTAAGTGTCGGTCGTATATCATTGCACAGGACGATTAATTTTGCCAGCGTGCATGCACTGCTCTTGCCTTATCGACCACTTGCGTTTATTACGTCTATTGCGAATAGTTTTCTATCTATAGATCAATACTGTGTCTAATAACGTATAATATGGTAGGTTTAAGTGACAAGGCCCACCTAAGGTATAATCGATGAGCAACAACAACTTTTTTTGTTGTAAAAAGCATAAAATAGTCGTTAGATACACACAACGAAACGTTGTCTCAATGCAAACTTACCTTTGTTAATCCAAAACAGCGGTTGTTTTATACCGGGTGGTCTTTTTAACTTGAGACTCCTAAACATCTCGACAAATATGCATGGTACGACAAAAGTGTCTTAAATAAACTTGAAGGACTCAATGGGGGAAATGAGATGACGATATCAGTTTCATTGCAGATGGCGCTACAATCGGTGAAAATGAGGCTAACTTCATTTTTTTAAATGGGAATACCCAGCTTTTTTTTATCAAATTATGATTTTACGCTAAATACGAAGAATCTTTTGTCTGAAACTTTTTTCGTACGATGCATTTTTCTTCGTGCGTAAACAAACCCTATGCGCATGACGGGGCAACGCGCGAGATACCAAAACGTGTCCCCATTATGCACATACCTTCCTACGTTGTACCGTGAGTAGACATGACAGTCGTCGCTTTGACTGCCAGCCGGCGAGCGCATCCCATGCAGTGGCAGCGGTCGTAACTACCGCAGACGCCACAAACTTCCATCGTCAATAACTTTTGATAGATGCATCGTACGAAAAAAAAATCAGACAGAAGATTGTTCTGATTTTGCGTAAAACGGTAATTTTATAAAAAAAAAAAGTTGGCTATTCCTATTAAAAAAGAATGAAGTTAACCTCATTTTCACCGATTGCAGCGCCATCTGCAATGAAACTGATATCGCTATCTCATTTCCCCCTTTGAGTCCTACAAGTTTATTTAAGACACTTTTGTCGTACCATGCATATTTCTCGAGATATTTAGGAGTCTCAAGTTAAAAAGACCAGCCTGTATATATAGGTACGCCAGAATATGCGTTCATATAATAATAATATGCCATATATATCGTTCATTGTAGGAGATTATTGTTTTGACTAATTGTACAATTTTAAACTAATACTATATTTATCTGACTTAGAAATTTGATCTTTACATTCATGGATTAAATATTCACTACTTCTTTTAAATATGAACCTGTTATTATGAAAGCAATAATATTTTTCATGTAATGCAATTAACGCGTCCAAAGAAGAATATTGTTATTTTCCATCTAGAGAAGGCACCCGGTGTCCCTTCTTAGTCTCTTTCCATCAATATTATTATAATAGCACAATCACTGATCCTGCATAGATATGTATGCGGTTATATATACCCTCTAGGTCCTAGGAGACCCCTCTTACGACGAGAAACTAAAGTTCCATCTATCGGCATCCATGACACTATTTTCAAAGCAACGACTTCCTAACGCAGGTGCTCCCACACGCAGTGCCAACAGGGGCCATCATTGGCCATCGGAGTGCTTCGCGTAGCGAGACCCAACTGTGCCAATGCACATCGCCAATATGTCGACCTTGTCCGCTTTATTTCATTCTGTTTTAGCATTGTACTTACTACCGATGAAAAGTTTAGTTATCTATCTATGTTTTATCATATATACTGCATTATTTATGTTTGTACGTACTTTAAGGACAATGATGATTTATTATTTGCCCAAATGCCTGATTGCCCAAATGTAAAAACATGAAAACTTTTTTTAATATTTTTTAAATTTATTTACAATAATTATGGTTCTTATAAGCATTATATTAACCTTACAGTTACAATAAATTAACAAGCAATAAAATAATATTCTGAAGACAATATTGAAGTCATTATAACAGGTGGCCCACGGCATAGGTACGTTTGTTTATCTTTTTGTGTTTATGACGCTGAAGGAATGAACGTTGTGTTAATAGACAGAAAATGCCAATTTATGGGATGGTCTTGAGGTTAGTATGACTTCCGGGTTTTCCTGAAATGACGTCATCATTTTAAAAATTAATTTGCACACAATGGGGCGTTATACGGTATTTAGGTTCTGGGATTGCGGTCAACCTAATTCGCTAGGGTGGGGTGGGAAAGGTGAGGGAGGGGGTTGGAGGGAAGCGGGATATGAATCTACACACGATGGGGAGTCATACGGTATAGGCGTCCAAGGACTGCGGTCAACCCTCTTCCCTACAATCTTGACTACAATCAAACAAAGTTGCATTTATATAATTAACAACAATTAACTATTTATTAATTAACAATTTATAGATTAGTTTTAAGCGGCAAATTTAAATAATCCGATGTATTTAATGTATTCAACAAAGTTTAAAAACTATACTGGATGCTTTTCCTTATTTTGATTATCAGAAAAATATCAAAAAGTATATCTGTTACTAAAAATATTAGGTTGATAATAAATATACCTACATAATATACATACACGGAGTTTTAATATCTATAATTAAAACTCCGTGTATGTAAGGATTCTCAATTTTTTTTTGTATCTTATTATAAATAATTTCAGTTTTATTATATAAATTATATTTTAAATCAAAATTATGAATTCATCGATTTGACTGAAATGAAATATTTATATAAAGAAACGACACAAATTAACAGGGTCCTGCATAAAAATATAGACCACTCAGTGTATCAGATCTTATCCCATCTTATTCCGTATTTGTTGCTTGAAACATAAAGAAAATGAAAAGGGAGATTTTTTTAATGTCACGTGGCAAATATAAAAAGCTAAATAATTTTGTTTCCTGTATTGCTGTATATTTGTATTCCTTAATGTATTTAATATTTTCGAACGTACTGTATAAATAATGACTGAAAAACATGTTTAATAGTTAACAACCTTATTAAACAGGGTCCCTTTTTTTAATTCTAAGCAACAATGCACTGCTTAAAATAATGGGAGCTGCGGCAACAGCAATGATATCGTCTTCACTTCATTTTTAATTCTCTACGGGACGCTACGAGCCTTCTACGATACACAGAAATACCTTGCGCCCAATACCAACGTTGGCCAATGTTTATAATGCGCAGCGTGTCACATCACCAACGTTGGCGGGACGTTGGCACTGCGTGTAGGAGCTCCTTTAAAACAAAAAAATTGTTTTGTTAAAGCAAATATTTAGTTATTTTATATTTGTTTTATAATTTGGTTGTTTTATATTAAAGAAATATTCTTACTACAAGTATGTGTCTTAAAAGAAACAAATTATGTTAAGAATGTCATTTTCTTAACATTAGATAACCATTTCTCTATGTGTGGTTTTGGTCTTTCCATAATGATGCGTAATATTTGTAGAGAGTGTTGAGATACATTATGACACGAGTTGTCGGTGTCTGGACGGAGATTTGCTATACACGTGCTGTAATGTGTTTTCCGGTACCTAAGCTGATAACAGTTATCAGACGCAGTGTTCCGTGTAAACTAAATTACCGTATTTGTATATATAACTTTCACGCTTCTGGTTCTCTTGTTTTACAGTCTTACAACCAATTATTGCGTCTAATGACTAATGACATACGTTATATCTCTTGAGAAAGGCTTACTTATACCATGCTTCCTTTTCATGTTGGATTTTCTAGCAGTTTTAACAAAATATACCTCCATTTTCGCTATTACTTATTCTATAACCGTGAGATACCGAACAGTTATTCGTACAGTTCAGGCCAGAGTTCTGCACGTTGTCCTGTTGTACAGCACGACGCGACATGACACATTCCTGTGACGGACTTTTATTTTCAAACGGGCACTGCCATCAGCATGCCCGGTTATCCACTGTTTATGGTTCCTTTGTTCTCGCAGTACTGCACTGTCGAGCCTGTCGGCATTACACCGCATTCGTTGTTATTCTACGAACAATTTCATAACATTAAGGCGTACCTACGACGAATTTAAAATACCCACTACGTGCCTCAAATCCATTATGGTCGATTCAATTATTATATTAGTCGCTACTTTGCATGCAGCGTTCGTTTCCCGACCGATGCAGACAATTTGCGAATTTTAATTGTCGGGGTGTAATTGAATAACCACTAAGAAAATATATGTTTGATTCAAGTTGAATGTGAAGGGTCTACACATATAGAAAATTTTGTTTATTTCAAATAAATATAATAATTATAATAAATGTCTTTATTAAGAAAAATTACAAAAGAAACAAAATCAAATTAATAAGAAAAATTACAAAAGAAATTCAGATTATTTAAATCAGATTTGAAGGGAGTTTCAATAAAGGCAAAAAATATTTCTTTGATGATAAGAATGCATTTTTTTGAAATATTTGAATCGACGAGTTCGAAAACAGTAAAAGTCCAAAATTGGCCATTTGGCCAACTGAAATAGCCAAAATGTTCACTATGATTTATTCTATCGAATAGACCTAAAGAGGATGCTTGGGCAAAATAAACAAGTCCAGAACAGTGCTTTTTTGCTCCCTCATGCAACGCGTTTCTACTCAGTTTCTACTGATATATCACTTGTAAACATACGCTAACTTCGCAATTTGCATTAAAATGGTTGTTGAGGTACGCCAAAGTAATCAATATAAATATCAATATCAAAAAGATAGATAATATTAAAAGAATCCTCAAGTATGTAACTGGTGAAAATTTTGAATTTTACTACCACGTGACTTCCGGACCGACTACCACCGTAGAAGAGGAAATGTAATACTATCCTGTATATAATCAAATTCTATATCATACTCTATCATATCGCCATATACAGGGTTAGTCAAAATTACCGGAACACCTAAATAATTTACCAACAGTAAACAATTTCAAAAAATTTTTCAAGTAAAAAGTTTTGCTTTAAACAATCTATCGTGTAAATATATTTTTAATATACAGGATGTTCATTTTATTCTGGATATCTGGTAACCTTTCCTTTTCAAATAGAACATCCTGCACAATTTTACATTTTTTAATTCTAAGATTAATTCTAAGTATCTTTTGAATGATTTTTTTTTATAAAATGCATTATTTTTGATTTACGAGCGTTATAAATCAAAAATAGACGAAATTACCGAAATGCCTATATAATTCTCCAACTGAAAAGAAATTTCCGGGTTTAAACAAACTATTGTTTATTCTGGAAATTCGGTAACTGATAGCACACGCTGTATATTTATAAATTTTTTAATTCTAGGATAAATTCTTTTGTAGAAATCTTTTTTTAAATACAATACTATCATTTTTTAGTTATAAACAATTAATCAAAATTCCTGGATTTCAAATTAAGAATATTTTCCCACATACATACACATTTCTTTTAATTTGGCAGCTTGAATATTTAATTTAATACTATTTCATAGTTTAGTTATTTTTTCTTGATTTTTTTATCCGTTAATGATCGATTAATTGCTCATAACTCAAAGATGATGCATTTTATAAAAGAAAATGATTCTTACTTGTTCTATTAGAAAAAGAAAAGTTTACCAAATTTCCAGAATAAAATGAACATTCTGTTAACTGAAATAGTATATTATTATACAAGTTTTATAAGACGTCAAATTGGCGCACGAGTTGTTTTGGAACGAGTGCACCCAAATGGAACGAGTGCACCAATACGTCTTATAAAACGAGTGTAATATACTATTTTTTCTACTTTGCGTCATTAATTTTATATAAGTTTAGAAAATGTGGTTACTATATCGCGTTAAATTAGAATCTAGGGTATTTTGCGGGTACCACGTGGTAGCACTGTAGTAATTGTCAACTTCGTTAAGGATGATATCGACGAGATAAAATCATGACAAAATCTAATTGTGAATAATTTTACTCTACTATAGCCTACAAGTTTGAATAAATATTCAGCGAGGTCGCAACGATGATCATAATGGAGCTTGGGGCAACACTTTTAACCCTACTGTGATAAATACATGAAACTTAACCTAAAAAGTTAACAATTTTAAAATTGTGGTTTCATAAGTATAATAATCAGAATAGAAGTGTTTGGCGGTGACTGATTAGTTACTTCGAAGAACAAGAACTTATTAAAGAATTGTTATAACGCTTAACGTTTAATAGCGGTGTCTACTTAATTCCGCTACGTAGCCGTTGCGGCTTATATATTTACAAGCACTTATAATTGAAACCCAATTCTAATTTCGGCAAAGTAGTTTATTAGAATAAATTATACTTAGTAAAATTACATGTGATGGAGGTAATAGAAATACGTTGCACACAACCAGAACTAAGACGAAGTCGAAAGTGACGGACAAACACGAATATGAATTGAACCGAGCATCCAAGCGTCCAAAATATTACCGAAAACTTATATGTTACATAAACTAAGAAATCCTCTACACTTTAAATGTACTATAGCTTCGTACGTGTATGCTGATAAACCATTTATTGCGCATATACAATCTCGCAGCAGTAATTAAAATCGTTCGTATCTACGATGTAGGTTTGATCTTCGCATAATACCTTATTAAAGTAAATGTGGTCCTTGAATTATATCTGAAAAGGGGATTTGATGTTTAGTTGAAAAGAATGATAACGATCACTTACTGGAGTCGTAGAACATCACCGTAAACGTCATGCTGGCGTATTTTGATGAACACAGCAAAACTAAGAAAGCCCCAATCCTTTGGCCATACTATAGCAGGCTACACCCATGTTTAAATATGTACAGAATATTGATATTTCGCAGTTTGTGTGATTGCAAGCGATTAAGAAGCATTTAAGAAGATGCAGTGTGTGGTTATGTTGGGTTATGTATTGTACGTTTGACATATGGCATTTGATATCACTGTGTACCAATCAGACAAAAATGTTACTGTTTTCGGTATTACAATGTGTTAATTGTAACACCGAAAACAGTGTTACAATGTGTGCATTGTGAATGCAAAGTAGAAAAATATATTTAGACGATAGCTAGTTTAAAACTAAAAAAACTTTTGTTAAATTTTTCTTTGAAATTCTTTACGGTTGAAGAATTACTAGGTGTTGAAGAATTACCATGTATAAACCGCCATTTTGAATTAATTTTGAAAATCTGACATTTTTAATTGTCAATCTTCAAATATTGCGGCAAATAAGTTTCATGCAAATCCAACATTTTTTACATTTTCGGCCGCCTTATTAAATACGCCATTATGAATTTTGATAATTAGACATTGGATTTGGAGTCTAGGATCTTGAAATATGACAGCAAATAAGGTACATAAGCACAAGACATCTATCTAAATTTTCTAGCCGCCATATTGAATCCGCCATTTTGAATTAAAAAAATACGACTACGGGTTTAGAATCAGAACGCAAAAAACATTATACATCATAATAAAAATATTATTTAAATGCTTTAAATAAACAAATATTGTTAAAAATGCACGCTGTTTTTCCGTCGAGTTCAAAAACAGTACATATTCATGATGATTGTTTTAATCATAGCTCTGCTTTTAATGCAAATATAAATTAAATATGTAATATTTTATTATATTTGCATTAATTTAATTCTCCGTGAACTACTTTTATATTTTGCCTGTTGCCACAAAATAGCTAACTGCTATACTTTTCAAGATATTGCACCGACAAAACTATATTGTTAATTTTCTCAGAACTCACTTTTTGGAGTTGTAATGTTTTCGCAGCGACCGATTCATTTGTTTCGTAGAAAGAACGTTTATGTGTGTCAAACAACTTATGTTTTCAGTTAAAATTTACAATTTGTTATATTATATTATTGCTGCGGTACCGGAAATAGCAATCAAGATCAAAGGAAAACTCGTCGCATAGCAAAAACTTCCTTCACTTTTGCAGAGACACTAATCTGTAAAATGCATGGGTCATCTTATATGATATAATGCAATGATGCTTAAAGCCCTATGGCACAGAGTCTCGCTCACGACTAAATATAAATGCTGCTGCTTTGAGCTTACATTATGCATCGCAACGAACTGCTTATTTGCATCAATAGCTTTGAGCGTATTCCTTGCAATAAGCACGACTTGGGGAATGGCATAATATTTACTTCTGGACAATCTTGCGGATTTTGTGCAAATATACACTGGAGACGAGGGAAACCGCAGATATATATCCTCTGTGTATTTTTTTATCGAAGTTTCGTTTGTTATGATTTGAGGAGTTTGTTTATTTTTTTGTTGTATTAATTCGTGGAATTTTCAAAAGGAAATGTGTGAAATTTGCGACATTTTAAACTTAATTCTTCGAAATAAAATGACGTTGAAATGAGTAGATTGTGTAGTAATGAAAATATACTTTTTATCATATTTCGTGTGATAAAGTAAAAATATATTTTCTGTTGAGTATTTTATGCTTTTTAATCTGCGTATCCGCCATAGTTTTGCTCCATTGCACAGTGGTGGATTTTGCACTTTTAGCCGGACAAAATTATTTTTTTTCTGATGCATTTAAAATCTTCGATATAACAGGAAAAATAGTCAACAAAACTAAGCCTTGAAGAAACCTCTAAGGAAACCTTGTGAATATTATATTATTACATGTACTTAGGAGTACACAATAAAAATGAAAAAAATATCTAAGTACGGTAAGTACCTAAAAGGTTTTTGAGGGGGTTGAAAATAAATGTTGTTTTAAAATTCTTAAACTTTGTGAATGTGCTACTATTATTCCTGCAAATGCGCAAAAAAGGGAAAAATCAAAAGTACTTGTGGGGTGGTTTTGAAAGAGGGTTGAACAATAAATTTGCTTTGAAAATTTTGAAATTTTTTGATAAAATTGATAAATTTGGTTTGAAAATTGTGAAAGTTTGTGAATGTGATATAAATTTTCCTACAAATACGTGAAGAAAGGGAAAAAATCTAAGTATTTGTGGGGTGGTTTTGGAAGGGGGTTGATTAATAAATTTGGTTTGAAAATTGTGAAACTTTATTTATTTTTGTTTTATTTTTTGCGTGTCGAACTGTGGCGGTTTGCATATGGAAGACTTTACCATAACAATAACTATTTGTTTTAGCTTGCGGCTGCAACACCGCATTGTAGTCAATTTTGAAATTTAACCCAAACCGAATAATATGTGGCGTGTAAATATATATGTTACGGTTAAAGTGATAAATGTGGTTTGTATTAATAATTACCGGCTATTATTAATAATAACCGCATCATTTGGTCAATGTGATTAGAAACACTTAAATAATCACATGGACCGGCTATTATTAATAATTTCCTAACGGGCACGGTAAAAGTGATAAAAACGTTACTTTTTACAAAAGATCTTTGGTATACAGTTTTCAAATAAGTTAGCTAAGTTATTTTGATTACTATGTAAGCTATTATATTTATTTACTCGACGCAAATCATCAGTACGGCTAGCCCATTGACCAAAATTGCGAATAATACAAAACATTGATAATACATAATGTTTTCTTTTGTCTCCCTTGTACTTTAGAAACTACTGGATATAATTGGTAATGCTATTTGGTGTACACCCAAGGACGGCTCAATGACGAAAACATAAAAAGAGTATTTTATACAGAGTGTTCAAAAAAGTTAACCATTTTATTATCAATAACACCCATTTTATATTTAATGCATGTGGGTAGTTTTTTTTGTAAATGTACAATTACAATGTATTAAGTAAATTCTCAAATCCCAATTATCTTGAAATTTTGCGCATTTAATATTAATTTTTTCAATATTGTATTTTCATGCAAATACCACCGCACAAATGATGCAAACATTTTTATATGATTCTGTTCCTAACACGGTATTTTTACATTTGGTGTTTGACAATAAAGTACTATTTTATAAATAAAAGATTAAACATTAAACACAACTTGCCCCAATCTTGCCTACATTAGGTTGTCCATTACCTATACCTACCGTAAGCATATCTAATGTAAAATATCAAAAAAAGACTTTCAAATACATTATTTATTTAGATATATGAAAAAATATGACAATAACAAAAACACAATAATTCTCAAGTCCAGGAATCAGTAAAATTAACAGTAGGTAACTCAAATAAAATCTGTATCACATTTGTGCACTTACAAATCAAAAATAAACAATATTCATAGTAAATAATAAAATAAAAATAAAATACAGGTACAGTTCACATTTGTAAACAAAACAAAAGAGGATGGCGTCCTATTGTTACAAACTTTATCTTGCTTTATTTTTACAACATAAATGGTGTAATTGTTGTACTACCACAAAAAAATTGCATTCAAAATTAAATATAAAACATTTTTTTTCAAGTTTTGTATTCAAAAGATAATAAATAATAAGTTATAAATAAAAATTATTTTTCTTGCCACGAATTGCAAACTACAGAAGCACTATGTACGTATGCACTGGCAGAATAATACAAACCGAGTTTCTAATTTATTACTTACTTAGCTTTTAAAAATTGCGCAAATAAGCATGATCCAAAGAGTTACACACTCGTGCATGCAATTAGTATGGATTGGCATCTTTTAGTCTCGTCTTGATAATCTTCCATATTTTAGTCATGAGTAGTAACTTAAGTTAGTCAGGACTAAAGTCACTAAAGGCCCAACACTGAAAACCCAGTGCATAGATTCGTTGTGTAGCGATTATGTAGATACTAACAGAATTCCAAATCTGAGGCTCTATTATATTGTAGCATCACCTTAATGCAATATCGAATTGAAATATATCACATTGACCACAGCATGCTGGAAATTATTAATAATAGCCGGTTCATGTGATAAATTCTCCACTTTAACCTCGCCACTTGGCTATTATTAACAATAACCGGTAATTATTAATAATAACGTATTTATCACTATGACCGTAACATATACATTAAATGAACCCACACACACTACAGTCGGCCAAATTCTGGCAACAGCACTCACTTTCAGAATGTTAAATTAAATCATGGGTCATGTGTGGTATCATTGCAAAGGTATTTTCAAACGAAACAACTTCTGCTGGAAACACTTCTTTCCAAATCATGCGGTTTACGAAATAAACCATATGTTCTCGGGCTTTGTTGGACAGGTGACTGTTCTAAGGTGACTTGTTGGCTTTAAGGTTTTGTCATCAGACGCGCTAAATCTTTAGCTATCGATATACTATCACGTCTCTTCACTACTAACAAAATAAACCATGAATGCGTGGATTGTTCTTCTGATCACAGCTTATGCGGACAACATAACATAATATGGGTTTTTTTTGTGAAGTGTATGGTTTAGAAAATTTTTGTTGAAATAAAAGTTGTTTCTATTTAGAATATCTATGCAATGATACCACACATGACCTAGGTTCTCGTTTGAGATTCCAAATCCAAATGTAGTTATGACTACTTCCGATGTGTTTCCGGCAAAAAGTGGCACCTTACTTCAACAAATCCTAAAACTATAACATCGAAGCTCAGCAATACAGTACTTAATCCAGTCGTACTCCGTCGTAGTTTTTTATAACCTTATGGTGAAAGTTAATTTTATTAAGCGCTACAATACTCAAATTACTACATCAGTACAGTTTCCATAAAGTAGTACGCACCACCACACGTCTCCTCCATTGTAGTTATTCAAAATAAGTGACAAAAATTAACGTAAACATGCGCTCACACTGCCATAGATGAATTTGCGAATGGTGATGCACTTTTGCCACTGAGCGTAAAGTTCAGTTTGTGATGGTGCCACACCCGCGCATTTGAAATTTTGACGACAAACTTGTTAAGAGACTGATCTTTGACTATTTCTCTTAATATTTAGTGCATTTTGAATTACAAATGCACAACTTCATTTTTGTCCAGCTAGCGAAGCAGAATCGACCACCGTGCATTGGAGGCAATGACAATTCTAATTTTAATAAGTAGGTATCAAATTGATCGTTTCTACATGACGAATAATGATACTGCCATTCCGCTTGGTAGTTTGGTGCAAGATTTGTATAGCTACATCAAATCTCTTAGGTGCTTATGAACCTTTTTTTGTTGGGTCTTCAAGACTCTTGTGTACAGCAATAAACACTCAAAATAACACCCTACAAAAACAATAGTTGTCATCAACTTTAAAACCAATACAACTTCCAATCAACACTCAAGTTTAACCATACACAACTCAACAATAATAAATCCAACCACTCAATCAAACTTTCCAATCATTCTTACAGTCCAAATCTTATTTATTTATTTATTTATTATTCTACAAACGAGTGCAAGTTTGCAATGTCTTCCACCATCCCGTTGAACCGAAACAGTTGAGGTCGACTATACGAGCATGCGCCACGCTGCTGGACACAAGCGAGCCGCTAGCATCGGAACAGCTGACTATCGCGCACCGCGACCGCACAAACATTCAGTATTTTGAGGCACCTCGCTGCGACTGCCTCGCTTACCTCGCGTTATTGTTTTGTTTTGCTTATTTCGCCCAGTGATGTGCATTTCGTACTATGGAAGAGCTTAGGTTTGCCATACAGTGAGTATTTCTTTCGTTTTCCTTTGGAAAGATTGTTAGTTACGTAATTTTGCGTGTTATTCTCTGTTTGTTTTCTTCCTGGTGCGTTTAGACTGGCTGTGTTTGCCGTAGTTGGCTGTGGTATGCACCTGGCCACCTGCTGTTATGGTCTTTTTGCCGGTTGCATTTCTGCATTGTTGTATGTCGTTCCTTATTGGAATTTGCCAGGGTTTTTGAACCCTGAAATACCTAATACTGTTGGATGCTGTTTATGTTGAATTTTTTATGTTTATTTTATGTACTCTCGAAATTGTTATTTTATGTTTTATTGCTACCACTAACTTTAGAGACAGCGCAGAAAAGTTGAAAGATGTATGTTTTTCAGCAAACTATTAGCAAGTCTAGATTCTGAATCATGGTTATTTCGTTATTTTATGTAATAAGCGTAATAATCACGTAAGTGGGATTTATTCCTGTAAATTCGAAGTAACGGACGCAAGCTTGCTTGTCGTCATGCTTCCGTCTGAGCTAATTGCGATTTTCGCAGAAGTGCGTGCTTTGCCGTGTGTGCGGTTTTATCTTTTTTTCCCATCGGTCGACGTTCCCATAATGTGCTTATTTAAATTAGATCGTAAATTAGCAAAGAAGTTCCTCATATAATTAGTGTGAGAAGGTACTTGACAGACATGCTATGAGACAAATAATAACACTGGAAAAAATCTGTGACCAGGCACATGACTTTATTAATCATCATCATTTTTAAGTTACACTTAAAAATGTAAATTAATAACGCAAAACAAAATGGAAATGACTGGCATGGTATCGATGACAGTCGGGTTTTCTGTGGATTGGTGAGGTTTAATACAGTGTATACCCTCCACGAGCACGAATCACTTCCTCACACCTGCATGCAGGGCTGTGGAGTCGGAGTTCAGACAAATTTCAGAGGAGTCGGAGTCGGAAAAATGTACCGACTCCGAGTCCAGGTTTAATTATTGTAGAAAAAGAAAAACATGCGAGATGGACTTTGCCTTAGTAGAAAGTAAACAAATAAAACTAAACATTCTATTAGGTCTTTGACAAAGTACCTACCTACATACATACGTAAATAGTCAAATTACAAAGCACACTTTTCAAACGAAAGTGAACAAAAGTAGGTAATCGGCAGAAATTATAAAAAGGAAATTTTAACAAAAGGTTTTAATTGAAAATGAGAAGTAGGGCCGTAGTTCAATGTTGTAATAATCATTCATTCAGATTACCTTCTGCAGCCATAATTATGATTACGTCCAACTTTTAAAAAATTTAAAATTATGTAAGGGCAGCCTTGCAAGAGAATTTGGTTGGAGCTATTCTGTTTCTCACAACAATTTTATAAACGTAAAACGTACGTACGTACGGTATTTTGCATTTAATTCTGCTTTTATTAGAATGAATTTTATTTTATATTAAACACTATGTCTTATGGGTAATTTTGTTATTATTAGAGATAGAGAGTTGGTTAAATGGACAAAGTAGTGACGATTTGTATGTTCTCTGGAGAAAACAGTTAAATACTTAATAATGTCAGAGGTATTTTGAATAAACAAATTACAGAAAGAAATTACATTTTATAATTATGTGGTCATAACTTTTTTATTTGTGGTCCGATCAATAGGCCATTTTGATAACTTATAGGTCGTTTTTTATTTACAATTAGATTTTCAGTTTAAATATGTTTTTCGCTGGACACAAATAAAACTTCTGTTTTTCCTATGTGTGCAGTATTTGTTTGTGAGTAATTTGATATGCACAAACCATATGTTTAATACAATCAGATACTACAATACTAGAATAGAATTTAATTTTCGTCTTACTTTTGTTTTCATAGCAAATTAATGTTGCAAATTACACATAATTATTTGAACATATTTTTGTATGCAATTTTTCTGGAGTCGGAGTCAGATCACGAAAAATATCTGGAGTCAGAGTCGGAGTCGAACATTTTATTACCGACTCCGCAGCCCTGCCTGCGTGGCATGCTTCGCACTAGTCTGCGAACAGATTCTTGGGGTATGCTTTCCCATTCCTCAATCAGGGCTTGTGTCAGTTCCTGTATGGTTAGTGGTGGATAACGCTTGCGAACACGTCGGTCAAGCTGATCCCACACGTGTTCAATAGGATTCACGCCACGACTTAATGCCGGCGATTCCATGACCTGAATTCCACGTTCTTGTAAAAAGTTTCTGGTGATGCCGGCGGTATGCGGCTTTGCATTGTCCTGCATTAGGACGAAATTTTGACCGGCACCATATGCAGCAGGCACCACATGGTCCTCCATGATGTTCTCGATATAATTCATGGCATTTAGTCTACCAGGAACCACAATAAGATCAGTTCTGTTGTCTATACTGATTCCAGCCCAAACCATCACAGATCTACGACCAAATCTATCCACTTCCTGTATAGTAGCGGCTGCGTAGCGTACACCAGGACGTCTATATACACGTACTCGATCGTCGCAACGAGTGAAACGAAATCTGGACTCGTCTGTAAACAGTACAGGCGTCCAGTGACGAAGTTGCCAATTTCTGTGATCCAGAGCAAACCTCATTCGCGCTGCTTTGTGATGCTGCATAAGGTGTGGTGCGCGGACAGGTCTTCTTGCTTCTTTTAATTTGTTTCGAACAGTTTGATCAGAGATTTCTATTCCATGTGCTCGTCTTAGGTCGTTTAGGAGGTCTCGAACTGTGGCAGTACGCTGACGTAGAGAGGAAAGGACAAGAAATCGATCTTGATTTTGAGTAGTTTTTCGATTTCGACCTTGTTCAGCTCTTCTAACATATCGGCCAGTCTTCCGAAACCGATTCCATAAACGCTGAATAACAGGACGGGAAACTCGAAGGACCTGCTGACATGTCGAATAGAGTGGCCATGCTGAATAAGGACGAAAGATGCCTCATTTTACTTGTAATGACGTTTCTAATCAACGAAAATTTATAACTGAATTCATTGTATATTGCCACGGAGATGCTTTCGGGATATATAACATAATGTATTATAATACATATGTACTTTGTATTGTACTTACATCTCTGTGACCAATTTTCAAGAATAAACTTTAATTTCAAAATTTGTCATCTTTAGTAGGCTTTCATACCTGAATTTAAAGCATACTTGACATTTTTTCCATTTTGTTTGTGGTATTATCATTAATTTACATTTTTAAGTGTAACTTGGAAGTAACTAAGAATTGTAACAATGTAACATAATTGTAACATTGTTTTTGTAATTTTCTTTACTTAAATATATGCCGTTGAAGTATACCAAATTTTATTTGCCTAGAACTATTATTTAAAAAGTTACAGGTTTCGAAAGAAGTGTTCTCCTAATTTTTTTGAGCAGTGTAATTAATTCAAATAATTAAATAACCAGTTGCATAATCCTGTCCTCGAAACTGTAAAATCCGCAATCCTTTGTAACGTTTTATTTATTCAAACAAGTACAAAATCTTAGAGCACTAGTTTCGTTCGAGCATAAAAAATTGGACACCATTAAGTCCCATTACCGTCAAATTTACTGAATAGTTAAACGATTATCGGCGTGATTCGTGAGTATTATCATCGTCCACTGCCTTTGAGGTACAGCCGTCGATGGATTTTTTATGTAAGGCCACGTCGAAGGTATTTTATTTTATCTTGATCCGGTTTACTCCGAGAAACCCGGTGGAGCGTGAAAATCTGACTGAATAGATTTGGTGTTTAAAATAACGGGGGGTCACAGGTTCTGAAAAGAAATTACGGAACGCAAGCGTGATTGAAAGTAATGCCGTTTTATTTTGCGGATTACCGACCAGTCACTGACCTACTTACACATTTTCGAGACCAGCATGGGTCCAGTCCATTCACAAAATCTAACTCCTATTTATAGTAGATTGTTCTAAAGATTGCTTGAAACTTTGCTGTTCTAATATTGCGTAAGTCTGAACTAAATATACACGATAGTATTATCACAATGGTTATATGTAGGCTTACCATACGTCCTGGTTTGACCGGGACAGTCCCGGTTTGAGACATCGGTCCCGGTGTCCCGGCCGGTTTGGTATTATGTCCCGGTTAAAATTCTTAACATACTATCACAGATTTCTATCTTAGTTGTCAGCAAGTTGAAATATTTTAGAAATATACAAAGAGCGCAAATCAAATTTTCTCTGTCAAGAAAACTGTCCTCATGCTTTTGATGCTGCCTTTTATGAGAAAGATACACATTATCATGATTTGAAGGTATGAGCAACAGTGTTAAATAGTGACTAATCGATTCATGATTGTAGCAATATTTCAACACTATTTCGAATTTATAGAACGAATGTATCCCTGTTACAGAAAAATGTTTATAACTTTTACAAAAATTGTTTATCATTTCTCTGCTAAACGAAGATGTAGATGAAAAACATCCATATGACAATATTATGTAGAGCACCGACTGGAGGAAATTTATATTTTAGTTGGCTACGTAAATAAAATGTTTGCATTGTTAAACAAAATGTTTGAATAACTTTCTATCATACACAAAATTGTAGGTTATTAGTTCGGTTAGTCATACATGAATGCTCCGAGGCGAACTACTGAGGTGTCTTCATTTGAACATGGAATATACATTTTGGTGTTCTGGTTTAGCAAAATATTTATAACTTTTCCAAAAATGACTGCATAATTTTCTACCTTTAGTCGATTTAAAGTTGTATAATGGAGGTTGTATAGTCCTTTGGTATTGATTTTAGAATATTATGTACAGGGTCTCCCACGCTATAAACAAAGTATATTAATGGGCTTAAGAAATCAAATTTACGTTTTTTCCATACATACAAGTTACAGACAGTCATACGCTCTACAGCAAGAAAATATGTTGATGCTTACTCAATATGCCACAACAACGTACCAACACAAACTTATGTTTGCTTAAATGGAACACTAGGTATATTATTGCAGTTTTCAGTAAGATTTTTATCCTAATTGTTTTGACATCAACTTATATTAGGCTTTTGTCAACTGTTTCTGAGATATTGTAAAATTAAAATCAAAAACAAGCATTCTTCAAACAATCTATCCGGGGTAACTAACAAGGATAAAACAAAGGAACTAATTTTGGATAGTAAAAGTATCGCACTTTTTGACAATTATTATTGATTTGCGATGGTAATAAGACTTATCCCGAACAACTTGACATTTGATAAATAATGTCAAATAGTTTAAGAATTTTAATTGGAACGCCCTATCGATCTTGACTTACTTCGAAAGATCGACAACAGCTAAACAGTTATTAAGCATATAATTTGTCATTTGTGACTTAACAATAATAATACACAATAATTCATAAATTAATATTAAATATCCAAATTGGTCGACAATCTTGTTGGTCGAAATTCAACAATCTCACAAATCTAGTAATACTTCTGTTCATGCAACAACTTACAGCCATTGTAAACTGCTACTATGAATTTATGTCACAGTGTCAGTAATACTTTCATTAGAATAAATAATTAAATAAATGGATAATTATAAACTGAATAAATAATAATTGTTTCAGTACGATTGTCAAGAGTGCACAGTGCACATGTCAGCCCTCTCTGGTCAATGCGTATAAGTCTCGAACTTCAAATTCTCGGTGGAAATATTACATTTACCATTGTTTCCACAAAAATATTTTGGAAACGCCATTTAATTTTATTCTTCATATTCGCCATCGTAGTTAATATCCCCATAAATTTGTTCCTCCGCGTTAGAGTAAGTCAGAGTATTTCCAACGATAGTCTAATTGAACTTCATTTATTGTTCTACAAAATAAATCTCAAATTTTATGAAATAGTTAAAACAAATAATATTTTTTTCTAATTTTTATTAAATAATAATAACACAATACTAACTTAGTATTGTGTTAGGTAAGTGACAGTCCCGTATACAGTTTTTAATTAATTTATTTATATTTATTATTTTATATCTACAGTTTAATGTTATGTGATGATGCTATTAGCGAAACCGGTCACCCTCTAGTTATTTAAAAATAAAAAAAAGTGTACGAGAAACAAATTTCGTAATTATTTCTAAAGAAAAACGTACACAGTATGGATAATCAAACATATTAAATATTGTTATTTATTCTTTCTAACCAACAGATAAAAGCAACCAGTTTTCACCAAATAAAAAAAAGGAAATGCATTTTCCACCACAAAGGGTTGGCAAATTATACAAGGTCACCTTGTCCAAACGACACCATTGCACCCGAGGATTTAATGACTCCAGTCCTTCGACATAGACACATTGGATATAATTGGCCACATAAATTCGTTAATTGAATTTATTCGTAGTGTCAATGGACCAATGTCGCAATAATTCTCATCGCAGTGGGCGAGAAGTCAAATTTATAAACCGATATACAGCTGTTGTGCATCTCACACGTGATTTCGTTAACCTCAAAAAGGGCAACAGCGGCAAATAGACATACATAGGTTGGTTCATTGCACTTGGACGACGCGCGTTTCTCCCGCGATTGTTGTCATCGCCGTTTGTCGATAAATAATTGGACCTGGTTTTGTCCGATGCAGGGTTCCGTAATTGGCGTACTGTTCGCGGTCACGTGTCTTTTTTTGCGGTTACAGCATTTTATCGATGGTTTTCCTGTTTTTACCAGGTGCGTCTAATCTGTTGCACCATAACATTATTGGCGGTGAAGATATGGAAGAGAAGTAGGGCGTGAAACATTACACAATTACAATTAACAAATTGTAACACTGTTTTTAGTAACTTATTTCTAAGATTGGTCACATTGATATTGAATGCCATTTGTCAAACGTAAATATACATAACCACAAACTGCCTTTTTACAATCGCTCGCAATCGCATAAACTGCGAAATATCTATATTCTATACATATTTAAACATCGTGTA
This sequence comes from Aphodius sticticus, assembly GCA_963966075.1. Lineage (NCBI taxonomy): Eukaryota > Metazoa > Arthropoda > Insecta > Coleoptera > Scarabaeidae > Aphodius > Aphodius sticticus. The sequence goes on along the minus strand of OZ014509.1, from coordinate 1,671,818 downwards.
GCATGCTATAGTGTGGCCAAAGGGTTAGGGCTTTCTTATTTTTGCTCTGTTCGTCAAAATACGCCAGCATGGCGTTTTGGGTGATGTTTTGCGACTCTGGTAAGTGATCGTGCATCATTCTCGTCAACTAAACATCAAATCCCCCTTTCAGATACAATACAAGAACCACATTTACCTGAATAAGGAGTTATGCGAAGATCAAACCTACATCGTAGATATGATCGGGTTCAAATACTGCCGCAGGATTGGATATGCGCAATAAATAGTTTATTGAATATCAGCATACACGTAGCAAGCTATAGTACATCTAAAGTGTTGGGGATTTCTTAGTTTATGTAACGTATGTATATGTTTTCGGTAACATTTTGGACAGAATTCTGGTCGTGCCAATACCGTATTCATTTTTTGTACGTCGTTTCCAACTTCGTCTTAGTTCTAGTTGTATGCAACTATTTGTGTTACCTCCATCGCATGTAATTTTACTAAGTATAATTATTCTAATAAACTACTTCTATATCTATATCCTTTATTCACTGGTTGTCATGTAAGTTTTTATCACAGTAGCCGTTGCGGGTTAATAGTATTGCCCCAAGCTCTATTGTGATCATAGTTGCTCCCAGTTAATTATTTATTAAAAATTGTAGGTTAAACTAAAGTAAAATTATCCACAGTAAGATTTTGTCATGATTTTATCCCAACTTTACGAAGTTGACAGTTTACTACAGTACTACCAGTAACACTACACGGTACCCGCAGTAGACGTTCATGTTTTAGAAACGCTTTTATTAAATTCTATCATTCTACTATTACTACATCATGAGAATAATACAGTCTCTTCAGATAGGTCATATCGCCGTTTTCGTATCTATAATGTCGAGATATCGTATTAGACTTGCAAATATCAAAGGATAAAGGCATTTGTTATTATATTGGACAACAATTCACCAACAAACAATAGAGACAGGGCGGAATCGAGAACGTGTATAACAAGCTCACGAACTCGCTGTCATATCGCTCGTGCATTTTCAAACTTTACGTGAACTTTCACATTCCCAATTGAACTCATGCAAGAAGTTGGTATGCTTCGAATTCAAATACCACGCAAATTTAAACGTAACAATTATTTTCAATTCTAATTTTATATATATTATCTGACGATGATACATACAAATAACATACTTGCAATTTAATTTAATAATAGATACTAAATTCCCACTGATTTTTTTTCTACAAAAGTGTTTGTAAAGGAAACATAGTTTGAGTTAGTCACCTTTTGTTGTTTCTTCGCACGCTATAAATACCTTGTGAACTTCCTGTTGACGATGAGAATTTTTCTAAAAACAATTTTTATTTCAAATGTTTCACGGTGAAAGGAATGTGTTATTCTTGACAAGATAAAACGAAATACATCGTTTGAATGTGTTAATAATAATTAATCCATTAAGACTTAGTTATGAATTATAGAATACGTAATACTAATTTAGAAAATCGGTTATTTTTTCTAAGTACACATGCTTAGCCCGATCTTTTCTGTATGTGACAATGTGTTCTACTTAAAGACATCTTGACTTTTGTGTCAAAAACTGTTTGTAAGATGTCAACCAACATTGTCCACATCCTGTACGTATTTTCTATATTCTTAAGGACGGCGTTGACCAGGCGGTTTTGAGCACGTAAAAGAGTTGGGTCGTTACGTGGCGGTATCTCTGAGGCAAAAGTACGAAACTTTTAGCATGCTATTGCTACTAGCAAACTACAGATGGCGCGTTGAAAGTACAACCGCTACTTAGCTTCATTTTCCGCGCATTTATTGGTGTATTTGTATAAGTATTTTTAAGCCTTTTTTCCGTTTTACCTAAAACTACTTATTAACCATTTTGCTCGCTAAAAATAAACAGCCCCCATGTATGTATTGAATGCAACTTCATCCTCGGTTTCAACATTGTTTATACTTATTATATTGCGTGTGATTTCTCAAGTTCATCTCGGGGTTTCCCACTATGTGGCGCACGTGCATTGGTATCGCAGATCTATTGTAACACGGAAGAGTGAGATGGAGTCATAATTGCGCTAATCCGACGAAATTTGTCGTGACTCGCGGCAAAAGTTTATTTTATTCTTTATTCTGGAGATAGAAATACATTATTTTCGGAAGAAGTGATCTTCGTTAAAGAGTGTTGGGAAAGACGCATGCTGCCAAAATTATTAAAATTTTACAAAAATTGTTTGGCACCTGAAATAATTTTAAAAAGACGACAAAAAATTTAAAGTGCCCAGATCCTGATTATATAATGCAGGCACAAACAAAAAAGTAAACGTAAAATCATAATATTACTATGATCTGTTGCATTTGCCTTGCGAAGCATAATCTATAGCTATATCCCAGTTCAAAACGCAACATAGGGAAATTATCAACATGCAACATTTAAATATCCGACTCTACATATGTTATCCCGGATACAAGGCGGTTATCGGGTCCAAAAAATGTTTTTGTTTGGTTTGTTTAGTTTTGGTTGCAAAACTATGTCGCTTTGTTTTGTTTTGCAACCAAAACTATGTCGCTTTGTTTTATTTTGCAACCAAAACCATGTCACTTTGTTTTGTTTTGCAACCAAAACTAAACACAAAAAAACGCAAAAACAAAAAATAAATTGACCAAAATTGGCTTGATAACCACCGCCTTTTTGTATCCGGGGTCACTGTGATTATTGGTTTTATAAAATATAACTTGGATAAAAGTGAATATTTTATAAGATATACATTTTTATTTTTTGGATGTCTGTTATGTCGAAGAAAGCAATGTTTAAAAAAAATTATTTATCGTATGTTTTATTTTATAAAACAGATAATAGAGATAGAATCCGAAATTAAAATTTTTGCATGTAATTTTCTTTAGTTGAGTCTTGAAACGCGCCGTAGAATATGGTTCCCAAGGCAACAGATCACAATAATATTATGACTTTACGTGTTTTTGTTTTGCAATAAGACATATTTATGTTTTATTTTGTAATTCGTATTTTATTTAGATTTAAAAAGAAAATAAAGTTATTTTATTTAGGAATAAGGTGTTTGATTTATCATTTACTCATAAGTTAACAAATATTCAATCTACTGCTTTTTAGTCAGTGAATGGTTGCGTTTCTTTTTATAATATGAATATTATGTCGCAATAATTCAACCAGTATTGTTATACAGCAAATAAACTTCAATTTCAAGTAAAAGTAATAATTAAAGTTTTGTCTGTTGAATAAATCATAACCACAATTTAAAAGATCAACAAAATACTCTATTGGTGGATGTGTCGTTTGCCTAAGTGCACGGCCATATTGACGCGTCGCTCCTAGTAGACATCCTAGCATCGCCGCTCGCTTGTGCCCGGGCGCCCGTGCAATAATATAGGTACATCACCAAACAGATGAAAATATCACAACCGACCACCTCATTCTTCGACTTCTTGCCAACATAGTAGTTCCACAGAACTGGCTGACTGTAATAGCATAGGCTAATAAAACGGCGCGCCCTCTACTAACCAACGTCCACACTTCTTCACTTCAGCAGGGAGATGACTGGGAGTAAGGGGAGACAAGGCAGGTCATGTCGCTTCCTGTAATATAAGCTCAATAATATTGAGTTTACATGTACACGATTAAATGACCAACGAGAGCAAACTAAAGGTTTATTTGTTATGAATATGGACTTATTTTGTTGTGGAGATGTGTCCCTAGGACATAACGGAGTTTCATTAACATTGCTGGTAAGTTGGTGTGATAATTTGATCCCTAAAGATAACGAAAAATATGGAGAAAATATGGGTCTCTTTATCAATTAATTACTTGATTATGAGACGGCAGATTGCTCTCAAAATACCTGATGTCCGAATCACAAGTATGTAGATTGCAGGAGTAAAATTATTTTTAACATCAAGCTATTTGTACGGCTGATTAGGTCAATTCAAGTATAGCGTGTTTTGCCCTATACTTATACTATAGCTCATCGCCGGCCTTAAACTGATAGAACCATATCTGTGACCCCGCACGAGAGAATCGCCCCAACTGCCATCTCTATACCTTTTCAAGCTCAATTTGAGACGAATCAATTTCAATTTTAGATTTAACAAATTCAATTTGAGACATTCAGATTTCAATTGGGATTTATCAATTTCAATTTGGTACAAAACAAAATTAAGTTGAGACTAAACAAATTCAATTTGAGATATTTGGTTTCAAGTTGGGATCTAACAATTTCAATTTATATTTAAAGAAATTTAATTTGGGATTTAACAAATTCAATTTGGCTGTAAACAAAATCAACTTGAAGTTCACTTGCGTTTCATAGAGCAATGCATTGAAGAAAGTCAAAAAATGACATTTAAAGGAATAAAGGAAAAAAATTTGGTAAATTTCGAAGTAATTCTATCTACTGAATGCATTCGTTTGCATTTGGACGGTTTATTATATACATTGAAAATGATAAGATATGAGCCAGAAAAGGCGAATTCTAATCAAAATCAAGGCAAAAGACGGACATATATTCAGGAATTTTTAAATTATACATATGGTCGTAGGTAAAATACTTTTTACAATATTTTTGCCATAGTTCACTTTTCTCCTAAAATAATTAAGTTCACTAAGAGAATGATCTGTGCAGAGTCTGCCTGCATTGCAAGCAAAATTGCTGCAATGCTTAATTTTCGGTTATCTGTTGCAATATTGTTTTGACTAAAAGACACATTGCCAATTCTGATCAGACATTGTGCAAAATTCTGCGAGTCTGTTTGTTTTCTTAAAACACGAGAAAATAATTATCCCGCTCTATCTGTTTGGGTTTGTGTACGAAAATAGATTTGGCCTTAGTCGACTCTCTGGCCTCGCAGCATAATAATAATATTTATGCATAAATGAACATTTAAATTTACTCGGACCGTTTTGCATACATTTCTCGATTTGATTCATACATTATGCATGCGGTTTTAACACGTTTCATCCTTTATTGAACTTGAGCCTTATTCTATAACAATACATAGTGCATGTTACTTCTAAGAAGTATCTACATGTGCGTGCAAAGAAATCGGCCCACCTAAAATCTAAATCAACTTTAAAGTTCAGTATCTTTTAAATACATTGTTTAATTTTTATGATGAATTAACATCTAGGGCATTTTGCTGGTACCATGTTGTAGTACTGGTAGCACTGTAGTAAACTGTCAACTTCGTAAAGTTGGGATAAAATCATGACAAAATCTTATTGTGGGTAATTTTACTCTACTTTAGCCTACATGTTTTAATAAATAATTAACGTGGCGCAACTATGATCACAATAGAGCTTGGGGAAACACTATTAACCCGCAACAGCTACTGTGATAAAAATGACGACCAGTGAATAAAGGATATAGATATAGAAACATAACCTAAAAAGTTAACTTAAAAATAGTGGTCTAATAATTATAATAGTCAGAATAGAAGAGTTTGGCGGTGACTGATTAGTTACTTCGAAGAACAAGAACTTACTAAAGAATTGTTATAACGCTTAACGTTTAATAGCGGTGTCTACCTAAGTCCGCTAGGTAGCCGTTGAGGCTTATACATTTACACGCACTTATAATTGAAACCAAACTCTAATTTCGGTGAAATAGTTAATTAGAACAATTTATACTTAGTAAAATTACTTGCGATGGAGGTAACACAAATAGTTGCACACAACTAGAATTAAGACGAAGTTAGAAACGACGCACATTGGGGTATTTGACCCAAAAAGCTGGCCATAAATCAAATTTCTAAATTGTTAAATTCCAAAAAGTAAACCAGTTTCTGGGATAGGTAAAGGACCGATGTATTAAAAGGCGGCAATATTTGTTCACCTGAGCCCTGCGCGACGTGTCCTTGTCAGCCAAAAAGTTAGATTTTACTATGGCTAAACATAGACATAAGTCGACGCTCTTGAAAACGGTTGTAACTTTGTGTGTTAAGGAAAAATGTGACTTTATTGTTATACCTTCTTTAGAACCAAGTATAAACTTTCATTCGACATTGGTTTTATTAAAATTTACCCACAATTTTGTTTATTGCAGGGCCGAGAACATGCGCTATTATAAAAAAGCAGTTCTATGCAGAATTTGAGTGTTTTAGTTTAGTGTTTAGCTTAATTAAGCTCTTGAAAATGGTTCAAATTATAGTACACATATTTGACATTACAACTACTGCAAAATCTGTTGCGGATAGGTGCGGATGCGGTTTTTGTGATTTTATTTCTATCACGTTGTAAAGGAAAATCCAAAAATTGATGTACGGGCTTATATGTAATTTGATGCAATTCCTTGAAATCGTGATAGTAGAGGTAATTTAGAACATATTTAACCATATTCAGCTATATACAAATGATTACGGTTATCAAGATATTGACAATTTTATGTGCAATGCATCTTGTATGTTGTAAATGCCGTTATGTACGTATATTTTGCCGTTTTGGATCATGTATAGCAAACAACCCCGATGACCTAGACTCTTAAAAATAATCCGAAAAAAAACCTTAGACTTTGTACTTGTATGTGAACTTTTTGCAAATTTGGTGCTTGAAGCGAATCGGATTTATATTCAGAGCAAGAAAATACATCGAAAGCACCTACTCGCATACACAGTTCTCTGCATTAAAATGGATTATTGGTGAGTAAGCTTGTGAATAGAAACTGGTTAGGTGTTTCCGATAAATATGTTTATACGGAATGTGAATCTGGGTTCAAAACATGCGTATTAGGGTCATACCACTAAAAAAAAACGACCGTTTCAACTTGAAGGATGATCACATTTCGAAAGTTTTCATGGAAACAATAAGTATAAGTATTAGGCACTTTTGAAATAATACTAAAAATAATAGTTTTTATAGTGATAAATATATAGGTTCTTAACTGCAAAAGGAATGCATCGAACAGAAAATAGCATGAATTGCGTTATGTACCTTTTCAATACACAATATCGACTGGTGTAAACTTTTATTTTCTTCCTCTACCACTGGTCTTAAAAATAAAACTTTTTTCATTATTTTCTTACAACATAACAGACCAAAAAATATTATCTCATATAACTCAGAAACGACATGTATTGTTCAATTAGAAATCCGTCTATTATGCGTATTTAATCAGGACATGCCATATATATTTTTGTAAATTTCACACTAATAGAAATAAAATCACAAAAATATTGATGACAAATCTTGTATTAGTAATTAATTTACAATAGCTGTACTGCAGTGAAGAACACTTTTTAATACAATTTGCTTTTTTCCTTATTTTGTACTGTTTTATTGTGTTTATTAAGTTGTTTACCTTCAAATACTTAGTATGAAGGTTAAAATGCTATACATAAACAAAACAACACATCTAGAGCCCTTATAGGTGAAAAAATAATTTTGGCCAGATTTTTGGGTCAAATACCCCACTGTGCGACGTACAAAAAAATGAATACTGTATTGGCACGACCAGAATTCTGTCCAAAATATTACCGAAAACATATACGTTACATCAACTAAGAAATCCTCAACACTTTAGATGTACTATAGCTTGCTACGTGTATGCTGATATTCAATAAACTATTTATTGCGCATATACAATCCCGCGGCAGTATTTGAACCCGATCATATCTACGATGTAACGAGCATAACTTCTTATTCAGGTAAATGTGGTACTTGTATTGTATCTGAAAGGGGGGTTTGATGTTTAGTTGACGAGAATATTACACGATCACTTACCAGAGTCGCAAAATATCACCGAAAACGTTATGCTGCAATCGCAGTTTATGCGATTGCAAGCGATTCTAAAAAGGCAGTTTTGTATCAATGTGACCAATAATAGAAAAAAAGCTCCTAAAAACAATGTTACAATTTGTTAATTGTCTTGCTACAATTTTTACAATTACAATTAACCATATTTCGGTTAATTTATAAGCCAAGCAAAATATATAATAGGAAATTCGTAACTCATTCTTATCTATAGAACTAAATATTTATAGAACCCATAAGATATTTATAAAGAAAAATAAATCGGTTAACCTCAGGCTCGTGTTTTTTTTTTACACGCAACCGTAAAAATAGCGACGAAATATTTTCGATTTTGCGCGCTATTTTTGTTGTTGGACGGCTATGCTATGATTGCTCACTCACGACAAGCATTGCTATGTTGGTAAACACAAGTCGTAAAATGTAGGCATTTCCACCTTATTATGTGTATCGTGGCCCCACGTGTTTGTTTTGTTGAGGTGCGTACTCGAACACAAACAATTGACCTCCAGGCAAAACAGGATGTGAAATTAATTCTCCACTCGAAATGCCGCCGTAAATCAAATCGTTTTCAGCCGTTCAGTTCAGACAATATCACTTTCGACCGTTAAAGACTTATTGTGCTTTATTTAGTTGTTCGTCCTGAGCATTCGTTGTGTGGGATGGATTTGAAATTGTTTTAAATTTCGGGTCGGTTGAAGAATGTTGAATGGTTGGAGCCATTCAGAAATTGGTTTGGGTGCAATGTCCTGTCGACTCGTTGAACACTTTTGACTTTAGGTTAGGGTTTTCGAAAAAAACGTTAGAAGAGAAAAAAATGGTTTGTTCTGGAATCTTCTTAGATGTGCCCTTTGACTCCTTTTGACTGAGGAACCAAACCATAAATTAGGAAATTAGGAAACGGCAGTGAAGAAGCAACAAGGAAACTCCAAAGAACTCTTGGACATTTTCAGGTCTAGACAAAAATAGATTATACCGAACAAACTCAAATCGGTACATGTTGACTTTACCAACAAGAAAATACAACACATCCCGGTTACTATTCATAACCAAATAGTACCGTACGAACCCCAGCTAAATATCTTGGCAAAAAATCTTGTACATATCTCATTGATAGCGCTCCTGACAGCGTTATTATCTTCATTATCGTTCTTAATTATAACAATACGTATTGTACGATATGTATTACCGCTACCATATATACAGAGTGACTCATGCCAAAGGTACGCCCGTTTATTTTTTTTTTACTTTATCATACATAGTATGATAAAGTATTGTAATCATGCCGAAAAAAAAATTGAGATTTTAGTGGAAATATGTCGTTTTGGGTCTCCTGAACATTTTTAACCAAGGTAACCCGTTTTTTTTTTTTGTGGCGTTGTCGTCGATTCCGAAAAAACTACTAAAGGTATCGGGACGAAACTTCATATTTAGAAGTTTCATGACTAAACGTAGAGCTGAAAGAAGTTTTGGTCAAAAGGGTCCAAAGGAACTTGACGTTTACTCTTAGCATTTTTCAACGATTTTGCAAATGTGCCGCCATTCCTGTAATGTCGTCAAAATAGTTAAATAATAAATTAAAGTAGAGAAATCAGCGTTAAAAATTGAATCGCAGAAAGTCCCGCCAAAACGATACATTCTGTTGTGTGACGTCACACGATAGTAGATGTCAAATCGGCCCGTATGGTCTGTCAGTGTCGGCATCGTCGCCGTTTGGTAATTGTGTTGTATGATGTGTTATTTTCACAATTTCTACATAAAAATGGCTTATAAATGGTGTATAAATCCACAATACAAAAATACGTCAAGAAAAACTCCGGATAAACTATTTGTAGCTGTTCCGCAAGATTTGAAACTGCAAAGAAAGTGGTTGGCTCGTAGAAATCCAAATGAAATAAATAACGGCCAATACAAGTGTTTTTTGTTGTGAAGATTACTTCGACATAAGTAAAACTGACTAGAATAAGTTATCTATCGTATTTTCGAACCAGGTATTATCTGACCTGACAGCTTAAGGTTAGGGCTATCCTAACCCACAAAGTTATGCTTACATGGCACTTTAGTGGTATTAAATTCAAACGGGAGAAGCATAAGAGCGCGTTCGGATAACCCGGTATTGTACGGTGAGAGTGACGCGCTGCGTAATAAGCGGACTAACGTCATACGGCGTTTATCTGCATATAAGAGAGAGACAGTCGACCCAGGTTATCTGAGGATTGCTGTCCCCATACCCCACCCTGACAAACCGAACGCGCTCTAAGCGTACTAAGGAATGACGTCACTGGAGACTGAGCCAATTACAAAGCGTTTTCAGTCACGTGATAGGACGTGAATAAAATTCAATTTTCATTTTTGTTTTTAATAGAAATAAAGCATATTTTTTTGAAAAGTAATAACAAATAGTTTTCTTAAACTGTAATCTGTAGGATGACTATAATACAAGCCATATTTTTAATACAGTCAAATACCCTATTACAATAACACTAAATACTTGATACCTATTTTGTGAACATATTAGTGTGAAATGTCCTTTAGCAGGAAAATAGAAAAAAAAAGACAATGATGCGTTAATGATCAACGTCCCTGTAGTGAACTATGGATGAATGCTAACATCTACATTTGACAGTTGTCTGTATCCTTATTGTTTTAGCTTATTGATTATCTTTAATTTGTTGTTTACATCACGATTATCGTTGTTTGCATTTTAAATTTAAAAAAGCCTTTCTTAAATACAACACAATTTTGCATGAAAACGGTGACGAGCAATACAGATAACTATCAAATTCTGATGTTAGCATTCATCCACAGTTCACTACGCTGACTGTCATCATTAACCTATTTTTTTTTCTATTTCCCTGCTTTAAATAACATTTCTACGCTACGATTTTCAGCAAAATATCAAATACTTGATTTGAAATTTTTTTGACCATTTTCATAAATTCATAGTTAAAAAAAGTAATTTTTTCTTTGCCTTGGTGATAGAAATTGACAATCGATAAGTTTTTGTATTCAGAATGTCGTCATCCTGATTGAAAATATCGCACAAATAATAAAGGGTGTCATTTAAAATTTCTGCGATGACGTTATTACCGGAAAAACCGGAAGTCATACTAACCGCAGGACTATCCCACAAATGACAAGTTTATTTCAATTTCTAGCGGTTTGGAAAATGAAGCTATTTTACAGATCCATTCTCTCAATAATAGAATAGAATAGAAATGTGGACGACTCTATTACGTTTGTAGCAACCAACGTGTTGGAAATTGTGACTGCATTTCCTACTTCCATCTCGACTTTTGGTTGGTGGCGGTCGCGTCACCCAGAATCGCTAACCTACTTAGCTTGGCCAAAATTAGTCGAGAGACACGTGCACTCACAAAATTACGAAATGCGTTACATTGTGCAGGAGACTGTCTCTGTTAACACGTTACCAGGCCTATGCGTTTAGATTAAAACTCTACAACTTGAAATAGAAAGAAAATAAAACAAATATAGGTACACTCTTGGAATTAAGTGAATTCTATAAATATTTTAGCAGTGTGTCGATGATACATCCAAGTACAAGTTTTTTGTTATTCTGGTCGACCGCTCGGCCGCTAAGTGCAAAAAATTTTCCGTTTACGCTTCAACTCGTATATCGGAAATTTATTATTTGCGAAACCTTGTTCGAATGCTTTGAATTGGTTTATAATGATTTATATGTTTCTATTTATTAGCTTAATGTGTAATTAATTAATGTAATTCCTACATTGCAATGTAACTGTGTTTTTATTAAATATGACGTTAATTTTATATTAATAAACATAAAAATTTTCGATTACATGAAATGAAAATCACATTTCAAGATATTGCATACAACACAACAAATTATACTTACAACCTTATTGCATCTAATAGCTTTTTTGTGTTAATAAATACAAAAATCAATTTGTTGTTGTCAATATTTTTACATTTCAGGTTATTTCAGAACTGACATATGTATTAACATTTATTCACAAAATAGAAATAAATTAAAATTAAATTGCTTTAAATTTGTCTTTATGGTGGTAATTTGTTAATTGTGATTTACTGGTGTTTTCGAGATATTTAGCTTCAACGATATTTTGCAGTGTTTAACTTAATAAACAGAAAGAGTACCTATGTATTTTATATAGCATGAATGTATCATTACTATTTTTTATATTATTATTTTGTATTTACTTTACAGCAATATGTTTCAAATATCTGTCAACTAAAAATAATGACAATTATGTATATCACTAATTAACAAAAAATTTTGGAAGCAAGCTCTACATTTTCGACGAATTTTGATGGAATGTAAATATGTTATAATTATTATTAAAAAAAGTAAACCAAAATATAAGAACATTTATACAACATAAAAATTATTTTATCAAATTTGACCTGGGATAAGTATAAATTGTGTTGGTAACGGGTATATAATTTCCCAAAAGGAGACGATTCAGAAAGAAAAGTTGTTGGTTTCTCTTACATATAGCTTTTATTGTATATTAATTACTCACAATCATATGCAATAAAAGCTATACGTAAGAGTAACCAACAACTGGACGATTTGAACCAGGAACCTTTGCGTCGCTAGCACAATGCTCTCCCATCTGAGCTGTTGACATTGTGCTAGCGACGCAAAGGGCCTTGGTTCAAATCCAGGTTGTGGCTGTAATTTTTGATATATTTAAAATTTACATCCCGCCTGTATGTTACCATATTATTAACTTATAATATTACTTTGACAAAGTTTGTCGTTAAACATTTTCAGTTATAGTTTATATTGTTTGGAAATTAAAAAGACCTTCATTTTTAATGTATATGCATTTTAGCTAACCTTACAGTACACAATTCATAAGTCAAAATGTTATTTTTAACTTATTATCGTTGTTAATGCACGCCTCTTAATTTATTTAGAAAACAAATTTAGAAATAAAATTTCCAATAATGTTCCAGCTAATATATAGTAAATGAAAAAGGTGTGCTTATTGAACTGGAACTATATTACAATAAAACTTCTGTAGAGCTCTTTGAAATATTGACAAAAAAAGAAAAATAAAAAATTAATTAGTTATCAAACAATGCAAAACCAAAAATGAAACACAATAAATACATATTACAACAATAAAAAATTATTAATTATAAGTAAAATTTTAATAATTTGTCTTAACAAGTGAACAAAAGAAAATACCAAAATGTTTTGTTTTTTTTTCTAGAAAGTAGAAAGTAATATGTTTCATATGGTCTTATTGGTTTTCTCTGTTCCTTCTGAAGTTGGAGCCGTTTAAAATAAGATATTGTTAATAATTCAAACGGCTGTAACTTTTTAATGAATTGAAAAAGTAATTTACTTTCTGAAAAAAATTGTTTTGCGGAAGAAACGTGGGACAGCCTGTATTATTGCTATAATTTAAATTATTTTGGTTGTCAAGCATGTATTAGATGTCATGAAAGGTAATTGAACATTAACTGCTGTAAAGTAAATACAGATATAAAATTTCTATGGTCCTTCATACAAAATACATGCTCGTCCTAAATGTAAATTTAAATTAAATTTAGAGAATTTATTTACATTTAGTGAATATATTTTAATATTACAATTCTGAAATAGTCTATATTTAGTGATAATCCTTGGCAAAGGCATTTACTTGCGTAATTAATATGTGTATTAGTTAACATACATTTATATAATGTGTCATGATATTACGCAATATCTTAAAATGAGCTTTTCGTATCATATTATCAAATTCCATGTTTATTAATATTATTATAAAAGTAATTCTATATTTAATTAAATGCATTACCTACTCGTAAACTTAACTGTAGTGATCATATTTCATTTATTACATTGCATTGAAGATATCACATTAGGGAAAAGGTCGGACACGCTAAAAATAAACTAAATCCCGTTACATTACATCCATCGAAAAACCACCTCGTGACGGACAACTTTTTGCGAACCGGCCGGGTCGAGGTAGAACAGTACACGAATGTATAACCGACATACTATTTTCAAATCCTGCGATAGCGATACGAACTTACTTATTTCCATGATTGTACTAAAGACACTTATGATTCTCAATGTTGTATTTCTGTACCTAAGATTAGTTGAAATAACATATTTTGGTTATTTTTATCATGACAACATTGTACGTGAGAGGAATGATGAAGAATGCCGCATAATTTATGAATACCACGGTGCTGTGGGTATGGCAGAATACCTTCTCTGTACCAGTTAAGATTGTGAGAAAAGATGGAATCCGATACCGGTGTTCCTTAGGCAGGATTATAATCTGCCGTAAGACTGCATACAGGAAATCTCGCGGACAATGTCGTATAAATTTACTTAGCTCGTTATCCGATCTTCTTAAGATGGCTCCTTGTGATTGAATTACATAGTTTTACGTTTAGGTACGACATGTATTATGTGTTTGTTTATTCTATAGGCACGTTTTTGGACTAGAACCATTTAAAAATTTAAACAAATAACAGTTTACAACACAAATCGAACTAAATTTCTAAAAATATCCGCGACCTATTTGCGTTATAGCGTATAGGATCTATAGATATCAACGTTATGCAAGAATTATATAAACTAATATACACGTAACGTATAGCAGTTAACCTAGAATTTTCGAAAATAAAATGACCAAACTGGATATATAACTCAACGATTTTTTTGATCAGTGATTAACCGAAAATATCTGAAGGTTTTATCTTACTATGTATAGTTACTATACCTGTATAATATCTTCTGCCATGTCGGCACCTACATCTTAAAATACTTCGTTGTTCCTTATCAGAGACACCGTTAGAGAAAGCACACTACAGCAGGTCGTCTTACGTCTTGATTTCCGTGTTTGGTCTTGCTATGCCATCCTGTTGCCGTGTTTACATTTCAAACATGACCGACCTTCGATTTTTACAAGTCAAATACGTTTGGAAATCAACACTATCGTTGGCATTAGCATTACGAAAAAATGTAGGCGTAGGTGACAGACTACAGAAACGGGTTAAATGACAATTTTTGCCATGGAAGTTGATGTCCAGTACATATTTTCCTACATATTTTTTATAAATATTTGATATTTTTAACATTAAGTTCTTGACAAAAATGTTCTGTATGTAATCATAAGTAAATGAAATAAAACAGGAACACATGGACTATACTTATCTACATTTCGTATAATAAAATAAATCGAATTTCCAATCTGTTTCACAGAGAGAAATATATCTTTTAAATATAAAGTAAATCTTATTTCAAGAATATTAAGTTGAAATACCTATAGTAAACTTATGTCACACACTTACTTAGACTGCATACAAAACATTTAGTTATTTAATTTCATAATAAGTTCGATCACCTTTCAGTGGATTTGGTTTTATCCTTATTCGTTTTTTAACCCCGACTTGGAATAATTTTTAAAAAGCTAAACCGCCTCCAGAGTAAGAGAAACCTCTGGGGATACTCCAAACACAGCATATAATATAGTCCAAAATGTGTCACCTGAAATCAAAATAAAAAGTACATGAGTCATATACAAGGTATAACAATGTCAGCAGCTGCTTTCCTTTGAGGTACAGAGTGTGTGTAAAGTTATTAATGAGTGTTTGTAGAAAAGTATTTTTTGATATTGGTGATTGAAATGATATGTGTTATACATGTTAGTAATAAATTTGATTGTAAGACCCCATGTACGAGAAAGAACAATAAACGAAATCTTACCTATGGACACCACACAAGTAGTTGAATTTGTAGAATGTCAGTATCGTCAACACTTGTATCCTAAAAAAAACACCCAATTAGTGAAAAGGGAATTATAAATATCAAGACTGCAAACTTTTACCTGCACTTTGTAGTATATATTTGCAAAGTCCTCCATAATATACAGAGATGAATATACCTATATTATATCTTTTAATACTATAGAACCATATGAAGCAAATATTCCACACCACACAGATAAAGGACAAGTCACAGAGGCACTAACAGTGTTAAATTAGTTGTATTTAACAATCGCACGCAATAAAACTCTTATCTGCTGTAAACCCAACCAAACGGATGGCGAACGGAACTCGAACTGTATGTCCCATTATTGCGCAAGCGCGTAAAAAATTCTCTCGGTAGCACTTTACCATCTACAGAGGAAAATTGCACGAGCAAAAGACAAATTTACATATCAGACAGTAGTTTTAAGATATAGATATGAAATTTTATTCCGTTGAAGTAATTGTTATTATGAAATTTACAAACCTGTTAGCAAATTTACATACAGTTTGTACAATTAATGAATGTAACTGCATTTTCAAGGATATTTTGTATTTTTGCTTAAAATTATGGTAAAATTGTTGACAAATAGGATAGGTTTACTGAAAAAAATGTAAATTTCATTTGTAAATTTGCACTCATTTTTATCAGTGTAGTTCACACAAATTTTGGACTTCCTATACAAATATCACAAGATTAAATGTTCATTGTCATTTCGATAATGGTCCCAAACCTCATTATGTTAGTTTTTAGTAATTTTTTTTTCTAAGTATGGTCACATTGATATCAAATGCCATGTGTCAAACCTAAATACACATAACCACAAAGTGCCTTTTTAGAATCGCTTGCAATCGCATAAACTGCGAAATATCTATATTCTATACATATTTAAACATGCGTGCAGCTTGCTATAGTATGGCTAAAGGCTTGAGGCTGTCTTACTTTTGCTCTGTTCATCAAAATACGCCAGCATGACGTTTTCGGTGACGTATTGCGACTCTGATAAGTGATCGTGCATCATTCTTGTCAACTAAATATCAAATCCCCCTTTCAGACACAATACAAGGACTACATTTACCTGAATAAGGAGTTATGCGAAGATCAAACCTACATCGTAGATATGATCGGGTTCAAATACTACCGCGGGATTGTATATGCGCAATAAATAGTTTATTGAATATCAGCAGACACGTAGCAAGCTATAGTACATCTAAAGTGTTGAGGATTTCCTAGTTTATGTAACGTATATGTTTTCGGTAACATTTTGGACAGAATTCTGGTCGTGCCAATAGCGTATTCTTTTTTGTACGTCACTTCCAACTTCGTCTTAGTTCTAGTTGTATGCAACTATTTGTGTTACACCTCCATCGCATGTAATTTTATTAAGTAGAATTTATTCTAATAAACTACTTCACCGAAATTAGAATTTGGTTTCAATTATAAGTGCATGTAAATGTAGCCTCAACGGCTACCTAGCGGAATTAGGTAGACACCGCTATTAAACGTTAAGCGTTATAACAATTCTTAGTAAGTTCTTGTTCTTCGAAGTAACTAATCAGTCACCGCCAAACACTTCTATTCTGACTATTATAATTATTAGACCACTATTTTTAAGTTATCTTTTTAGGTTATGGTTCTATATCTGTATCCTTTATTCACTGGTTGTCATGTAAGTTTTTATCACAGTAGACGTTGCGGGTTAATAGTGTTGCCCCAAGCTCTATTGTGACCATAGTTACGCCACGTTAATTATTTATTAAAACTTGTAGGCTAAAGTAGAGTAAATTTATGCACTTAAAAGTTTTTTTTTAGTTCTAAAAGATACTGCTGATCTACCTGAACTGAAGTCAAGAATAGTACCGACCAAATCAATGTAAAATCGTTTTGAATGTTTGTTTACATGCTACCTAACCTATTCAACGATATAACGTAAATTTGCCCAGTGTGTAATATCAATTCAGTAATAATAAATATTAATTAAAATAATTACTCATGCGCTTATTGCAGCGTAACCCGGTTGTATTGTTTTTATGGAAGAAACAACTCGCCAATGAAAACGAAATTCGCGAACCGTGAAAGTATGCGGTCTCACCGCAGAACAAAACACAATCGTGAAAATAATTTAGGAGCGGTGGGTAGCGGTTGATTGTCGATTGTTTTGTCTACCGGAATAAGAACACCAATAAAATTGTTGTTTTGTCTCGACCTGAACCGTGATTTTATAAACTTTTAAAATTTTATTTTTTCTTTATTTTTTTTTTCAGAACCAGACTTGGGGAGAGGATGGTCAGCATGAACTCTACCCTTGTCGAAACTGTGAGCATCAACTATGAAGATTTCAACGAGAGTTTCCTCACATGCGGCACGTGCTTATGTGAGTATTATTTTTTAAAAAATAAAGGTTGAATTAGATACAAATTTGTCCGTGCGAAGTTTGCCCTGTCAGTTTGACTTTGCTGGGTTTTTTGTTTGTATTGAAGCCTTGGCTGTCTCACGGAACATGATGTACACTGCCGCTGATGGAAGTTCGGACACATAATAAACATATAGGAAATAATGATAAAAGCACTGATAACGTAGCAATAGGCACCTCTATTTCTACCAAATGGCGAACACATTCTTAACGTTGATTTCCAGTAACACTCGACATTATTAAATGTGCTAATTTAAAACAATTTTTATATTTAATTATTATGCAACACTTATGCTGTTTTGTAACTGGTTGTTGGGAATTTTCTAGTTTCCATTAAAAAGGATTAAATACGAAATAACAAATAGAGTCATAAATACTGCATCTCAGACACATGTTGCGACCCCATTTTTACCAGATTTTTGCATCAAATGCTCGAATTCGTATTCAAACGAGTCTGTGCCTGCAATCTGTAGTTTGCACAAGATAACTCTGTCACGCGGAAGACATTATGCGACGCGGAAAGCCAACAAGCAAGGAACAGCGTTCTATAATTATCGCTTTTCATCAGGAACGATTGTTTTGGATGACGTGTACGGCCGGGACTATCACGAATAATCTCCCAAGCGTATGAAGAACGATTAAAATTAATTTTTAAGCAAAACGAAAATTGACCGCACCTAAAATCACCTCTGAAGTCAATCGCGATCGTGAAAGACCAATTTTCGTAAGCACAGGGAAACGACGCGACGTCTCCAAGCGGAAAATCTGCATGGACGCGTTGCCGTACGCTAACCATTGCTTGGTCGGGAAAATCGTCAGACACTACTGTTTCCAGTCTTCATTTGTCCAACTTCGATGTGTTCGTGCCCACTGAAGTCGTTTCTGAAGATTTCCCCGACGAAGCAATGGTTTTCGTACGACAACGCGTCCATGCAGATTTTCCGCTTGGGGACGTCGTTTCCCTGTGCTTACGAAAATTGGTCTTTCACGATCGCGATTGACTTCCGAGGTGATTTTAGGTGCGGTCAATTTTCTGTTTTGCTTAAAAATTAATTTTAATCGTTCTTCATCCGCTTGGGAAATTATTCGTGATAGTCCCGCCCGAACACGTCATCCAAATTCCATGTTTCTTCATATTGGTGAAGGGTGTCACTTATCGTTGACTCACTTATCGTTGACTTATTTCTTGCATTTTCACGATCTGACAATCGTTCCTGATGAAAATCGATAATTACAGAACGCTGTTCCTTGCTTGTTGGCTTTCCGCGTCGCATGATGTCTTCCGCGTGACAGAGTTATCTTGTGCAAACTACAGATTGCAGGCACAGACTCGTTTGAATACGAATTCGAGCATTTGATGCAAAAATCTGGTAAAAATGGGGTCGCAACATGTGTCTGAGATGCAGTATTTATGACTCTATTTGTTATTTCGTATTTAATCCTTTTTAATGGAAACTAGAAAATTCCCAACAACCAGTTACAAAACAGCATAAATGTTGCATAATAATTGAATATAAAAATTATTTTAAATTAGCACATTTAATGATATCGTATGTTACTGGAAATCAAAGTTAAGAATGTGTTCGGTATTTGGTAGAAATAGAAGTGCCTATTGCTACGTTATCAGTGCTTTTATCATTACTTCCTATATGTTTACTATGTGTCCGAACTTCCATGAGCGGCAGTGTAGGTTTAATCTTCGCATAACTCCTTATTCAGGTAAATGTAGTCCTTTATCTGAAAGGGGGATTTGATGTTTAATTGACGAGAATAATGGACGATCACTCACCAGAGTCGCATCACCGAAAACGTCATGCTGGCGCATTTTGATGAACACAGCAAAACTAAGAAAGCCCCAATACTTTGGCCATACTATAGCAGGCTACACGCATGTTTAAATATGTATACAATATAGATATTTCGCAGTTTATGCGATTGCAAGCGATTCTAAAAAAGCTAAAAAGACGCGATTCAAAAGTGTTTATTTTATCAACTCTGCTTATAGAACACATATTATTATATCTGGTTTGAGCTCAATAACTGGGTTATTAGTATTAATTGACGAAATTGATGATTTAACGGCCTCTGGACAGATTTAATGACATCCATTAGCGTCTTGCGACACTAATTTCTAATGCGAAATGTGGCTTAGGTTTCGGGTGATTCGTGTAGCGCTGTAATTCGATGTTTTCATAGCTTTTAATCGCCTTTTAGTCATTAAATCGTTAAAGGATTGATGTGGGCATGTGTTCTGCGCCTAAGTGTCAAGTTTCCTCATTTATTTTACCGTAAAATCGGTTTTATTGGTCATCATATCCAGCGAGAGTGTGGCATTTGAATGCATATCAAATATCTCGTATGTTGTGAGCTGAGCTGAGCATATGCCTTATTGCTGAGTTTGATGGCATAGCGGAAATATTTTATATGGAGATGCGTGCTCTTTAAATCGAGTGATTATTTCATTGGTTGGTATGTAGAAAAGATTGGGTAATTGAATACAATTTATTTCGTTGATTTGATGTGATTTTAGAGAATAATATACTATTTGTTCTACTTTGCGTCATTAATTTTATATAAGTTTAGAAATTGTGGTTACTATATCGCGCTAAATTAGAATCTAGGGTATTTTGCGGGTACCACGTGGTAGCACTGTAGTAACTGTCAACTTCGTTAAGGATGATATCGATGAGATAAAATCATGACAAAATCTAATTGTGAATAATTTTACTCTACTTTAGCCTACAAGTTTGAATAAATATTCAGCGAGGTCGCAACGATGATCATAATGGAGCTTGGGGCAAAACACTTTTAACCCTGCTGTGATAAATACATGAAACTTAACCTAAAAAGTTAACAATTTTAAAATAGTGGTTTCATAAGTATAATAATCAGAATAGAAGTGTTTGGCGGTGACTGATTAGTTACTTCGAAGAACAAGAACTTACTAAAGAATTGTTATAACGCTTAACGTTTAATAGCGGTATCTACCTAATTCCGCTACGTAGCCGTTGCGGCTTATATATTTACAAGCACTTATAATTGAAACCCAATTCTAATTTCGGCAAAGTAGTTTATTAGAATAAATTATACTTAGTAAAATTACATGTGATGGAGGTAATACAAATACGTTGCACACAACCAGAACTAAGACGAAGTCGAAAGCGACGGACAAAAACGAATATGAATTGAACCGAGCATCCAAGCGTGCAAAATATTACCGAAAACTTATATGTTACATAAACTAAGAAATCCTCTACACTTTAAATGTACTATAGCTTCGTACGTGTATGCTGATAAACCATTTATTGCGCATATACAATCTCGCAGCAGTAATTAAAATCGTTCGTATCTACGATGTAGGTTTGATCTTCGCATAATACCTTATTAAAGTAAATGTGGTCCTTGAATTATATCTTAAAAGGGGATTTGATGTTTAGTTGAAAAGAATGATAACGATCACTTACTAGAGTCGTAAAACATCACCGTAAACGTCATGCTGGCGTATTTTGATGAACACAGCAAAACTAAGAAAGCCCCAATCCTTTGGCCATACTATAGCAGGCTACACCCATGTTTAAATATGTATAGAATATTGATATTTCGCAGTTTATGTGATTGCAAGCGATTAAGAAGATGCAGTGTGTGGTTATGTTGGGTTATGTATTGTACGTTTGACATATGACATTTGATATCACTGTGTACCAATCAGACAAAAATGTTACTGTTTTCGGTATTACAATGTGTTAATTGTAACACCGAAAACAGTGTTACAATGTGTGCATTGTGAATGCAAAGTAGAAAAAACTATTATGCAGTTCCGTTTCTACAGTCGCATTAAATAAAATATATGACGATTGATTACGTGCATATCCCGATATCGTGCTAAAATTCGTTACTGAGATATCCGCTTCCATGAAAATCTTGTTCGCAATCTTTATTAAACGAAAACTGAAAAAAAAACAAAAACGCCAATCTATAGAAGAGGTTCTATATGCAACCTGAACAAAAATTGAAATTTTTGTGGCAAGCGGTTTACAAGGGAAAAAATGGAAAGACGAACGTTAATTTAAAAGTGTAAAAATCGGGGACCTTTTCTCATTTCTCTCGCGTCATGTTTACACCGACAGGAGTATGATACACTTTATTTCATTTTTTTCTGTTCGGTAGTTTTAGAGTTATGCGCCTTCAAACACAGGAGTCAATATTATCGAAACGAGAGACGGGAGCTAGGGCGATTTTCTCGTGCGGGGTCACATATAGTCAAGGTTAGGTTAGCAAAGTGTACGCTGATTCGGAATCGGAACCTGCATGCACTGTGCTCTATACTGCAGATCACACGGCCTTTTTAGTAATTTAGCCAGACGCATGACATAAACTGAGCGGTAGGCTTTCACCAGGTACTATTTATACTCAAGATAAGGCCGAACTGCGAGTAGAGTGTTTCCAGCGCCATCTAACAATACAGTTGGATGTGGTATTCACACTAAAAATATATTTATTCGAATCAAAATATGATGTCTTTGAATTCTACTGTTTCATTTTTTGTAAAAACAATAAAAAACATCGATTAAAAACTGCGAGGTATTCCGGAATATAACACATTTTTTTTTGTTTTAAAACCGGTTATTAATCATTTAAGGAGCACTATGATTAATTAATTAATGTTATTAAGCTATTAGGTGCGTCAAATACATAAATTAAAACGCTGCAACCTTACAAGGAAAGTGACAGTTATTATGATTAATAAATAATAATATAATTCGCTAAACATTAAATTCCTAGAATTTTCATCACTAAAATAAGTATATTACCGGTTTGCATGTTATTATTATGATATAAATCTAATTAAATTATTTATTATTATTAAATTATCAAGTATAAAACATCATGTAGAATGCAATTTAAAAGAAATCTAAAGTTGTGCTTTCTGTTGTTGCAGATCACATGTGGACCGGTGGTAAATTACCTTGGTTTATTAGATACCTACATGATTAATTCAAAGTTTAACATCATACATACGTAGAGATAAACTTTTTTTTCATACCTTTTTCACAACTAATTAGTAACAGGCCTGAATAAGAGCGCGTGGATACGACAAAACAGCCGTTATATTACAGCCTATTATATACAGTCACTTCGTACAAAGTTACTGTTAGAACAGTACATAAATAAATAAACAGTAGGCTTGCTGTAAGACGCATTTTCCGCATAACAGCGTTCGCCTTGGCCTTGTCATATGACTCTATGAGTATGACAATAAATTTATGAATACAAACACATATTTTGTAGCATATGGTTTGTGTTGTTTACAAAATATGCTTGACGTTATTATGCATGCTTGTTTATGAAGTTTAAGTTGTTCGAGATCTTTAATTGTGTAATCAAATGAAGTAAATAATGAACTAAGTGTCAAAAATTATAAAAAATTTTTTTTTAATTGTTTAAAAACGTAAAGTTGGGATAAAATCATGAAAAAATCTTATTGTGGATAATTTTACTCTACTTTAGCCTCCACGTTTTAATAAATAATTAATAATAATTAAGCTTACATGAGAACCAGTGAATAAAGGACAGATACAGAAACATAACCTAAAAAGTTAACTTAAAAATAGTGGTCTAATAATTATAATAGCCAGAATAGAAGGGTTTGGCGGTGACTGATTAGTTACTTCGAAGAAAAAGAACTTACTAAAGAATTGTTATAACGCTTAACGTTTAATAGCGGTGTCTACCTAATTCCGCTAGGCAGCCGTTGAGGCTTATACATTTACACACACTTATAATTGAAACCAAATTCTAATTTCGGTGAAGTAGTTTATTCGAATAAATTATACTTAGTAAAATAACATGCGATGGGGGTAATACAAATAGTTGCACACAACTAGACCTAAGACGAAGTTGGAAGCGACTTACAAAAAAGAATACGGTATTGCCACGACCAGAATTCTGTCCAAAATGTTACCGAAAACATATACGTTACATAAGCTAAGAAATCCTCAACACTTTAGATGTACTATAGCTTGCTACGTGTATGCTGATATTCAATAAACTATTTATTGCGCATATACAACCCCGCGACAGTATTTGAACCCGAACATATCTACGATGTAGGTTTGATCTTCGCATTAAGTCCTTATTCAGGTAAATGTGGTCCTTGTATTGTATCTGAAACGGGGATTTGATGTTTAGTTGACGAGAATGATGCCCGGTAATTTACCTGAGTCGAAAAAATCACCGAAAACGTCATGCTGGCGTATGTTGATAAACAGCAAAACTAAGAAAGCCCCAACCGTTTGGCCATACTATAGCATGCTACACGCATGTTTAAATATGTATACAACAGGGGTTCTCAACCGGTGCTACGCGTACCACTGGTGGTACGCGAAGGACTTCCAGGTGATACGCAAAAGGTACCAAACTTAAAATCATATTTATTCAGATGATATTGTTAAATTGTTTGACCCAAAATTATTGGCACCGTGCGCAGTACGGAGTGGGGGATTGAGGAACGCTTTATGCGCCCATGGCGGAATATGTATCCGCCAGAAGTTTTCTCGGTCACCGCTGCACGCAAAAGCGCTGTAGTCGACTTTATTTATTATTTCTGTCAGCTGATAGCGTTGTGCACAGACTAGCATTGTGTATTCAAATATACAAATATGGTTAACTCGTGCTGTGTGGCAACAGCTTTCTTGTTTATGTTTACTTAGTAGACGCGCTACAGGTAACTACCACGTGGGTGATTACTAGGAAGGAAACTGCATAGAACAGCGCCACCTCGTGGCGATCTTAGTCCCGTCCGGCGGCAATAGAGATGGGCATATCGTACGCGCACGGCGCCAATAGCGGTCAAATCAGATAATACCCATTACCGTACGCAGACGTATTTCAAATGGCACATTGTGTAAAAGGAAATGTAGTTAAAAAGATAAATCAAAATTAATATTTTGCGCTACAGTTAGGTGAAATACTGACATAATTAAATTTTTATCAATTATTAGTCTTTATCCGATTCGAGGTGGAAGAGAAAATTGCAGAGGAATAATTATTTTGTAAACCTCTGCTCGAACGAACAACTGGTGAAATATTCAAACTTCTTAATAATTTTATGTTTAACAATTCCATTCCATGAGCGAAATGCACTGGTGTCTGCACTGATGGAGCTCGGGCTTTAACAAAATAGAATTGCAGTCAATATTATTAAAAGTCGAGCATTCAGTTCACGAATGTTTTCAATATTATGTCAGGAGATGGGTAGCAACAGCAGTCACTCTTGTAACATTCCGATGATAGATGGCTCTCGAGAGGTAAAGTTTTGAATCGTTTCTTCGAACTTAATTCAGAAGTTTTTCTTGAAAGCGCTAATTTCGAATTCAAAAACTCTTTCTTTGGCGAATTGTGGATGGCCCGGTTAGCATATTTAGCTGATATTTTTAGAAAGCTGTATGAATTAAATTTAGTTTTCCAGGGATCAAAGGTTCATTTAATTATCGTTGAAGATAAAATTAACAATAAATAAATCGAGTTAATTATAAAAGAAGTTAATAAAAATAAATGTAGTTTATTGCCAGCATTCGAAGGCCCCCTTGAAGAAAGATAGGAAACATCAATGATGAATTAGTCGGATATAAAAAAATTATTGATTGCACCTCGTTAAAAAGACAATAGTTATTTTCCCAAATCTATGACAATGAAAATTAGATCAGAAATCTAAAAGGTTTGTAAATACCAAACTTCACAACCTAATAGAAAAAGAACATTTGATAGACATTTCCTCACACACGGCGCTGATAGAAGAATTTAAAATTATTACAATCACCGTTTATTTTAATGAATCTGGAGATTAAGATATTAGGTTTTTAATTCCTTTTTTCGCCACGATTTATGTGAAATTTATGTAGGTATGGGTTTTCATCGATATTATATTTAAACAACAAACATATGCGAAAATTAATGATTGAGCCAAATTCGAGCTTGAAACTAATTGACACAGATCATGATATTTAAAACAAAATTGAACGTCTTCAAGCAGGGATTTATTTGCTTTCTTATACAATAGCAGCTTCTTTACCGATGTTAATTTTTATTTTTTAGCAAAACAACACCAAGGGTTACATTAATGCCTAATTATTTTATATTATTTCACTTGGTTTTTATTTTACTTTTGTATACCAAATGAAATTTTGTTAGGTATATAATTTTTATTGTTATTGGTGTCGATGAGAATATGTTTTTACCAAGTGAACGTTATTATTTTAATGGATGTTAATTCTTTGCAGAAACCTGCATATATTGATTAACATTATTATTTTATTACAAAATAAATAAGTAGGGTTATTTCTTTCCCTGTATTAATATGCATTTTTGTATAAAGGCTGGTGGTACGAAGATATTTTTTAGGTGGAATATAGATATTAAGCGGTTTATGCGATTGCAAGCGATTCTAAAAAGTCAGTTTGTGAGTACCTATGTGTATTTCCGTTTGACATAAGTATGGTATTTGATATCAATGTGACCAAGCTTAGAAAAATGTTACAAAAAACGGTGTTACAATTTGTTAATTGTAACACCTGTGATTCTTTCATAAACGTTTCTGTACCAATCAAGCACGTTTGAAGACTGTGAGAAGAAATAAGTAATTGTCCATCTATACAGGTAGAATTTTTCTGGGTATTTTAGTCAACTTTTGTTCGCTGTGTATGTAGGACCTTAACTAGGTAGTAGAGCCCTTTGCATTATGGTTTCTTCTCAGTTCATATGATGCTTTTCCTCGGTGCATTTCGTATCTCCACTTACAAACATGGACACGTGACTACGGCCGTATTGACCAATTTCAAGGGAATTCCTTATTATAGCCTTGGGGTCAAAGTTCAAACCAGCGAAAGAAGTAGTTTTGTGACAGAGAAATCAAGAAATTTAGTAGGCAGTGCTAAAAATGTGGCGTTATTTCATTACTTGTTAGCAGGAATGTGTTAACTAATTGATTTGTTTAACCAATATCGGGTTTTGACAATTTTTTCGTTGTGTTTTCTCTAGTAGTTTATGGTGTGATGCCTTGGCTGTGTTGTTGGTATGTACCCACATAAATATTGGTGACTTTCCAATAATATGAATATTAAGTACAACTTTCGATTGTTATTTGAATACCTAATGTTATTTGGCGTTGCTGTTTGAAATTTTGCTGAGAAATGTGACGGTCACGTGTGGTAAACAACAAACATAACCTAATAGGAAAAATTGAAGTATTGGTTTTTGTTAGATCATCGATTTTTATGAAGGCAAACATACTTGAAATGTTGGAACTGTGTGCCTGTATAATATATGAACTGTGGTTGTGTCAATATTTAAACGCGTCTTGTGAAAAAGTTTTACCTGAAATGTGTGTTGACTTGATTCTCAAGGTGCGGGATTAATTGTTTTGTTTTTCGGACAGGGCCTAACAAAGAAATCTGCACCTTTTTATTGGTTTTGTTGTGATTTTGTTTGCATTTTCTTGCCAGTTCTCTAGAACCGAAAATTTTTTTATAAAAAAAATTGTTTATAATAATAATAACAATATTATTTGGCTAACCTTACAATTATGTACTTACAAATCTGTGGTACATGGGCGTATCCAGGTGGGGGCAAGGGTGGCAGCTCCAAATCCAAATAAAGTGGATACGTATGTTTTTCGAAATTTTTATATTTAATGCTGTTTTTCGAGGCTTAAAATTAAAATGGGAAATGCATTAGAAAACACATTTTTTTATTATTTTTTGAATAATTGTTCGCGGTTTGAAAAAACTTAACATTAAAGTTATAGGAGTTGTAGAGGACTTTCCAAAGAAGAATTTGAGCTATTATACATATGGATTTGACGCCCTCAACCCACCCCACAGTGCCCTGAAAACTACAGTCAAATGAAAAAATTTACTTTCTTCAGAAATTTCCCTGTTCTAATCATTTCATTCTTTGTTTTTTTTTCATAGAAATCATTATTAACATTTGTAAATCATTTATTAACATTTGTCAGTTAATTTCCATTTGTTTACACAAATTCTATTTGTTTAATTAATTCATTTTTCTTGAAAATCCGTCTGTATTCTGTTTTCTGAGTTCGAAATGGCAGTTTATTATCTTAGAGTGACATTATTCATTAAAAAATTTCTTCATATTGTTTAAACAATTAATTAGAATTCATTTTCAACTTTCTTTCTAATTATGGTAAAATTCAGCTTTTTATAAAATTATAAATTTCATGTTCGAGATATCTTGCCTATATTATCTAATAAACCCACATTTGTTTAAACATTTTATTTGCAATTCAACTAAAATTTTTTCTTAGTCGGTCTGGCCAACTGTTATTCTCAAGTGATATCATTTATATTTTCCGATGATTTCCATTGTTTAAATAATAAAATATTATTCGTTTTCAATAGTTCATCAAATTAGAGTACAGGGAACAGTTTCCAGACAGCAACAAATCAGCATTATCTTGCGAAACACAGTGGCAGGACATCTGAATAAGAAATGGAGAAAGAAATGTGATTAATAAAATTGGTTGACTTTAGGCAATTTCATATTTTTAAAAGGAACGTAACTCCCCAATTTCCCGAAACAGGGATTTTAATTCAATTCAATTTTTTCGAATAAATGTTAATGAAAACGAATCATATTTTATTATTTAAACAATGGAAATCATCCCAAAATATAAATGATGTCACTTGACAATAACAGTTGGCCAGACCAATCTAAAAAAATGAATTTTAGGTGAATTGCAAAAAAAAAGTGTTGAAACAAATGGAATTTGTTTAAACAAATGTGGCTGTATTAGATAGTATAGGCAAGATATCTCGAACATGAAATTTATATGTTATTTTCACAAAAAAAGCAGATTTTTCTAGCATAATTAGGAAAATAAGTTGATTGTTTAAACAATTAAACAATTTCAGTTTAAACAATTAAACAGTTAATTGTTTAAACAATAGTAAGACATTTTTTAACGAATAATGTCACTCAGATAATAATTGGTCATTTCAAACTTCGCCAATCGGTCTGAATTGTTTAAACAAATGGAAATTAACTGACAAATGTTTATAAACATACCGCTAGACTTTAATAGTAATGATTTCTATGAGAGAAAAGGGACTGAAGTGATTAGAAGGTTAAATTTTCTGAAGAATGTAATTTTTTTCATTAGAGGGTAGTTTTCAGGTCACTGTTGGGGGCGTCAAATCCAAAACTAATTTCTCGGCAAAAACCCTTATGCAAAAATTGATACAAAATCTCTAAACTGCTGTTTTCTTTCTATTTCCAAAGGTGTTAAATGAAAAACGTTGCAGACAAACCTCGTTTTCGTGCAGCGGTGACTGAGAAAAGTTCTCGCCACGGGCATCCAAATCGTTTCCCAGTCCCCCACCCCCTAGTATGCACGAGCCCAAAACTCATATCTTTAATTTTTTTTTGTAAGACGCTCAACCCGAATAACCCGTATTTTTCTTCATCTTTTTCAGGCATGTACGACGGGAACGAGCACACCCCAAAACTCCTGCAGTGCTCGCACACGGTCTGCCTCCACTGCCTGACGCGGATAGCGGCGAACAACACGCGCGACTCGAACACGTTCCGCTGCCCGATATGCCGCGAGCTGATCAACGTTCCGAGGGGCGGCGTGTCCGCCCTGCCGCCCTCCTTCCTCGTCAATCAGCTGCTCGACCTGATGTCGCGGCAGCGGCGCGAGGTGATACCGAAATGCTCGGTCCACATCAACCAGGAGCTGCTCTTCTGCGAGACGTGCGACACCGTGTTCTGCACGAGGTGCACCGACGGATCGTCGCACAACGAAGGCACGAACAGCTGCGAGCATACGATCATACCGTTCTCTATAGCGATCAAGCGGATGTCCGAGATATTGCTGTACAAGGCAAACGAGTGCATTTCAAAGGTAGATTTTTAAAGTTTGTTTGGGTGTTTGGGACGTTCTTTCAAAGAAAGTTTGTTTTTTTTTGTGTATTTTTTGTATTACTTTTCGTTCTTAATTTCTTTTCTGTTTTTCCGTTGTCTTCCTATTTTCTTCTATTCTGTTCAATCGAACTATTATTACACATTTATATGTGTAATTTATAAAGATAATTGATTTTTATTATGTCTTTTGGTGACAAACCAAAAAACATTTCCGAACTCGAACTACCCGAACAGTAACGACCTGAACCCGAACTACCCGAATTAAAATTACTAGAATCCGAACAACTACTTGAACTCGAACTACCCGAACTCGAAGTACCCGAACTCGAATTACCCGAACTTGAACTACCCGAACTCAAACTACCCTAACCCGAACTACTCGTACTACCTAAGCTACTAGAACTACCCGAACTCGAACTACCCGAACTACTCGAACTACCCGAATTACTCGAACTACCCGAATTACTCGAACTACCCGAACTCGAACTACCTGAACTCGAACTACCCGAACCCGAACTACCAGAACCCGACCTACTCGAACTAGTCGAACTACCCGAACTAGTCGAACTACCCGAACTCGAACTACTCGAACTACCAGAACCCAAACTACTCGAACCACCCGAACTCGAAATACCCGAACTAGTCCAACTACCCGAACTCCAACTACTCTAACTCGAACTACCCGATCCCGAACTACTCGAACCTGAACAACCCGAACCCGGCCTACTCGAACTACTCGAACTACGCGAACTACTCGAACTAGTCGAACTACCCGAACTCGAACTACTCGAACCCGAACTACCAGAACCCTTTTTTTTTTTACGCTGGGGAAGGAGAAATGCTTTAAGCACCCCGGCCTACTGGTGGCGCATGATCTTCAAGGAAAAAAAACATTCGGCCGGGAGTGTGGGACTCAAGTGCCTCATGGCACCCATACCCACTAAAACTCCTCCCCCTTTTCCTCCGCTTCTTCGTCTGGATGGCTGGTATTGGCTTTGGGCATTGTTCCAAACCATCTCCGCGGTATGATGTTTCTGGGCTGTACTTATTGCTCTCCTTCTTCTTCTTCCTCCATCTGCCTTTCCTTTTCCATCTTCGTCTTCATCACTTCTGTGAGATAAGCCATGACTTTATATGCATCCTTTTGCCCTTCAACCAGAATCGCTGCCACCGACTGCCTCGTCACATCCTTTCCTATGTCCATTTCCAGCTTGCTCTTGATTTCCCGGAACCGGCTGCATCTGAACACGGTGTGTTCCGGGGAGTCTCGAACACCGCAGCCGTACCAGCACTGGTCCGATGTCCTTTTCCTGATCTCGGTCAGGTATGCGGCGAAACATCCGTGACCCGTTATCGCTTGCGTCGCGTAGTAGTTGGTTGGGGGTGCCTTTTTCTTCCACGTTCTCACGTCCGTGATGAAGACCGACGGCCATCCGGTATATTTGCTCCACCTCTCTTGCCACTTCTCAAACATCTCCTCTCTCGCCGCCAATTTTTTGTTTTTGTCCTCTCTCGCCTCCCAGGTTCTGGCTCGCTCCCACGCCAGCAGGTCCAGGGGGAACTACCAGAACCCAAACTACTCGAACCACCCGAACTCGAACTACCCGAACTAGTCCAACTACCCGAACTCCAACTACTCGAACTACCCGAACTACTCGCACCTGAACAACCCGATCCCGACCTACTCGAACTACCCGAATTCGACACTATTCGAACTACTCGAACTACCCGACCTCGAACTACCCGAACTCGAACTAGTCGAACTACCCGAACTAGTCGAACTACCCAAACTACTCGAACTCGAACTACTCGAACTACCCGAACTCGAACTACCCGAACTCTAACTACCCGAACCCGAACTACCCAAACTCGAACTACCCGAACTCGAACTAGTCGAACTACTCGAATATGGCTATGAATAACTACTCGAACCCGAACTCGAACTACCCGAACTGGAACTACCCGAACTCGAACTACTCGAACTATCCAAACTACCCGAACTCGAACTACCCGCACCCGAACTACTCGTACTACCCGAACTACTCGAACTACCCGAACTCGAACTACCCGAAATACTCGAAGAACTCGAACTACCCGAACTCAAATTATCCGAACTGGAACTACAGTCAAACTTCAAGAGTCAAACTCGAATTTCCGAGAGGCACAAAATAAAAATAGGGCATTACGGCACTTTTCAAATTCTGTTCTATTACAAAGTAGGTTAGCTTAGCATCACCCTTTCACACGTAAAATGCCAAACAACGCTTTAATTTAGGAGACAACGCGTTTTGAAATTCAAATAAAAATCCTACTTGTGACGTCACAAGGAGGGATTATAATGCGAAACTTGACAACGTCGCGCATAGTTATTTTATGTTGCTGTGGTGCCAACAGTCGCGTAGTTCACTCTGTTTACCGTTCGTGTATTGAGGTTAGGTGGTCAGTGATTTTTTAATATATCAACACCAGCAAACACCATACATAATCAACATGAGCAAACAATAATATAGAGTTTGTTGTCTGCCGGGTTGCAACAGCAAATCAGTCGAAACACCAGAATTCAATACAACATTTAGACGAAATGGTGTATCTACCTTGTAGTTTCATAAACACACAGGAATATATTATAAGAAATGTATTGTCAATATGTATTATTAATAAACTTCTATTTAAGCAGTTATTTTTTACTACTAGTCTTTCCCTCTACATTCAAATTTCTTTGTGAACCATGTGATTGGGGGATGTTTCATTACTTTGTCGTTAATTTACTATGAACAATTGCAAGTTGGTTGAATAATATGTATGACAGTGTATGACCGTGGGCAAATTTTGCGAATTCGCTCTGGTAAAATCATCTTCCACAGAACACATGCTTGCACTGGTAACTTAACAACTTATAACAACTTACTTAATAAGTAATAACTTTACGATACGCTGTAAATAGTACCGTCGAAGTTTGTCAACACACATACAAACAAACAGCGGTGCAAACACTGTTACAAGAAAATTCCCTAGGTTTTGATCAATTTCTTGGCAACGTGCCAATTCTACACTTGGCCAATCACGACAGTGACCGTAAAATTCAAATTTTAATTGTAATTTTCTCAACAAATTCTGAATGTAATTTAATTTTAACTTAACAGAATTTCGGGTTATATACTGTAAAATCGCTTAATACACGCTTTTGCTTAAATTTCCACATGACCGTAATACCCTATTGAGTTCGGGAAAATTCGAGTACACAAAAGAAACACAGTTTTGTTTTAGATGGGTGAAAATTTTCATAACTCTTCTTTTTCTATACCTAATAGTGCTTCAGATTTTTTATAATTCCTTGGTTGCACGATAGAGGTTAGATTAAGAGGAAAATATTCCAGTCTAATAGTAATAGTCTAATAGTTTTGCCTGTGTAGTTTTGGAGTGTTTGGGACAGTTGTCAAAAAACAGTACAATTCTTCTCTCCTGGGCCACAAATTTTTTTATCAAGCTTTGATGCCACTTTTCATAAATTGGAGTGAAATTTATGAAAACTGTAATGTACAAGAAAAACTACCCGAACCGAAGCTCTTTATAATTTCAACGGTGTCGTGTTTCAGTTATCGCAAGCGCAGGAAGGTGTCAGTCGAGAACTTCAGCGACTTGACGCAGCCAAAGACTCGTGCCTAGAGCAGGTGAACGCCACATTCCAGGAGGCCCAGGCCATGCTCGACAAGAGGAAACAGGAGATGATAGACGCCGTACAGGCAGCCGCCGCAGAAAAACGTAAAGTTCTCGAGGAACAGCATTCTCTGATCGAGAGTGAAAAAAATAAGGTACGAATTCTGTGAGTTTTTTTGCAGGTTTAAATGTCAATTGGGACAACTTTCACCATCTCATTATTAAAAATCCTATCTTCAAACAAACTATAAATTAGAATAAAACTCGGTGTCTTTTATAGCTTTTATCATATTTTAATTTTTTTCCATATATAATACAATCAACAATCTAGCAACGTCAAACTAACAGGGCAAAAAAAAATGTTTTTAATACAAACAAACCAGCAGCGGCAATCTGTATAAATATGAAACGGGATGCAGATTTTCATACCTAACCTTACCATTTATCTATAACGAATAGAACGCTATTTTCTTACAAATGTAATAGAGTAATATTTTCCTTGTCGTTTTCCAGGTCGAACAAGAATGCCAGGGTCTACAATACCAAGTCGAGGTACGGAACATAACGCAGCGCATCGAAAGCTTAACGGAAAAGCTAGACGCCGCCTCGGCGTTAGGGGAACCCCGAGAAAACGCGTTCCTAACGTTCGACGTCAAACACAACGACAGTATTAAACACATAGAGAAGCACATGTCTCTCCTCGGAAAGGTCCGAACGAGCACGACCTTTCCCAGCCTGTGCGCGGCAAAACTAATCGGAAACACAATATCCGGCATAGAATGCGTAATTCTTTTAACAACAGTCGACTATCACGGAGAACCGAGGAAATCAGGCGGAGACCCGGTACAAGCGGAAGTAATTCCCGTGACTACGGAAAACGTAGCTACGTCTCTTCCTATCGTAGTCACGGATTGCGACGACGGGACTTATAGGATTACGTTTAGGGCGCCTAGAGCTGGAAGATATGGGATAACGGTGTCGGTTTTCGATAGGCTGATTAAAGATATGCCGTTGTATTTCGACGTTACGGAGCATAATAATCCGGTGCAGGTTTACGGGGCGAGAGGCAGCGGGAAGGATGAGTTCATGCAGCCTGTTGGTGTTGCTGTTGATGAGAGGGATCAGATGGTTTACGTGCTGGATACGGGGAATTCTAGGATCAAGGCGTTGAGTCCGGAGTTGGAGTTCGTTAGGCATATTTATAACGAGGGTCTGGGTGGACGGAGTTGTACAGGTTAGTGCATTTTTTATGTCGTTTTTATTAGTTGTTTGGAATATGATATCTCTAGTCGATTTCTTGATAAATTTTGATATTATTTTGGATCAAATTCTATAAAAAATTTAACTCATTTCCATAAGTATACATGGTGGAATTTAAAAATTCATTTTTGTTTTACTTGAAGCTTATTCTTAACTTTAAAAGCAGTTTGGGTTGCTACTATCTTTCTAAATGCGTGATATTTTTACAAAGAAATATATGTAACAAATATACTTTGATCACCTCACAAAAATTTAAATCTGAATTGTCAAATCTAAACTATAAATATTAGAATGTAAGTACTTGTTTGCATGTACAAGGTGTTACTAAAACTACTAACTTTATTTTAAAAAAAGCCTCAGTAGTTCAGATGAAAGAGCATTGTGCTAGAAACGCAAAGGTCCCTGGTTCGAATCCAGGTTGTGGCTGTAATTTTTGATTTATTTAAAATTTGCATCTCGTCTGGATATCACCATTTACTATATATTTATTTTAAAAGCTATGCAAAAATGTTATTGGAAAAAATTGTTTAGAAATATTAGAGGGTACTAAATACGAAATTATAATCTCTTTTGTTGTTGCATGAAAACCCGGTATATGGAACGTTAAAGGTGACTATAATAGGGTATTTGACTGTATTAAAAATATGGCTTGTATTATAGTCATCCCAATAGATTACAGTTTAAGAAAACTATTTGTTATTACTTTTCAAAAAAAATATGCTTTATTTCTATTAAAAACCAAAATTAAAATTGAATTTTATACACGTCCTATCACGTGATTGAAAACGCTCTGTAATTGGCTCAGTCTCCAGTGACGTCATTCGTTAGTACGCTCAGAGCGCGTTTGGTTTGTCAGGGTAGGATATGGGGAGAGCAATGCTCAGATAACCTGGGTCGGCTGTCTCTCTTATATGCAGATAAACGCCGTATGACGTTAGTCCGCCTATTATGCAGCGCGTCACTCTCACCGTACAATAACCCAGTTATCCGAACGCGCTCTTTTGCTTCTCCCATTTGAACTTAATAGCACTAAAGTGCCATGTAAGCATAACTTTGTAGGTTAGGATAGCCCTAACCTTAAGCTGTCAGATCAGATAATACCTGGTTCGAAATTACAATAGATAACTAATTCTAGTCAGTTTTACTTATGTCAAAGTAATCTTCACAAGAAAAAACTCTTGTATTGGCCGCTATTTATTTCATTTGTTTTTCTACGAGCCAACCACTTTCTTCGGAGTTTCAAATCTTGCGGAACAGCTACAAATAGTTTATCCGGAGTTTTTCTTGACGTATTTTTGCATTGTGGATTTATACACCATTTATAACCCATTTTTATGTAGAAATTGTGAAAACATCACATCATACAACAAAATTACCAAACTGCGACGATGCCGATGCTGACAGACCATATGGGCCGATTTGACATCTACTATCGGGTGACGTCACACAACAGAAAGTATTGTTTTGGCGGGACTTTTTGTGATTTAATTTTTAACGCTGATTTTTATGAAATATTGAGAAAATAATTACGAAGAATAATGCATTTGCAATGTAGAGTGAAGGAATAAACACACTAAGATGGTTTTCCGATAATAGTCAAATACCCTATTGTAAATTGATGATAAAAATTTTCTATCTGTAGAAAATTTACTGTTGATAATAATTTTGAATTGTTATTATAATATTTTCTCTGAGACAAAAGTATACCGAATTGTCGTATTATATGATCTTAAATTTTTTCCCTGTTTTTGAAAACCCTGCCTAAAATTGTTGGTTAGTATTTGGTGAAGATTCTCCGTGAAGTTAATAAAACCTGGAAACTAGGAATCGTGCAGTTTAATAATGTCTTGCCCAGATCATTCAAGAAACCCCCCAGTCATTTTGGATACGGAAAAATAAAATTTTATTAAAAAATTAAAAAGTAGGAGTACATGAATTGTATTAGGAATAGGAAGAATATTGCGGATTATATTACGGTGAGAATTATTTAAATACCTATTTTATTTACTTTGACAACAAAAACTCCACAAAAAAAATACCGTAACCTCACTTAATCTAAACATAACCTTCAAATTGAACAAATATCTCAACAAATACCCGATTTTTAGGTATCGCCGTCTCAAATGACGGACTCGTAGTTGTCAACTGGCGTTCGAAATACATAACGGAGATGGACACGACTGGCGAAACCTTAAAAGCATTTACGTACAATGCATTTCAAGAACCGATAGACGTTGCTGTCGACAAGAACTACGGTCACATTCTCATAGCAGATAACGGGATGAGTTGTATCTACGTTTTCGATGCTGAAGGAAAAATACTATTCCAGGTAAATGAGAATTTTCGATATTGAAAAGTATTCGGAATAATCGATTTTTCTGTTTTGTTTTAGGTTGGGAAGAAAGGAACGTTCAAGTTGATATCTGCGGTAACCGTTGGCGTTACTGGGGAGATTTTTGTTGCCGATACTAGGATTCAGATGTTCTCCGCGAAAGGAGACTTCATCGATGTTTTGTACGACGAAGGAAAAAGTAAAGAAACTTTAACTGGAATTACTGGCAGAATAAAAAACGACCTATTTAAAATTTTGTTAAACTTTGATGTTTTATTTGTTTAAAACTGGTTAAAAACCGTTTTTTTTTTTTAAGATTTGAAAGCCGGTTTTTATGTCTAAAAAAAACTGTTTTAGATACCAGTTTACAGTTACTTATAAGATATAAAATTAATGAAGTATTTGATTAGAAATTACCATTTTGTCTTAATACTTCATATCTAATGTTATGTAATTTATTTATTTTTATGATACTTATTTCCGAATTTGAGCTTTTTTTAGTTGGTATAATTTTTGCATGGAGTGTGTGGGGTACATTTTATTGATTTTGCCTGGAAAACTTCAAAACCGGTTTTCTTGGAAATTAGAAATTCGAAATCCACTTTTTTGGAAATTAAGAATTATGTGTAATACACCAAACACTAAGAATGTATATTTTAATAAAATAATAATATATGTGACCACACATGAGAGAATAGCCCTAACTACCATCTCTCGTTTCAAAAATTGTCAAAAAGACAATTTTTGGTACTTTTCGAATAATTGTTCGGGGTTTGGGAAAACTTGTGACTAAAGTTATAGGACTTGTAGAGGACTTTCCAAGGAAGAATTTGACCTATCATACATATGGATTTGATGCCCCCAACCCACCCCCACAGTGCCCTGAAAACTACCCTTAAATGAAAAAATGTAGAATCTTCAGAAAATTGACCCCTCTAATTATTTCATTCTCTTTATTTCTCATAGAAGTCATTATTATAAGTCTAGTGGGATGCCTATAAACATTTGTCAGTTACTTTCCATTTGTTTAAACAAATTTTTCGGTGTCTAAATAATTCGTTTTTCTCGAAAATCCGTTCTGTTTTCTAAGTTCGAAATGGCAGTTTATTATCTTAGAGTGACATTATTCATTAAAAAAATTCCTCCTATTGTTTAAACAATAAATTATTATTCATTTTCAACTTTTTTCTAATTATGGTAGAAAATTTAATATTTTTAAAAGAACTGTAGCTCCCCAATTTCCCAAAAAAAGGATTTTAAATAAATTCAATTTTTTTCGAATAAATGATATTGAAAACGAACAATATTTTACTTAATAATTATTTGAACCAGGTCCTAGGTCCCTGGTTCAAATCCAGGCTGTGGCTGTAATTTTTAATTTATTTTAAAATTTACATACCACCTGTAATATCACTATTATGCATTTGAATAATATTTTATTATTTAAACAATGGAAATTATCCCAAAATATAAATAATGTCACTTGCCAATAACAGTTGACCAGACCGATCTAAAAAAATGAATGTTAGGAGAATTGCAAACAAAATTGTTTAAACAAGTGGTATTTGTTTAAACAAATATGGGTTTATTAGCTAATATCATAGGCAAGATACCTCGAACATGAAGTTAATTTCACAAAAAACCTGACTTCTACCATAATTAGAACAACAGTTGCAAAATTAATAATCATTTATAGTTTAAACAATAGGAAGAATTTGTTTAATAAATAATGTCACTCTAAGATAATAAACTGCCATTTCGAACTCAGAAAACAGATGTCCGACGGAGTTTCGAGAAAAGCGAATTATTTAAACAAATGGAATTTGTTTAAACAAATGGAAATTACCTGACAAATGTTTATAAACATCCAACTAGACTTATAGTAATGATTTCTATGAGAAAAAAGAGAATGAAGTGATTAGAACGGTAAATTTTCTGAAGAATGTACATTTTTCATTTAAGCGTAGTTTTCAGAGCACTGTGGGGATGGGTTGGGGGCGTCAAAGCCATATGTATAATAGCTCAAATTCTTCATTGGAAAGTCCTCTACAAGTCCTATAACTTTAATCTTAAGTATACCCAATCCCCGAAGAATTATTCGAAAAATACCAAAAAATGTCTTTTTCCCATGCATTTTCTTATGTAAACTTGATGCATCGATAGGCACCATTAAAAATCAAAATTTCGAAGAAAAAATAAATACGTGTCCACTTTTTTTGGATTTGGAAACTATTTGGGGGGATCGTTGCTTTCTATCATCACAAAAATGTTTGCAATGCATTTTTGAACCATCTAGTGCATATCCCGATATCGTGCTAATATTCGTTACTGAGATATCCGCTTCCATGAAAATCCTGTTCCCAACCTTTATTACACTAAAATTGAAGAAAACAAAAGGGCCAATCTATAGAAGAGGCTCTAAATGCAACCTGAACAAAAATTGAAATTTTTGTGGCAAGCGGTTCACGAGAAATAAAATTGGAAAGACGAATGTCAATTTAAAAATGAAAAAATCGGGGACCTTTTCTCATTTCTCTTGCGCTCATGTTTACACCGAGAGGCAAAAAATATTGACAGTCATACACCTTATGTAGAAATGATTCAGGAGTATGATATACTTTATTTCAATTTTTTTTGTTTAGTATTTTTTGAGTTATGCGTCTTCAAACACGAGTCAATATTATCGAAACAAGAGATGGCGCTCGTATGGGGTCACATATACCATCAAAATTGAGCAAAATTTTAGGTAGTTTGTTTATTTTTGCCATAGAGTTTATCTTATAATTTTTCTGTTTCAGACAAGGGTAGATACGGCGGAATCGCAATAGACTCGGAATACCGCATCTTAGCCAGTAGATCGGAACAAAAAGGTCGCAACTACGTACAAATGTTATCACGGACTGACAAAAACCTACAGAATATAATAAATTCGAATGAAAATAAGTTGAAGAGACCGAGCGGAGTTGCCCTAACCTCAAACAATCACGTAATAGTTGTCGACCTTGGAAATAACTGCGTTAAAAAGTACCGCTACTGGTAGAGATGATATCGGTAAAATCAAAATATCTATAGCACAAGTCCATTTTTGACTTTTAAGGTACGCATGTTGTATAAAAGTGAAAATAAAAGTTTCTTCTTAATATTGTGATTGATGCACTTAATTTTTCTTTTGTATAAATAATAAATATTATAAACTGCCTTGTTGTATGTTACGTTCTCTATCGTTATCATTAAGCCGCGTATTGATGTACATTTGCTCCCCGTTTTGTTATGTACTTAAAAAAATTACATACGCTATTGTAATTTTGGCCGTTCGAATTTGTCGTCTCTCTTTGGGGTCATTCTCTCTTAGCATAACGTATTTATATCAAAATTAGTGTATAAATTGAAAAGAAACATTTGTACTATCTTTATTTTCTAGTCATTAGATTGTATTTTTTATACGATGTATATTTTATTCCTTATCGCAGTAATAAAACTTACGATTCTACCGTTTTTGTTTTATTCGCAATTTGAATTTCCCGCCTGACGTCGGTAATTCACGATTTTACCGTTGCGCGCCACCTGTACTAACCCATTCCAACAAATCGCAATAAACTCGCAAATTCCTTTTTATTTTATTGAAATTCGATAATAATTACCTTCGTTATGTCTAATATGTTTGATAATTAACGAAAAACCAATTTATAAAAAAGAAACGGCTCTAAAATAAGTAATTCCGTTATTGTAGGTATGTAGTTCGTAGTGTCGTCGCTAGCGGCGCGTCCAAACCTGTCAATCTTCAACGGTGTTCAAAAACTGATTTTCTCTTGAAGTTTAATTAATAATCGGCTGTAATTAGGTATGCTAGTCCACATTATTATTAAATTCAGTATTATTAAACATAAATAATGCTCGTATCTTGTCGATTCTAGCGAACGCGTTATCCAGTTTTTTGAAAGTCAAGATTGCCGTGGGATAAGTTTTTGCGGTCCTGATTTGCTTGTATCGTTTCTTGCTGTTGTTCGTGTTTGCCTT
Organism: Aphodius sticticus; assembly: GCA_963966075.1. Lineage (NCBI taxonomy): Eukaryota > Metazoa > Arthropoda > Insecta > Coleoptera > Scarabaeidae > Aphodius > Aphodius sticticus. The sequence continues at coordinate 1,630,656 of OZ014509.1, read as the reverse complement.
GTTGAAATTGTCATCTACAGCGGTGAAAGCAGGTGGAAAACGACGTGGCGATGAAGGAAAACCACAAATGTAAGTGTTGGCATGATTTTCTATGACATCCAGGTGAAAATCGGAGTTTTTTTATTGGAAACTTTGTCAAAACCGGTCACCATGTTGAATCGCAAAAAGTGTAACAGCATGTACAGGTTATTATTTACATGATTTACATATGGCTGGTGCACATGAAAAGTGACACATCTCAAAATTCTTAATTTTGCAAGCAAACAAGTTTTACACGTATATTCGAAATCGTATATTAGAAAAACCAAAAGGCATATGATTATTTATTATTTGCGACAATACCTAAACCGTCTGCACAAAAATGTGTATAACTTTTGGAAAAATTGTTGCATAAATTTCTATCATATCTCAAATTGTAGGTAATTAAGAGGGGTCCGGTTAATATTAGGTAAATTGTAATTTTAACTTAAAAACCAAATATTCTTGTTTGGTATACATTAAAGACGTATAATAGAAAAAAAAAAGTGTGGACGGTTGATAAATGAAAAAATTATTAAATATTTTAATGCAGTACTACTTGACGTCTGCCGTATGTTTATACGGTAACGGCGTAGGAATCAGGATGCAGACCCCGTACGCTAGTCCAATAGACTCGTATTGGTGTATACAGAGTTCCCTATACTCCTCTTAATATTGTAAAATAAGGCTACCGCCAATCAACCACTATTTTTTCCAACAGAAAAAGGCACCTAAATCAAATCCAACCATCCATCCAGCTAAGACCAGACCAACCAACCAACTAACCAACCAACTTTCTGAAGTATCTGCATCAGTATCGGAAGTATCTGCAATTTACAACAAATAAATAAAACATACTTTTAACAACAATCAAAATCTTTAATAGTTACTTTTACAGGGAAAGACCAATTGTTGAAAATGTTGATTTTTCTTGTGTTCAGGGGATATATATATATACAGAATGTCTCACGGAACTGGTACATTAGAAGTTTCTCAAGTTCTACTATTTCTGGAAACTTGAAATTTTGGAACTAGAATTTACTCGATCTGAGCTCTTCAGCTAAAATATTCTCAAGTTAACTGTCACGTCCGGTCACCGGAAGTCGGTATCAACTTTGTTATTTTAAATGGAATGCTATAATTTTTATTTTATTTTTGGTTTCTACGTATCAAAATACATAATTTTGAGTTCACCATTTTTGAGTTTTTTTGATTTTACTAATTTTTTGGTGATTTTTAGGGGTACGTTTAAAATTGAATATCTCGGTTATTATTGAAACTAGAAGTTTCATGATTCGTGGTCCAAAACTAGAAACATAACCAAATACGACGATGTTTAGTTCATCATGATAACTTATACAGGGTATTCAAAATTTACAACACAATAATTGAAGTTTCAAACGTAAAGAACTCATTTTTTTCAAATGGTACATCCTGTATACCGATACGCCATTCGATAGGAAATCTCCCAGTATAAGTTATCATGATGAACTATACTAACTCATGTTAACTTGAGAATATTTTAGAACATGAGATACTTCTAATGTACCTGTTCCGTGAGACACCCTGTATATAGATGAAATATATAAGAAAACACTTGGGAAGCGAAAAAATGAATAAAAAATTTAAACATCCAAAAAAAGACGCATCCGGTGGTAGGTTTTTCATTTAGTTTTCTTTTAATTTTTTTTGTTTCCCAGCTGTTTTACTTGTATATTTCGGTTTCTATATAATCATCTAAACACAAAAGGTAACAACATTATCATCGATTAAAGCCTTTTCTGTCAGCTACACTTTATCCACTATTTACTTTCCATTTCCTTAAAGAAAGTACAGCCAAGAAAACACAAATTTATTAACATAAATATTTTTTCAATATTGTGTACATAACTATAGTGTTGGTAGGCGCACTGCCGAGATAATCCAAGAGCTTGTGCGGCACCCAATGCGGGAATCTTACAACACCACAACTACAACAGATGCAGTACCTGCCTCACGGGTATCCGGATTTGTGAAAAAAAGGTACCCGTGAGGACAGAATACTGCCCCTTACAAGTTGGGCAAAAAACATATGCCCTAGCTGTGATTCTTCGCGTCGCCTCAAAACGCATCTTCTTCGGCAATTTCTTTTTGGGCATCGTATCTCCCTGCTAATTAACCCGGCGTTTTGCAGCCGCGTCATCAGCGTTTCATTGTCCGTTGTTGCTGTCGCACAAAGTTGCAAAACATCGTTAGCTCCTTGTAAATTCATAATTTCGGCACAAATTTGCAAAGTACGGATGACTAACCTAAGAGATCTAACGCGCTCGGTGGTTAGGACGCTAGGCGCTTCGTTCAAATCCCCCAATCGGTGCATGGTAACCCCACGCGACATAAATTCGCGCGTCAAGTAGTTACCCTCCAAAATATATAATAATTTCTTCATTTATGAACCGTCCACACTTTTTTTTTATTATTATTCATCTTTAATGCATACTGAACAAGTATTCATAGTTTATTAGATAAAATTCTAATTTACTTAATATTGACCGGAACCCCCGTCTTTCTATTGTTTATTAATGTGGGATTAATATTTTTAATTGATAATTGTTTGTAAATATATTTTGTTTCGGAATCATCGACTCTTATTCTAGAATTAATAATTTTGTATGTTTTTCAACCAATATTGTAGCCTTTTTATTACATTTTAATACGCTAGGAGAAATTGTTGTTAATTTCCTATAATAATTTCTAGCTCGTGGTCATCGAGCATCTGATACAATATCTTAATAACAAATTGATAAACAATAAAAAGGCAACAATATTATTTTCAAATTTACCCCGTTAACGAAAAATAATGACTAAATGTAGAGAAAAGAGGATTAATTTAAAAATTCTGTGTTAAGGATAATCAACGTCGAAATAATATTTTTTTTATTTTACTATTATACTTGAACACTTGTAAGGTGACAATGTTAGGTCAACTACTAACTTTTAAACGAACTCATGTACGTATTGTGTCATTTCATTAACCGAAGTTTTGTAATTTGTGTTTTAAATGTTTTTAAATTATTTGATTTTAAAATAGTTATTCTATGATACTTCATACAACCTACTTTACTAAAGCAATTTCTAAACTTGATAAAATATTCCGACTCTGCAGTTTCTAAACGGCGTCTATCAGGACATGAGTTCATTACCAAAAGTTGGTCTAGTATCAAAAGTTGACTATTGTACCTTATCTGTATAATCTACGCTTATTAGTTTAACACCCAGTGTAATTAAGATAAACTGCTCAGCAGTGCCAAAAATTTCGAAGTAATGGAATCTAATAAGTACGATCAAATAAAAGTGCATACAACAATACTTATTTTGGACTACAGCGCTAAATTTAGATTCCGTATTTTGTCATCTTGTGGCTCTTTCGCGACTGTCACGAGAGGGCAATATCGCAATATCTAACAAAATTGACATTGGTGACAATAGCCGATAATAATCAGAATAGTCATCATTTACCTAGTATTTTTTTTTTCATCTTTCACTATACGAAAATGTCATTTTTGCATCTTTGTGGGGATACGAAAGATGCTATATGCTCGCTAGGCGTTTAGTTAATAACTTTCAAGCCTTGTCGCGAAAATATTTTACAGACAGGCCGGGCGGCAACCGACCTGTCTGTCCAATAAATACATAGCTTTCAATTCGGTTTGACATTTGCGAAATCGATCTGATCAAAAAGATCAACCTGATCTATGATCAAAAGATCCATCTGATATGATGATAACCAGTGGCCGGACAAAAATGTATGTCTCGCAGTGCTAGAAGTCGCCCAGCTATGAGTGTGCGTAGCGGGCACGCATGAGTCAATGACGACTTATGCGGTCGATTGGATTGATATCCATAGGCGCGAAGCGCCTGACGGTTGGTAGTAAACCGAGTGAATTTAATATTAAATGTTTGTCGTAACTATATGCAACACGTGCCCACTGAAATATTTTACTCATTTCTTGGATATGCATTGAACGATTGTATTACTGCGTATTCTTCTAAACTATTTTCAGTAAAATTATTTCGCTTAGATGTTAAAATGTCTTTAAACCTTGAAAATGATTTTTCTACATCGCAGCTAGTCACAGGCGCAAAAGAATAAACCAACACCAAATTGGAATATTTTTGAGAAATTCCTTCATCCGTAAATGAATTCGTAGAGATTTGTTTTAAAATATTAAAATCCGGATTTCTATGTACTACCGCATCAATTTTTCTTTGTAATTTTTTACTGATTGGTGCTTCAATGCTTCGTAACCTTTCGTACAGAGATTCAATCTTTTGAAAACTGCTTGCAAGTTCAACATTTTGTTGTTCTAGAAACTTTATGGTTGGCAATACTTGCGCAAAATTTGTATCAATAAATTTTAATTGTTCATGCAAATCTTGTAATGATAGTACTTTTTTGCAGTCTTTAATACTAGCTGCTTCATCAGGCAAATTTAAGACGAAGGGTTTGATGATATCAAAGTTTCTTGCATAAAAAATTGCCGCTTCTAACCATGTACCGCATCTCGTAATAACTGGTTGTGGTGGCAAAGGTAGATTAGGGCACTTTTCCTTGTAAAGAGACAATCTGGAAGGAGCTTTCAATAATATTTTTTTGCATGTGCTTATTAGCGTATTCACGTCCGGAAATTCTTCCCGAATAAATTCACAAATTCTATGAATAGCGTGTGCAAAACATGTCAAATGAAGAATATTTGAAAAATGTTGTTTAAGTAATTTTCCAACTTTTAACATAATCGCAGCAGCGTCAGAAACAAACAGTAATACTTTGGTAGCGTCTGTGATTCTTACTTTTTTTATGGCGTCATTTACTATTGTACATATCTCTTCAGCTTTGACGGTACAGCGAAACTGAGTAGATATTAAATAGGGTTTATATAAGTCTTGCGGGTCCAACAATCCGACAACGACGTTGACCACACATCTACCCTTCATACCTGTAGTTTCATCTGCAGAAACCCAAATATATTTATCGGATAGTTTTGGCTTTATTTTAGAAATTGTTTCGTCATATTGCCCTTGTACGTAATATTTTCTAATTGTGGATTCATCGGGTAAGTCTCGTCCAGTATACTTCTTGATAAATTTTTTAAAAACGGGATTATTAATTTTTGTGAAAGGTATATTAGCAGAAATAAATGTTTCACATAAATCATCAAAAAAGTTTTTAGTTGACGTTCCTGATACATTTTCCATGTGTTTTTTTGTTTTTACATGAGCCCGAAGACATTGTTTACTACGAATAATTAAATTTCGTGAGCAGAAATTGCAAACCACTTCCCCTTTCTTAACGAACGTGAAAGTATTGCCAAACTCAGCTAGCAAACGATTCATTGCAGGATTTTCAAACCAAGTACAACTATAAAATAAAAAAATAATTCAACTCTAAGTATAAAACAGAAGAACAAATTCGAAATGGAAAATAAAAACAGATATTCACACAAAATTTCAAGAAACAACACAATTGAAAGAAACTGCTCAAACTATCTATCGACGAAGCGGAAATTGAAACAAGGCAAGCGATTGTACTCGATCAACGCCAAAGCAGGTGTAGTGGTATGTACACCATGAGCCGAAGCCAGACCGGCTACCGCGTCCCCACCAGCACGTGTCCCATGCACGACACTGGAAAATATACATTTTTGTCCGGCCACTGGTGATCAAAGATCGAACAGAAAATTTTCCCCCACCCCTATCTTTTTAGTTTTTCGCGTATCGGTAGTTGGGTTCGAAACCCAAAGGTGACGTTTTTCTTGAGAACTTTGATATGCACACTATGATTTGATCGACACAACTAAAGATATGGTCATTTTTCCTGATTTTGAACCTGTAAGTTAGCGATGATATCTGATGGTCAAACATGAAGAAAACTAGTTGGAATTCTCAGTCCATTTATTTAGATATGTTTGTACATACAAGAAACAAAGAAAAATCTTCTTTTTTTTATCAACGACTGCAAATAACAGTAACGGTAACAATAATACGATAATCATTCGACGAAAAAGTAAAACAAATACACAAATATCGGTATTGCAGTAATATAATAATTATAATAATAAACTATACAAAAAAATCGTAATAATAGTAATAAGTAGTAGTAAATTTGTGGGGAGGGGAAATTAGTGAATACAATTGATAATATAATAATAATATATGTAATGTTACCACTAAAAAATCACAGCATTCTCACTGTTCACTCCACGTTTTCTTTTGTTTTTTTCTGTTATGGAATGTAGTCGTCGCTTAGTTACAATACAGAACCTGCTGTGTGTTTGTTTTTGAGACGCCGCGCCTTCATAGAAGAAAAAACTGTTTTTTTTTTTTTCGGCAATAAAGTTGAACTAGGATAGTTTCAGATTATTTCATCAAGTATCATTCATCGCGTTATCTCTCTCTCTCACTATCAGTTCTCTTTTTTTTCTCTCTCTCTCACCTGTTTGCTCTCGGTAAAAAAATATATGTCACAACATTCCGTTTTTTCATTTTTTGTATAGAATTTTGTAGCGAAATTTTGCGGTTTTGAGACGTATTCCGTTTCGTTCGTCCGGTTTAGAGATTCCTTTTAGAAGCTATTTTTTTTTATCTTATTTATTTGTTATTTTTACTTAGCGAACCGACAAAACTGTAAAAGACGATTCGAGCATAAGAATTTATTTGAAAATCGTGTTTTACTGGATTGTTGGTTCTTACAAAATAATCGTCAATCGGTGGCTCTGCTTACTTTTCCCTGTTACAAAGAGATTCTCGAAAAATAGGAGCAAGCTAGATTCGGAGGGGTATTTTTTAGGCGGAAAAATTAAACTTGTGCTTGTTTTTTTTTGGTTTTGAGACACTTCGGATTTAGTAAATTTTATTTATTTCTTTTCCATAAGTATGCGAATGTTTGTAAAAGATACACAGTTACAAGTAAAGCTTTGAAACTTTTACAAGCATGGAAGTCGTATCTACGTTTGTGAAAAGTTGTAAAATGTCGAGTTTTGGAATTTATTGTGATTTTACTTCACAGATAGAAGCGTTCTTTCTAATGTGAGTTGTTTTTAAATTCTTTGCAATGTTCTTATATTTTTTAGTGTTATTTGATCAACACAAAATTATTCTATAAAATTCAAATTCGGTAAAATCTTACAACAAATTAGAGAACATCAAAGTTTTTAAACATTTCGGGTGGCTCATTTTTACTTTATCATACGTAGTACAATAAAGTATTGTAACCGTGCCGAAAAAAAATTTGAGATTTTAGCAGCAACATGTCCTGAACATTTTTGACCAAGGTACAAAAAAAATGTCTGTGTGTGTGTGTGTGTATGTACCCGTTTTTGTGGCGACGATTCCGGAGAAACTACAAAAGGTATCGGGACGAAACTTCATATTTAGAAGTTTCATAACCAAACTTAGAGCTGAAAAGCTTTCTTTGAAAAGGGTCCAAAGGAACTGGAGGTTTAGTCTTAGCATTTTTGAAAGATTTTGCAAATAAGCCGTCATTTCTGGAATTTTGTCGAAATAGTTAAATTATAAATTAAAGAAGAGGAAATTCTGAATAATTTATGACTATGACATTTTTTGGTACAATCAATAGTTTAGCTGCATGAGCAAATTCTATTTCATCGAGATCGGTCGTACTGCATTAAAACTAGTAGCCAGGATTTGTCAGATTTTTTTATTCTAATGACAGTAGGTAGTGTCAAACGTTAATGTTTTGACAATAACTTCTGTCAATATAAGCTGTGTTCGGATATTGTATTACACTTTTTACACCCAATAACACGTAAGTGTCATTTGGACGGTGTACCCGGTGTCAACGGAGTACAATATCCGAACGCAGCTTTAATCGACATATCTATCTAGTTCTACTAATTTTATTTTAATGCAGACATGGCCGATCTCGATCAAATAGAATCTCATGCAGCTAAACTATTAATTTTATATATAGTATGATAAAGTCATGTGCCTGGCCACATCAGATTTTTTTTTGTCGGTGAGTGACACAAAATTTGTTGAAATAATAAGCAAAAGATTATCTCACACTCTCCGCTTTTAATTTTGCAAAATTTTTATCGTATCGTTATATTTTTTTGTATTTTCTATATTCAATATATATATATATATATATATATATCTATATTCAATAGCAGCCTAATTATTTTTTGGTATACGAACAGTTTCTTTTTAGATTTCCTAAACTTTTCTGTTGCAAAAATTACCCGAGACCCTCAAAAAATCAATACATGGGCCGGGATTTAAAATTAATAAAAGAAATTTAAGCAATTCTATTATTTTTAGATTACAATTAAATACGTTCAGTATTTGTTCTTTATTTCAATTTTACGGAACAAACAAATATTACATTTCCAATAGCTTCAGCTATCGACTCACAGATGACGCTCTTACACTCTCAACACACTTCCCACCGAAATCCATATACAGTGAGTGCGTAAAGTATGGCAACATGACAGAATCACCGAAACAATTTGTTATCTGAAAAAATCTTTGGACACACCAATCTTTATTTATCAAAATATTCATACGTACTTAAAACTTAATTTCCGACCTTCAATTATTGTTTTTGACTTATGACGTCATTGACACTTTTTTTAAAGGGCAACCCCCCCATTTTGTAGTGATATTAATAATTAATTGTCTTAAAGGTAATTCACAAAATTTATCGCCCTATATCAGAAACTTTTTGAGAAACAAAACAGTTGAAAAATAGGGTAATACTGATAAATTTTGTTTGTTTATGGGAACCGAATAGCGTTTTCGATAGATTGCGAGTCTGAGCCGAAAGTTGCATATCTCTTCTGATTATTGCGTTTTTACTTTATCATACCGCGTATGATAAAGTATTGTAATCGTGCCGAAAAGAAATTTTGAGATTTTAGTGGAAATATGTTCTTTTGGGTCCCCTGAACATATTGGCAAGATTTTGTGGCCACTGAAAATGTCCAAGCATGATTCACGAGGTTTAAGTTTGAAAATGCTCAAACTAGTTAGCCAGGATTTGACAGATATTTTCATTCTAATGACAGTAGGTAGTGTCAAACGCTGATGGTTTGACAATACCTACTGTCAATAGACTCGATATATCTGTTAACTCCTGGCTAACTAATTTTATTTTAATGCAGACACGATCGATCTCGATCAAATCATCAGATTTTTTAGGTTACTTTTATGGAGCCGTTAGCACATCGATTAAAGAATTGCTGTAAATCCTTCAAAAATATTTTGGAAACAAAGTTTTAGGATTTCAGGTAAAAGTGCAAAGATTAAGGTTTATTAAGATTAAGGACCATTTTGAGGTTTCTGAGACAATGAGGTGCAGTTGGTATAAATTTGTAAAAATTACCGTAATAGCGTGTTTTTGACTCCTCAACCCCACTGTTTTCAAAAACCTTGTGCGATAGAAAATTTTGGAGACCAGATTAGTTTTCAGGACAATTATATATCAATATTTATAGTTATTTAACCAACAAGCATATTAAAAAGAGCGATTAATGATCGAGACTGTTTAACGCTCGAGCGTTAATTGTCGAGATCATTAATCGCCGTTTAATATTCGAGTTGGTTACAAAATTTTTTCGTCGATCGTATTCTTCTAGAGTCGTCTACATAGATTTTTTCTTCGCCGATGTCTTTTTAGGTTATATGACAATTTATGTAATTTGACACTGACAGATCTAGACGGCGGTATGTTTTGATTGTAAGGTTTCATTTCACATATGTTCGATTGGCCAATCAAACGACGTCTTTACATCGTGTGATTGGCTATAACAAATCATGCATTAATAGAAATCGTGCATTAATAGAGTTGTTTAATAAACGATTTCCTATTCACTAAACTGACTCATAAATAAACGATCGACGGAAAACAATATAAAATGGTGATTTTCTCGAAATATTTCTTATGTAAGGCCACAAAATATTTGCGACACCATTTAGATAATTAAATGATCTACCAAAACCAGTAAGAAAAAGATGGGTTGCCATTTAAAACAATTGTCAATGACGTCATAACTCAGTAACAATTCATGGTCAGAAATTAAACTTTTCACAAAAATGTATATTTTAATAATTAAAAATCGACGTGTTCGAAGATGTTTTAACATAACAAACTGTCTCAGAGATTTTCTTATACTTTTCCATACTTTCCGCATTTACTGTATGTATAAACACCACTTAACCTTATTCAAAATCTAAACAATCATGGAATTGACTAATCCGAAGGTCCCGTAAACAAAAAAAAAACAAGCGCTGCAGGAAAGATCGGCAATGATAGAGACGATCCGAATAACCTGAAACGTGTGGCATGTACGTTGTACGTGTTGTATATTTCTTCGTGTAATTGTTTCCGTGTGAGTGTGTAATTGAAAAAAGGGAGGTTTGAGGTTTCTCGTCTATTAATTTTTTTGAGGGTGTGGCGGGAGATTTTCAAGGGGACTCCTGGGGGGCTGAACTATATGAGGTCGTGTTGGGATGGGGGCACTAACGGTAAGTCTTGTCGATCGTCCGCCGCGGCGGCGGAATGCAAGTTCTGAGGCTGTAGCAGTTGAAACGCCGAACCGAGGCTCGGTTTGAGTTGGAAAGAGCATGGCGGGGGCTGCTGAGGGGACGTGTGGTCGATCGTGAGGCTCCGCCTCTCGTCTCCGGACCGGAGCGGCACTTTTTCGCAGCCGTCCGGGGGCCCTCGAGCCATGAACATCCGCGGCGACGTGCCGAGCTTGTTGCCTTCGTGTTCCGGGCTAGATCCTACGGAGCCACCTGCAATTTTAGCGATGTATAGCGTTTGATTTTGAGGTTATGTGTGTGTTTTATGTAAGGTTGTGAATGGTTTTTTCGTGGAAGACGATCGATAATTTTGTGGGTGCTATACAAGCTAAATTGTGTGAAGATTGGAAAATAAATATGGTTATTTTTGAGTAGGCAAGTTTGATATTTTTGACATTGATATGTGTTTTCGTTAAACTAAATAATTTTGGTTATGTTTGTGATAGAGCGTTGAAATAAAGAGCATTCTATTTAGCACATTCCAAGCTATACAGGATGCCTCAAAATTACAGGAACACCTAAATGATTTTTTAACCTTAATAAAATAAAAAATGCAAAGTTTTTTATTTTACCAAGCTATTGTCTAAATATATTTTTAATATTTTGATATGTAAACTTTATAAACTTGTTTTTTCTAATAGTATATTTTTACATTAAGATTTAATTAAGATTGATTTCTTTTAATCATTTTTTTATAAAATGCATTATCCTTGAGTTATATGCAATTAATCGATAATTAACGGATAGAAAGAAAAATATAAAAATCAAAATTAAAATAAATGTGTATGTATGTGGGAAAATATTCTTAGTTTCAAGTTCAGGAGTTTTGATTAATTGCTTATAACTAAAAGAAAAGATTTTGTAAAAAGTGATTTCTACAAAAAAATGTAAGTATTAATCTTAGAATTAAAAATGTACAGGGTGTTCTATCAGAAAATAGGAGGGGTCCCAAATTTGCAGAATAAAATGGACAGCCTGTATATTAAAAATATATTTAAACGAAAGCTTGTTCGAACCCAAAAAACTTTTGTTTAAAGCATTTACTGAAGTTGTTTATGGCAAAGTTATTACAAATTTAAATCCAATGTGAAACTTTTTTTCCCCTGATTGTACACTAATAAATTTGTATTTTTTGGGATGATAGGGCTAAAAAAAAAGGGTGTTCTTTGTTAGACCTTTTTTAATGTTTAATATTTCGCCAATTCTTGTTGGCTTCTTCAAGAACTAAAAATTTAACACACAATTGACAAACAACAAAACATGTTAAAAGCGGATTGTACATACCTAATAAATGGCCTTAAAACAGCGATAAGCATGGATGTTAATAACATTGCAACGAACTAAATAGAACGGACACACAGACGTTACGGACACTCAAACTAAACTGAAGGCTGTGGACATCGGTACAACTTTTTCTTTTTTGAGATGATAGCTATAAACGTCTAGTAATGCCATGAATTATGAACACAGTAGTCAATACTAACAAAACGAGATATGGCAGTTAGGGCGATTCTCTCGTACGGGGTCACATATACCAATGAAAAAAATGTCAGATTTGCCGACTCCAGAACGGTTGCCATTTCTGAACCAAATGAAATAAAAAAATTATTTTCTTTGCCCTTTTTTGCAGATTAATTAAAAAAATAAATTTATCTAAAAAATAGTGAAGCTACCAAGTTAATTTTTTCTGGATCATTTTATATGGATGAACTCCTAATATTTTGTAGATAAATGACTCAACAGAATGGAGTATAAATTAAAAACAAATAAATAATCGAAACAAGCAAGCCAAAAATAAATCCTTGCTCACCAGAAGACAAGTCCATATTGCCGCAAATTAACGGAGACATTGAATTTCTAGAAGCGGGACCTTGAAACACAAAATCACCCTGTATATTCACACCATAGCCTTACCCTTACAAAGCGACCAACAACATATGTATACCAAAATATCAATTAAAGATTTATATATATTTATATACTTACTTAAAGATTGACAACTACCCATGATGTCGTTTGCCGAAGGTGTTTGCGTGTTCACAGAACACATGACGGGCAGCGGGGCCCTGTGACCTTCCGGCGTAACTTGACAGAACTAAAAATTCGAAACGTTATTTTTATTTGAAACTCGTTTATTGATATTTTCTAAAGTAATTACTTTATTATCGTCTCCTCTTTCGCTGTACGGCAGATCTGATTTTCCTGACTTTAGCACTAATCTTTCGATCTCCTGGTTCAGACCCTCGACAGAGCTGCGCATTGTCTGTTTCGGAACAGGTTTCAACGGTATATTGACTGGGTTTGCCCTAGGTAAGGGCGGCATCATACAAGCTAGAATCAGAATTGTTTATTTAATAGGGTATTTGACTGTATTAAAAATATGGCTTGTATTATAGTCATTCTAATAGATTACAGTTTAAGAAAACTATTTGTTATTACTTTACAAAAAAAATATGCTTTATTTCTTCTATTAAAAACCAAAATTAAAATTGAATTTTATTCACGTCCTATCACGTGATTGAAAACACTCTGTAATTCGCTCAGTCTCCAGTGACGTCATTCGTTAGTAAGCTTAGAGCTCGTTTGGTTTGTCAGGGTAGGGTATGGGGAGAGCAATGCTCAGATAACCTGGGTCGGCTGTCTCTTTCTTATATGCAGATAAACGCCGTATGACGTTAGTCCGCCTATTATGCAGCGCGTCACTCTCACCGTACAATACCGGGTTATCCGAACGCGCTCTTATGCTTCTCCCGTTTGAATTTAATAGCACTAAAGTGCCATGTAAGCATAACTTTGTAGGTTAGGATAGCCCTAACCTTAAGCTGTCAGATCAGATAATACCTAGTTCGAAGATACGATAGATAACTTATTCTAGTCAGTTTTACTTATGTCGAAGTAATCTTCACAACAAAAAACACTTATATTGGCCGCTATTTATTTAATTTGAATTTCTAGGAGCCAACCACTTTCTTCGCAGTTTCAAATCTTGCGGAACAGCTACAAATAGTTTATCCGGAGTTTTTCTTGACATATTTCTGCATTGTGGATTTATACACCATTTATAACCCATTTTTATGTAGAAATTGTGAAAACGACACATCATACAACACAATTACCAAACGGCGACGATGCCGATGCTGACAGACCATATGGGCCGATTTGACATCTGCTATCGGGTGACGTCACACAACAGAAAGTATCGTTTTGGCGGGACTTTTTGTGATCCAATTTTGAACGCTGATTTTTATGAAATATTGAGGAAATAATTATGAAAAATAATGCATTTACAATGTAGGTTTTCCAGTAATAGTCAAATACCCTATTGCGGCATGATATTAATGTAAATATAAACATGCGACTTACAGGTGTTTGTTTGAGAGCTAGTTGTCAACGTGTGGTCTGCGGTGACAGGAGAATTACTGGGCGATGTGCCTGTTCTTGAGCCACCCGTTTGTTGATTATTGCTCCGCTGCAAGCGCTGCTTGATTATCATCTTCTCGAGTTTGTCGTCGTTTTCCGCTATGCAATGTATTTTTCTAGTGTCCGTCCAGTCGTAATCTTCAGTCTAAAACATAGATTGTAAAAGGATTAATTATGTATGTAAATGTCTTTTCTTAGTAAACCTTTGACCCGACTGTTGCATATATTAATGTACGTTCTTTACAAACTATCTAATACGAGACGTTTTAAATTTAAATTAAAGATGCCCTGATTGTTATTTAATACAATGTTCAATTTAAGACGAAGAAGCTTTTATAAACATAAAAGTTACAGCTATTTGTTAATCTTTAAAACTATAAAATAATAGGGTTTAGGTTTTGAGAACCGTTGAGTTTTTCCTAAAACTAGAAATTTTATGACAGTTTGAATATGACACATTTTAAGTAGCAGTACAACTGATTCTAGATTTTGTTTCGGAAATTCAAATGCAGTCGATGAAACTGATACCAATCGATAACTTTTGGTTCAATAAGTAACATATTAAAATGTATAGTTAATCGCAAAAATAAAAATTCCACACTGTAGCAGACAAAATTTACCATCAACAGGATTCGGGAAGCTATACGAAAAAATGAACGGCTAATTTTGTAGAATTTATTGAAGTATTTTTTGCGATTTCACGTCAAGCAATCAGATGACATTAGAAATGCCCATTCTAATGTCAAACGATTGGTTGACGTACAATAGGGTATTCCGGTCATGTCAAAATTTAAGCAGATATTCGGTTTAACCTATTGTATAATTTATGAGGATTCATATAGTTAAGCTATGAGCTTTTTGATTTAGTTTTTCTATAAGATAATTGCAATTAAAAGTGCATTTCGTTTGAATTCACCGACCACCCTCGTAAATACACGATGATTACCGATCCCTAGTAGCGGTGGCAACAGCGGACAGCTCTCGAACAGCTGATCGGCCAAGTTGACGGTTGGCGACCCTGTTGTTTGACAACGAATAAAGGTAACTTTTTTGAGAGATGATTTGATCATTGAAACTTGAAGCCAAACATCTCTCATCTCGCTAGTCGGCAATGTAAAGAAAATCTTATCAGGAGTTACTGTTCTACTGCTGTTACAGCCCGGCACAGAACAATGTCGGCGTTGGAGTTTATACATTTGTACTATACATTTATACTTTGTGACGTTACAAAGACCAATCCTAATTCAACCTTCAAACAACGATTTCTCTTAATTTAAAACAATGTTTGATATTTTACTAGTGAAGTAGCAAACAGTAGCACCCATACTTTGTAAAAAATGACATGTTCAAAAACACCGGAATACGGCGAAATAGTTATTTAGAACTTCTTTTTCATAGATTTTGATATATTGCTAAAATTAAAAATACCAAGTTCGCTTCTTGTGATGTCACAATATCTACATATAATTAGGAAAATGTTTGTGTGACATTGTCAGGTAGTACTTTAATTTTAACTCCCATTATTGTTATTAAAGTCTTTGATAAGATTAGTGGCTTATTTATATGCTTATTCTAGCTACTACACATGATGCAATCAATATAATAGTAGCTAGCCTAAATTTCAGATAAAAACTAGAATTATTTATTAACTTTATCAGAATAGAAACTTTACGCTAGGGTCATTCCGCAAATTTTTAATTTTATGTTACCAAAACCAAGAGATCGCTGTATTGGTAACGACCGTCGCGGCTATTTAAAAAGGTTTTTCATAAAACTTATCAGTTTGAACATCTATCTACAACAATTCTAAAAGATGAGTCGTCTTTTTATTATAATGTTGCATCAAAATAATAATAAAAGCCCCCATTGCTTATGTATAGTCATTAAACAGGCGTGACGGGTGTGACACGTCACTGCGGAATAACCCACAACTAGGAGTTTGGCATTTTTGAAAAAACACAATAAAAATTTGTTTCCTCTGTGTACCTCAATCCGTGGAGATATGCTGTATATTTATTTGTAAGGAACATATCCCAGCTTTAATTTTAAAATTTCTTTGGTAGTTTGTCATTTTTATTTGACTGTGCAATCGCCTTTTCAACTGAAATAATTGCCCTCTAACTCTTCTATTTTTCTTGGTACATTTAAGTAATTTTTAAATTTGGAAAAGTTGTATTGCCTTTTTCCCTACAGCAAATTTTTATCCGCAGTTATAAAACGCACGGTTTGTAAAGAACTGCGCCTGTATACGTGGGACAAATTAAAAAAGAAAATCATTAAAGTTTAATCATCATTGCTGGGTTTCCGATCTCTACTATAAATTGTCATTATTTCAACTAAACTCCAGCACAACAAACTCAATACTAAATTCCAAACAAAAATCAATTATTACGTTACCACAACTTTTAAAATTTTAGCACGAAGCATTTTACGGGAACCAACCTTATCACAGCGATTCACAGTAGATAACAACAATCGCAGCAGATAACACACCCGATCGAGCACAAAGAAAATCCAAACCAAATTACCTGCGTCGCCTTATCAATTAGCAAAAATCCAGTGTAATAGTGACTATCCCTCGGCCAGTGCCCCTTCAAATAAATAGTATCCAACGAAGCAGTCCTACGTATCGCACTTCCTTGCGTCGAAGCATTTCCCAAAGTTTTCGACTTTTCCGCTACGACAAACAAAGAAATCAACCGTCATTTCCATCGTTTAACATAGATTAAATAGGTTAAAATGGTTTTTGGATAGGATAAAATGATTTTATAGAGGTTAGAATGCTTTTAGAATAGGTTAAAATGGTTTTAAAGAGGTTAAAATGGTTTTAAAGAGGTTAACATGGTTTTAAAATAGGTTAAAATGGGTTTGAAATAGTTTTAAATGGTTTTAAAGTGCTGTACCTTTGTAGACAGTTGAAGAACCGGGACTTCTAAGTCCCGAATCCGAAGTTCTCGGTTTCCAATAAGTCGGTGACAATTGAGGGCTGTGATTCTTCCTAATCGCTTGTTTGAAAACCGATGAGATCGGTATTGTGGCTTTCATCGGGGACGACTTTGTGACACGACTGGATTGTCCCGACATCTTGACGTTTGTTCTGCTGTTATTTCGCTGCGAAAATGTTGGTTACTCGTATTCTGCATCACACCGTATGAGGTGTAGGCTGTCCGCTAGCGCTCTGGGCTAGTTTTGGTGCGCGATTTTTACGTATTTCTTGGGTCCTTCATTGTGTTCGGATCGTCAGCGCTGCTGCTGTCATCGTAGGCTCTTTTTGTCTTCGGCGAGGAGTTGTGAACGCGCAACTCGCCGAGCAAAATACTACTACTACGACCTCTGGGTAGCGCTATCTCGCTCTAGCTCGTGCGCGGGGCAGGGGCGTATTCGGTGAGAAATGTTGGCCCAAGAATTGGGTTTCTAAAGGCATTATTCTAATGCCTCTTCCAGACTCTCGCGAGACATAGCGAGAGACCGCGAATCGGGAGAGTGTGGATGCCACACTCGCCCAAATTCGCCAACATTCGAATTGCTAGAAGTCTCGGATGCAGATAGTCGGATAAAAATCACGCGTTCGCCGAGCGACTCGCTTCAGTTCTGCGCTCTCGTATCGATATATTCAAACTGGATTGTTGACGAGGCGTATAGCAGTTTTTGTGTGTACCCGAAGATATTATTTACGACAGGGGTCTGATTTATGACATCAAACACGTGCGGTGAAGGGGCTCTTCGAGCTTCAATGCAACCCGAAATGTAGGTAACGAATGGAATAACTTATTTGGTATTGAAATAAAAAGATTTCAAAATATTGAAGACGATAAATTTATATGCAAACAACAAATAGTTTACATTGATATTAAATTAAATATCCGATAGTATTTTTTTCTCTATTTGTGACGTCCCCATTACTATAATTTGTCATTTAAAATGGAAAATATACCAGATAATGATACTTATTTCTGTATTATGGAAGAAATGCAAATGCATATCAATAAATTAACCATCCGTATTATAAGACAACTAATGAAAATTAATATTAATTACCATATTAAATCAATAATTAATTAAAACTAAAGAATATATTATTTATCTCTTTCAAATAAATCTTATCAGTTCCAAGTTATTCCAGTCTTAATTTGCTATGATGTCTGAATCTATTGTATCGTTTTGGTACAGTTCTTTGATGCAAATTACGACTGCGATCTACATAGGGCAATTACTAAGTTATTGATTGATAATATCGTTGTTACATACCACTATACAGGGTTGGTTAAAATATCCGGAGCACCTAAATAATTGACCAACCGTAAACATCTTCAAAAAATCAAGCATAAGTTGTTTGATTTTAAACAAGCTATCGTCTAAATATATTTTTAATATACACAGTGCTTATTTTATTATGGAAACTGGCAACGTTTCCGTTTTCTATTAGAACACATACATTTACATTTTATAACTAAGATTAATTCCATGAATTTTTTGTAAGAATCATTTTTTATACAATGCATCATTTTTTAGTTATAAGCAATTAATCAAAACTCATAAACTTTTGTTTTAACTAAACGGATAAAAAATAGCAGAACAACAAAATAGAAAAATAAAATTAAATGTTAATTAAATGTTCAAACAGCAAATTAAAATAAATGTGTGTATGTATGTGGGGAAAAAATCAGTTTCAAAGTTCAGCAGTTTTAATTATTATTGCTGATAACCAAAAAATGATGCATTTTATGAAAAATGGTTCCTACAAAAAATTCTTAGAAATAATCTTAGAATTAAAAAATTTAAAAACATACAGTATTGTTCTATTTGAAAAAGGAAATGTTACCAAATTTCGATAGCTAGTTTAAAACAAAAAAAAATGTTTTTTTCTTTATTTTTTTACAGTTGGAGAATTATTTAGTTGTAATTTTAACTAACTCTGTATAGATATGCACCATGATATTTGATTTATAACGCAATACATTATACAAAATAATAATTATGCAATTATTTAATTTTGTTTTATGGACAATCGTATTACTATATCTTATATTAGTATATGGTATCTCTAATATAAATGATCAGAATAAGAAATCAGTAGCATTTAAGAAATTTTTCAAATATTTATTATATTTTATATTAAATTTTTATTGACGTTATTCAATTAATTATTAATTAATGGTAACCACAATTTTAATGACACTATACGCTGAGGCAGCGGCTACTTCTGCGACATCCATTCTAAGTCACCAGCAGATGAACAGAGAATGCACGAGCCGAGCGCCGAGAATGTGGATGGCCTTCTTTGACCGCTATGTCTCAGCCAGCCTCGCCGAACTTTTCGCCGATTTATTCGGGCTGAGTCAGGAGGTAGCATCAGAGTGGCACTGCAACAGTAAATGCATCGGACATTGATGCATCGCCACATAGCATTTTCTAATACGTGAAAATCTTCTTTGAGGACTTGCTACATGTGCGTACCGAATGGGCACTAACTATTTTTTTGATTAGTTCGCCTTATTTGCTCATTAGCTTTTTCAAATCAAACTGATAATTTGATTACGAACAAGCAAGGTTTTATTTTATAGTGCCGACATATTTTTAATTACATAAGTGCAGAATTCACTGCGTACTAACAAGGGCATTCTTGTGGAAATTTACAAAACAAATCTTGACGAAACTGTTTGTTTCATTTTAATGATTTTTTGTTTAATTCATCAGCTTTCTGTATTATTAATTCGCAGCATCTAATTTTAGCAGACTGTAAAACAATACAATTGGTTATTTTATGTGAACTAGTTTAAATAAATTATTATTTTAATGAGAAAATATATATATTTTTTTATTTAAATTATGAAGATATTGGCCATAAAAGAAATGTTAGATCTGGTTTCTTCGTCATCTTTAAAGTTCTACTAAATCCAATTGTACTACTAGGTTCGTTGTATAAATATGTCCTAATATAGTCTGAAGTACAGATCAATTAGCTTCTGAAATAAAGATTTAAACAAATGAGCTTTCAAAATATAACCTTTTTGTTGAATAAAAAAGCTACACAAAATTGTCTCTACCATTAAAATATTTTTAACCGCTTTCGTTTCTCTTCAAATAATAAACATCATAAAAATCGACAAATATATAAATACAAGCAAATAAAGTATAATTTTCCAGGTAAATTATTTCATAGACTATAACACTTTTATGATGTTTATGACTTGAAGAGAAACGAAAACGATTAAAAATATTTTAATAGTAGAGACAATTTTGTGTAGCTTTTTTATTTAACAAAAAGGTTATATTTTGAAAGCTCATAAATGAGTATCATCTATATTGTTCATAGAAAACCATCAACTTAGGATACACTCCTTATATATGGTGTACGTTTTTCTTGGAAAGAAATAACATTGCGTTTATGTGGACAGGTAAAAACAACAATATTTTTTTTTAATTTCTGTCTGACGGTTTCCGGAAAACTGTCTGTCTGATAGTTTCACAAAATTACAATTTTATGCGGTTTTCGCCCTTTAGAAAAATGAAAAGTCTTACTAATAATTACAAATCTATTGTCAATCTTCGTATACGACCTACTACACACAAAACGAAATTAAAAAATGGAAAAATTAAACAGCGTACTAAAATGTTCACCGAGTACAAATAAATGCACCAATATTTGTCGCCTTTGCATTTGCTATACCCACTTCAACTGGGTGTTGCAAATACCAAGTATATGGCGTAAAAAAACTCGTCCGCACAGCCGAACGTCGAATATATAAATTTATTTTAGAGGTGGACTCGCTACGAATTGAAAAAGAGCAGTTTTTTTTCCTTGACAAATATACGTGAATTCAAGGCATACTTTTCATTTTTTTTCGTTTTGTTTTGCGTTATTAATTTTCATTTGTAACAATGTAGTGTTTTGTTGATTTTTCTGTACAACTGCAAAAACAATTTGTCTGTAAAACAGAAAAATTTCCCTTCTTTTTTCAGTACGTTCAACAAATATTTGAGGGGCATAATTGTGGGTTGAATACGGCCCTGTGCGGCGTTTCTACGCAATCCGGTCGTAGTATTTTCCTATACGACTTGAATACTCACTACACTACAAGGTACACTCCGCTCTCAGTTCTCTCTTCCGATTGGTCGAAAATAATACTGAATCTAACACGGGGAATCTCCGCGTACGCATGTACACTCCCAGTTTTTCCTGGGCATAATCATCAATTGAAGAAAACGGGATTTTCACTTTGTAGAATCTCTCTCTGCTGTTGGACGATTTTTGATAGCGCTTGTTTGTGCCAGGGTATGGCCAGGGTTTAGCGAGGTTTGTTTTCTTGTTGCGTAGAAATGATTTTGGAGTATTTCCGAGGCATGTCTTTGTTCGTCCTGTTTTTGTTTTTGGGGGATCAATGAGATTGTAAGTTTAGTAAGGAATGTGTTGTGAAGGTCAAGATTCGGGGCCTGGGAATCCGTCTGTAACGTATGTACATAGGCAAGCCAGCACGCCATCGATTTGGTCGGTGCGTTCGAGAATTTGAAGGTTCTTGTGTATTACGCGTGAAAGAAATAAAAATCAGAGAAAAATTCATGTTAAAAAATCTGATATGGCCAGGAACATGACTTTATCATACAATATATAAAATTAATAGTTTAGAACTGCATGAGATTCTATTTGATCGGGATCAGTCGTGTCTGCATTAAAATAAAACTAATTAGCCAGGATTTGATAGATGTTGTGATTCTATTGACAGTAGGTATTGTCAAAACACCAGCATTTGATACTACCTACTGTCATTAGAATGAAAATATCTGTCAAATGCTGGCTAACTAGTTTTATATTAATGCAGACACGACCGATCTCGATCAAATAGAATTTGCTCATGAAGCTAAACTATTAATTTTACCCAAAAATTTCATAGACATTATTCAGAAATTCCTCTACTTTAATTTATTATTTAACTATTTTGACGAAATTACAGAAATGGCGACTCATTTGCAGAAAATTGTTGAAAAATGCTAAGAGTAAACATCCAGTTCCTTTGGACCCTTTTAAACAAAAATCTTTTCAGCTCTAAGTTTGGTCATGAGACTTCTAAATATGAAGTTTCGTCCCGATACCTTTAGCAGTTTCTCCGAAATCGTCGCCACAAAAAAACGGGTACACAGACATTTTTTGTACCATGGTCAAAAATGTTCAGGGGACTCAATTGGACATATTTCCGTTAAAATCTCAAAAATTATTTTCGGCATGGTTAACATTTTTTTGTTAACATTTGCAATACTACGTATGATAAAGTAAAAAAGAGTGGCGATTCCATAGTTCACCTATGTATCATCTGGTCTCCAAAATCAAGTCCCTGTACTTCAAAATTTCTCAAAAAACTTAAGAAGAAAGTTACAAAACAAGTTAGGTATATTGTTTATAGATAATATTTCTTAAAGTTAAATTAATGATATTCTGAGATCTGGAATTTTGAAATCAAGAATTAGAATCAATTTTGTGGTAGATTTTTGATACTTTTGTCGGTTTTTGAAAAATTAGTAAAGGAATCATACAGTTTAAATTTGCTTATTTTAATTTTCTTACAGTTTTTTTTACAAATTAATGGAAAAGGTCATAGAGGAAAGTTGTTTTACATTAAAAGTAATACTTGAAAAGGATATAATTCTTGGGACCCAAGAATTATATCCTTTTCAAGTGTTACTACATACAGGGCAAGAAACATATATTTAAACCAATTTAATTAAACGTAATGCTCAGATATCAAATATGAATACTTTTTTTTATAAATTTTAATATTGCTTTATCATACGTAGTATTGGCAAATGTGAAAGCCCCAAGAATTAAACCATTAAAGACTGATAAGCTTTTTATTCTCTCCTTCCGAACACATCATTACAGTCGAAAGTCCCTCATCAATAATAAATTAAAGTAGAGGAAATTTTGTATAATTTATGTCTGACATTTTTTGGTAAAATTAATAGTTTAACTGCATGAGAAAATTCTATTTGATCGAGATCGGTCGTGTCTGCATTAATATAAAACTAGTTAGCCAGGATTTGACAGATATTTTCATTCTAATGACAGTAGGTAGTGTCAAACGCTAATGTTTTGACAATACCTACTGTCAATAGTATCAAAATATCTGTCAAATCCTCGATAACTAGTATTAGTTGAATGCACACGACCGATCAAGATCAAATAGAATCTCATGCAGCAAAACTATTAATTTTATATATAGTATGATAAAGTCATGTGCCTGGCCACATCAGTTTTTACTTTATCATACGCAGTCTGTAAAGTATTGTAATCGTGCAAAAAAAATTTTTTGAGATTTTAGCGGAAATATGTCTTTTTGGGTCCCCTGAACATTTTTGACCAAGGTACAAAAAAATGTCTGTATGTGTGTACCCGTTTTTTGTGGCGACGATTCCGGAGAAACTACTAGAGGTATCGGGA
Source organism: Aphodius sticticus (assembly GCA_963966075.1). Taxonomy (NCBI): domain Eukaryota; kingdom Metazoa; phylum Arthropoda; class Insecta; order Coleoptera; family Scarabaeidae; genus Aphodius; species Aphodius sticticus. The sequence continues at coordinate 1,607,207 of OZ014509.1, read as the reverse complement.
CGAAACTTCATATTTAGAAGTTTCATGACCAAACTTAGAGCTGAAAAGCTTTCTGTTGGAAAGGGTCCAAAGGAACAGGAGGTTTAGTCTTATCATTTTTGAAAGATTTTGCAAATAAGCCGCCATATAATTAAAGATAAGGAAATTCTGAATAATTTATGACTGACATTTTTTGGTACAATGAATAGTTTAGCTGCATGAGCAAATTCTATTTCATCGAGATCGGTCGTACTGCATTAAAAGTAGTAGCCAGGATTGGTCAGATTTTTTTATTCTAATGACAGTAGGTAGTGTCATACACTAATGTTTTGACAATACCTACTGTCAATATAAGCTGCGTTCAGATATTGTACACCGTTACGCTTTTTACACCCAATAACACGTAAGTGTCATTTGGACGGTGTACCCGGTGTCAATGGAGTACAATATCCGAACGCAGCTTTAATCGACATATCTGTCTAGTTCTACTAGTTTTATTTTAATGCAGACATAGCCGATCTCCATCAAATAGAATCTCATGCAAAAAAACTATTAATTTTATATATAGTATGATAAAGTCATGTGTCTGGCCACATCAGATTTTTTCTTTTGTTATTTATTGTTTATTTTATCGTTTGATCTTAAATCCAAATAAACAGTTAAATATAATAATGTAGAATAGCTGGTGTTATTAACTGACACACAGCCTGTGTTTTTAATAAAGAGAAAACAGTTAAAATCAGCGATTTTTTGTCAGAGGTTCCACTACTAGTTTTCAAAAACCAAGTAAACATTTCAAAAATCCACTGTAAGACGTAAAATTATATATTCTTTTCTTTGAATTTGTTGCATGTATTACTTTTAGGACTCTGTGAATTCACAGAGTCATGTGTAATTACACATGAAAAAAAAACATTGGAACCTTTACATGTTTTGAGACTTCTGCTGATTTTCTACAATAATAAGTATTTTTCATGCAAGAAAAGACTACTTTAAGATATTTTTTACGTACTAAGTTCTGCTGAATTGATGTTATTTAGAAATAATTAACTACAGTATTATTTATTTGTTCAAATTCTGCTTTAAAATATTTAAAAAACTAAAATTTAGGTCCATTACACTATTTCCGGCAGAAATTTGTTTAGAAATAATAGAGGACATTTAAATTAAATTATCATCTCCTTCGTCATTGTATGAACACCCGGTATATGAACGTCATACGTGACTATAATTTCATATTTAAACTCTTATGTCATTCTCATCTTTTTGGCAACACCCGGTATATTGGAGAAGGCGATTATAATTTCGTATTTAAAGATCTGTAATATTTCCAAATAGTTTCTTCAAATAACATTTTTGCATAGCTTCAAACATTAAGATAGTTATAAATTTAATAATAAACTTAAGAGTTTTTCATAGTTTTCGTAACCCGGTACATGCAAGCAGATAATTACATTCGAATGTTTCCATTTTAGGTTTAACAAACATTTAACAAAATATTAGGTGGTCACTTCATTTGTCTTTCGGTATACATATTAACATAACTTGTGGAGATTAATAAACAATGTTTGAAACCAAAAATACGGAGAAAAATGACAAAATAATAACTAAAAAAAATCTAAACAGAACTCTCAAATTTGAGTATTAAATAGTAGGCTGCTAATCCAATTTAAAATTCCAATCGTACTTTCTAATACGTTGATTGAAATAATAATAGCATTAATTCAAAGATTTTTTTAATCTTTTTACAAGAACTTTTGGCAAAAATAAAATAATAACTTACCTTGTACAATTCAGAAAAACTTAACGATAATAATCTGAGCGTTTAGAGTTGAATTTCAACTCGAGCACCAAAAATCCGTTCACATAACCGTAAAAATGCAAATAACGCACCGTTCTATACTTAGCAAGTGTCAAATTTATTAAAAATTAAATACAACACTCATATATTACAAGCCTATACTTAAAACCTCAACTTCTGGAAGAACCACTTATTCTTTCCTTGCTTGTAGCGCTCTTCAAACTTCACACGGGTTTGGAACCTAATTTTCTTACGCTTCATCGGGTCCTTAAGGTCTTTCGGCGCCGATTTCGTTTCCAACGCCAAATCAACGGTGTACCTCGTTGGCATCATGTGGTTATAATTAAGAACCTACGACAAAAATTATCGTGAAACGATAATACCGATAAGAAAAAAACGGGGACTTACCTTAACGAAAGGCTTGATCTTGGACCTCTTGTGGATCTTGATCTTGCCCATACGCTTGTGTACTTTCCTTGGGTACCTGTCGATCCCAGCAACCAAAGCATGACCGTACTGCTTGTCCGAAGTACCGTCATCGTAATTCTTCATGATTATGGCTTTCCTGCCTGCGTATCGGCCGCTAAGGACCAACACGACTTTGCCTTGTTTCATAATCTTACCCATCTTGGACTGAAAAATAAGAAATAAACGTTAAAAACTTACAATTTCCAGCATATCTAAGGCTAGAACATGGTCGACATAACCTATAAATCACCCCCTTGACTTTTCGTGGTTTTCTATTGTGGATAATTAAAAAATTGTCTTACACGTAATTAGTATTGATGTATTTCAAGTAAATTTGATTGATTTTAAGTATTTCTGTGGTTTAATTTAGCGGATGATTGTAGATTTTAGTTGGGAACGGATACTTACATTGTTTACTACAACTCCGCAAAACGAAAAGAACCATAAAAGAACTAAAATCCCTAGGATTGCGTGGTGGGTGGCACATTCGCCGGTAGAGGCGCTTACTGGCGCGATCGCAATCGTCGGGATTTACTTTACCGACTGAGTAGTGGCTGTCAAACTTCGAAGTTAGTTTTTCTGCAATAATTTATTAATAAAACGTAGTATTAATTCTTGTTAAAGAAGACAGTGTTATGGGATTCATATGTTTAGGTTCGTATCTATATATTCTTTATTTTTATTTTTAATGGAAGAAATGATTATTACACGATATTATTATGAAATGACTATTTTTTGTTGTTAACCTAAGGACAACAATGGTAATTATGTACCTGATTTTGAGCAATTTAAATTACGGTAAATCAACTGTTATCTATAATTACCACTCAAATTTCTCGCTAGTTTTAGTTTTTTTGGTCTTGCATATGTCATAGTAACATATGTATTTGATAACAAAATAATCTCGGTTGTACGGTAAATAATAACACTAAAATACCTGAAACCAAAAAGTTAAATTGCGTTTTAAGCGTGTTGATTATTATACTTAGATAATAACTAAATAATAACACTGTGCACCAAAAAATTTCCTCCCGGGAAATTTTAGCTAATAATGATTCTTTATGACCCCGTGAACATTTCCACAAAGGCGTTTTTGTAGGTTAGCTCGAATAACCGAGATATTTGCAAATTTATTTTTAATTTTAGTCATAATTTTAGTCCATTCACATGGTGTTTTGGCCAGGAAAAAATATAGTTTTGTTTTTCTATCATTCTATAAGTTTTTTGAGGAGCTGAATCCAAATTTCAACTTTGTTACTTCCCACGGATATGGCTGCACAACGAAAATCGCAAATAACTCAAAATTTTCTACTTTTCTTCAGTTTATTGCCAAAAAGTCATAAAACTATGCACTTTTCGACGTAGACCACTATATACGAAAATAAAGTATACTAAATTTGCTATAAAATGCACCCTCGTGTATTTTTTGGTTGAATGGTTTGGCCGCTCGAGCGCGCTGAAAGAAGGCCACATTTTCCTACTTTATGTGATGTGCGTGTAATTACAAAAAGCTTAGATTCTGATAAAACTACATTAAATTCTCTACAAATTGCATAACTTAATTAGTTATTTTGGCCAAACTGTGCAGCCGCTAAAGCGCGTTGAAATTTTATGTCACATTACGCGAAACCGCGATAACAAGTGCCCTTCACCAAAAATTCAGTAGAGCCCTACATTATTACTATTTATTTATTAAATATATATTTGCTCTTTTTAATAATTAATATTTAATGTATTATGTAATTTCTTATTTTTTTATGAACATTCGGGCTCTTGACTTCGCGGCTTCGCTTAGATTAATATGACGTAATACAGTAGAGCGTCGATAATCCGAACCCCGGTAATCCAAACGTTCAAAAAAATAATAATAAAATAAATCATTGAGTAACCTAGAATAAAGCCATTTTTGTCGGTTCATGTTTACAGAAAAATGTTGCTTTTGTTTTGTATATATATATATAGTGCTTCCCAATGGTAACGGATAAATTCTATAAAATCTTAAATAAAAATATTTGAGAAAAATGCTCCGACACGTCGATTTTTACTTTTAACTTACTATCCTAATATACACTTTTCAGCCCCCCCACCCCTTCACCCCTAAGGGGTGTAACCAGAACTTAAAAAATTCAAATAGCAAAGTACCCCTTGCAATACCTCAATTGATAGACTTTTTTAATCTGAATACAAAGAAAAAAAAATTATCGAAATCGGTTGATAAATAACGGCGATATTTATCAAAATTTATTTATACACGAAATTGAGGAATATCCAAATTTAATTAACTAATCCTTAATTAATTGTCAAAGTGCTGCGCGTTAACGACGAGACAATGCCCTAATCTATCCCCAAACGCTTGTTGAACATTCTCTAACATTTTATTTCGAGTTTTCGAACATTCCTGGAGTCATTAAGTGAATTACTGCAGGAATTCTTTCCTTTAACGTCTCAATATTTACAGGTCTATTAAAATAAACTTTACTTTTTAAATAGCCCCAAAGAAAATAATCTAGTGGGGTTAAATCTGGCGATCTTGCTGGCCATTCAATAAGCCTTCATCTACCAATCCATTAGGAAATTTGAAAATATTTGGATTAGGAAATACTTGATCGAGGTATTCTCGAACTTGTCGCGCATAATGTGGAGGCGCACCGTCTTGCTGTAACCAAATTCTGTCCTTGTGTCTATCAGGATCTTCTGCGTTGGGAAACAACACCGCTAAAGTAGATAGTAGTTCATTTCGTAGAAAGTTCAGATAACGTTCACCATTCAGTGTTCCGTCGAAAAATTTGGTCCAATAATTCTAGAACCCACCACACCAGCCCACACATTAAGGTTCTGAGGATATTGTGTGTTCGCTTCCACCATCCAATGCGGATTTTGACGAGCCCAGTAACGGCAATTTTGTTTATTGGCGGTGCCATTCAGACAAAATGTTGCCTCAACAGAAAATAACGATGTTTCTAATTAAGCAAGGATTTTCATTAGAGAGTTCCATCGTTGTCTCACAAAACTGCACTCGTCGATCAAACTCATCATCGGATAATTTTTGTACCAAGTGCACTTCATACGGGTGAAATTTGTGTTTTCGAAATAATCTGGACACTGTGCTTTTTGACGCACTAACTTGTGAAGCGACCTCCGCAAGGGTTGAATGATTTTCTTGCACCATTAAAATAGCATCCAATTGTCGGTTTTCAATTAAGGCCAATGGACGTCCTGCCTTAGGCTTATCCCGTACATGACCGAGATCGCGAAATTTGTTTTCGATTCGACTTACTGTAGATTCCGATATTGGCGGACGGTCCGCGTGCGTTTCATTGAACAAAACACGAACTTCGTCATGCGTCCGGCTTCTATCTCCAAACCCAATCATTAAAACTTCCATTCTTTCGGTTTCTGTAAATCTCATTTTACTACTATTTCTTCAATGACGAAAAATCTGAATTGTGTTTGACATAAGTAAAAACAAGTTGCAATTGTTTGAACGATATTGCTATGCCCGCTTCAACAGCGCTTACTCGAATATTGACGTTCTTCTTTGAATACATTTTGGTAAATATCGCGGTTATTTATCAACTGATTTTGATAATCTTTTTTTCGTTGTATTCAGAATAAAAGAATCTATCAATTGAGGTATCGCAAGGGGTACTTTGCTATTTGAATTTTTAAAGTTGGGGTTGCCACCCCTTAGGGGCGAAGGGGTGGGGGGCTGAAAAGTGTATGTCAGGATAGTAATTTAAAAATAAAAATCGACGTGTCAGAGCATTTTTCTGAAATATTTTTATTTAAGGTTTTATTGAATTTATCCGTTACTTTTGGGAAGCACTGTATATATAGAGTAGTAATCCGAATTACTTTCGGTCCCAATTAGTTAAATGAATAATAAATAAATAATAAATCATACCTTCGATATCTCATTGATATCCCTTTGATATCCCATTGATATCTGTTCGATATTCCTTCGATATCTCTTCAATATCCCTTCGATATCTCTTCGATATCTCTTCGATATCACTTCGATATCGTTCGATTTTTACTTTTTGACATTCCTATAGTTTAAGAAGAGCGGGATCGAATGGTGTTGCTATTATTAAGATTGAACTTCTATCCAATACTCGCAGTTTCTAGTATTTAGCTGCAATATTTTATAATCCGAACAATTTGATAATCCGAATCACCTTCGGTCCCAATTAGTTCGGATTATCGACGCTCTACTGTATATCAACCCAATTTCGCGGCTACACGGTTTGGCCAAAATAAGTGATTAAGATGTGCAATTTGTAGGGAAATTGATGTAGTTTTAGCACAATCAGCCTTTTTAACTAACTTAAAAACTGGGTTTTACATAAAGAAGGAAAATTTTCTCTTCTTTCAGCGCCCTCTAGCGGCCAAACCGTTCAACGAAAAATTCATTTCAGGAGTGCTCTTATAGGAAATTATGTACTTTATTTTTGTATGGAATGGCCTACATCGAAAAGAGCATAGTTTTATCACTTTTTCGCAAAAAATTGGAAAACGGTCGAAAATTTTTATTTTTTTGCGATTTTTGTTGGGAAGCAACATCCGTGGGAAGTAGCAATGCATTAAAATTAAAACTTGTTGAAAGTTGTACCCGTGTAAAGTAAATAGTTTTTGGGATATTCAATTGTTTGCCAAAAAATGGCAACTGCAGTCTTAAAGCCTACGTAAAAACTAAATTTTTGCAGGTATTATGTTACAATTTTGTCAGATAATCACCAAAACCAGAAGGTAGATGTTGATAAAAAGAATAATACGCTATACATGCTGGTGATTTTACCACTTCATTTTGTAACATTTTCAAATAGTTTATTCTTGAGCAATATTAACATAGTTTAATAGGTTTTTAATCACAACCTATTTTTTTTTATTCAGTACATTAATCAACCATAGTAAAATAGGATTTCGCGCAAGATAACTCTGGCGCAAACTTGTTATTTCGTAGTTTGGTTTACAATTTTACAACAGCTGTAAAAGTAAAAGTAAACAAACACTGTACAGACAATATAGATAGGCCGATAGACTAGATATGTACTATCTTAGGACAACCTCTGAGAATCTTATTATTTCTTAATTTTTTATTGTAAAAAAATACACTGCTCAAAAAAATTAGGGGCACACTTTTTTCGAAACATATAACTTTTTAAATAATAGTTCTTTAGTTACTTCTAACTTACACTTAAAAATGTAAATTAATAACGCAAAACAAAATGGAAATGACTGTCATATAATCGATGACAGTCGGGTTTTCTGTGGATTGGTGAGGTTTAATACAGTGTGTGCCCTCCACGAGCACGAATCACTTCCTCACACCTGCGTGGCATGCTTCGCACTAGTCTGCGAAGAGATTCTTGGGGTATGCTTTCCCGTTCCTCAATCAGGGCTTGTGTCAGCTCCTGTATGGTTAGTGGTGGATTAGGGCGCTTGCGAACACGTCGGTCAAGCTGATCCCACACGTGTTCAATAGGATTCAGGTCAGGACTTAACGCCGACCTGAATTCCACGTTCTTGTAAAAAGTTTCTGGTGATGCCAGTGGTATGTGGCTTTGCGTTGTCCTGGATTAGGATGAAATTTTGACCGACGCCATATGCAGCAGGCACCACATGGTCCTCCAAGATGTTTTCGATGTAATTCATGGCATTTAGTCTACCAGGAACCACAAGCAGATCAGTTCTGTTGTCTATCCTGACTCCAGCCCAAACCATCACAGATCCACGACCAAATCTATCCACTTCTTGTATAGTAGCGGCTGCGTAGCGTTCACCAGGACGCCTATATACACGTAATCGACCGTCGTAACTAGTGAACCGAATTCATTTGTCATCTTTAGTAGGCTTTCATACGTGAATTCAAAGCATTCTTGACATTTTTTCTATTTTGTTTTGCATACTTAATTTACACTTTTAATGCTACTTCCTGACTCAGCCCGAATAAATCGGCGAAAAGTTCGGCGAGGCTGGCTGAGACATAGCGGTCAAAGAAGGCCATCCACATTCTCGGCGCTCGCCTCGTGCATTCTCTGTTCATCTGCTGGTGACTTAGAATGGACGTCACTGAAGTAGCCGCTGCCTCAGCGTATAGTGTGTGTGCATACTTTCATTGAAATTGTGGTTATTATTAATTAATAATTAATTGAATAACGTAAATAAAAATTTAATATAAAATATAATAAATATTTGAAAAATTTCTTAAATGCAATTGATTTCTTATTCTGATCATTTATATTAGATACCATATACTAATATAAGACATAATAATACGATTGTCCATAAAACAAAATTAAATAATTGCATAATTATTATTTTGTATAATGTATTGCGTTATAAATCAAATATTATAGTGCATATCTATACAGAGTTAGTTAAAATTACTACTAAATAATGCTCCAACCGTAAAAAAATAAAGAAAAAAACATTTTTTGTTTGTTTTAAACTAGCTATCGAAATTTGGTAACATTTCCTTTTTCAAATAGAACAATACTGTATGTTTTTAAATTTTTTAATTCTAAGATTATTTCTAACAATTTTTTGTAGGAACCATTTTTCATAAAATGCATCATTTTTAGTTATCAGCAATTAATTAAAACTGCTGAACTTTGAAACTGATTTTTTTCCCACATACATACACACTGTTTGAACATTTAATTAACATTTAATTTAATTTTTCTATTTTGTTGTTCTGCTATTTTTTATCCGTTTAGTTAAAACTAAAGTTTATGAGTTTTGATTAATTGCTTATACCTAAAAAATGATGCATTGTATAAAAAATGATTCTTACAAACAATTCATGGAATTAATCTTAATTATAAAATGTAAATGTATGTGTTCTATTAGAAAACGGAAAGGCTGCCAGTTTCCATAATAAAATAAGCACCGTGTATATTAAAAATATATTTAGACGGTAGCTTGTTTAAAATCAAACAACTTATGCTTGATTTTTTGAAGATGTTTACGGTTCGTCAATTATTTAGGTGCTCCGGATATTTTGACCAACCCTGTATACTGGTATGTAACAACGATATTATCAATCAATAACTTAGTAATTTCCCTATGTAGATCGCAGTCGTAATTTGCATCAAAGAACTGTACCAAAACGATACAATAGATTCAGACATCATAGAAAAATAAGACTGGAATAACTTGGAACTGATAAGATTTATTCGAAAGAGATAAATAATATATTCTTTAGTTTTAATTAATTATTGATTTAATATTGCTATTAATATTAATTTTCATTAGTAGTCTTATAATACGGATGGTTAATTTATTGATATGCATTTGCATTTCTTCAATAATACAGAAATAAATATCATTATCTGGTATATTTTCCATTTTAAATGACAAATTATAGTAATGGGGACGTCACAAATAGAGAAAAAAATACTATCGGATATTTAATTTAATATCAATGTATAACTATTTGTATTTTGCATATAAATTTATCGTGTTCAATATTTTGAAATCTGTTTATTTCAATACTAAATAATTTATTCCATTCGTTACCTACATTTCGGGTTGCATTGATGCTCGAAGAGTCCATTCGCCGCACGTGTTTGATGTCATAAATCAGACCCCTGTCGTAAATAATACCTTCGGGTACACACAAAAACTGCTATGCGCCTCGTCAACAATCCAGTTTGAATGGATCGATACGAGAGCGCACAACTGAGGCGAGTCGCTCGGCGACCGCGTGATTTTTATCCGACTATCTGCATCCGTAGAGACTTCTGGCATTCGAATGTTAGCGAATTTGGGCGAGTGTGGCATCCACACTCTCCCGATTCGCGGTCTCTCGCTATGTCTCGCGAGAGTCTGGAAGAGGTATAAGTGTAACCAGGCCCGCCGTAAGCGGGTGTGCAAGGGGTGCACCGCACGCGGGCGGCACCTTCAAGGGGGCGGCACTTTCAAGGGGGCGACAAATGTAAGAATGTCACCATTTTCAAACTCATTTTCATCCGTAGAGCATTTCATTTATAAAATGTTTTTTTTCTTTAGTTATGCGTTCCTCTACAACGCCAATAAATGTATGATAACAGTCTTCTGCCACCTATTGACTTCTAAACGTATTGCTAAAAATATTTTCAGTAGAGGCTAGTAGATGGCGGGTATAACTGGGGGGATGACGGGAAAAATACGGCGTTGCAGTTCTATGCACATGGGAATCCCAACGTTTCCCGTATTGCAAAGAAACTGATTACTTCCTTAGGTCGCTCGTTGACTGTTGTCGATCTGTCTGTGTACGATATTAACTGTTTTGGTGGAAACATTGCTGCAGATATGGTAAGTACGTTATGTAATTATTTAATGATTAATGTGTATTATTTATACAACGGTAATTATAGTACCATAAAAATAGTACATTTCTAAAGTTGCTACTGTCGCAAACAAACCCCCTGTTCGATTTAAATGATATTTGTTTGTGTTTTCTCAGTTTTACTTTGTTAATTCACGGTAATTCTCCGGATACTACAGTAGAAACTTTTATTTAAATTTGTATTGATTATGTTAAACGACAAATGTGTATATTTAAAATTTGATTGCTACATTTCCAAACACATCAATAGTCCTGAGAATATTGCTTACTATGCCGGTTTCGGTGGCATCTGGTGAAAGATCCTTTTCAAAGTTGAAAATTATAAAAAATTATTTACGCTCAACTATGCACCAGGACAGGCTTAATAATTTATCTATTCTTTCAATAGAACACGAAGTCTTGGATAGTTTGGATACATCCGAATTAATAGCAGATTTCGCAAGTTTAAAATCAAAAAAAGTTCAGTTCCTATAGACAGTTTAGTTTTGTTTTTTTTTTGTGTTCCTATATACATATATTTATATATTGATAAGTTCAGTCACTCTGTAGTGAAGTTAATAAAATGATTTTGATAATTATTTGTTTGCTTTACACCTCACCTCTATGCAGAGAAAATTTCTACAACACATCACTATTTGTGGAAAATAATGTCATTCTTACACGAGCTTAGTACTAATTAGTACTAGTCACACTATTTACAATACCCGCAATTCTGCTAATGTTTAGTACTAAGTCGACTGGCGTAAAGGATGGGGACGGGGGCGGCATAGTTGGTTATGCACGCGGGCGCTCAAGTGGCTGGCGGCGGGCCTGAGTGTAACTTAGAAGTAACCAGGTATACCAAATTTGATTTGCCTAGAATTATTATTTAAAAAGTTACAGGTTTCGAAAAAAGTGTTCCACCTATTTTTTTTGAGCAGTGTATTTCCACACATATTTGAGTTTATTATTAATGTTTAGTACATATAACAAGTCCACCAATTAATTGAGAAATAATTCTAAATAACCAATATTTTCCACACACTTGTAATTACGTCTAATAAATAGCGTTCAAAATTCGGGGTTTTCCTGATAGTGTTTGTCAACGTTGTGGCAGCACTTGTGTTGCCAGTTTTGTTGTGGCAGTACTTCGAATACGAACGCGATCAAGTGCGGTCTGTATTTATTAAAATAGGTGTTCTGATATCGCGCGTATTACCTAGTTATACCCCGTCCATATAGACAGTCGGACATGCTGACGTTTTGTTGAAAATCGTAAATGACAGTCAGTGCACAGCCAACTTTACAGTGAGGCGTTTCAATTCGTTGCCAGCCTTCAATTTTTTCGTTTTATTTTTATTTTATCTGTGAACAAGGTGAGTGTAAACGAGATTTTTATAAGTGATGTGTTGTTATTGTTACGCGTTCATTATATAATTTAGTTTAATGATCGTGTTTGTTGTTACTTTTCTTGGTAAAGTTTTTTTTTTTTAATTTCGTTAAATTTGAAATGTTTTTATCGTTTTATTTTGGCATGGTATGACAGCCAAACTAAGTTATATGGTGTATAATAAATATTAAAAATAGAACTTTGTAGATTACTGAATTACGGCTATAAAAATTTGTGAATTAGTTTCGATAAAGAAATGATCCTAATATACATTTTGAATTTTGTTATGTGTATTCCTCTTTATGCATTCAAAAAATTTGGTAGTTTTTATAAGCATATTTATTCCAAGAGGTTCAAATAATTACGATATTGTAAAATATTATAAACTATATTAATCTTATCGTACAACTATCTTTAACTGCCTGTAAATGTTGATTTATTAGGTATAAACAATGAATGAGTATTTTGTAATTTATTATAAAAACGGCAGTACTCGTCATAAATCATTACTATTTTTCATTATTATTAGTACGATATCAATCTTACCAAATAAAAATTAATAATTTTTCACAGCTGTACTGTCTAATGTGCTGGACAGCCATCTTGAAATATTATTATCTTCCAGCACATGAACTGCCAATTTTTTTGGAAAGTGTGTCATTGGACACACAGGTCAATGTGGCTTCAACATTTTTTTCAATCGAATTTCAAATTATTGAAATAATTTCACAATAAGCCCCAGTGGCGTAGCGTAGTAGGGGCGGGGGGGGGGGGCGCCCCGGGCGGCACTTTTAGGGGGCGGCAAATTCCATCTAAAAAAAATTTGGACCATTTCATTGCATATTTTTGTCGCACTTACGATACGGGGTGATTGAAATAAGCACGGAATTTGTCATTACTAATAGCGTGTATAATATTATATTAATTATAATATATATATTATAATTCAATCTAGGGAAACCATTGCTAAATTTTGGTTTTCATATGGGCGCCATGTTTGGTTTTAACATTTTAGGTGGTCTTTTCTTCAGTTTCAATTGTGATGTATCACAGTTGTTGTTTAGCTGGAAATTTTAGATAAATGTTAGTATTTTATGTTTGCTTTTGCAAAGATTGATTCGGAGCAATTAACGATTCTTGTGACACATATGTTTAAAGCAACCCTTTTCATTCTTTGCGTTCATGTAGTTAGTTCAAAAAACAGCCCATTATTTGTGGTACAATATGTGAATCACAAGCAAGAATTATCATTAAAAATGTTAAAATCATGCATGGCGTCCATAAAAAGGGAAAAGTTGGCCATTGTTTCTCCATCTTCTTTAAAGATAACTCAAGTACCTACGTAAATGGAACATTCATGCCTAAAGTAACATAACATTGGATTGAAATGTCATTATTGCGAATATGGAGAGAAATAATTGAATTGACTATATCTTATTGGAAACACGAGTAACTGAATCTTTGTACCGTTTCTTTTTTGCCTAAACCACTGCAAGTCTATAAGTCAGTTAAGGGACAATAAAAGGCCGCTCAGTGTGCGATAAGAAAATAAACAAAACAAACATGTTTTCTTTTTATAAAATGCTGTTTTTTTAACGAAACATTGTTTTACACTAAAAAAATCTGATGTGGCCAGGCACATGACTTTATCATCCTATATATAAAATTAATAGTTTAGCTGCATAAGATCTTATTTGATCGAGATCGGCTATGTCTGCAATAAAATAAAACTAGTAGAACTAGACAGATATCTCGATTAAAGCTGCGTTCCGATATTGTACTCCGTTGACACCGGGTACACCGTCCAAATGACACTTACGTGGAAGTGGGTGTAAAAAGTGTAACGGTGCTCAATATCCGAACGCAGCCTATATTGACAGTAGTATTTTCAAAACATTAGCGTTTGACACTAGCTACTGTCAGTAGAATCAAAAAATGTGACATATCCTGGCTACTTGTTTTAATGCAGTACGACCGATCTCGATGAAATAGAATTTGCTCATACAGCTAAACTATAAATTCTACCAAAAAATTTCATATACATAAATTATAGAAAATTTCCTCTCCTTTAATTTATTATTTAACTATTTTGACGACATTACACAAATAGCGGCTCATTTACAAAATCTTTAAAAGATGCTAAGAGTAAACCACCAGTTCCTTTGGACCCTTTTCAACAGCAAGCTTTTCACCTCTAAGTTCGGTTATGAAACTTCTAAATATGAAGTTTTGTCCCGATACCTTTAGTAGTTTCTCCGGAATCGTCTCCACAAAAACGGGTACACACACACACACATACACACACACACACACAGACATTTTTTTGTACCTTGGTCAAAAATGTTCAGGGGACCCAAAATGACATATTTCCGCTAAAATCTCAAAAATTTTTTTTGGCATGATTACAATACTTTACATACTGCGTATGATAAAGTAAAAATGTTTTAGACATGAAATAAAACATGTTTTAAAGCACAAAAAAAACATGTTTTAAACAGAATAAAACTTGTTTTAAACATGTTCTAAATCACGCAATTATTTTATTTTTAGGCGTTTTAATCGGCGTCTTTTCATTCCTTATTTTACTTGCTACCACTGATATTGTATTACTATATTTTATGAAGAACGACAAAAACTGTTCAAATTTCGGTAGTTTCAGTAGTAAAAAATGTTTAAAACATTTAAAACAACATTTAAAACAATAATTTAACACAAAATATTTGTTTTAAAACTGTTTTAAACATAAGAACCCTGTGGAAGATAGTCTGCCCAATATTATAATTATGCTCCGAATATTTCTTACAATTGCCATAAACAATGCCAGCTGTAAGAGGAGTTTTTCAAAATTGAAATTAATCAAAAATTATGTAAAATCAACATTTGTAAACCGAACAATACACAATATAATAGTTCTTTGGAATTACTGTATATTTTTAGTATTTTAAATTCAAATCAATAAACAAGGGGGCGGCGAAATTTTCCTCCGCCCCGGGCGGCTGACACCCACGCTACGCCACTGATAAGCCCACTTTGCAGTAAACTTGTAGATCGACAATATTCACTCCTGTCTTTGAAGGCCCATAACTCTAAAACTACCGAACAGAAAAAACTGAAATAAACTGTATCATACTCCTGAATCATTTCTACATAAGTTGTATGACTGTCAACATTTTTTGCCACTCGGTGTAAACATGACCGCGAAAGAAATGAGAAACGGTCTCCGATTTTTACACTTTAATATTAACGTTCGTCTTTCCATTTTTTTCCTCGTAGACCGCTTGCCACAAAATTTTCAATTTTTGTTCAGGTTGCGTTTAGAGCCTCTTCTATAGATTGGCGTTTTTGTTTTCTTCAGTTTTTGTGTAATAAAGGTTGCGTACAAGATTTTCATGGAAGCGGATATCTCAGTAACGAATATTAGCACGATATCGGGATATGCACGTAATCAATCGTTATATTTTATTTAATGCGAATGTAGAAACAGAACTGCATAATAATTTTTTTCTACTTTGCATTCACAATGCACACATTGTAACACTGTTTTCGGTGTTACAATTAACACATTGTAATACCGAAAACAGTAACATTTTTGTCTGATTGGTACACAGTGATATCAAATGCCATATGTCAAATGTACAATACATAACCCAACATAACCACACACTGCATCTTCTTAATCGCTTGCAATCACATAAACTGCGAAATATCAATATTCTATACATTTCTAAACATGGGTGTAGCCTGCTATAGTATGGCCAAAGGATTGGGGCTTTCTTAGTTTTGCTGTGTTCATCAAACGCCAGCATGACGTTTACGGTGATGTTTTACGACTCTAGTAAGTGATCGTTATCATTCTTTTCAACTAAACATCAAATCCCTTTTCAGATGTAATTCAAGGACCACATTTACTTTAATAAGGTATTATGCGAAGATCAAACCTACATCGTAGATACGAACGATTTTAATTACTGCTGCGAGATTGTATATGCGCAATAAATGGTTTATCAGCATACACGTACGAAGCTATAGTACATTTAAAGTGTAGAGGATTTCTTAGTTTATGTAACGTATAAGTTTTCGGTAATATTTTGGACGCTTGGATGCTCGGTTCAATTCATATTCGTTTTTGTCCGTCGCTTTCGACTTCGTCTTAGTTCTGGTTGTATGCAACGTATTTGTATTACTTCCATCACATGTAATTTTACTAAGTATAATTTATTCTAATAAACTACTTTGCCGAAATTAGAATTGGGTTTCAATTATAAGTGCTTGTAAATATATAAGCCGCACCGGCTACGTAGCGGAATTAGGTACACACCGCTATCAAACATTAAGCGTTATAACAATTCTTTAGTAAGTTCTTGTTCTTCGAAGTAACTAATCAGTCACCGCCAAACACTTCTATTCTGAGTATTATACTTATGAAACCACTATTTTAAAATTGTTAACGTTTTAGGTTAAGTTTCATGTATTTATCACAGTAGGGTTAAAAGTGTTGCCCCAAGCTCCATTATGATCATCGTTGCGACCTCGCTGAATATTTATTCAAACTTGTAGGCTAAAGTAGAGTAAAATTATTCACAATTAGATTTTGTCATGATGTTATCTCATCGATCTCATCTTTAACGAAAGTGACAGTTACTACAGTGCTGCCACGTGGTACCCGCAAAATACCCTAGATTCTAATTTAGCGCGATATAGTAACCACAATTTCTAAATTTATATAAAATTAATGACGCAAAGTAGAAAAAATAGTATATTACACTCGTTTTATAAGACGTATTGGCGCACTCGTTCCATTTGGGCACTCCTCGCTACGCTCGCCGGGCCCAAAACAACTCGTGCGCCAATTTGACGTCTTATAAAACTTGTATAATAATATACTATTAAGTAATTTTTACAGCGATTTAATATGAATGATTTAAATTTCGTGCAGCACGCACTACGTCAATCGTAACGGTAAATGGAAACGTAGCTGGGACAGTAGAAGATTATTTACTATTAGTACGATACGATCAGAACAATTTAATTTCGGAATTTTGAATAGTAGTGCGAGTTAAATATAAATAATGAATTTAGTTGTACAATTAATTATACCCAACAATATTTTACAAACACGGATTCAAACGGATTCACTGATCGCGTCAAAACTTCGCATCTCGTTCGACTGCCTCGCACCAAGACCCACAAGCGAGGGAAGCCGAACTGCGCAAAATATTGTTCATGTTTATTTCGGTCTTAAGAATTAACAAATAGTCGGAATGTTATTAAATTCAAGAGATATGTATCGCAGTAAATAAGGATTATTTGCATGATAACTGCGTTGTCCTGCTAACATTCGTTCCTGTGATATCGGCTTCCATCAAAATCTTGTTCGCAACCTTTATTACATAAAAACTAAAGAAAACAAATACGCCTCTAAATGCAACCTGAACAAAAACTAAAATTTTTGTAGTAAGTGGTTTAAGAGAAAATAAATCGGAAAGACGAGCGTTAATTTAAAACTGCAAAAATCGGGTACATTTTTTCACTTCTCACGCGCTTTGTTCAACAGTAATTTTTTATTGTGATTGAGGATATATATAGAAATGTTATATTGTTTCTGTAAAGAATTCTTGATTATCATCGCTCTTTTATAATCGCTTTTTGTATCATTGTTATACTAAAAAATGTTATTGCACATTGTTATTGCTTGTGTAATAGATCACAAATTCAGATAAAAAAATACTATGTACTCAGTTTTCCGTGCCTATTTCCTTTAAAACAAGTTGAAGGAAACGTAGTTTATACTGCTTCAAAGTGTTCATAAAAATCAACAAAAAAAGCAACTACATAGATTTATTTTGTAACTATATGTATAATATTGTACAATAAATTAATTTTAATTAATGAAACGTGAAACTTTGTGACATGAACAAAAGTATAATAAAATAAAATAAATAAACGCATTTAAGTAAACAAAAAGAAACATTATGTAAATAAGCCTTCACTTAGAAACAAAACCAGTTATAAAAATAAATCCATTATAGATACATATGTAAATCTAACATAGTAAAGTTATTAACCATAAAACTCATTGCAAAATAGAAAAGTGCACCTGCATGTTTATTGACATCATATGTTAATTGTCATTGCATTATAAACACATACCACGGTGTGAGACTAGTTTAAAATATTGTTAATTTAAACACAGAGAAACCAGCTTACAAATAAATAATAGATAGACAGAATACATTAGGTAAATATTTAAAACAAACCAACTAATTTACTTCAGTACCTTAAATAACCTTCGTGTCGTGCAAAAATGTGCTGCCAATTAGCATTATTTGTCACAAATATGCACTAACGACTCTATTTTTATGTGGAAATTGTAAAAATAAGGACATACGCAGTATTGTTCGAGATAATTACGTTCGACTAAAAAATAATTTATTATTTAGTATTGGTATTGCAAAATTCGCAAAATGTATTTATTAATAAATAAATTATACACGACCTAGGTAAAAATTTCTGATCAGATATTTTAGGCATCTCTTGTTGTCCTTGATCTGAATCTAAAATGTCGAAAAAAAAAAAAAAGGTTATACACTTGATATTATAAACAATATGAATGAGTGTCTATCTTATCAGTGTATGGTTTGACAATAATACCCTATTCTGAAATACAATGTTTCGGTGTGTAGTATGATTTGATGTGAATAGATGTCAAATGAGTTGCAAAAAATGCCGTCTAGGCACTAGAAATTGTAATTATTGTTGTAGGTACTTCTCTAGCTATACTAGGTATGCCAAGGTGAACATTGAAAATTCTAAAAGAATCGTACTTGTTATGGCAACAAAACTAACTAGTCTAATTTATATTTTTTACTTTTAAATTTAGTCCCGTGCGCAGGTAGACATATATATACATATAATATGTAAGACACATATTTTACATAGCCAATAACAATAAGTTTACATGGAATATAATAGATTGTGTCTACATCGGTTGAAAACGATAATAATAACAGGTGTTTTGTTTATCTTTAAGATTCTAAATTATGACATTTCTCATTATTTTGTTTGGTTTCTTATGCTGATTAACAAAACACACGGATGATTGCAATGTTGTTTTCTGGTACGATAATTGTCTAGATTTGATTAGAAAAATTGGTTATGGGGTAATTCCATGTTAAATCAACACAGTTTTAGTCCCCACCACCTTGGATTTTGATGAAATTTTGTACAATTGTTGCCTATATACAGGGTGTTCCTAAATATTATGTAAATACGCAAAGGGGTAATTATTTGGCTTATTTAATGACTAAAAATTCATATAAACATAGGTTCGCAAACGCTTCGTTGCCGATCTACAGGGTGTTGAAATTTCAAGATTTTTTTAGTTTTTTCTTTACAGCTCTTGTAGGTTTTGAGATATTTAACTCTTATTTGGAATATGGGTTACGCTGTAGGACTTACATCATTGGGCATACCAAATGGTTTTAAAAATCTAATAAAAATCTTTTTTTCGGTGCGCCGCTGGTGGATTCTAAAATACAAAATGCATATTTTGTTTTGTTCTAAAGCATTTTAATCTTTTGTAGTTTTTCCGTATTTACCACCGTTATCGAGAAAAAACAATAAAAGCTTTTCTGTGTTTCGCTAGATGAAATTAAAATTTTTTAAATAATTGGTCTAGTATGCCTGACTTGATTTAGATAACCTTTTGTTTGTATTTATTTTGACATTTTATTCGCCACCAACTGTTAAAAATTAAAACTAGGATACAAGAGCTATAAAGAAAAAACTAAAAGCATTTTGACCCTGTAGATCGGCAACGAAGCGTTTGCGGACCTATGTTTATATGAATTTTTAGTCATTAAATAAGCCAAAGAATTACCCCTTTTCGTATTTACATGATATTTAGGAACAGCCTGTATAGTTATAGAATAATACGAAACTTGTACCTTCTTAAATATTAGTTCTAGGCAAATCAAATTCTCCAACGGCATATATTTAACTAAAGAAAATTACAAAAACAATGTTACAATTCTTAGTTACTTCTAAGTTACACTTAAAAATGTAAATTAATAACGCAAAACAAAATGGAAAAAATATCAAGTATGTTTAAATTCAAGTATGGAAGCCTACTAAAGATGACAAATGAATTGAGTTGTCAATTGTCGTTGATTAGAAACGTCATTAGAAGTATAATGAGGCATCTTAGTGAAGTGCAAGTTGCTCGTGCTGTCGCCCTTATTCAGCATGGCCACTCTATTCGATATGTTAGCAGGGACCTTCGAGTTTCCCCTTCTGTTATTCAGCGTTTATGGAATTGGTTTCTAGAGACTGGCCAATATGTTAGAAGATCTGGACAAGGTCGAAATCGAAAAACTACTCAAAATCAAGACCGATTTCTTGTCCTTTCCTCTCTACGTCAGCGTACTGCCACAGCACGAGACCTCCCAAACGGCCTAAGACGAGCACATGGAATCCGATCCAACTGTTACAAACAGATTAAAATAAACGAATTTGAAACCAGGAAGACCTGTCCGCGCACCACGCCTTACGCAGCATCACAAAGTAGGTTTGCTCTGGATCACAGAGATTGGCAACTTCGTCACTGGACGCCTGTACTGTTGACAGACGAGTCCAGATTTCGTTTAACTCGTTGCGACGGTCGAGTACGTCTATATAGACGTCCTGGTGAACGCTACGCAGCCGCTATTATACAGGAAGTGCGGATAGATTTGGTCGTGGATCTGTGATGGTTTGGGCTGGAATCTGTATAGACAACAGAACTGAGCTTGTTGTGGTTCCTGGTAGACTAATCACTAAATGACATGAATTACATCGAAAACATCTTGGAGGACCATGTGGTGCCTGCTGCATATGGCGTCGGTCAAAATTTTATCCTAATGCAGGACAATGCAAAGCCACATACCGCCGGCATCACCAGAAACTTTTTACAAGAACGTGGAATTCAGGTCGTGGAATGGCCGGCGTTAAGTCCTGACCTGAATCCTATTGAACACGTGTGGGATCAGCTTGTCCGACGTGTTTGCAAGCGCTCTAATCCACCGCTAATCATACAGGAACTGACACAAGCTTTGATTGAGGAATGGGAAAGCATGTAATCGATACTATGAAAGTCATTTCCATTTTGTTTTTTACATTGTTGTTAATTTACATTGTTAAGTGTAATTTAGAAGTAACTAAAAGTTGTAACATTGTTTTTGTATTTTTTTTTAGTTAAATGTATGCCCTTACAGCATACCAAATTTGATTTGCCTAGAACTATTATTTAAAACGTTACAGGTTTCGTACTGAAAATTGAAGATAAATTAAGTTCTTCGAAACATCGCTTTAGAGCATAATTTGAGCTATGTTTTGGTACTAAAACTTTCGAAAATGTCATCCCTATAATTTTAAATAGGGTATTCCTCATGTCAAAATTTAAGCAGATATTCGGTTTAACCTATTGTACAATTTATGAGGATTCATATAGTTAAGCTATGAGCTTTTTGATTTAGTTTTTCTATAAGATAATTGCAATTAAAAGTGCATTTCGTTTGAATTCACCGACCACCCTCGGAAATACACGATGATTACCGATCCCTAGTAGCGGTGGCAACAGCGGACAGCTCTCGAACAGCTGATCGGCCAAGTTGACGGTTGGCGACCCTGTTGTTTGACAACGAATAAAGGTACCTTTTTTGAGAGATGATTTGATCATTGAAACTTGAAGCCAAACATCTCTCATCTCGCTAGTCGGCAATGTAAAGAAAATCTTATCAGAAGTTACTGTTCTACTGCTGTTATAGCCCGGCACAGAACAATGTCGGCGTTGGAGTTTATACATTTTGAACAAGTGTTTGATATAACCTCAATAACCAAAGCAGGTGTCAACAAACGAGCGATTCTAAACGTTGACACAACAGAAGACAAAAATTTACTACGTGCACCCTAGATATAGCAACGTTGTCAAGTCGCTCACTTTGAGCGGTCTTTGTGACGTCACAAAGACCAATCCTAATTCATAATTCAAACAACGATTTCTCTTAATTTAAAACAATGTTTGATATTTTACTTGTGAAGTAGCAAACAGTAGCACCCATACTTTATAAAAAATGACAATTTCAAAAACACCGGAATACCCCATTGGTCCATGAATTAGCAGATAAGAAATAATGTAGACATAGACATTGGGTTAGTATAATAAAAGTAATTCATTCACACGATACTTACGTGATTAATTTTTAACTGCAGCTTCTATTATTAGTTTTATCATTGCAGGAGTACTTCATTTAATTGAAAATAAGTGCTATTTTATTTCAAGTACGTCTAAGTAGTGTACTTATTGTGTATTTGGTTATTCTTACAATAAAAACTTTATCGGCATACAAAATATAACTACTATATTATAAGTTGTGTTCATTTATTCCTGTCACATATTGTATTTTGTGTAATATTGCAGGTACTATACGATATAATTACAATGTATTCGGGTTAGGGTCATTACAGAAGTGCTATACATACTTACTTTCTCGTACTATAGGTGCTATAGCTATCTGTATATTATGTATATTATATCGATTATTATTTACCAAATACTGTAACGTAATCCCGAATATGGATACCTATAAATTTATAGCTGGAGAGAAAGGTAAAAAATGAATTAAATTGTACCAGAATGGATGTGAGCAATATACAAATAACCTTTAATGTTTATTTGTGATACATAATATGTGATGTTTAAAATTCGTTCAGATGTATTTTGTTCGAATAATATATAAATACTAAATTGGAATCTTGTTGCTCAATCTCATATTTTATAGATAATGTTATTAGTCAGAGACAGTTGTTCTGAAATTAATAACCTAATACTTTAAAATCCTTTAATCCAATAAAACTAAGAGCAAATTTGATCACTTTCGATTAAACTTTTAATCCTTTATAGTATAAGCCATTGGATTAGATTGGATACTAATAAATCACATGTGTGTAGGATTTAAAAGAATTAAAATGATATATTATTTTCTTTTTCCGCGATATTACTTAATTGTGTACTTTTTTTCTTAAATAATTTGAGTTTGGTTGGTACACAGATGTTATCTTAAATTTCTGATCAAAACATATTTGTTTAACACAAAAAAATATATATTTACCTCATTGGGATCTCTACATTACTTGCTAGTACAGATTCATTGTTTGCCAATTATTTAAATTAAATATCTGGCCATCATATCTTTGATAAAAGAGTCTCATATAGTTTAAAATGTATTTTTACAAATGATGTCGTTAGTGTCATACAATTCGACAAACCAATTTCTTTCTCATCGACTAAAAGACGCAAAATTATGTGAATTATGTAAATTTATAATGTAGAAAAAGAAATTATATTGACACCCAAATTTTTTGTATATAAACGGTGTCTATATAAAATCCTTATAAGTCTATATATCTATACAGGGTGAGTTATTAGTTTGAGAAATAAAAAAATGTTTTATACAAGAGTAGTTTGACTCATTAGTTCCTATTACGTAAAATTATTTTTTTTATACAGGGTGTTGCATTTAGGCGTGACGGAAAGTCAGTACATTTTTTTAATGGAACGCACCGTGTATCATACCATATTATGAATACTAAGGAAGTTGTCTTTCCAACTGTGTAAGTTGTACCTGTGTAAAGTAAATAGTTTCTGAGATATTCAATTGTTTGCCAATAAAATTGGAAATTGCAAGCCTTTCTTAAAAACTACGTTAATACCATATTTTTTGCAGATATTGTCTTAGAAATTTTGTCACATAATAACTAAACCCATAGCTAGATGCTGATGTCATGAAAAATTAAATGCGCTATACAGGGTGATCGTATCATGCACTAGTTTTTAAACATTTTTAAAAGGCTTTTTCTTGAGATTTTTAAATGCAATACCCTTTATATTATTTGCGAATTGAATTGTCTCTTAAGTTCTTTGTAATTTATATTCACTATATCGTATTTCTATTTTTACTAGTTTTTGTGATATTTGCAGTTTAAAGAGTAGTATGCTATTTAGTACCTTAATATTCCTCTGTATACAGTGTGCTGGGTAGCATGATGTAAAATATTTAAAGGGTTATAGAAGAAGTCATTTGAAACCTATTTAACTAGATTTATTCATATAAAAACTATAACGGTTATCAAGGTATTACAGAATTTTATAAGTATGTTTAGCAATTTTTCAAACGTTCAGCGGGCGAACCTGAAGACATAGTAGCTTCAGTTGAGCTCCGAAGTAAACCAGAAACAGTGTAATTTTAGGAGGACTATCGTGAAAAATTGTTCTCTTGTGTGAAAATTGTGCGTTTCACTGTAATAGTATGTGCGCTCATACACAAAAACAAACAGAAAAGCTAAAACCTGTCTTGATGAGCTACGTTTGAGAACGGATTTTATATTCAGTACAAAAACAACCAACAACATCTACTTACTATTGTTAATTGGTTTAAAATAAGTTATTTTTCTGGAGAGACAATTCAAAATTGGGATAATATAAATGATAGTATGAGTAATATTGATACTGTGAACGAAAGTGGGTTATTTGGAAGTTTTTTTAAAAGATTTTTTTTTGCTATGAATGAAAATCTGAATCTAACTATGCCTATTAGTTTGTTGTTGTTGCATATTTGGTTTTTGTGTGTGAGGACATAAATCACATCAAAGAAAATCTCATTTTAAACACTCACAAGTCAGTCAGACAGATTTTCACGATAGTTAACCTAAAAGTACAGGGTTTAGTTTAGCAGTAATTTGAAATTTTTAAATCGCGTGTTCGGTTGCCTTACGATAGACGGCAAAATATACTTACAAAATTTCATATAAAATTGTTAATATGTTGATAACGGTAATACTTTGTGTAAGGATCAAGCTAGTTAAATCGTTACTAATTATCTCTTCTATCGCCACTTGAAGACTTTACATCAAACTACCTAATACCTTATTCACAGCAATATTAAAATTTACACTTGCATTACAATTTCGTTAAACTGCAAATGTCACAAAAAAATAGTAACATTTGGTGTATGACTACTAGATGTAAATTGGAGCGAAATAAAGGGTTATTACAGCCAACACATATTATACAGGCTGTTCCATTTCGAGAAAAGGCCATTTGAAAAACATCAAAATTTCTCAAAGTTCAATGACCACCCTGTATAGTGTATCAATGAACTAATGTATCTAATATCTTTGGATACTATCATCTACCTACTGGCTTTGACTATTGTCTCAAATAGTTTACGGGCAAAATCGCCAAAAGTGTCGTTTTTACATAGTTTTTATAAAGATCCTGCAACGGGCATATTTTGGAAAAACAGTTGAATATCTCTGGAACTACTAACGCTGTGACTTAGCAACATACGCGGTTGGATAAACAAATTTAGTAGTGTTTATAATATAATAAAATATACAGGACGTTCCATTTAAAAAAATTTACATACTTTCCGTCACACCTAAATGCAACACCCTGTATAAATGAAAATAATTTTACGTTATAGAAAACGGCGAGTCAAACAACTTTTGTATAAAATATTTTTTCTTTCTCAAACGATTTATTAACTATGGATCGCCGGGATACTAATAACTCACCCTATATAAAATGTATATAACTATATATAATCTATATCTAAACAGTTTTCCTTTTTCTTTTATTTTCAGATGACAGTTCGGTGTATATCCGTTCTGACTCGGAAAAAAGTGGTGCCGGATGACGAAGTTAGTGAATTGGCAAGGGTCCTTTCCCTGTTCGATTTGACAGCTCTAGGGGTTGGTTCAACATTGGGCTTGGGAGTGTACATTTTGGCCGGATCCGTAGCAAGAAATCAAGCAGGCCCCGCCACCTGTATATCCTTCTTAATAGCAGCAGTAGCTTCAGCTGTAGCAGGTATGTACATTTTATTCACAAATCTCCAAAATACAGGATGTACCGTAGCTAGAAATAATAGTTATTTAACCAACAAGTATATTAAAAAAAAAACGATTAATGATCGAGACTGTTTAACGCACGAACGATTAGAGAGTGCGTTAATTGTCGAGATCATTAATCGCCGTTTAATAATCGAGTTGGTTACAACATTTTTTCGTCGATCGTATTCTTCTGGCGACGTCTACACACAGATTTTATTCGTCGATGTCACATACAGAAAAGTGATCTCTCGAACGAAGAGAGAATTACTTTGCTGAAGTAGTTGGTAGGTTCGTATATACGCGAGAGATTATTGACTTCAACCAAGAAATTTTATTTCTTGGAATAATTACTAGATTTAAGAAAGTGGTTACTCTGGTGAAGTAAGTAAACAGTCTTCAATGAAGTGTATATTTTTATTCCCGGTAAATATTTTTAGCTACTTAATGTAAGAATTTTAAAGATTTGGCACAAATACGTTTTCTATTGCTAATTAACAAGATAAGTATGTTATATTTACTTACTCGTTCTAAACTGTTGCGTGCGTTACATCAAACTATTCCGTGTTGAAACGTTTATTGTACACTATAAATCACAATACACAACCCCAATAAATCACAAGGCACATCCCCTACGGGTACGTCATTGTTGTTTTCGTACTAGAGGCTCCTATACGGCGCCAGCACCACGCGCGGGCGCGCGAGCCTTGACAAAATCACGGTGCGGATATTTATTCCAGAGAAAGGGATTACTTGAAAGAAGTGAGAATCACTTCAGTTAAATAATTGGTGGGTTTTTATTCAGTAAACAATAGTTACTTATATTAAATGTCTTATATTTTCTTGGATCAAGTAACTACGCACTTGGATGGATTTACTATTACTTCGTTGGAGAAATTAACATTTGGGACGAAAAATTCAATTACTTCTTTCAATACAATATTGGTTCTTATAAAGAAAGAATTTATTTGTTGACAGCATTTATCTGAGAAATTATTTTACTTATAATGAGTATGTGGCATTTCTTGTATATACCTAACTTTCTACATCCAAGTAAATATGCATTTGAATCAGTAAATAAATTCAAGAAATTATGTTTTCTCGTTCCAAATAATCACTTTTCTGTGTGCATTTGAGGTTATATGACCATTTATGTAATTTGACACTGACAGTTCTGAACTGTGTGCCTGGATAACGAAATGTTCTTATTGGATGGTTTTATTTTACGTATGTTCGATTGGCTATAACAAATCGTGCATTAATAGAAATCGTGTATTAATAGAGCTTTTTATTAAATGATTTTCTATTCAGTAAACTTACTCATAAATAAACGATCGACGGAAAAGTACATTAATGGTCAAGTACTTTGGTTCTAGTGGGACATTCTGTATATAAAATATGCCATCCAAACATTCCCAAAAATTCCTTTCATTTTTTGCTTGGTTCCTGCTGTAGTTTTATTTGATACGATCAGAAAGAATCTTAGACCATTCGTGTCTGTTGGAATGAAATCGTTTATGATTTCTCCTTGTCAAAATGATCATTAATCATTTTTTCGCAATACGCATTTAGCTGCCTTCTAAGTCGGGCTACTTACATACCTGTCCGTTACACATGTACTACTTATAAGGATAGGCGACCGAATAACACAAAAATTACAAGAGCGATCATTAATTATTTTTTTGCAGGAATTTGCTACGCCGAATTTGCGGCTAGAGTGCCCAAAGCGGGTTCAGCTTACGTCTACAGTTATGTAAGCGTCGGCGAATTTGCTGCTTTCATCATAGGATGGAACCTGATTCTCGAGTATGTTATTGGTAAGTTCTTTTTTTGTATTATTTAGATACCTACTTATACTTCAGAATTGATTCAAATTAGACGGAAAAATCTAATGTGGCCAGGCACATGACTTTATCATACTACACTGCTCAAAAACAGTAGGGGACACTTCTTTCGAAACCTGTAACTTTTTAAATAATAGTTCTAGGCAAATCAAATTTGGTATACTTCAACGCATATATTTAACTTAAGAGAATTACAAAAACAATGTTACAACTCAATGTATGCTTTCCACGAGCACGAATTACTTCCTCACACCTGCGTGGCTTGCTTCGCACTAATCTGCGAAGAGATTCTTGGGGTATGCTTTCACATTTCTCAATCAGTTCTTGTATGGTTAGTGGTGGATGAGGGCGCTTGCGAACACGTTGGTCAAGCTGATCCCACACGTGTTCAATAGGATTCAGGTCTTATTTAAGGTATTTAACGCCGGCCATTCCATGACCAGAATTCCACGTTATTGTAAAAAGTTGCTGGTGATGCCGGCGATATGTGGCTTTGCATTGTCCTGCATTAGGATGAAATTTTGATCATCGCCATATGGGTATATCCTGGGTAACGGACGCGACATTCGTACGCGGTTAACAAAGCTTAAAATAGGAAAGAAACGGAAAAATCGTATGCATATTTTAATTAGTGCAAAGTACTAGTAAACAAAAAAATTTGGACGGATAAATAGTTAAGTGCAAATATACAAGCAAAAACAAAAGTGTTCGGACGCGACAAAAAATGGAAGTTTGTTTTTAACGCGCGTAGAAATATTCCAAATTCAGTGATGTTTGGAGAAAAAAAATGTTTTGTTTTATGTGCAAATGAAGACCAAAGAATGTCTTTTGTCGGTAGACTTCTGAAATGTGGGAAATATCTGTCAGCTTTTTTTTATGATGTATAGTACGAGTTTGGACGCGACAGTTTTTTCCCAAAGCATAAAATACAATAATGTTCATTTCCACTCGAACGTTATTTCAGAAATTTAACTTAAAATTAATTCAGGTATAATGGTATAGTAAAATTGGATTACTACACGCTACTATACCGAGTACCGACCGATCGAGCTACTACGAGATCAATCAGAACGTGAAGGTGCGTTCTGATTGGTGGTAATGGTAGGTAATGACAGTGGTAGCAGACGAAATTATAGTATTTCTCACCAGCCGTGATAGTGACACATATTAGTTTGCATGTACATAAATTTGAGTCACTAACACTTATTATCAGAAATACTATAATGGCATCTACTACCACTGCATTACCCACTAATCAGAACACACCTTAAGCATATTTGATTTGAAATCGGACCTGTTTCAAGGTACAACCGTTCCAACGTACAGCTTGAAACAGGTCCGATTTCAAATCAGTAACTTTATAAACAAACTTTCAGTAATTTTACTATGGTATTTACTGAAAATTTAATGGTTTGCATTTTTCAAAAATATCTCAACATGCACCCTGTTTGCTGTAGCACTCTGTATTCCATTTACAGTAGAGCGCCGATAATCCGAACTAACTGGGACCGAAGGTGGTTCGGATTATCAAATTGTTCAGATTTTCGCAAATAACGTAGAAAATGACACTTAGGCTTAAGCAATGTTTAAAAATGCCTAAAAACATGCACTTTAGTCGATTAAATATACATCTATTACACAAACTATTACATAATTATGTATTTAAACTCTTTTAAAACGCGTTCGGATTTTTGGACGTTTCGGATTTTTTTACGTTCGGATTTTTGATGGTCTACCGTATTTTAAAGCTAAGATATTATACTTTCAGAAGCAATTTAATTTCTTTAAATATCTTCATTAGTTCAAAAGTTATGATTTTTGCAAAAAAATAAGTCAAAAGGCCGCCTCATAGTGTTACGGTTACGGACGCGACAAATTGCAAACATAAGTAAAATTTTAATTTCGATTTGTCGTCAGTAAATTTTTGTGTTTTCTGAAACAAATGAATAAGCTTGCTTTGTGACTGAATGTTGCTTGACTTTCAAATGTTTATCGACGAATGACAACAATAATATGGTTTTTGGTAACGGACGCGACATTAGTATATAGGTAAGATCAAATTTAAAAATAATCCGTTATTCGAACTCGCTTCGCCCTTTTTACATTCTGAGGAAAAATGTTGTTGTTAGTAGAGAATGTCGAAATAACAACAACAATATGATATTACTTTTAACAAGCTAAATACACAAAGATAAAAGTTAATATTATTAGCCAAAAGGTTCAATAAAAAATATAAAAATTACAGGCTTATAATTTATTACAAAATTAGCGAAAATTGAAACTGCTTCCATATTTACAACATATACTCATTTAAGCTTAATTATTAAGTAATAAAAACAATTCGGATCAGTCTGAATTTTTCGCTTGCGGTAGACCTTTTTTGGGACATACCCATATGGGTATGGAATGGCCAGCGTTAAGTCCTGACCTGAGTCCTATTGAACACGTGTGGGATCAGGTCGACCGACGTGTTCGAGGGCATACACTGTATTAAACCTCGCCAATCCACAGAAAGCCCGACTGTCATCGACACTATGACAGTCATTTCATTTTTGTTTTGCGTTATTAATTTACATTTTTAAGTGTAACTTAGAAGTAACCAAGAGTTGTAACATTGTTTTTGTAATTTTCTTTAGTTAGATGTATGCCGTTGAACCATACCAAATTTGATTTGCCTAGGACTATTACTTAAAAAGTAACAGTTGTCGAAAAAAGTGTTCCCCTAATTTTTTTGAGTAGTGTATCTACCCCCTCAATCTCCTTCGTACGTTATGATTCACCCTATATATTTATTCGGCAAAACTTATTTCTTCAGAGCTATGTTTTAATGGACTCGCGGTTCTTCTTTTTTTGTTCGTGCGATTAACATTGATGTTCATCATGAGTCAGTGTTCTTTTTTTATTGCGTCGGTAGCAAAAAAAGGTAGCGGATCTATTATTCGAACAATCAACAATAGTAATACTAATAATAATTGACGGTACATTCTCTATTTTCAGGTACGGCTAGTTTGGCGCGAGGTCTAAGCGATTATATAGACGCTCTGGCCAACAACACGATGAGCGATACGCTCACAGAATATTTTCCGATTAACCAAAATTTTCTGTCAAAGTATCCCGACTTCCTGTCCTTGGGATTCATAATTTTGCTCACAGGTAAGTTGAATAAGTTTAGATTATCATTAGATTATTAAATTATTTGGTACTTAGGTGTACCGCAATTATTAAGTAATAATGGTAAGAAGAATTAATAACAAATCCGACCTTATGTGTCGCTCTTGACGGCGCCAAGTGTTCTAGCGGTGTTTAAATTGTTTTTTTCTTTACTTTCGAGGTTGCTGTAAAT
This sequence comes from Aphodius sticticus, assembly GCA_963966075.1. NCBI lineage: Eukaryota > Metazoa > Arthropoda > Insecta > Coleoptera > Scarabaeidae > Aphodius > Aphodius sticticus. The sequence goes on along the minus strand of OZ014509.1, from coordinate 1,576,145 downwards.
TTAAACGAGCAAATATGAACATGTTTTGGCGGATTTATTTTGTTTGTTGTGAAATACAGTACAAGTGTTTATTACACTGTTTAATTAATTTTTCATTATCTCTACAAGTTTGAGAAGAGTCATATCGGTCTAAATAAATAATAAAACTTTAATAAGTAGTGACAACTTAAACATTTTGATCTATTAGACCAGGCAATAGAGATTTTTGCGTGACAAAAATAGTATCAGGAAGCCGACGGTCCCAGGTCACGTGGAACAGTCCGTAGATGTATTGTGATGTGTTTTCGACTCGCATATATCATTACTTAATTTGTTATAAACAAAAAACCTCAAAAAATCGTTTTTTTTTCGTCAAAAAAATCATAACTCTAAAAATACCCGAAGAATTTTTATGAAACTTATTACGATTGTTTACTATGCATCCATAAACAGTATAAAAGCCATAGTAACACGTGAAACTCCCTCAAAGGGAAATGACGATTTTTTTTTAATTTATGGAAACAGTCATATTTTCACTATAAATCGTAAAAAAATCACAACTCTAAAAATAACCGAAGAATTTTTATGAAACTTGCTACGATTGTTTATTATGCACTAATAAACAGTATAAAGGCCATAGTAACACGTGAAACTCCCTCAAAGGGAAATGCTGATTTTTTAAAATTTATTGAAACAGTCAGATTTTCACTATAAATCGTAAAAAAATCATAACTCTAAAAATAACCGAAGAATTTTTATGAAACTTGCTACGATTGTTTATTATGCATCAATAAACAGTATAAAGGCCATAGTAACACGTGAAACTCCCTCAAAGGGAATGGTGATTTTTTTAATTTATTGAAACAGTCATATTTTCACTATAAATCGTAAAAGAATCAACTCTAAAAATAACCGAAGAATTTTTATGAAACTTGCTACGATTGTTTATTATGCACCAATAAAAAGTATAAAGGCCATAGTAACACGCGAAACTCCCTCAAAGGGAATGATGATTTTTGTAATTTATTGAAAGTCATATTTTCACTATATATCGTAAAAAATCATAAGTTTAAAAATAACCGAAGAATTTTTATGAAACTTGCTACGATTGTTTATTATGCATCAATAAACAGTATAAAGGCCATAGTAACACGTGAAACTCCCTCAAAGGGAAATGCTGATTTTTTTAAATTTATTGAAACAGTCATATTTTCACTATAAATCGTAAAAAAATCATAACTGTAAAAATAACCGAAGAATTTTTATGAAACTTGCTACGATTGTTTATTATGCATCAATAAACAGTATAAGGGGCCATAGTAACACGTGAAACTCCGTCAAAGGGAATGATGATGTTTTTGATTTATTGAAACACTCATATTTTCACTATAAATCGTAAAAAAATCATAACTCTAAAAATAACCGAAGAATTTGTATGAAACTTGCTACGATTGTTTATTATGCATCAATAAATAGTATATGGGACCATAGTAACACGTGAAACTCCCTCAAAGGGGAATGATGATTTTTGTAATTTATTGAAACTGTCATATTTTCACTATATATCGTAAAAAAATCATAACTCTAAAAATAACCGAAGAATTTTTATGAAACTTGCAACGATTGTTTATTATGCACCAATAAACAGTATAAAGGCCATAGTAACACGTGAAACTCCCTCAAAGGGGAATGATGATTTTTGTAATTTATTGAAACAGTCATATTTTCACTATAAATCGTAAAAAAATCATAACTCTTAAAATAACCGAAGAATTTTTATGAAACTTGCTACGATTGTTTATTATGCTTCAATAAACAGTATAAAGGCCATAGTAAGACGTGAAACTCCCTCAAAGGGAATGACGATTTTTGTAATTTATTGAATCTGTCATATTTTCACTATATATCGTAAAAAAATCATAACTTTAAAAATAACCGAAGAATTATTATGAAACTTGCTACGATTGTTTATTATGCATCAATAAACAGTATAAAGGCCATAGTAACACGTGAAACTCCCTCAAAGGGAATGATGATTTTTGTAATTTATTGAATCTGTCATATTTTCACTATATATCGTAAAAAAATCATAACTCTTAAAATAACCGAAGAATTTTTATGAAACTTGCTACGATTGTTTATTATGCTTCAATAAACAGTATAAAGGCCATAGTAAGACGTGAAACTCCCTCAAAGGGAATGATGATTTTTGTAATTTATTGAATCTGTCATATTTTCACTATATATCGTAAAAAAATCATAACTTTAAAAATAACCGAAGAATTATTATGAAACTTGCTACGATTGTTTATTATGCATCAATAAACAGTATAAAGGCCATAGTAACACGTGAAACTCCCTCAAAGGGAATGATGATTTTTGTAATTTATTGAATCTGTCATATTTTCACTATATATCGTAAAAAAATCATAACTTTAAAAATAACCGAAGAATTATTATGAAACTTGCTACGATTGTTTATTATGCATCAATAAACAGTATAAAGGCCATAGTAACACGTGAAACTCCCTCAAAGGGAATGATGATTTTTGTAATTTATTGAATCTGTCATATTTTCACTATATATCGTAAAAAAATCATAACTCTTAAAATAACCGAAGAATTTTTATGAAACTTGCTACGATTGTTTATTATGCATCAATAAACAGTATAAAGGCCATAGTAACACGTGAAACTCCCTCAAAGGGAATGATGATTTTTGTAATTTATTGAATCTGTCATATTTTCACTATATATCGTAAAAAAATCATAACTTTAAAAATAACCGAAGAATTATTATGAAACTTGCTACGATTGTTTATTATGCATCAATAAACAGTATAAAGGCCATAGTAACACGTGAAACTCCCTCAAAGGGAATGATGATTTTTGTAATTTATTGAATCTGTCATATTTTCACTATATATCGTAAAAAAATCATAACTCTTAAAATAACCGAAGAATTTTTATGAAACTTGCTACGATTGTTTATTATGCATCAATAAACAGTATAAAGGCCATAGTAACACGTGAAACTCCCTCAAAGGGATTGATGATTTTTTTAATTTATTGAAACAGTCATATTTTCACTATAAATCGTAAAAAAATCATAGCTCTAAAAATAACCGAAGAATTTTTATGAAACTTGCTACGATTGTTTATTATGCATCAATAAACAGTATAAAGGCCATAGTAACACGTGAAACTCCCTCAAAGGGAATGATGATTTTTTAAATTTATTGAAACGGTCATATTTTCACTATAAATCGTAAAAAAATCATAACTCTAAAAATAACCGAAGAATTTTTATGAAAGTTGCTATGATTGTTTATTATGCACCAATAAACAATATAAAGGCCATAGTAATACGTGAAACTCCCTCAAAGGGAATGATGATTTTTTTAATTTATTGAAACGGTCATATTTTCACTATAAATCGTAAAAAAATCATAACTCTAAAAATAACCGAAGAATTTTTATGAAAGTTGCTACGATTGTTTATTATGCACCAATAAACAATATAAAGGCCATAGTAATACGTGAAACTCCCTCAAAGAGAAATGCTGATTTCTTTAAATTTATTGAAACACTCAAATTTTCACTATAAATCGTAAAAAATCATAACTCTAAAAATAACCGAAGAATTTTTATGAAACTAGCTACGATTGTTTATTATGCATCAACAAACAGTATAAAGGCCATAGTAACACGTGAAACTCCCTCAAAGGGAATGATGATTTTTTTAAATTTATTGAAACAGTCATATTTTCACTATAAATCGTAAAAAAATCATAACTCTAAAAATAACCGAAGAATTTTTATGAAACTTGCTACGATTGTTTATTATGCACCAATAAACAGTATAAAGGCCATAGTAACACGTGAAACTCCCTCAAAGGGAATGATGATTTTTTTAATTTATTGAAACAGTCATATTTTCACTATAAATCGTAAAAAAATCATAGCTCTAAAAATAACCGAAGAATTTTTATGAAACTTGCTACGATTGTTTATTATGCATCAATAAACAGTATAAAGGCCATAGTAACACGTGAAACTCCCTCAAAGGGAATGATGATTTTTTAAATTTATTGAAACAGTCATATTTTCACTATAAATCGTAAAAAAATCATAGCTCTAAAAATAACCGAAGAATTTTTATGAAACTTGCTACGATTGTTTATTATGCACCAATAAACAGTATAAAGGCCATAGTAACACGTGAAACTCCCTCAAAGGGAATGATGATTTTTTTAATTTATTGAAACAGTCATATTTTCACTATAAATCGTAAAAAAATCATAGCTCTAAAAATAACCGAAGAATTTGTATGAAACTTGCTACGATTGTTTATTATGCATCAATAAACAGTATAAAGGCCATAGTAACACGTGAAACTCCCTCAAAGGGAATGATGATTTTTTAAATTTATTGAAACGGTCATATTTTCACTATAAATCGTAAAAAAATCATAACTCTAAAAATAACCGAAGAATTTTTATGAAAGTTGCTACGATTGTTTATTATGCACCAATAAACAATATAAAGGCCATAGTAATACGTGAAACTCCCTCAAAGGGAATGATGATTTTTTAAATTTATTGAAACAGTCATATTTTCACTATAAATCGTAAAAAAATCATAGCTCTAAAAATAACCGAAGAATTTTTATGAAACTTGCTACGATTGTTTATTATGCATCAATAAACAGTATAAAGGCCATAGTAACACGTGAAACTCCCTCAAAGGGAATGATTTTTTTAATTTATTGAAACAGTCATATTTTCACTATAAATCGTAAAAAAATCATAACTCTAAAAATAACCGAAGAATTTTTATGAAACTTGCTACGATTGTTTATTATGCACCAATAAACAGTATAAAGGCCATAGTAACACGTGAAACTCCCTCAAAGGGAATGATGATTTTTTTAATTTATTGAAACAGTCATATTTTCACTATAAATCGTAAAAAAATCATAGCTCTAAAAATAACCGAAGAATTTTTATGAAACTTGCTACGATTGTTTATTATGCATCAATAAACAGTATAAAGGCCATAGTAACACGTGAAACTCCCTCAAAGGGAATGATGATTTTTTAAATTTATTGAAACGGTCATATTTTCACTATAAATCGTAAAAAAATCATAACTCTAAAAATAACCGAAGAATTTTTATGAAAGTTGCTACGATTGTTTATTATGCACCAATAAACAATATAAAGGCCATAGTAATACGTGAAACTCCCTCAAAGGGAATGATGATTTTTAAAATTTATTGAAACGGTCATATTTTCACTATAAATCGTAAAAAAATCATAACTCTAAAAATAACCGAAGAATTTTTATGAAAGTTGCTACGATTGTTTATTATGCACCAATAAACAATATAAAGGCCATAGTAATACGTGAAACTCCCTCAAAGAGAAATGCTGATTTCTTTAAATTTATTGAAACAGTCAAATTTTCACTATAAATCGTAAAAAATCATAACTCTAAAAATAACCGAAGAATTTTTATGAAACTAGCTACGATTGTTTATTATGCATCAACAAACAGTATAAAGGCCATAGTAACACGTGAAACTCCCTCAAAGGGAATGATGATTTTTTTAAATTTATTGAAACAGTCATATTTTCACTATAAATCGTAAAAAAATCATAACTCTAAAAATAACCGAAGAATTTTTATGAAACTTGCTACGATTGTTTATTATGCACCAATAAACAGTATAAAGGCCATAGTAACACGTGAAACTCCCTCAAAGGGAATGATGATTTTTTTAATTTATTGAAACAGTCATATTTTCACTATAAATCGTAAAAAAATCATAGCTCTAAAAATAACCGAAGAATTTTTATGAAACTTGCTACGATTGTTTATTATGCATCAATAAACAGTATAAAGGCCATAGTAACACGTGAAACTCCCTCAAAGGGAATGATGATTTTTTTAATTTATTGAAACAGTCATATTTTCACTATAAATCGTAAAAAAATCATAACTCTAAAAATAACCGAAGAATTTTTATGAAACTTGCTACGATTGTTTATTATGCACCAATAAACAGTATAACGGCCATAGTAACACGTGAAACTCCCTCAAAGGGAATGATGATTTTTTTAATTTATTGAAACAGTCATATTTTCACTATAAATCGTAAAAAAATCATAGCTCTAAAAATAACCGAAGAATTTTTATGAAACTTGCTACGATTGTTTATTATGCATCAATAGACAGTATAAAGGCCATAGTAACACGTGAAACTCCCTCAAAGGGAATGATGATTTTTTTAATTTATTGAAACAGTCATATTTTCACTATAAATCGTAAAAAAATCATAGCTCTAAAAATAGCCGAAGAATTTTTATGAAACTTGCTACGATTGTTTATTATGCATCAATAAACAGTATAAAGGCCATAGTAACACGTGAAACTCCCTCAAAGGGAATGATGATTTTTTTAAATTTATTGAAATAGTCATATTTTCACTATATATCTTAAAAAAATCATAGCTCTAAAAATAACCGAAGAATTTTTATGAAACTTGCTACGATTGTTTATTATGCATCAATAAACAGTATAAAGGCCATAGTAACACGTGAAACTCCCTCAAAGGGAAATGCTGATTTTTTTAAATTTATTGAAACAGTCATATTTTCACTATAAATCGTAAAAAAATCATAACTCTAAAAATAACCGAAGAATTTTTATGAAACTTGCTACGATTGTTTATTATGCACCAATAAACAGTATAAAGGCCATAGTAACACGTGAAACTCCCTCAAAGGGAATGATGATTTTTTTAATTTATTGAAACAGTCATATTTTCACTATAAATCGTAAAAAAATCATAGCTCTAAAAATAACCGAAGAATTTTTATGAAACTTGCTACGATTGTTTATTATGCATCAATAAACAGTATAAAGGCCATAGTAACACGTGAAGCTCCCTCAAAGGGAATGATGATTTTTTAAATTTATTGAAACGGTCATATTTTCACTATAAATCGTAAAAAAATGATAACTCTAAAAATAACCGAAGAATTTTTATGAAAGTTGCTACGATTGTTTATTATGCACCAATAAACAATATAAAGGCCATAGTAATACGTGAAACTCCCTCAAAGGGAATGATGATTTTTTAAATTTATTGAAACGGTCATATTTTCACTATAAATCGTAAAAAAATCATAACTCTAAAAATAACCGAAGAATTTTTATGAAAGTTGCTACGATTGTTTATTATGCACCAATAAACAATATAAAGGCCATAGTAATACGTGAAACTCCCTCAAAGAGAAATGCTGATTTCTTTAAATTTATTGAAACAGTCAAATTTTCACTATAAATCGTAAAAAATCATAACTCTAAAAATAACCGAAGAATTTTTATGAAACTAGCTACGATTGTTTATTATGCATCAACAAACAGTATAAAGGCCATAGTAACACGTGAAACTCCCTCAAAGGGAATGATGATTTTTTTAAATTTATTGAAACAGTCATATTTTCACTATAAATCGTAAAAAAATCATAACTCTAAAAATAACCGAAGAATTTTTATGAAACTTGCTACGATTGTTTATTATGCACCAATAAACAGTATAAAGGCCATAGTAACACGTGAAACTCCCTCAAAGGGAATGATGATTTTTTTAATTTATTGAAACAGTCATATTTTCACTATAAATCGTAAAAAAATCATAGCTCTAAAAATAACCGAAGAATTTTTATGAAACTTGCTACGATTGTTTATTATGCATCAATAAACAGTATAAAGGCCATAGTAACACGTGAAACTCCCTCAAAGGGAATGATGATTTTTTAAATTTATTGAAACAGTCATATTTTCACTATAAATCGTAAAAAAATCATAGCTCTAAAAATAACCGAAGAATTTTTATAAAACTTGCTACGATTGTTTATTATGCATCAATAAACAGTATAAAGGCCATAGTAACACGTGAAACTCCCTCAAAGGGAATGGTGATTTTTTTAATTTATTGAAACAGTCATATTTTCACTATAAATCGTAAAAGAATCAACTCTAAAAATAACCGAAGAATTTTTATGAAACTTGCTACGATTGTTTATTATGCACCAATAAAAAGTATAAAGGCCATAGTAACACGCGAAACTCCCTCAAAGGGAATGATGATTTTTGTAATTTATTGAAAGTCATATTTTCACTATATATCGTAAAAAATCATAAGTTTAAAAATAACCGAAGAATTTTTATGAAACTTGCTACGATTGTTTATTATGCATCAATAAACAGTATAAAGGCCATAGTAACACGTGAAACTCCCTCAAAGGGAAATGCTGATTTTTTTAAATTTATTGAAACAGTCATATTTTCACTATAAATCGTAAAAAAATCATAACTGTAAAAATAACCGAAGAATTTTTATGAAACTTGCTACGATTGTTTATTATGCATCAATAAACAGTATAAGGGGCCATAGTAACACGTGAAACTCCGTCAAAGGGAATGATGATGTTTTTGATTTATTGAAACACTCATATTTTCACTATAAATCGTAAAAAAATCATAACTCTAAAAATAACCGAAGAATTTGTATGAAACTTGCTACGATTGTTTATTATGCATCAATAAATAGTATATGGGACCATAGTAACACGTGAAACTCCCTCAAAGGGGAATGATGATTTTTGTAATTTATTGAAACTGTCATATTTTCACTATATATCGTAAAAAAATCATACCTCTAAAAATAACCGAAGAATTTTTATGAAACTTGCAACGATTGTTTATTATGCCCCAATAAACAGTATAAAGGCCATAGTAACACGTGAAACTCCCTCAAAGGGGAATGATGATTTTTGTAATTTATTGAAACAGTCATATTTTCACTATAAATCGTAAAAAAATCATAACTCTTAAAATAACCGAAGAATTTTTATGAAACTTGCTACGATTGTTTATTATGCTTCAATAAACAGTATAAAGGCCATAGTAAGACGTGAAACTCCCTCAAAGGGAATGATGATTTTTGTAATTTATTGAATCTGTCATATTTTCACTATATATCGTAAAAAAATCATAACTTTAAAAATAACCGAAGAATTATTATGAAACTTGCTACGATTGTTTATTATGCATCAATAAACAGTATAAAGGCCATAGTAACACGTGAAACTCCCTCAAAGGGAATGATGATTTTTGTAATTTATTGAATCTGTCATATTTTCACTATATATCGTAAAAAAATCATAACTCTTAAAATAACCGAAGAATTTTTATGAAACTTGCTACGATTGTTTATTATGCTTCAATAAACAGTATAAAGGCCATAGTAAGACGTGAAACTCCCTCAAAGGGAATGATGATTTTTGTAATTTATTGAATCTGTCATATTTTCACTATATATCGTAAAAAAATCATAACTTTAAAAATAACCGAAGAATTATTATGAAACTTGCTACGATTGTTTATTATGCATCAATAAACAGTATAAAGGCCATAGTAACACGTGAAACTCCCTCAAAGGGAATGATGATTTTTTTAATTTATTGAAACAGTCATATTTTCACTATAAATCGTAAAAAAATCATAGCTCTAAAAATAACCGAAGAATTTTTATGAAACTTGCTACGATTGTTTATTATGCATCAATAAACAGTATAAAGGCCATAGTAACACGTGAAACTCCCTCAAAGGGAATGATGATTTTTGTAATTTATTGAATCTGTCATATTTTCACTATATATCGTAAAAAAATCATAACTCTTAAAATAACCGAAGAATTTTTATGAAACTTGCTACGATTGTTTATTATGCTTCAATAAACAGTATAAAGGCCATAGTAAGACGTGAAACTCCCTCAAAGGGAATGATGATTTTTGTAATTTATTGAATCTGTCATATTTTCACTATATATCGTAAAAAAATCATAACTTTAAAAATAACCGAAGAATTATTATGAAACTTGCTACGATTGTTTATTATGCATCAATAAACAGTATAAAGGCCATAGTAACACGTGAAACTCCCTCAAAGGGAATGATGATTTTTGTAATTTATTGAATCTGTCATATTTTCACTATATATCGTAAAAAAATCATAACTCTTAAAATAACCGAAGAATTTTGATGAAACTTGCTACGATTGTTTATTATGCATCAATAAACAGTATAAAGGCCATAGTAACACGTGAAACTCCCTCAAAGGGAATGATGATTTTTTTAATTTATTGAAACAGTCATATTTTCACTATAAATCGTAAAAAAATCATAGCTCTAAAAATAACCGAAGAATTTTTATGAAACTTGCTACGATTGTTTATTATGCATCAATAAACAGTATAAAGGCCATAGTAACACGTGAAACTCCCTCAAAGGGAATGATGATTTTTTAAATTTATTGAAACGGTCATATTTTCACTATAAATCGTAAAAAAATCATAACTCTAAAAATAACCGAAGAATTTTTATGAAAGTTGCTACGATTGTTTATTATGCACCAATAAACAATATAAAGGCCATAGTAATACGTGAAACTCCCTCAAAGGGAATGATGATTTTTTAAATTTATTGAAACGGTCATATTTTCACTATAAATCGTAAAAAAATCATAACTCTAAAAATAACCGAAGAATTTTTATGAAAGTTGCTACGATTGTTTATTATGCACCAATAAACAATATAAAGGCCATAGTAATACGTGAAACTCCCTCAAAGAGAAATGCTGATTTCTTTAAATTTATTGAAACACTCAAATTTTCACTATAAATCGTAAAAAATCATAACTCTAAAAATAACCGAAGAATTTTTATGAAACTAGCTACGATTGTTTATTATGCATCAACAAACAGTATAAAGGCCATAGTAACACGTGAAACTCCCTCAAAGGGAATGATGATTTTTTTAAATTTATTGAAACAGTCATATTTTCACTATAAATCGTAAAAAAATCATAACTCTAAAAATAACCGAAGAATTTTTATGAAACTTGCTACGATTGTTTATTATGCACCAATAAACAGTATAAAGGCCATAGTAACACGTGAAACTCCCTCAAAGGGAATGATGATTTTTTTAATTTATTGAAACAGTCATATTTTCACTATAAATCGTAAAAAAATCATAGCTCTAAAAATAACCGAAGAATTTTTATGAAACTTGCTACGATTGTTTATTATGCATCAATAAACAGTATAAAGGCCATAGTAACACGTGAAACTCCCTCAAAGGGAATGATGATTTTTTAAATTTATTGAAACAGTCATATTTTCACTATAAATCGTAAAAAAATCATAGCTCTAAAAATAACCGAAGAATTTTTATGAAACTTGCTACGATTGTTTATTATGCATCAATAAACAGTATAAAGGCCATAGTAACACGTGAAACTCCCTCAAAGGGAATGATGATTTTTTTAATTTATTGAAACAGTCATATTTTCACTATAAATCGTAAAAAAATCATAGCTCTAAAAATAACCGAAGAATTTTTATGAAACTTGCTACGATTGTTTATTATGCATCAATAAACAGTATAAAGGCCATAGTAACACGTGAAACTCCCTCAAAGGGAATGATTTTTTTAATTTATTGAAACAGTCATATTTTCACTATAAATCGTAAAAAAATCATAACTCTAAAAATAACCGAAGAATTTTTATGAAACTTGCTACGATTGTTTATTATGCACCAATAAACAGTATAAAGGCCATAGTAACACGTGAAACTCCCTCAAAGGGAATGATGATTTTTTTAATTTATTGAAACAGTCATATTTTCACTATAAATCGTAAAAAAATCATAGCTCTAAAAATAACCGAAGAATTTTTATGAAACTTGCTACGATTGTTTATTATGCATCAATAAACAGTATAAAGGCCATAGTAACACGTGAAACTCCCTCAAAGGGAATGATGATTTTTTAAATTTATTGAAACGGTCATATTTTCACTATAAATCGTAAAAAAATCATAACTCTAAAAATAACCGAAGAATTTTTATGAAAGTTGCTACGATTGTTTATTATGCACCAATAAACAATATAAAGGCCATAGTAATACGTGAAACTCCCTCAAAGGGAATGATGATTTTTTAAATTTATTGAAACGGTCATATTTTCACTATAAATCGTAAAAAAATCATAACTCTAAAAATAACCGAAGAATTTTTATGAAAGTTGCTACGATTGTTTATTATGCACCAATAAACAATATAAAGGCCATAGTAATACGTGAAACTCCCTCAAAGAGAAATGCTGATTTCTTTAAATTTATTGAAACAGTCAAATTTTCACTATAAATCGTAAAAAATCATAACTCTAAAAATAACCGAAGAATTTTTATGAAACTAGCTACGATTGTTTATTATGCATCAACAAACAGTATAAAGGCCATAGTAACACGTGAAACTCCCTCAAAGGGAATGATGATTTTTTTAAATTTATTGAAACAGTCATATTTTCACTATAAATCGTAAAAAAATCATAACTCTAAAAATAACCGAAGAATTTTTATGAAACTTGCTACGATTGTTTATTATGCACCAATAAACAGTATAAAGGCCATAGTAACACGTGAAACTCCCTCAAAGGGAATGATGATTTTTTTAATTTATTGAAACAGTCATATTTTCACTATAAATCGTAAAAAAATCATAGCTCTAAAAATAACCGAAGAATTTTTATGAAACTTGCTACGATTGTTTATTATGCATCAATAAACAGTATAAAGGCCATAGTAACACGTGAAACTCCCTCAAAGGGAATGATGATTTTTTTAATTTATTGAAACAGTCATATTTTCACTATAAATCGTAAAAAAATCATAACTCTAAAAATAACCGAAGAATTTTTATGAAACTTGCTACGATTGTTTATTATGCACCAATAAACAGTATAACGGCCATAGTAACACGTGAAACTCCCTCAAAGGGAATGATGATTTTTTTAATTTATTGAAACAGTCATATTTTCACTATAAATCGTAAAAAAATCATAGCTCTAAAAATAACCGAAGAATTTTTATGAAACTTGCTACGATTGTTTATTATGCATCAATAAACAGTATAAAGGCCATAGTAACACGTGAAACTCCCTCAAAGGGAATGATGATTTTTTTAATTTATTGAAACAGTCATATTTTCACTATAAATCGTAAAAAAATCATAGCTCTAAAAATAGCCGAAGAATTTTTATGAAACTTGCTACGATTGTTTATTATGCATCAATAAACAGTATAAAGGCCATAGTAACACGTGAAACTCCCTCAAAGGGAATGATGATTTTTTTAAATTTATTGAAATAGTCATATTTTCACTATATATCTTAAAAAAATCATAGCTCTAAAAATAACCGAAGAATTTTTATGAAACTTGCTACGATTGTTTATTATGCATCAATAAACAGTATAAAGGCCATAGTAACACGTGAAACTCCCTCAAAGGGAAATGCTGATTTTTTTAAATTTATTGAAACAGTCATATTTTCACTATAAATCGTAAAAAAATCATAACTCTAAAAATAACCGAAGAATTTTTATGAAACTTGCTACGATTGTTTATTATGCACCAATAAACAGTATAAAGGCCATAGTAACACGTGAAACTCCCTCAAAGGGAATGATGATTTTTTTTAATTTATTGAAACAGTCATATTTTCACTATAAATCGTAAAAAAATCATAGCTCTAAAAATAACTGAAGAATTTTTATGAAACTTGCTACGATTGTTTATTATGCATCAATAAACATTATAAAGGCCATAGTAACACGTGAAGCTCCCTCAAAGGGAATGATGATTTTTTAAATTTATTGAAACGGTCATATTTTCACTATAAATCGTAAAAAAATCATAACTCTAAAAATAACCGAAGAATTTTTATGAAAGTTGCTACGATTGTTTATTATGCACCAATAAACAATATAAAGGCCATAGTAATACGTGAAACTCCCTCAAAGGGAATGATGATTTTTTAAATTTATTGAAACGGTCATATTTTCACTATAAATCGTAAAAAAATCATAACTCTAAAAATAACCGAAGAATTTTTATGAAAGTTGCTACGATTGTTTATTATGCACCAATAAACAATATAAAGGCCATAGTAATACGTGAAACTCCCTCAAAGAGAAATGCTGATTTCTTTAAATTTATTGAAACAGTCAAATTTTCACTATAAATCGTAAAAAATCATAACTCTAAAAATAACCGAAGAATTTTTATGAAACTAGCTACGATTGTTTATTATGCATCAACAAACAGTATAAAGGCCATAGTAACACGTGAAACTCCCTCAAAGGGAATGATGATTTTTTTAAATTTATTGAAACAGTCATATTTTCACTATAAATCGTAAAAAAATCATAACTCTTAAAATAACCGAAGAATTTTTATGAAACTTGCTACGATTGTTTATTATGCTTCAATAAACAGTATAAAGGCCATAGTAAGACGTGAAACTCCCTCAAAGGGAATGATGATTTTTGTAATTTATTGAATCTGTCATATTTTCACTATATATCGTAAAAAAATCATAACTTTAAAAATAACCGAAGAATTATTATGAAACTTGCTACGATTGTTTATTATGCATCAATAAACAGTATAAAGGCCATAGTAACACGTGAAACTCCCTCAAAGGGAATGATGATTTTTGTAATTTATTGAATCTGTCATATTTTCACTATATATCGTAAAAAAATCATAACTCTTAAAATAACCGAAGAATTTTTATGAAACTTGCTACGATTGTTTATTATGCTTCAATAAACAGTATAAAGGCCATAGTAAGACGTGAAACTCCCTCAAAGGGAATGATGATTTTTGTAATTTATTGAATCTGTCATATTTTCACTATATATCGTAAAAAAATCATAACTTTAAAAATAACCGAAGAATTATTATGAAACTTGCTACGATTGTTTATTATGCATCAATAAACAGTATAAAGGCCATAGTAACACGTGAAACTCCCTCAAAGGGAATGATGATTTTTTTAATTTATTGAAACAGTCATATTTTCACTATAAATCGTAAAAAAATCATAGCTCTAAAAATAACCGAAGAATTTTTATGAAACTTGCTACGATTGTTTATTATGCATCAATAAACAGTATAAAGGCCATAGTAACACGTGAAACTCCCTCAAAGGGAATGATGATTTTTGTAATTTATTGAATCTGTCATATTTTCACTATATATCGTAAAAAAATCATAACTCTTAAAATAACCGAAGAATTTTTATGAAACTTGCTACGATTGTTTATTATGCATCAATAAACAGTATAAAGGCCATAGTAACACGTGAAACTCCCTCAAAGGGAATGATGATTTTTGTAATTTATTGAATCTGTCATATTTTCACTATATATCGTAAAAAAATCATAACTCTTAAAATAACCGAAGAATTTTGATGAAACTTGCTACGATTGTTTATTATGCATCAATAAACAGTATAAAGGCCATAGTAACACGTGAAACTCCCTCAAAGGGAATGATGATTTTTTTAATTTATTGAAACAGTCATATTTTCACTATAAATCGTAAAAAAATCATAGCTCTAAAAATAACCGAAGAATTTTTATGAAACTTGCTACGATTGTTTATTATGCATCAATAAACAGTATAAAGGCCATAGTAACACGTGAAACTCCCTCAAAGGGAATGATGATTTTTTAAATTTATTGAAACGGTCATATTTTCACTATAAATCGTAAAAAAATCATAACTCTAAAAATAACCGAAGAATTTTTATGAAAGTTGCTACGATTGTTTATTATGCACCAATAAACAATATAAAGGCCATAGTAATACGTGAAACTCCCTCAAAGGGAATGATGATTTTTTAAATTTATTGAAACGGTCATATTTTCACTATAAATCGTAAAAAAATCATAACTCTAAAAATAACCGAAGAATTTTTATGAAAGTTGCTACGATTGTTTATTATGCATCAACAAACAGTATAAAGGCCATAGTAACACGTGAAACTCCCTCAAAGGGAATGATGATTTTTTTAATTTATTGAAACAGTCATATTTTCACTATAAATCGTAAAAAAATCATAGCTCTAAAAATAACCGAAGAATTTTTATGAAACTTGCTACGATTGTTTATTATGCATCAATAAACAGTATAAAGGCCATAGTAACACGTGAAACTCCCTCAAAGGGAATGATGATTTTTGTAATTTATTGAATCTGTCATATTTTCACTATATATCGTAAAAAAATCATAACTCTTAAAATAACCGAAGAATTTTGATGAAACTTGCTACGATTGTTTATTATGCATCAATAAACAGTATAAAGGCCATAGTAACACGTGAAACTCCCTCAAAGGGAATGATGATTTTTTTAATTTATTGAAACAGTCATATTTTCACTATAAATCGTAAAAAAATCATAGCTCTAAAAATAACCGAAGAATTTTTATGAAACTTGCTACGATTGTTTATTATGCATCAATAAACAGTATAAAGGCCATAGTAACACGTGAAACTCCCTCAAAGGGAATGATGATTTTTTAAATTTATTGAAACGGTCATATTTTCACTATAAATCGTAAAAAAATCATAACTCTAAAAATAACCGAAGAATTTTTATGAAAGTTGCTACGATTGTTTATTATGCACCAATAAACAATATAAAGGCCATAGTAATACGTGAAACTCCCTCAAAGGGAATGATGATTTTTTAAATTTATTGAAACGGTCATATTTTCACTATAAATCGTAAAAAAATCATAACTCTAAAAATAACCGAAGAATTTTTATGAAAGTTGCTACGATTGTTTATTATGCACCAATAAACAATATAAAGGCCATAGTAATACGTGAAACTCCCTCAAAGAGAAATGCTAATTTCTTTAAATTTATTGAAACACTCAAATTTTCACTATAAATCGTAAAAAATCATAACTCTAAAAATAACCGAAGAATTTTTATGAAACTAGCTACGATTGTTTATTATGCATCAACAAACAGTATAAAGGCCATAGTAACACGTGAAACTCCCTCAAAGGGAATGATGATTTTTTTAAATTTATTGAAACAGTCATATTTTCACTATAAATCGTAAAAAAATCATAACTCTAAAAATAACCGAAGAATTTTTATGAAACTTGCTACGATTGTTTATTATGCACCAATAAACAGTATAAAGGCCATAGTAACACGTGAAACTCCCTCAAAGGGAATGATGATTTTTTTAATTTATTGAAACAGTCATATTTTCACTATAAATCGTAAAAAAATCATAGCTCTAAAAATAACCGAAGAATTTTTATGAAACTTGCTACGATTGTTTATTATGCATCAATAAACAGTATAAAGGCCATAGTAACACGTGAAACTCCCTCAAAGGGAATGATGATTTTTTAAATTTATTGAAACAGTCATATTTTCACTATAAATCGTAAAAAAATCATAGCTCTAAAAATAACCGAAGAATTTTTATGAAACTTGCTACGATTGTTTATTATGCATCAATAAACAGTATAAAGGCCATAGTAACACGTGAAACTCCCTCAAAGGGAATGATGATTTTTTTAATTTATTGAAACAGTCATATTTTCACTATAAATCGTAAAAAAATCATAACTCTAAAAATAACCGAAGAATTTTTATGAAACTTGCTACGATTGTTTATTATGCACCAATAAACAGTATAAAGGCCATAGTAACACGTGAAACTCCCTCAAAGGGAATGATGATTTTTTTAATTTATTGAAACAGTCATATTTTCACTATAAATCGTAAAAAAATCATAGCTCTAAAAATAACCGAAGAATTTTTATGAAACTTGCTACGATTGTTTATTATGCATCAATAAACAGTATAAAGGCCATAGTAACACGTGAAACTCCCTCAAAGGGAATGATGATTTTTTAAATTTATTGAAACAGTCATATTTTCACTATAAATCGTAAAAAAATCATAGCTCTAAAAATAACCGAAGAATTTTTATGAAACTTGCTACGATTGTTTATTATGCATCAATAAACAGTATAAAGGCCATAGTAACACGTGAAACTCCCTCAAAGGGAATGATGATTTTTTTAATTTTTGAAACAGTCATATTTTCACTATAAATCGTAAAAAAATCATAGCTCTAAAAATAACCGAAGAATTTTTATGAAACTTGCTACGATTGTTTATTATGCATCAATAAACAGTATAAAGGCCATAGTAACACGTGAAACTCCCTCAAAGGGAATGATGATTTTTTAAATTTATTGAAACGGTCATATTTTCACTATAAATCGTAAAAAAATCATAACTCTAAAAATAACCGAAGAATTTTTATGAAAGTTGCTACGATTGTTTATTATGCACCAATAAACAATATAAAGGCCATAGTAATACGTGAAACTCCCTCAAAGGGAATGATGATTTTTTAAATTTATTGAAACGGTCATATTTTCACTATAAATCGTAAAAAAATCATAACTCTAAAAATAACCGAAGAATTTTTATGAAAGTTGCTACGATTGTTTATTATGCACCAATAAACAATATAAAGGCCATAGTAATACGTGAAACTCCCTCAAAGAGAAATGCTGATTTCTTTAAATTTATTGAAACAGTCAAATTTTCACTATAAATCGTAAAAAATCATAACTCTAAAAATAACCGAAGAATTTTTATGAAACTAGCTACGATTGTTTATTATGCATCAACAAACAGTATAAAGGCCATAGTAACACGTGAAACTCCCTCAAAGGGAATGATGATTTTTTTAAATTTATTGAAACAGTCATATTTTCACTATAAATCGTAAAAAAATCATAACTCTAAAAATAACCGAAGAATTTTTATGAAACTTGCTACGATTGTTTATTATGCACCAATAAACAGTATAAAGGCCATAGTAACACGTGAAACTCCCTCAAAGGGAATGATGATTTTTTTAATTTATTGAAACAGTCATATTTTCACTATAAATCGTAAAAAAATCATAGCTCTAAAAATAACCGAAGAATTTTTATGAAACTTGCTACGATTGTTTATTATGCATCAATAAACAGTATAAAGGCCATAGTAACACGTGAAACTCCCTCAAAGGGAATGATGATTTTTTTAATTTATTGAAACAGTCATATTTTCACTATAAATCGTAAAAAAATCATAACTCTAAAAATAACCGAAGAATTTTTATGAAACTTGCTACGATTGTTTATTATGCACCAATAAACAGTATAACGGCCATAGTAACACGTGAAACTCCCTCAAAGGGAATGATGATTTTTTTAATTTATTGAAACAGTCATATTTTCACTATAAATCGTAAAAAAATCATAGCTCTAAAAATAACCGAAGAATTTTTATGAAACTTGCTACGATTGTTTATTATGCATCAATAAACAGTATAAAGGCCATAGTAACACGTGAAACTCCCTCAAAGGGAATGATGATTTTTTTAATTTATTGAAACAGTCATATTTTCACTATAAATCGTAAAAAAATCATAGCTCTAAAAATAGCCGAAGAATTTTTATGAAACTTGCTACGATTGTTTATTATGCATCAATAAACAGTATAAAGGCCATAGTAACACGTGAAACTCCCTCAAAGGGAATGATGATTTTTTTAAATTTATTGAAATAGTCATATTTTCACTATATATCTTAAAAAAATCATAGCTCTAAAAATAACCGAAGAATTTTTATGAAACTTGCTACGATTGTTTATTATGCATCAATAAACAGTATAAAGGCCATAGTAACACGTGAAACTCCCTCAAAGGGAAATGCTGATTTTTTTAAATTTATTGAAACAGTCATATTTTCACTATAAATCGTAAAAAAATCATAACTCTAAAAATAACCGAAGAATTTTTATGAAACTTGCTACGATTGTTTATTATGCACCAATAAACAGTATAAAGGCCATAGTAACACGTGAAACTCCCTCAAAGGGAATGATGATTTTTTTTAATTTATTGAAACAGTCATATTTTCACTATAAATCGTAAAAAAATCATAGCTCTAAAAATAACCGAAGAATTTTTATGAAACTTGCTACGATTGTTTATTATGCATCAATAAACATTATAAAGGCCATAGTAACACGTGAAGCTCCCTCAAAGGGAATGATGATTTTTTAAATTTATTGAAACGGTCATATTTTCACTATAAATCGTAAAAAAATCATAACTCTAAAAATAACCGAAGAATTTTTATGAAAGTTGCTACGATTGTTTATTATGCACCAATAAACAATATAAAGGCCATAGTAATACGTGAAACTCCCTCAAAGGGAATGATGATTTTTTAAATTTATTGAAACGGTCATATTTTCACTATAAATCGTAAAAAAATCATAACTCTAAAAATAACCGAAGAATTTTTATGAAAGTTGCTACGATTGTTTATTATGCACCAATAAACAATATAAAGGCCATAGTAATACGTGAAACTCCCTCAAAGAGAAATGCTGATTTCTTTAAATTTATTGAAACAGTCAAATTTTCACTATAAATCGTAAAAAATCATAACTCTAAAAATAACCGAAGAATTTTTATGAAACTAGCTACGATTGTTTATTATGCATCAACAAACAGTATAAAGGCCATAGTAACACGTGAAACTCCCTCAAAGGGAATGATGATTTTTTTAAATTTATTGAAACAGTCATATTTTCACTATAAATCGTAAAAAAATCATAACTCTAAAAATAACCGAAGAATTTTTATGAAACTTGCTACGATTGTTTATTATGCACCAATAAACAGTATAAAGGCCATAGTAACACGTGAAACTCCCTCAAAGGGAATGATGATTTTTTTAATTTATTGAAACAGTCATATTTTCACTATAAATCGTAAAAAAATCATAGCTCTAAAAATAACCGAAGAATTTTTATGAAACGTGCTACGATTGTTTATTATGCATCAATAAACAGTATAAAGGCCATAGTAACACGTGAAACTCCCTCAAAGGGAATGATGATTTTTTAAATTTATTGAAACAGTCATATTTTCACTATAAATCGTAAAAAAATCATAGCTCTAAAAATAACCGAAGAATTTTTATGAAACTTGCTACGATTGTTTATTATGCATCAATAAACAGTATAAAGGCCATAGTAACACGTGAAACTCCCTCAAAGGGAATGGTGATTTTTTTAATTTATTGAAACAGTCATATTTTCACTATAAATCGTAAAAGAATCAACTCTAAAAATAACCGAAGAATTTTTATGAAACTTGCTACGATTGTTTATTATGCACCAATAAAAAGTATAAAGGCCATAGTAACACGCGAAACTCCCTCAAAGGGAATGATGATTTTTGTAATTTATTGAAAGTCATATTTTCACTATATATCGTAAAAAATCATAAGTTTAAAAATAACCGAAGAATTTTTATGAAACTTGCTACGATTGTTTATTATGCATCAATAAACAGTATAAAGGCCATAGTAACACGTGAAACTCCCTCAAAGGGAAATGCTGATTTTTTTAAATTTATTGAAACAGTCATATTTTCACTATAAATCGTAAAAAAATCATAACTGTAAAAATAACCGAAGAATTTTTATGAAACTTGCTACGATTGTTTATTATGCATCAATAAACAGTATAAGGGGCCATAGTAACACGTGAAACTCCGTCAAAGGGAATGATGATGTTTTTGATTTATTGAAACACTCATATTTTCACTATAAATCGTAAAAAAATCATAACTCTAAAAATAACCGAAGAATTTGTATGAAACTTGCTACGATTGTTTATTATGCATCAATAAATAGTATATGGGACCATAGTAACACGTGAAACTCCCTCAAAGGGGAATGATGATTTTTGTAATTTATTGAAACTGTCATATTTTCACTATATATCGTAAAAAAATCATAACTCTAAAAATAACCGAAGAATTTTTATGAAACTTGCAACGATTGTTTATTATGCACCAATAAACAGTATAAAGGCCATAGTAACACGTGAAACTCCCTCAAAGGGGAATGATGATTTTTGTAATTTATTGAAACAGTCATATTTTCACTATAAATCGTAAAAAAATCATAACTCTTAAAATAACCGAAGAATTTTTATGAAACTTGCTACGATTGTTTATTATGCTTCAATAAACAGTATAAAGGCCATAGTAAGACGTAAAACTCCCTCAAAGGGAATGATGATTTTTGTAATTTATTGAATCTGTCATATTTTCACTATATATCGTAAAAAAATCATAACTTTAAAAATAACCGAAGAATTATTATGAAACTTGCTACGATTGTTTATTATGCATCAATAAACAGTATAAAGGCCATAGTAACACGTGAAACTCCCTCAAAGGGAATGATGATTTTTGTAATTTATTGAATCTGTCATATTTTCACTATATATCGTATAAAAATCATAACTCTTAAAATAACCGAAGAATTTTTATGAAACTTGCTACGATTGTTTATTATGCTTCAATAAACAGTATAAAGGCCATAGTAAGACGTGAAACTCCCTCAAAGGGAATGATGATTTTTGTAATTTATTGAATCTGTCATATTTTCACTATATATCGTAAAAAAATCATAACTTTAAAAATAACCGAAGAATTATTATGAAACTTGCTACGATTGTTTATTATGCATCAATAAACAGTATAAAGGCCATAGTAACACGTGAAACTCCCTCAAAGGGAATGATGATTTTTTTAATTTATTGAAACAGTCATATTTTCACTATAAATCGTAAAAAAATCATAGCTCTAAAAATAACCGAAGAATTTTTATGAAACTTGCTACGATTGTTTATTATGCATCAATAAACAGTATAAAGGCCATAGTAACACGTGAAACTCCCTCAAAGGGAATGATGATTTTTTAAATTTATTGAAACGGTCATATTTTCACTATAAATCGTAAAAAAATCATAACTCTAAAAATAACCGAAGAATTTTTATGAAAGTTGCTACGATTGTTTATTATGCACCAATAAACAATATAAAGGCCATAGTAATACGTGAAACTCCCTCAAAGGGAATGATGATTTTTTAAATTTATTGAAACGGTCATATTTTCACTATAAATCGTAAAAAAATCATAACTCTAAAAATAACCGAAGAATTTTTATGAAAGTTGCTACGATTGTTTATTATGCACCAATAAACAATATAAAGGCCATAGTAATACGTGAAACTCCCTCAAAGAGAAATGCTGATTTCTTTAATTTTATTGAAACACTCAAATTTTCACTATAAATCGTAAAAAATCATAACTCTAAAAATAACCGAAGAATTTTTATGAAACTAGCTACGATTGTTTATTATGCATCAACAAACAGTATAAAGGCCATAGTAACACGTGAAACTCCCGCAAAGGGAATGATGATTTTTTTAAATTTATTGAAACAGTCATATTTTCACTATAAATCGTAAAAAAATCATAACTCTAAAAATAACCGAAGAATTTTTATGAAACTTGCTACGATTGTTTATTATGCACCAATAAACAGTATAAAGGCCATAGTAACACGTGAAACTCCCTCAAAGGGAATGATGATTTTTTTAATTTATTGAAACAGTCATATTTTCACTATAAATCGTAAAAAAATCATAGCTCTAAAAATAACCGAAGAATTTTTATGAAACTTGCTACGATTGTTTATTATGCATCAATAAACAGTATAAAGGCCATAGTAACACGTGAAACTCCCTCAAAGGGAATGATGATTTTTTAAATTTATTGAAACAGTCATATTTTCACTATAAATCGTAAAAAAATCATAGCTCTAAAAATAACCGAAGAATTTTTATGAAACTTGCTACGATTGTTTATTATGCATCAATAAACAGTATAAAGGCCATAGCAACACGTGAAACTCCCTCAAAGGGAATGATGATTTTTTTAATTTATTGAAACAGTCATATTTTCACTATAAATCGTAAAAAAATCATAGCTCTAAAAATAACCGAAGAATTTTTATGAAACTTGCTACGATTGTTTATTATGCATCAATAAACAGTATAAAGGCCATAGTAACATGTGAAACTCCCTCAAAGGGAATGATGATTTTTTTAATTTATTGAAACAGTCATATTTTCACTATAAATCGTAAAAAAATCATAACTCTAAAAATAACCGAAGAATTTTTATGAAACTTGCTACGATTGTTTATTATGCACCAATAAACAGTATAAAGGCCATAGTAACACGTGAAACTCCCTCAAAGGGAATGATGATTTTTTTAATTTATTGAAACAGTCATATTTTCACTATAAATCGTAAAAAAATCATAACTCTAAAAATAACCGAAGAATTTTTATGAAACTTGCTACGATTGTTTATTATGCACCAATAAACAGTATAAAGGCCATAGTAACACGTGAAACTCCCTCAAAGGGAATGATGATTTTTTAAATTTATTGAAACGGTCATATTTTCACTATAAATCGTAAAAAAATCATAACTCTAAAAATAACCGAAGAATTTTTATGAAAGTTGCTACGATTGTTTATTATGCACCAATAAACAATATAAAGGCCATAGTAATACGTGAAACTCCCTCAAAGGGAATGATGATTTTTTAAATTTATTGAAACGGTCATATTTTCACTATAAATCGTAAAAAAATCATAACTCTAAAAATAACCGAAGAATTTTTATGAAAGTTGCTACGATTGTTTATTATGCACCAATAAACAATATAAAGGCCATAGTAATACGTGAAACTCCCTCAAAGAGAAATGCTGATTTCTTTAAATTTATTGAAACAGTCAAATTTTCACTATAAATCGTAAAAAATCATAACTCTAAAAATAACCGAAGAATTTTTATGAAACTAGCTACGATTGTTTATTATGCATCAACAAACAGTATAAAGGCCATAGTAACACGTGAAACTCCCTCAAAGGGAATGATGATTTTTTTAAATTTATTGAAACAGTCATATTTTCACTATAAATCGTAAAAAAATCATAACTCTAAAAATAACCGAAGAATTTTTATGAAACTTGCTACGATTGTTTATTATGCACCAATAAACAGTATAAAGGCCATAGTAACACGTGAAACTCCCTCAAAGGGAATGATGATTTTTTTAATTTATTGAAACAGTCATATTTTCACTATAAATCGTAAAAAAATCATAGCTCTAAAAATAACCGAAGAATTTTTATGAAACTTGCTACGATTGTTTATTATGCATCAATAAACAGTATAAAGGCCATAGTAACACGTGAAACTCCCTCAAAGGGAATGATGATTTTTTTAATTTATTGAAACAGTCATATTTTCACTATAAATCGTAAAAAAATCATAACTCTAAAAATAACCGAAGAATTTTTATGAAACTTGCTACGATTGTTTATTATGCACCAATAAACAGTATAACGGCCATAGTAACACGTGAAACTCCCTCAAAGGGAATGATGATTTTTTTAATTTATTGAAACAGTCATATTTTCACTATAAATCGTAAAAAAATCATAGCTCTAAAAATAACCGAAGAATTTTTATGAAACTTGCTACGATTGTTTATTATGCATCAATAAACAGTATAAAGGCCATAGTAACACGTGAAACTCCCTCAAAGGGAATGATGATTTTTTTAATTTATTGAAACAGTCATATTTTCACTATAAATCGTAAAAAAATCATAGCTCTAAAAATAGCCGAAGAATTTTTATGAAACTTGCTACGATTGTTTATTATGCATCAATAAACAGTATAAAGGCCATAGTAACACGTGAAACTCCCTCAAAGGGAATGATGATTTTTTTAAATTTATTGAAATAGTCATATTTTCACTATATATCTTAAAAAAATCATAGCTCTAAAAATAACCGAAGAATTTTTATGAAACTTGCTACGATTGTTTATTATGCATCAATAAACAGTATAAAGGCCATAGTAACACGTGAAACTCCCTCAAAGGGAAATGCTGATTTTTTTAAATTTATTGAAACAGTCATATTTTCACTATAAATCGTAAAAAAATCATAACTCTAAAAATAACCGAAGAATTTTTATGAAACTTGCTACGATTGTTTATTATGCACCAATAAACAGTATAAGGGCCATAGTAACACGTGAAACTCCCTCAAAGGGAATGATGATTTTTTTAATTTATTGAAACAGTCATATTTTCACTATAAATCGTAAAAAAATCATAGCTCTAAAAATAACCGAAGAATTTTTATGAAACTTGCTACGATTGTTTATTATGCATCAATAAACAGTATAAAGGCCATAGTAACACGTGAAGCTCCCTCAAAGGGAATGATGATTTTTTAAATTTATTGAAACGGTCATATTTTCACTATAAATCGTAAAAAAATCATAACTCTAAAAATAACCGAAGAATTTTTATGAAAGTTGCTACGATTGTTTATTATGCACCAATAAACAATATAAAGGCCATAGTAATACGTGAAACTCCCTCAAAGGGAATGATGATTTTTTAAATTTATTGAAACGGTCATATTTTCACTATAAATCGTAAAAAAATCATAACTCTAAAAATAACCGAAGAATTTTTATGAAAGTTGCTACGATTGTTTATTATGCACCAATAAACAATATAAAGGCCATAGTAATACGTGAAACTCCCTCAAAGAGAAATGCTGATTTCTTTAAATTTATTGAAACAGTCAAATTTTCACTATAAATCGTAAAAAATCATAACTCTAAAAATAACCGAAGAATTTTTATGAAACTAGCTACGATTGTTTATTATGCATCAACAAACAGTATAAAGGCCATAGTAACACGTGAAACTCCCTCAAAGGGAATGATGATTTTTTTAAATTTATTGAAACAGTCATATTTTCACTATAAATCGTAAAAAAATCATAACTCTAAAAATAACCGAAGAATTTTTATGAAACTTGCTACGATTGTTTATTATGCACCAATAAACAGTATAAAGGCCATAGTAACACGTGAAACTCCCTCAAAGGGAATGATGATTTTTTTAATTTATTGAAAGTCATATTTTCACTATAAATCGTAAAAAAATCATAGCTCTAAAAATAACCGAAGAATTTTTATGAAACGTGCTACGATTGTTTATTATGCATCAATAAACAGTATAAAGGCCATAGTAACACGTGAAACTCCCTCAAAGGGAATGATGATTTTTTAAATTTATTGAAACAGTCATATTTTCACTATAAATCGTAAAAAAATCATAGCTCTAAAAATAACCGAAGAATTTTTAAGAAACTTGCTACGATTGTTTATTATGCATCAATAAACAGTATAAAGGCCATAGTAACACGTGAAACTCCCTCAAAGGGAATGGTGATTTTTTTAATTTATTGAAACAGTCATATTTTCACTATAAATCGTAAAAGAATCAACTCTAAAAATAACCGAAGAATTTTTATGAAACTTGCTACGATTGTTTATTATGCACCAATAAAAAGTATAAGGGCCATAGTAACACGCGAAACTCCCTCAAAGGGAATGATGATTTTTGTAATTTATTGAAAGTCATATTTTCACTATATATCGTAAAAAATCATAACTCTAAAAATAACCGAAGAATTTTTATGAAACTTGCTACGATTGTTTATTATGCATCAATAAACAGTATAAAGGCCATAGTAACACGTGAAACTCCCTCAAAGGGAATGATGATTTTTTTAATTTATTGAAACAGTCATATTTTCACTATAAATCGTAAAAAAATCATAACTGTAAAAATAACCGAAGAATTTTTATGAAACTTGCTACGATTGTTTATTATGCATCAATAAACAGTATAAGGGGCCATAGTAACACGTGAAACTCCGTCAAAGGGAATGATGATGTTTTTGATTTATTGAAACACTCATATTTTCACTATAAATCGTAAAAAAATCATAACTCTAAAAATAACCGAAGAATTTGTATGAAACTTGCTACGATTGTTTATTATGCATCAATAAATAGTATATGGGACCATAGTAACACGTGAAACTCCCTCAAAGGGGAATGATGATTTTTGTAATTTATTGAAACTGTCATATTTTCACTATATATCGTAAAAAAATCATAACTCTAAAAATAACCGAAGAATTTTTATGAAACTTGCAACGATTGTTTATTATGCACCAATAAACAGTATAAAGGCCATAGTAACACGTGAAACTCCCTCAAAGGGGAATGATGATTTTTGTAATTTATTGAAACAGTCATATTTTCACTATAAATCGTAAAAAAATCATAACTCTTAAAATAACCGAAGAATTTTTATGAAACTTGCTACGATTGTTTATTATGCTTCAATAAACAGTATAAAGGCCATAGTAAGACGTAAAACTCCCTCAAAGGGAATGATGATTTTTGTAATTTATTGAATCTGTCATATTTTCACTATATATCGTAAAAAAATCATAACTTTAAAAATAACCGAAGAATTATTATGAAACTTGCTACGATTGTTTATTATGCATCAATAAACAGTATAAAGGCCATAGTAACACGTGAAACTCCCTCAAAGGGAATGATGATTTTTGTAATTTATTGAATCTGTCATATTTTCACTATATATCGTAAAAAAATCATAACTCTTAAAATAACCGAAGAATTTTTATGAAACTTGCTACGATTGTTTATTATGCTTCAATAAACAGTATAAAGGCCATAGTAAGACGTGAAACTCCCTCAAAGGGAATGATGATTTTTGTAATTTATTGAATCTGTCATATTTTCACTATATATCGTAAAAAAATCATAACTTTAAAAATAACCGAAGAATTATTATGAAACTTGCTACGATTGTTTATTATGCATCAATAAACAGTATAAAGGCCATAGTAACACGTGAAACTCCCTCAAAGGGAATGATGATTTTTTTAATTTATTGAAACAGTCATATTTTCACTATAAATCGTAAAAAAATCATAGCTCTAAAAATAACCGAAGAATTTTTATGAAACTTGCTACGATTGTTTATTATGCATCAATAAACAGTATAAAGGCCATAGTAACACGTGAAACTCCCTCAAAGGGAATGATGATTTTTTAAATTTATTGAAACGGTCATATTTTCACTATAAATCGTAAAAAAATCATAACTCTAAAAATAACCGAAGAATTTTTATGAAAGTTGCTACGATTGTTTATTATGCACCAATAAACAATATAAAGGCCATAGTAATACGTGAAACTCCCTCAAAGGGAATGATGATTTTTTAAATTTATTGAAACGGTCATATTTTCACTATAAATCGTAAAAAAATCATAACTCTAAAAATAACCGAAGAATTTTTATGAAAGTTGCTACGATTGTTTATTATGCACCAATAAACAATATAAAGGCCATAGTAATACGTGAAACTCCCTCAAAGAGAAATGCTGATTTCTTTAAATTTATTGAAACACTCAAATTTTCACTATAAATCGTAAAAAATCATAACTCTAAAAATAACCGAAGAATTTTTATGAAACTAGCTACGATTGTTTATTATGCATCAACAAACAGTATAAAGGCCATAGTAACACGTGAAACTCCCGCAAAGGGAATGATGATTTTTTTAAATTTATTGAAACAGTCATATTTTCACTATAAATCGTAAAAAAATCATAACTCTAAAAATAACCGAAGAATTTTTATGAAACTTGCTACGATTGTTTATTATGCACCAATAAACAGTATAAAGGCCATAGTAACACGTGAAACTCCCTCAAAGGGAATGATGATTTTTTTAATTTATTGAAACAGTCATATTTTCACTATAAATCGTAAAAAAATCATAGCTCTAAAAATAACCGAAGAATTTTTATGAAACTTGCTACGATTGTTTATTATGCATCAATAAACAGTATAAAGGCCATAGTAACACGTGAAACTCCCTCAAAGGGAATGATGATTTTTTAAATTTATTGAAACAGTCATATTTTCACTATAAATCGTAAAAAAATCATAGCTCTAAAAATAACCGAAGAATTTTTATGAAACTTGCTACGATTGTTTATTATGCATCAATAAACAGTATATAGGCCATAGTAACACGTGAAACTCCCTCAAAGGGAATGATGATTTTTTTAATTTATTGAAACAGTCATATTTTCACTATAAATCGTAAAAAAATCATAGCTCTAAAAATAACCGAAGAATTTTTATGAAACTTGCTACGATTGTTTATTATGCATCAATAAACAGTATAAATGCCATAGTAACACGTGAAACTCCCTCAAAGGGAATGATGATTTTTTTAATTTATTGAAACAGTCATATTTTCACTATAAATCGTAAAAAAATCATAACTCTAAAAATAACCGAAGAATTTTTATGAAACTTGCTACGATTGTTTATTATGCACCAATAAACAGTATAAAGGCCATAGTAACACGTGAAACTCCCTCAAAGGGAATGATGATTTTTTAAATTTATTGAAACGGTCATATTTTCACTATAAATCGTAAAAAAATCATAACTCTAAAAATAACCGAAGAATTTTTATGAAAGTTGCTACGATTGTTTATTATGCACCAATAAACAATATAAAGGCCATAGTAATACGTGAAACTCCCTCAAAGGGAATGATGATTTTTTAAATTTATTGAAACGGTCATATTTTCACTATAAATCGTAAAAAAATCATAACTCTAAAAATAACCGAAGAA
The DNA here is from genome assembly GCA_963966075.1 of Aphodius sticticus. Classification (NCBI taxonomy): domain Eukaryota; kingdom Metazoa; phylum Arthropoda; class Insecta; order Coleoptera; family Scarabaeidae; genus Aphodius; species Aphodius sticticus. Next base: position 1,545,631 of record OZ014509.1, on the reverse strand, counting down.
TTTTTATGAAAGTTGCTACGATTGTTTATTATGCACCAATAAACAATATAAAGGCCATAGTAATACGTGAAACTCCCTCAAAGAGAAATGCTGATTTCTTTAAATTTATTGAAACAGTCAAATTTTCACTATAAATCGTAAAAAATCATAACTCTAAAAATAACCGAAGAATTTTTATGAAACTAGCTACGATTGTTTATTATGCATCAACAAACAGTATAAAGGCCATAGTAACACGTGAAACTCCCTCAAAGGGAATGATGATTTTTTTAAATTTATTGAAACAGTCATATTTTCACTATAAATCGTAAAAAAATCATAACTCTAAAAATAACCGAAGAATTTTTATGAAACTTGCTACGATTGTTTATTATGCACCAATAAACAGTATAAAGGCCATAGTAACACGTGAAACTCCCTCAAAGGGAATGATGATTTTTCTAATTTATTGAAACAGTCATATTTTCACTATAAATCGTAAAAAAATCATAGCTCTAAAAATAACCGAAGAATTTTTATGAAACTTGCTACGATTGTTTATTATGCATCAATAAACAGTATAAAGGCCATAGTAACACGTGAAACTCCCTCAAAGGGAATGATGATTTTTTTAATTTATTGAAACAGTCATATTTTCACTATAAATCGTAAAAAAATCATAACTCTAAAAATAACCGAAGAATTTTTATGAAACTTGCTACGATTGTTTATTATGCACCAATAAACAGTATAACGGCCATAGTAACACGTGAAACTCCCTCAAAGGGAATGATGATTTTTTTAATTTATTGAAACAGTCATATTTTCACTATAAATCGTAAAAAAATCATAGCTCTAAAAATAACCGAAGAATTTTTATGAAACTTGCTACGATTGTTTATTATGCATCAATAAACAGTATAAAGGCCATAGTAACACGTGAAACTCCCTCAAAGGGAATGATGATTTTTTTAATTTATTGAAACAGTCATATTTTCACTATAAATCGTAAAAAAATCATAGCTCTAAAAATAGCCGAAGAATTTTTATGAAACTTGCTACGATTGTTTATTATGCATCAATAAACAGTATAAAGGCCATAGTAACACGTGAAACTCCCTCAAAGGGAATGATGATTTTTTTAAATTTATTGAAATAGTCATATTTTCACTATATATCTTAAAAAAATCATAGCTCTAAAAATAACCGAAGAATTTTTATGAAACTTGCTACGATTGTTTATTATGCATCAATAAACAGTATAAAGGCCATAGTAACACGTGAAACTCCCTCAAAGGGAAATGCTGATTTTTTTAAATTTATTGAAACAGTCATATTTTCACTATAAATCGTAAAAAAATCATAACTCTAAAAATAACCGAAGAATTTTTATGAAACTTGCTACGATTGTTTATTATGCACCAATAAACAGTATAAAGGCCATAGTAACACGTGAAACTCCCTCAAAGGGAATGATGATTTTTTTAATTTATTGAAACAGTCATATTTTCACTATAAATCGTAAAAAAATCATAGCTCTAAAAATAACCGAAGAATTTTTATGAAACTTGCTACGATTGTTTATTATGCATCAATAAACAGTATAAAGGCCATAGTAACACGTGAAGCTCCCTCAAAAGGAATGATGATTTTTTAAATTTATTGAAACGGTCATATTTTCACTATAAATCGTAAAAAAATCATAACTCTAAAAATAACCGAAGAATTTTTATGAAAGTTGCTACGATTGTTTATTATGCACCAATAAACAATATAAAGGCCATAGTAATACGTGAAACTCCCTCAAAGGGAATGATGATTTTTTAAATTTATTGAAACGGTCATATTTTCACTATAAATCGTAAAAAAATCATAACTCTAAAAATAACCGAAGAATTTTTATGAAAGTTGCTACGATTGTTTATTATGCACCAATAAACAATATAAAGGCCATAGTAATACGTGAAACTCCCTCAAAGAGAAATGCTGATTTCTTTAAATTTATTGAAACAGTCAAATTTTCACTATAAATCGTAAAAAATCATAACTCTAAAAATAACCGAAGAATTTTTATGAAACTAGCTACGATTGTTTATTATGCATCAACAAACAGTATAAAGGCCATAGTAACACGTGAAACTCCCTCAAAGGGAATGATGATTTTTTTAAATTTATTGAAACAGTCATATTTTCACTATAAATCGTAAAAAAATCATAACTCTAAAAATAACCGAAGAATTTTTATGAAACTTGCTACGATTGTTTATTATGCACCAATAAACAGTATAAAGGCCATAGTAACACGTGAAACTCCCTCAAAGGGAATGATGATTTTTTTAATTTATTGAAAGTCATATTTTCACTATAAATCGTAAAAAAATCATAGCTCTAAAAATAACCGAAGAATTTTTATGAAACTTGCTACGATTGTTTATTATGCATCAATAAACAGTATAAAGGCCATAGTAACACGTGAAACTCCCTCAAAGGGAATGATGATTTTTTAAATTTATTGAAACAGTCATATTTTCACTATAAATCGTAAAAAAATCATAGCTCTAAAAATAACCGAAGAATTTTTATGAAACTTGCTACGATTGTTTATTATGCATCAATAAACAGTATAAAGGCCATAGTAACACGTGAAACTCCCTCAAAGGGAATGATGATTTTTTAAATTTATTGAAACAGTCATATTTTCACTATAAATCGTAAAAAAATCATGGCTCTAAAAATAACCGAAGAATTTTTATGAAACTTGCTACGATTGTTTATTATGCATCAATAAACAGTATAAAGGCCATAGTAACACGTGAAACTCCCTCAAAGGGAATGATGATTTTTTTTAATTTATTGAAACAGTCATATTTTCACTATAAATCGTAAAAAAATCAACTCTAAAAATAACCGAAGAATTTTTATGAAACTTGCTACGATTGTTTATTATGCACCAATAAACAGTATAAAGGCCATAGTAACACGTGAAACTCCCTCAAAGGGAATGATGATTTTTTTAATTTATTGAAACAGTCATATTTTCACTATAAATCGTAAAAAAATCATAGCTCTAAAAATAACCGAAGAATTTTTATGAAACTTGCTACGATTGTTTATTATGCATCAATAAACAGTATAAAGGCCATAGTAACACGTGAAACTCCCTCAAAGGGAATGATGATTTTTTTAATTTATTGAAACAGTCATATTTTCACTATAAATCGTAAAAAAATCATAACTCTAAAAATAACCGAAGAATTTTTATGAAACTTGCTACGATTGTTTATTATGCACCAATAAACAGTATAACGGCCATAGTAACACGTGAAACTCCCTCAAAGGGAATGATGATTTTTTTAATTTATTGAAACAGTCATATTTTCACTATAAATCGTAAAAAAATCATAGCTCTAAAAATAACCGAAGAATTTTTATGAAACTTGCTACGATTGTTTATTATGCATCAATAAACAGTATAAAGGCCATAGTAACACGTGAAGCTCCCTCAAAGGGAATGATGATTTTTTTAATTTATTGAAACAGTCATATTTTCACTATAAATCGTAAAAAAATCATAGCTCTAAAAATAGCCGAAGAATTTTTATGAAACTTGCTACGATTGTTTATTATGCATCAATAAACAGTATAAAGGCCATAGTAACACGTGAAACTCCCTCAAAGGGAATGATGATTTTTTTAAATTTATTGAAATAGTCATATTTTCACTATATATCTTAAAAAAATCATAGCTCTAAAAATAACCGAAGAATTTTTATGAAACTTGCTACGATTGTTTATTATGCATCAATAAACAGTATAAAGGCCATAGTAACACGTGAAACTCCCTCAAAGGGAAATGCTGATTTTTTTAAATTTATTGAAACAGTCATATTTTCACTATAAATCGTAAAAAAATCATAACTCTAAAAATAACCGAAGAATTTTTATGAAACTTGCTACGATTGTTTATTATGCACCAATAAACAGTATAAAGGCCATAGTAACACGTGAAACTCCCTCAAAGGGAATGATGATTTTTTTAATTTATTGAAACAGTCATATTTTCACTATAAATCGTAAAAAAATCATAGCTCTAAAAATAACCGAAGAATTTTTATGAAACTTGCTACGATTGTTTATTATGCATCAATAAACAGTATAAAGGCCATAGTAACACGTGAAACTCCCTCAAAGGGAATGATGATTTTTTTAATTTATTGAAACAGTCATATTTTCACTATAAATCGTAAAAAAATCATAGCTCTAAAAATAACCGAAGAATTTTTATGAAACTTGCTACGATTGTTTATTATGCATCAATAAACAGTATAAAGGCCATAGTAACACGTGAAACTCCCTCAAAGGGAATGATGATTTTTTTAATTTATTGAAACAGTCATATTTTCACTATAAATCGTAAAAAAATCATAACTCTAAAAATAACCGAAGAATTTTTATGAAACTTGCTACGATTGTTTATTATGCACCAATAAACAGTATAAAGGCCATAGTAACACGTGAAACTCCCTCAAAGGGAATGATGATTTTTTTAATTTATTGAAACAGTCATATTTTCACTATAAATCGTAAAAAAATCATAGCTCTAAAAATAACCGAAGAATTTTTATGAAACTTGCTACGATTGTTTATTATGCATCAATAAACAGTATAAAGGCCATAGTAACACGTGAAACTCCCTCAAAGGGAATGATGATTTTTTAAATTTATTGAAACGGTCATATTTTCACTATAAATCGTAAAAAAATCATAACTCTAAAAATAACCGAAGAATTTTTATAAAAGTTGCTACGTTTGTTTATTATGCACCAATAAACAATATAAAGGCCATAGTAATACGTGAAACTCCCTCAAAGGGAATGATGATTTTTTAAATTTATTGAAACGGTCATATTTTCACTATAAATCGTAAAAAAATCATAACTCTAAAAATAACCGAAGAATTTTTATGAAAGTTGCTACGATTGTTTATTATGCACCAATAAACAATATAAAGGCCATAGTAATACGTGAAACTCCCTCAAAGAGAAATGCTGATTTCTTTAAATTTATTGAAACAGTCAAATTTTCACTATAAATCGTAAAAAATCATAACTCTAAAAATAACCGAAGAATTTTTATGAAACTAGCTACGATTGTTTATTATGCACCAATAAACAGTATAAAGGCCATAGTAACACGTGAAACTCCCTCAAAGGGAATGATGATTTTTTTAATTTATTGAAACAGTCATATTTTCACTATAAATCGTAAAAAAATCATAGCTCTAAAAATAACCGAAGAATTTTTATGAAACTTGCTACGATTGTTTATTATGCATCAATAAACAGTATAAAGGCCATAGTAACACGTGAAACTCCCTCAAAGGGAATGATGATTTTTTTAATTTATTGAAACAGTCATATTTTCACTATAAATCGTAAAAAAATCATAGCTCTAAAAATAGCCGAAGAATTTTTATGAAACTTGCTACGATTGTTTATTATGCATCAATAAACAGTATAAAGGCCATAGTAACACGTGAAACTCCCTCAAAGGGAATGATGATTTTTTTAAATTTATTGAAATAGTCATATTTTCACTATATATCTTAAAAAAATCATAGCTCTAAAAATAACCGAAGAATTTTTATGAAACTTGCTACGATTGTTTATTATGCATCAATAAACAGTATAAAGGCCATAGTAACACGTGAAACTCCCTCAAAGGGAAATGCTGATTTTTTTAAATTTATTGAAACAGTCATATTTTCACTATAAATCGTAAAAAAATCATAACTCTAAAAATAACCGAAGAATTTTTATGAAACTTGCTACGATTGTTTATTATGCACCAATAAACAGTATAAAGGCCATAGTAACACGTGAAACTCCCTCAAAGGGAATGATGATTTTTTTAATTTATTGAAACAGTCATATTTTCACTATAAATCGTAAAAAAATCATAGCTCTAAAAATAACCGAAGAATTTTTATGAAACTTGCTACGATTGTTTATTATGCATCAATAAACAGTATAAAGGCCATAGTAACACGTGAAGCTCCCTCAAAGGGAATGATGATTTTTTAAATTTATTGAAACGGTCATATTTTCACTATAAATCGTAAAAAAATCATAACTCTAAAAATAACCGAAGAATTTTTATGAAAGTTGCTACGATTGTTTATTATGCACCAATAAACAATATAAAGGCCATAGTAATACGTGAAACTCCCTCAAAGGGAATGATGATTTTTTAAATTTATTGAAACGGTCATATTTTCACTATAAATCGTAAAAAAATCATAACTCTAAAAATAACCGAAGAATTTTTATGAAAGTTGCTACGATTGTTTATTATGCACCAATAAACAATATAAAGGCCATAGTAATACGTGAAACTCCCTCAAAGAGAAATGCTGATTTCTTTAAATTTATTGAAACAGTCAAATTTTCACTATAAATCGTAAAAAATCATAACTCTAAAAATAACCGAAGAATTTTTATGAAACTAGCTACGATTGTTTATTATGCATCAACAAACAGTATAAAGGCCATAGTAACACGTGAAACTCCCTCAAAGGGAATGATGATTTTTTTAAATTTATTGAAACAGTCATATTTTCACTATAAATCGTAAAAAAATCATAACTCTAAAAATAACCGAAGAATTTTTATGAAACTTGCTACGATTGTTTATTATGCACCAATAAACAGTATAAAGGCCATAGTAACACGTGAAACTCCCTCAAAGGGAATGATGATTTTTTTAATTTATTGAAACAGTCATATTTTCACTATAAATCGTAAAAAAATCATAGCTCTAAAAATAACCGAAGAATTTTTATGAAACTTGCTACGATTGTTTATTATGCATCAATAAACAGTATAAAGGCCATAGTAACACGTGAAACTCCCTCAAAGGGAATGATGATTTTTTTAATTTATTGAAACAGTCATATTTTCACTATAAATCGTAAAAAAATCATAGCTCTAAAAATAACCGAAGAATTTTTATGAAACTTGCTACGATTGTTTATTATGCATCAATAAACAGTATAAAGGCCATAGTAACACGTGAAACTCCCTCAAAGGGAATGATGATTTTTTTAATTTATTGAAACAGTCATATTTTCACTATAAATCGTAAAAAAATCATAACTCTAAAAATAACCGAAGAATTTTTATGAAACTTGCTACGATTGTTTATTATGCACCAATAAACAGTATAAAGGCCATAGTAACACGTGAAACTCCCTCAAAGGGAATGATGATTTTTTTAATTTATTGAAACAGTCATATTTTCACTATAAATCGTAAAAAAATCATAGCTCTAAAAATAACCGAAGAATTTTTATGAAACTTGCCACGATTGTTTATTATGCATCAATAAACAGTATAAAGGCCATAGTAACACGTGAAACTCCCTCAAAGGGAATGATGATTTTTTAAATTTATTGAAACGGTCATATTTTCACTATAAATCGTAAAAAAATCATAACTCTAAAAATAACCGAAGAATTTTTATGAAAGTTGCTACGTTTGTTTATTATGCACCAATAAACAATATAAAGGCCATAGTAATACGTGAAACTCCCTCAAAGGGAATGATGATTTTTTAAATTTATTGAAACGGTCATATTTTCACTATAAATCGTAAAAAAATCATAACTCTAAAAATAACCGAAGAATTTTTATGAAAGTTGCTACGATTGTTTATTATGCACCAATAAACAATATAAAGGCCATAGTAATACGTGAAACTCCCTCAAAGAGAAATGCTGATTTCTTTAAATTTATTGAAACAGTCAAATTTTCACTATAAATCGTAAAAAATCATAACTCTAAAAATAACCGAAGAATTTTTATGAAACTAGCTACGATTGTTTATTATGCATCAACAAACAGTATAAAGGCCATAGTAACACGTGAAACTCCCTCAAAGAGAAATGCTGATTTCTTTAAATTTATTGAAACAGTCAAATTTTCACTATAAATCGTAAAAAATCATAACTCTAAAAATAACCGAAGAATTTTTATGAAACTAGCTACGATTGTTTATTATGCATCAACAAACAGTATAAAGGCCATAGTAACACGTGAAACTCCCTCAAAGGGAATGATGATTTTTTTAAATTTATTGAAAGTCATATTTTCACTATAAATCGTAAAAAAATCATAACTCTAAAAATAACCGAAGAATTTTTATGAAACTTGCTACCATTGTTTATTATGCACCAATAAACAGTATAAAGGCCATAGTAACACGTGAAACTCCCTCAAAGGGAATGATGATTTTTTTAATTTATTGAAACAGTCATATTTTCACTATAAATCGTAAAAAAATCATAGCTCTAAAAATAACCGAAGAATTTTTATGAAACTTGCTACGATTGTTTATTATGCATCAATAAACAGTATAAAGGCCATAGTAACACGTGAAACTCCCTCAAAGGGAATGATGATTTTTTAAATTTATTGAAACAGTCATATTTTCACTATAAATCGTAAAAAAATCATAGCTCTAAAAATAACCGAAGAATTTTTATGAAACTTGCTACGATTGTTTATTATGCATCAATAAACAGTATAAAGGCCATAGTAACACGTGAAACTCCCTCAAAGGGAATGATGATTTTTTTAATTTATTGAAACAGTCATATTTTCACTATAAATCGTAAAAAAATCATAGCTCTAAAAATAACCGAAGAATTTTTATGAAACTTGCTACGATTGTTTATTATGCATCAATAAACAGTATAAAGGCCATAGTAACACGTGAAACTCCCTCAAAGGGAATGATGATTTTTTTAATTTATTGAAACAGTCATATTTTCACTATAAATCGTAAAAAAATCATAACTCTAAAAATAACCGAAGAATTTTTATGAAACTTGCTACGATTGTTTATTATGCACCAATAAACAGTATAAAGGCCATAGTAACACGTGAAACTCCCTCAAAGGGAATGATGATTTTTTTAATTTATTGAAACAGTCATATTTTCACTATAAATCGTAAAAAAATCATAGCTCTAAAAATAACCGAAGAATTTTTATGAAACTTGCTACGATTGTTTATTATGCATCAATAAACAGTATAAAGGCCATAGTAACACGTGAAACTCCCTCAAAGGGAATGATGATTTTTTAAATTTATTGAAACGGTCATATTTTCACTATAAATCGACAAAAAATCATAACTCTAAAAATAACCGAAGAATTTTTATGAAAGTTGCTCCGATTGTTTATTATGCACCAATAAACAATATAAAGGCCATAGTAATACGTGAAACTCCCTCAAAGGGAATGATGATTTTTTAAATTTATTGAAACGGTCATATTTTCACTATAAATCGTAAAAAAATCATAACTCTAAAAATAACCGAAGAATTTTTATGAAAGTTGCTACGATTGTTTATTATGCACCAATAAACAATATAAAGGCCATAGTAATACGTGAAACTCCCTCAAAGAGAAATGCTGATTTCTTTAAATTTATTGAAACAGTCAAATTTTCACTATAAATGGTAAAAAATCATAACTCTAAAAATAACCGAAGAATTTTTATGAAACTAGCTACGATTGTTTATTATGCATCAACAAACAGTATAAAGGCCATAGTAACACGTGAAACTCCCTCAAAGGGAATGATGATTTTTTTAAATTTATTGAAACAGTCATATTTTCACTATAAATCGTAAAAAAATCATAACTCTAAAAATAACCGAAGAATTTTTATGAAACTTGCTACGATTGTTTATTATGCACCAATAAACAGTATAAAGGCCATAGTAACACGTGAAACTCCCTCAAAGGGAATGATGATTTTTTTAATTTATTGAAACAGTCATATTTTCACTATAAATCGTAAAAAAATCATAGCTCTAAAAATAACCGAAGAATTTTTATGAAACTTGCTACGATTGTTTATTATGCATCAATAAACAGTATAAAGGCCATAGTAACACGTGAAACTCCCTCAAAGGGAATGATGATTTTTTTAATTTATTGAAACAGTCATATTTTCACTATAAATCGTAAAAAAATCATAACTCTAAAAATAACCGAAGAATTTTTATGAAACTTGCTACGATTGTTTATTATGCACCAATAAACAGTATAAAGGCCATAGTAACACGTGAAACTCCCTCAAAGGGAATGATGATTTTTTTAATTTATTGAAACGGTCATATTTTCACTATAAATCGTAAAAAAATCATAGCTCTAAAAATAACCGAAGAATTTTTATGAAACTTGCTACGATTGTTTATTATGCATCAATAAACAGTATAAAGGCCATAGTAACACGTGAAACTCCCTCAAAGGGAATGATGATTTTTTTAATTTATTGAAACAGTCATATTTTCACTATAAATCGTAAAGAGATCATAACTCTAAAAATAATCGAAGAATTTTTATGAACCTTGCTACGATTGTTTATTATGCATCAGTAAACAGTATAAGGGGCCATAGTAACACGTGAAACTCCCTCAAAGGGAATGATGATTTTTTAAATTTATTGAAACGGTCATATTTTCACTATAAATCGTAAAAAAATCATAACTCTAAAAATAACCGAAGAATTTTTATGAAAGTTGCTACGATTGTTTATTATGCACCAATAAACAATATAAAGGCCATAGTAATACGTGAAACTCCCTCAAAGGGAATGATGATTTTTTAAATTTATTGAAACGGTCATATTTTCACTATAAATCGTAAAAAAATCATAGCTCTAAAAATAACCGAAGAATTTTTATGAAACTTGCTACGATTGTTTATTATGCATCAATAAACAGTATAAAGGCCATAGTAACACGTGAAACTCCCTCAAAGGGAATGATGATTTTTTAAATTTATTGAAACGGTCATATTTTCACTATAAATCGTAAAAAAATCATAACTCTAAAAATAACCGAAGAATTTTTATGAAAGTTGCTACGATTGTTTATTATGCACCAATAAACAATATAAAGGCCATAGTAATACGTGAAACTCCCTCAAAGGGAATGATGATTTTTTAAATTTATTGAAACGGTCATATTTTCACTATAAATCGTAAAAAAATCATAACTCTAAAAATAACCGAAGAATTTTTATGAAAGTTGCTACGATTGTTTATTATGCACCAATAAACAATATAAAGGCCATAGTAATACGTGAAACTCCCTCAAAGAGAAATGCTGATTTCTTTAAATTTTTTGAAACTGTCAAATTTTCACTATAAATCGTAAAAAATCATAACTCTAAAAATAACCGAAGAATTTTTATGAAACTAGCTACGATTGTTTATTATGCATCAACAAACAGTATAAAGGCCATAGTAACACGTGAAACTCCCTCAAAGGGAATGATGATTTTTTTAAATTTATTGAAACAGTCATATTTTCACTATAAATCGTAAAAAAATCATAACTCTAAAAATAACCGAAGAATTTTTATGAAACTTGCTACGATTGTTTATTATGCACCAATAAACAGTATAAAGGCCATAGTAACACGTGAAACTCCCTCAAAGGGACTGATGATTTTTTTAATTTATTGAAACAGTCATATTTTCACTATAAATCGTAAAAAAATCATAGCTCTAAAAATAACCGAAGAATTTTTATGAAACTTGCTACGATTGTTTATTATGCACCAATAAACAGTATAAAGGCCATAGTAACACGTGAAACTCCCTCAAAGGGAATGATGATTTTTTTAATTTATTGAAACGGTCATATTTTCACTATAAATCGTAAAAAAATCATAGCTCTAAAAATAACCGAAGAATTTTTATGAAACTTGCTACGATTGTTTATTATGCATCAATAAACAGTATAAAGGCCATAGTAACACGTGAAACTCCCTCAAAGGGAATGATGATTTTTTTAATTTATTGAAACAGTCATATTTTCACTATAAATCGTAAAGAGATCATAACTCTAAAAATAATCGAAGAATTTTTATGAACCTTGCTACGATTGTTTATTATGCATCAGTAAACAGTATAAGGGGCCATAGTAACACGTGAAACTCCCTCAAAGGGAATGATGATTTTTTAAATTTATTGAAACGGTCATATTTTCACTATAAATCGTAAAAAAATCATAACTCTAAAAATAACCGAAGAATTTTTATGAAAGTTGCTACGATTGTTTATTATGCACCATTAAACAATATAAAGGCCATAGTATTACGTGAAACTCCCTCAAAGGGAATGATGATTTTTTAAATTTATTGAAACGGTCATATTTTCACTATAAATCGTAAAAAAATCATAGCTCTAAAAATAACCGAAGAATTTTTATGAAACTTGCTACGATTGTTTATTATGCATCAATAAACAGTATAAAGGCCATAGTAACACGTGAAACTCCCTCAAAGGGAATGATGATTTTTTAAATTTATTGAAACGGTCATATTTTCACTATAAATCGTAAAAAAATCATAACTCTAAAAATAACCGAAGAATTTTTATGAAAGTTGCTACGATTGTTTATTATGCACCAATAAACAATATAAAGGCCATAGTAATACGTGAAACTCCCTCAAAGGGAATGATGATTTTTTAAATTTATTGAAACGGTCATATTTTCACTATAAATCGTAAAAAAATCATAACTCTAAAAATAACCGAAGAATTTTTATGAAAGTTGCTACGATTGTTTATTATGCACCAATAAACAATATAAAGGCCATAGTAATACGTGAAACTCCCTCAAAGAGAAATGCTGATTTCTTTAAATTTTTTGAAACTGTCAAATTTTCACTATAAATCGTAAAAAATCATAACTCTAAAAATAACCGAAGAATTTTTATGAAACTAGCTACGATTGTTTATTATGCATCAACAAACAGTATAAAGGCCATAGTAACACGTGAAACTCCCTCAAAGGGAATGATGATTTTTTTAAATTTATTGAAACAGTCATATTTTCACTATAAATCGTAAAAAAATCATAACTCTAAAAATAACCGAAGAATTTTTATGAAACTTGCTACGATTGTTTATTATGCACCAATAAACAGTATAAAGGCCATAGTAACACGTGAAACTCCCTCAAAGGGACTGATGATTTTTTTAATTTATTGAAACAGTCATATTTTCACTATAAATCGTAAAAAAATCATAGCTCTAAAAATAACCGAAGAATTTTTATGAAACTTTCTACGATTGTTTATTATGCATCAATAAACAGTATAAAGGCCATAGTAACACGTGAAACTCCCTCAAAGGGAATGATGATTTTTTAAATTTATTGAAACAGTCATATTTTCACTATAAATCGTAAAAAAATCATAGCTCTAAAAATAACCGAAGAATTTTTATGAAACTTGCTACGATTGTTTATTATGCACCAATAAACAGTATAAAGGCCATAGTAACACGTGAAACTCCCTCAAAGGGAATGATGATTTTTTTAATTTATTGAAACGGTCATATTTTCACTATAAATCGTAAAAAAATCATAGCTCTAAAAATAACCGAAGAATTTTTATGAAACTTGCTACGATTGTTTATTATCCATCAATAAACAGTATAAAGGCCATAGTAACACGTGAAACTCCCTCAAAGGGAATGATGATTTTTTTAATTTATTGAAACAGTCATATTTTCACTATAAATCGTAAAGAGGTCATAACTCTAAAAATAATCGAAGAATTTTTATGAACCTTGCTACGATTGTTTATTATGCATCAGTAAACAGTATAAGGGGCCATAGTAACACGTGAAACTCCCTCAAAGGGAATGATGATTTTTTAAATTTATTGAAACGGTCATATTTTCACTATAAATCGTAAAAAAATCATAACTCTAAAAATAACCGAAGAATTTTTATGAAAGTTGCTACGATTGTTTATTATGCACCAATAAACAATATAAAGGCCATAGTAATACGTGAAACTCCCTCAAAGGGAATGATGATTTTTTAAATTTATTGAAACGGTCATATTTTCACTATAAATCGTAAAAAAATCATAGCTCTAAAAATAACCGAAGAATTTTTATGAAACTTGCTACGATTGTTTATTATGCATCAATAAACAGTATAAAGGCCATAGTAACACGTGAAACTCCCTCAAAGGGAATGATGATTTTTTAAATTTATTGAAACGGTCATATTTTCACTATAAATCGTAAAAAAATCATAACTCTAAAAATAACCGAAGAATTTTTATGAAAGTTGCTACGATTGTTTATTATGCACCAATAAACAATATAAAGGCCATAGTAATACGTGAAACTCCCTCAAAGGGAATGATGATTTTTTAAATTTATTGAAACGGTCATATTTTCACTATAAATCGTAAAAAAATCATAACTCTAAAAATAACCGAAGAATTTTTATGAAAGTTGCTACGATTGTTTATTATGCACCAATAAACAATATAAAGGCCATAGTAATACGTGAAACTCCCTCAAAGAGAAATGCTGATTTCTTTAAATTTTTTGAAACTGTCAAATTTTCACTATAAATCGTAAAAAATCATAACTCTAAAAATAACCGAAGAATTTTTATGAAACTAGCTACGATTGTTTATTATGCATCAACAAACAGTATAAAGGCCATAGTAACACGTGAAACTCCCTCAAAGGGAATGATGATTTTTTTAAATTTATTGAAACAGTCATATTTTCACTATAAATCGTAAAAAAATCATAACTCTAAAAATAACCGAAGAATTTTTATGAAACTTGCTACGATTGTTTATTATGCACCAATAAACAGTATAAAGGCCATAGTAACACGTGAAACTCCCTCAAAGGGACTGATGATTTTTTTAATTTATTGAAACAGTCATATTTTCACTATAAATCGTAAAAAAATCATAACTCTAAAAATAACCGAAGAATTTTTATGAAACTTTCTACGATTGTTTATTATGCATCAATAAACAGTATAAAGGCCATAGTAACACGTGAAACTCCCTCAAAGGGAATGATGATTTTTTAAATTTATTGAAACAGTCATATTTTCACTATAAATCGTAAAAAAATCATAGCTCTAAAAATAACCGAAGAATTTTTATGAAACTTGCTACGATTGTTTATTATGCATCAATAAACAGTATAAAGGCCATAGTAACACGTGAAACTCCCTCAAAGGGAATGATGATTTTTTTAATTTATTGAAACAGTCATATTTTCACTATAAATCGTAAAAAAATCATAGCTCTAAAAATAACCGAAGAATTTTTATGAAACTTGCTACGATTGTTTATTATGCATCAATAAACAGTATAAAGGCCATAGTAACACGTGAAACTCCCTCAAAGGGAATGATGATTTTTTAAATTTATTGAAACAGTCATATTTTCACTATAAATCGTAAAAAAATCATAACTCTAAAAATAACCGAAGAATTTTTATGAAACTTGCTACGATTGTTTATTATGCACCAATAAACAGTATAAAGGCCATAGTAACACGTGAAACTCCCTCAAAGGGAATGATAATTTTTTAAATTTATTGAAACGGTCATATTTTCACTATAAATCGTAAAAAAATCATAACTCTAAAAATAACCGAAGAATTTTTATGAAAGTTGCTCCGATTGTTTATTATGCACCAATAAACAATATAAAGGCCATAGTAATACGTGAAACTCCCTCAAAGGGAATGATGATTTTTTAAATTTATTGAAACGGTCATATTTTCACTATAAATCGTAAAAAAATCATAACTCTAAAAATAACCGAAGAATTTTTATGAAAGTTGCTACGATTGTTTATTATGCACCAATAAACAATATAAAGGCCATAGTAATACGTGAAACTCCCTCAAAGAGAAATGCTGATTTCTTTAAATTTATTGAAACAGTCAAATTTTCACTATAAATCGTAAAAAATCATAACTCTAAAAATAACCGAAGAATTTTTATGAAACTAGCTACGATTGTTTATTATGCATCAACAAACAGTATAAAGGCCATAGTAACACGTGAAACTCCCTCAAAGGGAATGATGATTTTTTTAAATTTATTGAAACAGTCATATTTTCACTATAAATCGTAAAAAAATCATAACTCTAAAAATAACCGAAGAATTTTTATGAAACTTGCTACGATTGTTTATTATGCACCAATAAACAGTATAAAGGCCATAGTAACACGTGAAACTCCCTCAAAGGGAATGATGATTTTTTTAATTTATTGAAACAGTCATATTTTCACTATAAATCGTAAAAAAATCATAGCTCTAAAAATAACCGAAGAATTTTTATGAAACTTGCTACGATTGTTTATTATGCATCAATAAACAGTATAAAGGCCATAGTAACACGTGAAACTCCCTCAAAGGGAATGATGATTTTTTTAATTTATTGAAACAGTCATATTTTCACTATAAATGGTAAAAAAATCATAACTCTAAAAATAACCGAAGAATTTTTATAAAAGTTGCTACGATTGTTTATTATGCACCAATAAACAGTATAAAGGCCATAGTAATACGTGAAACTCCCTCAAAGGGAATGATGATTTTTTAAATTTATTGAAACGGTCATATTTTCACTATAAATCGTAAAAAAATCATAACTCTAAAAATAACCGAAGAATTTTTATGAAAGTTGCTACGATTGTTTATTATGCACCAATAAACAATATAAAGGCCATAGTAATACGTGAAACTCCCTCAAAGAGAAATGCTGATTTCTTTAAATTTTTTGAAACTGTCAAATTTTCACTATAAATCGTAAAAAATCATAACTCTAAAAATAACCGAAGAATTTTTATGAAACTAGCTACGATTGTTTATTATGCATCAACAAACAGTATAAGGGCCATAGTAACACGTGAAACTCCCTCAAAGGGAATGATGATTTTTTTAAATTTATTGAAACAGTCATATTTTCACTATAAATCGTAAAAAAATCATAACTCTAAAAATAACCGAAGAATTTTTATGAAACTTGCTACGATTGTTTATTATGCACCAATAAACAGTATAAAGGCCATAGTAACACGTGAAACTCCCTCAAAGGGACTGATGATTTTTTTAATTTATTGAAACAGTCATATTTTCACTATAAATCGTAAAAAAATCATAGCTCTAAAAATAACCGAAGAATTTTTATGAAACTTTCTACGATTGTTTATTATGCATCAATAAACAGTATAAAGGCCATAGTAACACGTGAAACTCCCTCAAAGGGAATGATGATTTTTTAAATTTATTGAAACAGTCATATTTTCACTATAAATCGTAAAAAAATCATAGCTCTAAAAATAACCGAAGAATTTTTATGAAACTTGCTACGATTGTTTATTATGCACCAATAAACAGTATAAAGGCCATAGTAACACGTGAAACTCCCTCAAAGGGAATGATGATTTTTTTAATTTATTGAAACGGTCATATTTTCACTATAAATCGTAAAAAAATCATAGCTCTAAAAATAACCGAAGAATTTTTATGAAACTTGCTACGATTGTTTATTATGCATCAATAAACAGTATAAAGGCCATAGTAACACGTGAAACTCCCTCAAAGGGAATGATGATTTTTTAAATTTATTGAAATAGTCATATTTTCACTATATATCTTAAAAAAATCTTAGAGAGAGAAGTAGAAGTAGAACTATATTTTTTTATAAACTTTCAATCCTAATTTAAGTTATTTTTCGCAGTATTACTAGCAGCTGGTGTCAAGGAATCTACCCTCCTCAACAACATCTTCACGGCACTCAACATCACAACAGTCCTTACAGTAATCATATCAGGCAGTATAAAAGGTGAGTGAAGTTGAATCGCATAACTTTTAGATTAATTATAATTATCATTACGCAATTGCTCATTCGGCATCAACATTGCGATAATTATCCGATGTCACAACAATACGTCGTTCGATTCAATTTCTATGATTATATTGCAATCGCATTTCACTCGCCGCGCCGCTTCGATCGGATTTCGCATTTATGGGAAATTTTTTTTATCCGAGGTCGAGAATGGACTTCGCGGTAAGTTAATAGTTAATAGACCGATCTATGCATCAATTGTACCGATCAATTGTAAATTGTAATCGGGTTGTCGCTCCGGAGATTTATGGGGGATACGTAAAAATAGCTCGAGGGTACTCGAGTTAGTCGGAAGATTATTGAAGATTGTAGAGAGATATGTATTGAGTGAATTGTGATTGTTTCGCCAATTTGTGGTATTCAGATAATGTTAGATACCGGTATAGTACGTAAGCAGTCTGGTATTTGTTTGTTGTAATAGTTTTAGAAAAACTTGAGTAGTTGCTGTAATGTTGAGGTGTTTTGTTTGCGGGATTATTATCAATGTTGATGGAAAAACAAATAAATTTTTGGTGTGCGCATAAAATCTTTGAAAACAAAAAATAGCAAAACCAATCACCTTGTAGACATGCACCTACACTACATACTATTTTTTTAGCAAACAAAATATGTATTTATGTTTTTAACACTAAAAACAACACTAGCATAAATTTTATAAACTTAAAGTTTGCCTAGACTTTTAAAAAATTCCCCGCATATCCCCGGTTAGAATTATAGATCATTGTAAAGATCAGACTTTCTACTTTTTGAATATTTAGACAGTTTCTCCTCATACTTACTCAAAATGAATTTATGTTTATTTTTAGAATGTAATACATACAATTTACGTATGCGTCTAAGGGAAGGCTGTTTAATTTTTTTTTCTTATGAAGCTAGACGAATCAAAATCCTTCGTTAAAGGATTTTTAGGTCTATGAGATATTCTTGAGGTTGGATTGATTTTCTCTTGCCAAAAATTGCGTCACCCTTTAAATGTTTTATTGTGTTTTAATAGGACGATTTGAAAAACTGCCGACAACTGAGCACAAAAATTAAATAATTTTTGCATATTATAATTAATTGTAGCAATAAACAACAAAAAATGAGTTTTACTAATCTTGGTGATGAAAATTGCTAGAATGTCGTTTTTGGATGAAGGCACGTGTGCCTGGATATTGAAAGGGACCGATTCCAAAGCAGAATGATTTTAGAAGCAAAAAGCAGTTTTAAAATTCTGAAAATACCCATAATGACAAATATTCAGTTAGTTATGAAGAAGCGAACAACATGGATTGCAAAACGTCAGCAATTAACTATTTTGACGCATGGCATAACCCAGAATCCATTTACTTGCAATTAGTACCAAAAATTGTATCAATCAAAGTAAAGACTTTCAAGTTCCGATGATACAAGACAGTTCTGAATATGAAGTTGTAGAAAATGAAGTATAGATGAATATAGTGAAGCTGATGGCGAAGATGAAGAAGACCAAGACGAATGAACAAATACTATTCTCTTTTATAATTTTATAGTAGGCACAATATATTTTTATTTACTACATTTTTAAAATCACTTATTTTATTCATATTTCAATTATTAAAGAAGAATACTAAGCAAACCCATATTTACCTTTAGTGCCTAGAATAAATACTCTGTTACATTATGTATGTTCACTATGATAGAAACTTAATTAAGTGCGTTTCCATTTCATAATACGGGAACAACCGGATTTAAACCTGGTTGGGACATACTTTTCAGGATTTGTCGTTGTTATTATAGGTTATTCGATTAAAAGTAATTTTGGAACAAATGTCCGCTATTTTTCTACTCATCTAATTTTGGGTTTGTAATCACCAACCCCCTAAATCACCAACTAAATTTCAACTAAATTCAAAATATAAAACAAATGTCAGCCTATATATGATCCGCAATTTTGCGCCCACAAATATTGAATTTCCACTAAATTGAATGTAGTTTTCGTACAAATGTCCGTACTTTGAATTCAGATTTATAATCAGCGATCCCAAATCACCGTCTAATAACAAATTTCAGCTAAATTGAAAGTAATTTAAGAACTGATGTCCGCCATATTGGATCCGCCATTTTGATTTTTTGTTTATTTATTTCGGATTTATAATCAGTTCCTCCAAATCCCCACAAATACTTAATTTCAACTAAATTGAAAATAGTTTTCGAACAAATGTCCGCCATATTGGATCGGACATATTGCTTTTAAACTTAGAATTTAGATTTATAATCAGCGACCCCAAATCCTCCCTAATACCGAATTACAGATAAATTGAAAATAATTTAAGTATTGATGTCCGCCATATTGGATCGGCCATTTTGTTTTTTTTTACCTTTTGATTTCGGATTTGTAATCGGTGACCCTTCAAATCTTAGATTACCGAGTTTTACCTAAATAGAAAATGCTTTCGACTTTTGGCCAGGTTTTTGGGAATTTTTCACTGTGCGACGGTCCCAGGTCACGTGGAACACTCCGTCGATGTATTGTGATGTGTTTTCGACTCGCAAATATCATTACTTAATTTGCTATAAACAAAAAAAGAATTGTTTTCGTTTTTCGCTTGTAAAAGCTGAACCGATGGAGCAATCTTGATGCTTTTGACAGACGAATTGTAGAGAATAAAAAGACGAAAAAAGTGAGCCCTACACAGACTCCATCGGATTAATATTAGCGGCGAAAATTCGGAAAAACGTTGTTTTTTTTTCATTTGCGAGTCGAAAACATCACAATGCATCTACGGACAGTTCCACGTGACGTGCGACCCATCGGCTTCCTGATACTATTTTCGTCACGAAATCAGTAATTTTCTGCTCTATTGCCTGGTCCATTTGGAAAATTTGCAATCCAGCTGATTTTTGTGTACATCTTCGCATACATAACTACAAATAATGTGTTGTATCTTGCTTTCTATTGCTCATACGTCAATTAGCGCTATTTGCGAATCATCTCTAAATCTTTTAATTATCTAGAAAAAATGTGTCTGTACATGGTTTCAGTACGAGTTGGCGAAATTACACACTGATTTTCATTCATGTTTGTACCATTGGCCATTTTTTAATGGAATTTCTCAGAAATTAGACAAAATTTCACAGAAATGGGAATATTCTCTTTCATAGATATCAAAAATATATGTTTTATTAAAGTTACCAAAACCTTGTCGACCAGTGTAATCATCCGCAATAAAACATTATTCTACGAATTTTACGTACGTAAATAAGCAAATATTAACACACAGCCTCCATTCACAGCTGACGTGAAGAACTGGCAAATCCCAGAAGATGAGGTTCCTGAGGATGCTGGAGTCGGAGGGTTTGCACCCTTTGGCGTTGCGGGAATTATTGCCGGAGCTGCCAAATGCTTCTACGCCTTTGTGGGCTTCGATACAGTGGCCACAACCGCTGACGAAGCCAAAAATCCGAAGAGGAACATCCCCCTTGCCATTGTCATGTCGCTGACCATCAGTTTCCTGGTGTATTTCGGAATCTCCACTGTCTTGACGATGATGTGGCCATACTATGACCAGGTATGTGATAATTTTTTATACTTTATCATTAATAATTGAATGCCTATTTTGCAAACATTATTTTTGGCATTATTTTGCTTACTATCTATTGCCTTGTGTTGTTAAAAACATTAACCAAGATTGGTTTGTTACCATATTATAATATTTTAAAATTAATTGCTCTGAACAATATTGCAAAGAATGTCATTAATTATGTTCTGTTTCCATTCATAGGATGCAAAAGCTCCATTCCCTTACGTTTTCGATAAAGTGGACTGGATCACCATTAAATGGATCGTCACAGTAGGTGCCATTTTTGCCCTCCTGACCAGTTTGATAGGCGCAATGTTCCCATTGCCAAGAGTGATATACGCCATGGCCAGTGACGGACTACTATTCAAATTTTTAGCTAATGTTCACCACCGCACAAAAACTCCATTAATCGCCACAATAGTCTCAGGAGTTCTAGCCGGTGAGAAATAAAACTAACCGAACACCACAAATGTTTTATTTTGAATTTTTGTTATAGGTTTTATGGCTATTTTATTCGATGTCGACCAACTCATCGAAATGATGTCGATTGGAACACTTCTAGCTTACACAATTGTCGCAGTCTGCGTCTTAGTTTTGCGGTACCGCCAAGACGACAAAGGACACTACCCCGAATTGGAGTACACCGAAAGTAATGGAGGTTTAGTGGAAGTTACGATGGACCGTCTCAGATTATTGTTTAATTTAAATAACAATAAGGTGCCAACAGCAGCAACTTCTGTGATATCAAACTTATTTCTCCTTATTTACAGTACGTCTTTAATTTTTAATTTACAATCCTGTTTTTAAATTTTCTTTCTTGTTTTATTTTTCTATTAGGTATTGTATCCATTGGTGTTGGCGCTTTTGCTTTGTTTGCAACGGACTATATCCATCCTGACGAACCATTAGCTCTCACAGGCTTCATCATTCTTTGTTTGGTACTACTGATGGTTTTCGCAGTCATCGCTCGACAACCTGTCCAAGATCCTGACATTGCCTTCAAGGTAAGTACTCATTTCTTCCTTAATTTATAATAATAATAAAATTTTTTTAAATGTAGTGTCCTTGGGTGCCTTTGATGCCTTGTCTTAGCATCACAGTAAATATCGCCTTGATGCTGAAGCTGGAGTATGAGACTTGGATTAGGTTTGCAGCATGGCTTTTAGTTGGTAAGCTAAACTTAAACTACTAGTTGGATAAAGATCGTAATTTTATTTTTTCTTCTGTTTAGGATTTTTGATATACTTCTTGTACGGAATTCGACATAGTTTGGAGAGAGGAGCAAAAGACATCGACATGGTGGTCAACTCTGAACCTCGTCGGGAGAGTCAGAAGTCGAAGTTAGGTTAATCGAACTGTAGGAAACTTGCTTTTAGCCGTTTGTTGGTCAGTATTGATGCAACCAGGTTGTTTGAATTGTGTTTATCAGGACAATCTTCATTTTGGAGGGTTGTGTTGTTATTGTTTTTTTGTGCAACACACGTCCAGAATGATTTTTGGTAATGTTTATGATATATGGACGGTGCCTCACTTGTTTCATAGGCAATCTGTGATTTGTATAAACGTGTTAACATAAATTTTAAGTTTATTGGACAGTTTTAGGAAATGTGTACTTAATATTCGTATTTTTACTGTTATATAGAATTGTAATTATTAGTTGTGTACCTTGTGCATTCCTTTCAGTATTCCTGTTTCTGTAATTATATATTAATTTTTCAAAGTAAGTTGATTGTACCATAATATTGTTTTACACAGGCAGACAGCCAGAGAGACACACACACACACACACACAGAGACACAGACACACACAGAGAGACACAGACACACACACAGAAAAACAGACACTAGGGGTGGGCGATCTTGGAACTTTGTGATCGTTCTTCGATCACAATTTGAGATTGATCTTTTAGTTCTTCCATATACGTATGATACGTGTCCGGCCTCGTACATACGTAGCATCAAAAGATCCATCAGATCGATCTGATCGATCTGATCAATCTTCCAAATAAGAAGAACGAACGATCGATCAATCGATTTTTTTGCCCAGCCCTAACAGACACAGAGTCACAGACACACACACACACACGCACACGCACACACATACACACGACACACACACGACGCACACATGCATACACGCACACGCATACACACACACGCACACGCATATATGCAGGCACACACACACACACGCACACACACAGACACACGGCACACACAACGCACACACACACACACACAGGCATACACACATACGCAGACACACACACACACGCAGACACCCACACACGCAGACACACACCACGCACACACACACAGACATGGAATGCCAACATGCGCAAACTTGTAAATTTTACAGGGTTGCTGGTTAAGTGATATTATTCCTGTTTCTGTAATTGTTATTTTTTAAATTGACATTGTTAATGATTGTTAGTTTTTATACATTTAAGCACTGTAATGTAATGTAAAATTATTATTTAAAATAAACCAGTTAAACTCAACTCAGCAAATTTTATTTTATCTTGGTCTCAAATATATGGTTTATACTAAAATGATATTTCTCCAATACTTGCCATCATCCGGTAAAAAGATACATAAAAATTTTTTAAGGTAAGTAAGATTGTTTTGTGAAATTCGACAATTTTTAAAATGGAAAAGTGAAAAGTAGATTTGGTTTGCGTCTCGGCTAAGTGAAAATTTTTCGACGGTAGCGCTCCCTGGCGGGAATCCCCTGAACTAAAATTTATAAATGGAAAAGTAGATCTGGTTTGCGTCTCGGCTAAGGGCAAATTTTTCGACGGTAGCGCTCCCTGGCGGGAATCCCCTGAACTAAAATTTTTAAAATGGAAAAGTAGATTTGGTTTGCGTCTCGGCTAAGTGAAAATTTTTCGACGGTAGCGCTCCCTGGCGGGAATCCCCTGAACTAAAATTTTGGTGTCGAAAAATCGACAATTTTGGCGGCGGCGCCGGGGATTTTTACCCGGCTCCTCCGCCAAAATTGTCGATCTTCGGTAAAATTTTGTCCAATAAATTTTGGCGGCGGCGCCGGAAAACCAGCTTAGTTTTGGCGGAGGAGCCGGAAATCCCTATCATCGCGGCCGTCAATTTTGGTGGCGGAGCCGGGTAAATATCCCCCGGCGCCGCCGCCAAAATTGTCGATTTTCCGACAAAAATTTCCTAAAACTTATTCGGCTACTTACCTCAAAATTTACCTCGACCTTCCACAAGAATTGTCAATTTTCAGACACAAACCACACAATTCTTTAACGAAACTTTAGTTCAATTGCTGTTTCAGAAATTTTAGCTATGACTTTGAGGTACTTAGCCGAGTCGCGAACCATTCGGATAAACAGCAGAGCTTTGACTATTGGCCAATAGATGGCGCCCCTGACACCTCAGCTAAATTCTGAAGCACCTAGCCAGGTCGCAAACCATCCGATTATTTCGTCATACTTCACCGAGAGATGGCGCCACTGCGCCCGGGCTAACTAGAGGAAGACTTACACCATTTCTCGCGAAAAATATGTTAAGAATGGTAGAAATGCAGTAACATTATTTTACTAAAAACATTTATTCAATAATTGTCTTTGGTTAAAAAATTCCTAAACACTATGTAAGTCTTACGATATAAATAAATTCAATATAGCAAAATGGCACTCTCGGTAACGACACGTATACATATATAATATAGATAAATATCGCCTATAAGAAAATTATACATCTCTCTCTCTCTCTCTCTCTCTCTGTGCTTACATAACCACGTGCATCTCATAGAGAAAATAATATAGCACTATCGATAAATATACATAAAAAAATATACAACAGATGAATGATGAATCAACTTAATACGCGTGCGCTATTTACAAAAAATTAAAACTAATAATATGCGGTAAAGCTGAAAGCTGACATGTGTCACTGCTTCTTCTTTTTGGGCGGTTTTGGAGGAGGCGTTGGGGGCGGTTCCGTTGGCTCCAACACTATCGGCTCCATTTCCGTAGATTTGATCGAAGTCTTACTCGAGTATCTCATCGAGTTACGATTCGAATGCAGGAAGCTGTAATTCTCGGGAGGGGGCAGCAACGTTAAGCTGGAGAACTCCGTCTCCTTCAACTTTGCCGGCAACGGTGGTGGAATTAAGTCTTCTTCGCTAATACTTGAATCTGTCGTCCCTACAATTCAATAAACCGTTATTCACCGAAAAAAAAAGGAAGATTTTAAGAAAAACGCACCTAAGGAATCTCTATTGCTACTGTTGCCCGAACTATTCACTGGCAAGGGCAGTGAAGTACTCGAGGGCCTTGAATACTGTCCGCTGTTTGGTCGACTAAGACGCTTTTCCTTTTCTACCTCCGATCTCAGCGGCCTCTTTGGTGTTAACTGAAAACATATAAGATAACATAAAAGTCTATTCCGTTACTCAGTATTCAACTACTAGAAGTATTAAATGAAAACGTATTGACTACTTACGTCTTGTGTTAATTCTATAACGGGTGCGGTTGTCCCGTTTGGACTAGATATTTCGTCGGCATACCACTGTGACGACCCCATGATAATGCTGGGACTGTGAATGCTCTCGACTTTGTTTGACTTTCGCTTCTCCTTGGGTGTCTTCGTGATTCGTTTCTTCGACATCGTCAGATTGTTTGAAGCCCTACTCGGCGAGAGAATGCTGGTTTTGCTTCCACCAAGTGACAGAGTTTTGCTATAATACGAAAAGTTTAGAACATCCTGCTATATAAACGCAAGATACAAAAGCTCACAATAAGCTCTCTACCCGTATAAAGCAACAAAATTGCGATAGGTTAATTATAAAATATCTTATTAGCGTTAGTAAGTTATGTATTAATAAAAAGAAATACCCCGAATAAAAAAATACCCAGAACAAATAAAATACAGATAAAAAAAAATATCGAGAAAAATATTTACCGATTTTCTCAAAATCCCACGGGATGCAGATTAGAAATAAATAAATAATAATTGGCTGAGCAAGCCGTACGTGTAAAATTTCCCTAAACTAGAATAAAATTAATAAACCTAGAAGTATGGACCTAGAGGGTTAGTGCTGTTGCCTAGTATACGTCGTGTGTCTGAAAAAGAAAGTTCGTTTCTGTTAGTATAAACGAGCGCACCCAGTTCAATCGTTTAAAAGAAAACGGGGGGTACCCAAAGCGGTTAGTATTTACAAAGCATGCCGTGTATCTTGGATTTTTAATCGCACTGCTACCAACCTCGTAATCGGTGATTGCAGAGCAAGCCGCAAACCTTGCGGCAACTGAGTCGAACGCATGGTACCAACACTCCGTCCGCTGCTGTTGTAAAGAAGTCAATGCATCAGTCAGTAGTCAGTTTTAGCACCACAAAAACCCAACAGATGTCATCAAGTTAGATCACGTTAAGCATAAATCTGATGACAATTATTTCCTAGCATGCCTTAGAGATATGTGCCTCAAAATGTGGCAAATATTTATCAAACACCCATGCACAAATTAGAGCAGCACCAAACTACTCCGCACCCTCAAATATATCAGGAAATAAAAGTTATACTTACTCGTTCGTCAGATTGGAATTACTATCCAACGTATAGCTAGGATGCCTTCGAATACGAATATCAGCTTTGAGGTCACATGTCTAAAGGAAAACAAACCATTTCATATGGATTGACTAAAAAAAATGATTGAAAAACTCACTCTTTGACCATATTTTGCGATAACGTTTTCCTTCATGATTGCGAAGCACTCCTCTATATGTTGGTGAAGCGCTTGCAATGAAGGATCGACCTTGCAAGCGTGGATTTGGACGCAGAGCTCTAAGAGGGGAACCTGGTCCGCAATCAAGTCCTTGAGTTTCTGAATGAGAAGTTCGTCTTCTACATTTCGTTCCCGATATTCTTCCGTAAAGAATGCCTTCTCGTAATTCATTGTACCGCCCATTACAGCAGGATCAATAATACCTTCAAACAAAAGACTCATCAAGTTGACAAATAACATTCAAGTTAATTGTCAACTTGAATTTGTTAATTGTCATTTTGATTTTGTTAGTGCCAATTTCAACTTGAAAGGGTATAGACTGAAGAAGACAAAAATTAAAAGAGAAAAAAAGAACTCACCGTTTAACTTCATACTGAGTCCTTTGACGTTCATATTCGGATCACGGTTAAACTTCGTAATGAGATCGTGCAATTCCTTGTTGGTGCTCTCCATGGTCTCGATGGCGTTCTGCAAGGGTGTGATCTCGTAAGTCTCCGACGAATTGACCGGAAACCATCTCAAGATCCCCGGCAAGGGATATGTTGTCGTCAAAATGGTTCTCTCCACCCAGAGATTCGCAAATTCATTGTCGTTCGCCCGATCTGGATCTTTCTTGGTGATAGGCCTCGAAAATCGAAACTTCTGCACGTGGTTCCACTTATAGTACGTCACGATCTGCTCTGCCACGGGTTTCCCAGAAAAACGCTGCTTTTTCTCATCCATAACTGGATCTACCTTATTGACCTGTATGACTATTTAACAAGTTAAGGAAATAAAAACACTAAAACAATGAAAAATTCAAGGCAATGATTTATAGAGAGAAAAAAAAAGGATACATTGTCCGTTTGACTCTAAAATTGTTTCGTCGGGAGGCGTGAGCTTCTTCAGGAGTTGCGCGTTTGGAAACTGGTTCAGGATGCGTGCTGAAAATTCTGATATCCGCTCGTAGTCCTTTCCCCTGTAGACAAAGACTTTGTTCTGTAAAAACCTAGGGAATCCCAGGCCGTAGTAACCAACGCGGAAGTATTCAGGCTCCGATCGAACGTTGCGCATTATCGAGTCGTAGAACTCGGCCATCTTCTTGTGTAACTTGCTCAGATTCTCGTAGTCGAATGTCTCCTCTTGGTATTGCTTTACTAATTCTTGACATTTATCTAATGCACATTCCCACATCTAAAGGTAAAGTATATAATGTAGAATTAATACATAAGTAGAGAAATAAGTACAGGGAATTCCCCTGGTGACGAACTATAGATTTCAAATGAGACCTGTGTGGTATCATTAGATATATCAGATCACCAGCCTTTTTTATGTTTACATGACGGCATAAAGATTTGGGAAGAAAACTAGCTGCCAATAGTCTACCTGTCGTTTTAAAGTTCTGATTTTTTAAAATTTTGAGCAAAATTTATTTTAACACAAATTTACGTGGTGAAGGACTCCTGGTTGGCAGTTTCGTAATACATAAAAAACTGTGCAATGACATATAGATAAGAATAGTCCGGGTAAGAAAAGTCCGGGTAGAAAATGTCCGGGTAAGAAAAGTCCGGGTAGGAAATGTCCGGGTAAGAAAAGTCCGGGTAGAAAAAGTCCGGGTAGAAAAAGTCCGGGTAGAAAAGTCCGGGTAGGAAAAGTCCGGGTAGGAAAAGTCCGGGTAGGAAAAGTCCGGGTAAGAAAAGTCCGGGCAGGAAAAGTCCGGGTACGAAAAGTCCGGGTAAGAAAAGTCCGGGTAAGAAAAGTCCGGGTAAGAAAAGTCCGGGTAGGAAAGCTCCGGGTAGGAAAAGTCCGGGTAAGAAAAGTCCGGGTAAGAAAAATCCGGGTAAGAAAAATCCGGGAAAAACCGGGTAAGAATAGTCCGGGTAGGAAAAAACAGGTAAGAAAAGTCCGGGTAGGAAGTCCGGGGAAAAAACAGGTAAGAAAAGTCCGGGTAAGAAAAGCCCGGGTAAAAAAAAAGTCCGGGTAGGAAAAGTCCGGGTAAGAAAATCAGGGTAAGAAAAGTACCCGATTTTTGCAGTTTTAAATGAACGCTCGTCTTTCCGATTTTTTTCTCTTAAACCAAGTGGTTTATGAAATTTGTGTGGTAAGTACCACACAAATTTCAGTTTTTGTTCAGGTTGCATTTAGAGTCTCCTCTATAGATTGGCCTATTTGTTTTCTTCAGTTTTTATGTAATAAAGGTCGAGAACAAGATTTTGATGGAAGCCGATATCTCAGTAACGAATGTTAGCAGGACAAGGCAGTTAGCATGCAAATAATCCTTATTTACTGCGATATACATCCCTTGAATTTAATAGCATTCCGATTATTTGTTAATTTTTAAGACCCAAATAAACATGAACAACATTTTGCGCAGTTCGGCTTCCCTCGCTTGTGGGTTTTGGTGCCAGGCAGTCCAACCAGATGCGAAGTTTTTATGCGATCAGTGAATCCGTTTGGATCCGTTTTTGTAAAATATTGTTGAGTATAATTAATTGTACATCTAAATTCATTATTTATATTTAACTCGCACTACTAGTCAAAATTCCGAAATTAAGTTGTTCTGATCGTATCGTTCTAACAGTAAATAATCTTCCACTGTCCCAGCTATGGTTCCATTTATAGTTACGATTGATGTTCATATTAAATTGCTTTAAAAATTACTTCAAATTTATTATGCAATTTTTTTTTCTACAGTCGCATTAATTAAAATATGACGATTGTTTTCGTACTTATCCCATTATTGTGCTAATATTCGTTACTGAGATATCCGCTTCCCTGAAAATCTTGTTCGTAACCTTTATTACACAAAAACTGAACCAAAATTGAAATTTTTGTGGCAGGCGGTTATCAAGGAAAAAATTTTGTAAGATGAGCGTTAATATAAAAGTGCAAAAATCGTTTAAACATAACAAAGAAATTGCCAAAAATGTAATCATTACAACCTACACCATTTAAAAAATAAACTTTTGTGGCAAAAATTATAGCAAGGTATCAACCAACATTGTGAATTATATCATGTATTGTCAAATAAATTGATAATTGAGAAGTTATTTTGACGTGTAACGTCACTTAGAATACAAAATTTGTGACAAAATTTGTTACAAAATGTTGTTCACCCATCATCAATATCTCCAAAAATATTTGGTTTGGAAAACAAATTATGCATCATATTAAAGACAAAGAATTACTACTTCGTTGTTAAGAGGAATCAGTACTGCTGGTACGTCCTATAAGATAAGCATCCATAAGTCAGCTTAATGTTGTATCAATTCTCTCATGTTATACATCAAATTATAGATAAAGGTGTATTACTTGCTGTGGTTATGTATATGTATTACTTGTTGTTGTTGTATCCACGCTACGTGATAAAATATAACTTATTCATGTACTCGAAGAAGTAAAGTTTTGAGTGAAAAAAGCATGTAAGATATTGATATTTTTACGTGAAATTTTGTACACTATAGAGGAAGGTGTAACTTAGACCTATTATGTGGTACCTTTTTCAATTTTAACCTGATTTCTTCGTAAAAAAATTGCAAAATTAGTCATATTCAGAAATAGATTTGTTAAAAACGAAGAGAACTATCAAAAATCTACCACTAGACGCAAAATTATATATCTTTTATCTTTAATTTGGTGTATTTCTTTCACGATTATGTGAACTAATTGCTGAGAAAAAGCCTCAGAACTTTTGCGTGTTTTGCACACAAAACCGTTTTATGTGTAAAAAATCAGAAAACGCACGATCTATTGCAACACCTTGTGCAAAATGTGACAAAAACTAATAAACAAATTGTAATACTCACATTTCCTTTACTATAAAAATCGATGATCTCGTTATACAACGACTCCTTTAACGTCCTATGCGTCTTCGGCTTATCAAACCTAGCACTCCGCAGTAACGACGACAGATGATCTTCGGACCAATTCAACAAGTTACTGTGCAGTTGCAACGTAAACGCAGCCTCGGTAAAGTTCGAACAGTCCTCGTGCAGATCACACAACTTATTAACGTACCTAATATACATCTCCTCCCTCTTAATTTCCGAATAAAAATCCAACAGATGCACAATACAGCTCATGCGATTCTCCTTATTCTCGTCGTGAATGACATACCGATATTCCAACAGACGTTCCATCAAACGCTTGATAGTTTCCACAAAACGAATCCCATCTTTTAACGCAGAGTGCTGCCTACAATTCTCCGTCATGATCTCGTAGAATATATTCTTATAATTCTCATCACCGCTACCGCCTTCGACTAACGTATCCAGCTTTACGATAATCTCGTTTTCGAACTCCACAAAGTTCCCTTTTATATGCGATGAGTCGCGTTTCGTATCCCCAAAACTCTCGTTGATAAATTTCGAGGAATAAAACTCCGATTGCATCATATCGAAAAAAATCGGTATCGTAGCTCTTCGTAGCTCCGTCTCGGGAATCAACGTCATCTCCAACATTAATCCCACTAGACTCGGAACGTACTTAAGCTTGTTCTTCCCTAGATTGAACCACATCGACCTAACCTCAAAACCCATCTCGCGGCGCATGTCTTTGTAGCGTCGTAGAATCCTCAAACGTTTGTTCGGGGAGAAGTTTTGTAATTGTAAGGCGGGTTGCGTCATGAAAGCTATGGCGCTGTGGAAAAAGTTGCTCCACGCGACGGGGTCGAAATTCTCGAAGCAGAAGTCTCGGATCGTTCTTGCGCAGAATCGTAAGGCTTTTAGGATGACGTGATTCTGCAGCATTATCATTTCGGACCAATCTGCGGGGAATATTGACTCGCTGACTAGTTCTTTGAAGACTATTAGGATTTCCGATAGGAAGTCTTTTTTGTCGATCAGCTCGTTAAGTTGTTTGATGTATTCTTCGTAGTGCTTGTCGGTCATCTGACGGAATATCTCGATCATTACTGCTACGACGCTTTTCTAAAGAAAAATAAAAAAAAATATATTAGAAATGAGCAAGACATAATATCATAGAAATTTTTGCAAAGTGGACATTATCGATAATTAGGAGTTCTTGTCTATGGGGCAAAACTCCGAGCGTCGAAGGGCTACTAGAACTTTTAATTACCTACAATTTGAGGTATGATAGAAAATTATGCAACAATTTTTGCAAAAGTTATAAACATTTCTCTGTAGCAACTGATAGATTTATGTTTGCTATTCGAACGGATATCATCACCATTTAGGGGTTATTTTCGGGGGGGCAAAACTCCGAGAGTCGAAGGGCTACTAGAACTTTTAATTACCTACAATTTGAAGGATGATAGAAATTTATGCAACAATTTTTGCAAAAGTTATAAACATTCCTCTGTAGCAACTGATAGATTTATGTTTGCTATTCGAACGGATATCATCACCATTTAGGGGTTATTTTCGGGGAGGCAAAACTCCGAGCGTCGAAGGGCTACTAGAACTTTTAATTACCTACAATTTGAGTTATGATAGAAATTTATGCAACAATTTTTGCAAAAGTTATAAACATTTTTCTGTTGCAACTGATAGATTTTTGTTTGCTATTCGAACGGATATCATCGCCATTTAGGGCTTATTTTCGGGGGGGCAAAGCTCCGAGCGTCGAAGGACTACTAGGTCTTTTAATTACCTACAATTTGAGGTATGATAGAAATTTATGGAACAATTTTTGCAAAAGTTATAAACATTTCTCTGTAGCAACTGATAGATTTTTGTTTGCTATTCGAACGGATATCATCGCCATTTAGGGGTTATTTTCGGGGGGGCAAAACTCCGAGCGTCGAAGGGCTCCTAGGTCTTTTAATTACCTACAATTTGAGGGATGATAGAAATTTATGCAACAATTTGTGCAAAAGTTATAAACATTTCTCTGTAGCAACTGATAGATTTATGTTTGCTATTCGAACGGATATCATCGCCATTTAGCGGTTATTTTCGGGGGGGCAAAACTCCGAGCGTCGAAGGGCTACTAGGTCTTTTAATTACCTACAATTTGAGGTATGATAGAAATTTATGCAACAATTTTTGCAAAAGTTATAAACATTTTTCTGTAGCAACTGATAGATTTATGTTTGCTATTCGAACGGATATCATCGCCATTTAGGGGTTATTTTCGGGGGGGCAAAACTCCGAGCGTCGAAGGGCTACTAGGTCTTTTAATTACCTACAATTGGAGGTATGATAGAAATTTATGCAACAATTTTTGCAAAAGTTATAAACATTTCTCTGTAGCAACTAATAGATTTATGTTTGCTATTCGAACGGATATCATCGCCATTTAGGGGTTATTTTCGGGGGGGCAAAACTCCGAGCGTCGAAGGGCTACTAGGTCTTTTAATTACCTACAATTT
Organism: Aphodius sticticus; assembly: GCA_963966075.1. Taxonomy (NCBI): domain Eukaryota; kingdom Metazoa; phylum Arthropoda; class Insecta; order Coleoptera; family Scarabaeidae; genus Aphodius; species Aphodius sticticus. The sequence continues at coordinate 1,512,276 of OZ014509.1, read as the reverse complement.
GAGGTATGATAGAAATTTATGCAACAATTTTTGCAAAAGTTATAAACATTTCTCTGTAGCAACTAATAGATTTATGTTTGCTATTCGAACGGATATCATCGCCATTTAGGGGTTATTTTCGGGGGGGGCAAAACTCCGAGCGTCGAAGGGCTACTAGGTCTTTTAATTACCTACAATTTGAGGTATGATAGAAATTTATGCAACAATTTGTGCAAAAGTTATAAACATTTCTCTGTAGCAACTGATAGATTTATGTTTGCTATTCGAACGGATATCATCGCCATTTAGCGGTTATTTTCGGGGGGGCAAAACTCCGAGCGTCGAAGGGCTACTAGGTCTTTTAATTACCTACAATTGGAGGTATGATAGAAATTTATGCAACAATTTTTGCTAAAGTTATAAACATTTTTCTGTAGCAACTGATACATTTATGTTTGCTATTCGAACGGATATCATCGCGATTTAGGGATTATTTTCGGGGGGCAGAACTCCGAGCGTCGAAGGGCTACTAGGTCTTTTAATTACCTACAATTTGAGGTATGATAGAAATTTATGCAACAATTTTTGCAAAAGTTATAAACATTTCTCTGTAGCAACTAATAGATTTATGTTTGCTATTCGAACGGATATCATCGCCATTTAGGGGTTATTTTCGGGGGGGGCAAAACTCCGAGCGTCGAAGGGCTACTAGGTCTTTTAATTACCTACAATTTGAGGTATGATAGAAATTTATGCAACAATTTGTGCAAAAGTTATAAACATTTCTCTGTAGCAACTGATAGATTTATGTTTGCTATTCGAACGGATATCATCGCCATTTAGCGGTTATTTTCGGGGGGGCAAAACTCCGAGCGTCGAAGGGCTACTAGGTCTTTTAATTACCTACAATTTGAGGTATGATAGAAATTTATGCAACAATTTTTGCAAAAGTTATAAACATTTCTCTGTAGCAACTGATAGATTTATGTTTGCTATTCGAACGGATATCATCGCCATTTAGCGGTTATTTTCGGGGGGGCAAAACTCCGAGCGTCGAAGGGCTACTAGGTCTTTTAATTACCTACAATTTGAGGTATGATAGAAATTTATGCAACAATTTTTGCAAAAGTTATAAACATTTTTCTGTAGCAACTGATAGATTTATGTTTGCTATTCGAACGGATATCATCGCCATTTAGGGGTTATTTTCGGGGGGGCAAAACTCCGAGCGTCGAAGGGCTACTAGGTCTTTTAATTACCTACAATTGGAGGTATGATAGAAATTTATGGAACAATTTTTGCAAAAGTTATAAACATTTCTCTGTAGCAACCGATAGATTTTTGTTTGCTATTCGGACGGATATCATCGCCATTTAGGGCTTATTTTCGGGGGGGCAAAACTCCGAGCGTCGAAGGACTACTAGGTCTTTTAATTACCTACAATTTGAGGTATGATAGAAATTTATGGAACAATTTTTGCAAAAGTTATAAACATTTCTCTGTAGCAACCGATAGATTTTTGTTTGCTATTCGGACGGATATCATCGCCATTTAGGGCTTATTTTCGGGGGGGCAAAACTCCGAGCGTCGAAGGACTACTAGGTCTTTTAATTACCTACAATTTGAGGTATGATAGAAATTTATGCAAAAATTTTTGCAAAAGTTATGAACATATTTCTGTAGTAACTAACTGAAATACGGTTGCAATTCGAACGGATTTTACAAATTCTAAAACTTACCGAATGCGGGTTATGTTTCGTCATGTGCACGTGCGTCTGGATCACCAATCGGAGATCGACCATCATAATCTCGTTTATGTCGTCGTATTCCGACGTACCGTTCACTTTGTCGTGGAACAACAGATCCAAAATATCGCTGAGAATTTTTATGCAAAGTTCCACCTAACAGGAAAGAGAAGTGTCCAATCAATAAACGAACAGTTTCAGTCAAAATTAGTTGATCGGGATTGTCGGAAAAGAATTCTAGAAGGCCTCTAATTTCTAAATAGATGATCACTAACTACTAAAGCACTAAAGCTGGGACAAACACTTTGACACTCGTATTTATTTTCAAATCAGATGAAGATTTGAATTGTCAAATTGTTTCCCAAAAGGGGTTATTGCTTGTGGCGCTGTTGACAACAATTCTTAAATTTCTTTTATAGATATTTACTAATTACTAACAAATATTTGAAACTTCAGTAAGAATTTAATGTAACCGACTGATATTTTGTAACAAATTTGTATGTCATATTAAATGTTTAGTAGTTAATCTAATTAGAAATATCATAACACGACAAATATAAATTTTATCAATGAGTGACATGTTCAGTATTAAATATGTCACATTAATTAAAACAAAATAACAATTGTTTAACGTTTATGTAGATTTGAAACGTTTAAGAATTATCGATCAACAGTTGAGTTGAGAATATGGGGGTATGTGGTGTATCGTAACATGCAATTAGTAATATAAACCTGCTGAGTCGTAATGACCTCTTCCGAGTATCCCTTATGCTGGTGTATTTTGGACTTGTCCTCTCCGAGCACGCGAGCTACTTTGGCTATAGAAGTATTTTTCCTCCACTCCTGTCCCTGGACACTCTGACCCTATAAGTACCCACTGTACCGCTACACATCTATGTTACATTATGTTAAATTTCGTCAAGACTATCTATCGTTATTATATGCCTTCTACCAGACTAATATTACTAAAGTTAATAGCCATCACCAAGTATGTTGTTAGTAGGATATTCTTTTCTATTTAAACAAAAAAGTATTTTAGTTGTTTTCCATTGAGAAATTATTAATTTGTGTTACATTCCAAAACTATGAATTAATCAAATCATGTGTCGAGATGCTTGTGTTAATAAAAGTGTTAATTAGTTTTTAAGTATTACACGTAGAAGCAAAAGGAATAGTGGGAAAAAACACGTATGTTTGCTTGAATTTAACATAAATTTCAAATTTTTTTCATTATCAACTACTGTGCGTATGAAATATTGAAAAGACAGCAAACTTTTATTGTTGTTTCACACATAAAAAAAATGTTTTAATAAAATTGTATTTGTGTTAACATAAAAAATTGTTTACCACTTTTTATTTGATGTTTCCAGGTTTTACCACTTTTTCTAGATTCCAAAGAAAAATTCCAGAAAAAATATCCGGATACAAGAATATTAAATACCCGAAATTTTCATAAATTTATTGTATTTTCTTAGTATAACTTAGAATTATTTAAGTTACATTATAAGTAATCACCGAACCCAATGTGTATATTAGAGTGGTGCTTATTTATATAGAAAAAATATAACTTTTAATTTTGTCTGTCTGACCCTCTCAATTTGTTCTTTTATATCCATCAATTATTAATTTCTGTAAAATGTGAAATTGACAACATTAGCTGGTGGCTTTATTATTGTAATTTATTTTCTACTTTGCGTTAGTTATAAACTCACAGTGAACTGTATATACTACGTATAACTGGAAAGGATTTTTTAAAGGTCAATAAGTGAGGCAAATGCATTTTATATGCAACCCGCGGTGAAGTGGGCAAGCTATCTCTTTCTATCTCATACGGTACTATGACCGTATGCGGTTTGAATTTAACTTTTTTATTTGTAATATCTTTTTCAATTTAATTTGAACCAATTAAATACAGTCTTAAATACATGAGATAATAACCGCAGATTTAATAAAAGTCATATTTTATTCATATATTCCGCCTAATTAAAATTTACAGACTAGGTACTATCGCAAGCATAAAAAACGGGGACACTCAAATTTGCACTAATTAAATCGGGCTTCGTAATGCCATGTCAGTACGCTTGTCATGTCACATTAATGTCATCGTGAATTTTGACGTAAAAAATAAAAATTACACAATTGAATGAATTCCAGAAGGCAATAATTTAAACTCAACTACATGATGGAATCAGCATTTGAGAAATTGCTACTGAATTAAGTGTCGGCAAGAATACCGCGAAGAATAAAATTGATGAAACTGGAACAAATTTGTAGGTTGACAAATACTGTCAAAGTAAATATTACACAACTAAAATGGTTGAGAATACAGGTGCCTAATTTCACTTTGCTGTCCCCGTTTTTTATGCTCACAATGGTACTCTCAAATTATATATTAGTAGTTATTCTTTAATTTGAAATATTTGCAGTCCAATAACTAAATGCTCTCTGTATTACTGAATTAAGGAAACGCATTCTGACATTAAAAGTAGTCCACATGATGCTGATTATATTTATTCGACAATATTAATACTTATAAATTATTTTTCACATTTTAAAATTTGTATTTATTTGAAATATAATATTGAAATATGTGTTCAATGTATACATTGAACACATAATGTAAGGAAACATGACGCAACGTCTGAAACGGTTTGTTATTTGAAAAATTTCGTCGATTTTTAATTATCAAAATATACATATTTACATAAAATTTAATTTCCGACTTTCAATTGTTTTCGACTTATGACATCATCGACACTTTCTAAATGGCAATCCCATATTTTTAGTACTGATATTGATAGATCTGTTAATTGTCGTAAAGATAATTAACAAAACTTATCGTTACATTAAAAAAAAAAATCGAGGAAAAGACAGTTGAAACTTAGGGTTATATTGATAACTTTTGTTTGTTTATGGTAAGCGAATAGGCGTTTTCAAAAGCTGCATATCTCGCCAGGATATTGCGTTTTTTTAATTTTTTTTCAGTTAAAGAATTGCTGTAAATGCGTCAAAAACATTTGGGCACAAATTTTTGGAATTTCAGGTAAAAATACAAAGATTTAGGTTTACTATGAGACCATTTTGAGGTTTCTAGGACAAATGGGTTCCAGTTATACGTAGTATATACAGTTCACTGCCTCAATCATATTTGTGAATTTTACCACAACTACCAACTGTTGAAGATAAAACCACTCCTGATTGGAAGATGACAACCGCAATTTTCGAAATTTATGTAAAAATAATGTTACAAAGTGGAAAAAAAATATATAACATTCGTTTTATAAGACGTAAACAACTCGTGCGCCAATTTTTTTCGTATAAAACATATATTATAAATATACTATTGTGGTAAAACAAAATAAACATTTTTTTTATTATTTTGTATTATTAATTTGATCGCGATTGATCAGACAAAGAAATAAAAGTTGAAAAATAAGGACCAGCCTAGTTAGTGTACATGGACAGTATTGTTTGTGGCTCTACCACTAAAATTATTCCAAATATTTCATCATTTGTAAACTTATTTGGTTATTTTCTATAAAAACTTTTAACATAACAAGTTGTGTACCAAAAAGAGTCAAATTAAGTGGTAAACTATCTTGTAGACCGTGATAAAAAAAATCTACGTAATTTTGTCCCCTCCCCTATTTATTTAAATATTTCTATTACTTTATTACCAACTTGTATAATAATAACATAAACTCTCATCTTAAATTGAAAAAAAAAACTATGGGTTTGAAATTTGTTTCCAAGAGATGCTACTGAAATTAAAATTCAAAAACCAACTAATTCACTACTAACAATAAACTTAAACCCCTAAAGAAAAGCTAAAAACCAAAAGAAAAATACTTACGCATTAGTCGATAAAACCCTAAATAAATTAGAATCAAGCAAACTCCTACAATCTATCTATCTAATTCCTAGTCTATTCAAAAAACCCGTAAGCATCCGCAAATTTTTACTCTCGCAAACGTAGACAATCTCCGTAACGTAAAAGCATTTTAAACTAACGTAGGACAGGGAACATACCATCAAAGCAAACAACACAAACTACAGCAAGAAAACAAAAAGTTAGGGGATATAGAGAAAAAAAAAGTACATACACGGTAAAAGTAGACGTTGCGGGGAGAGACAGAGTTTTGCTAAGAGGAAACAGTGCGCGTGTCGAAAATTATTATTTCGGTGGCCAAAGTAACTCTGTGCACAGAAAAGACGATGATATAGTATTTGGGGGAAGGGGGGGGGTTCGTTTGTTTCCGTACATCAAACATCAAATAAAACACGCAACAATATTTGGAAAAATTCTCCGTCGATGAGCTACTTACGTACAATTCATATCCCTTCGCAGCTTTAAATTGATCAAAAATGTCAGTTTTAATATGGAGCTTATTATTTAATGAACTGTGCCGAAAATATGAGTGAAAAACATAAAAGTGACTGAGAATTTTTACCAAAATCAAACGTGCAATGTAGTATAACAAACAAACAAACAAAAAATGGAATAACGTTGAAAACAAACGCTAAACTTGAAAAAACAAGACGGGAAATTTGACTGCTGGGTGTATAAAACAAAACCAAAAAAATGTGCGAAACTGATCACAAACCATGCCAAAAAACAAATGCACTGCAAAGCAGCAGGTGGTTGCTAACGGTTAATAAATAAAAACAATTTTACACGCAAACTGTTTAGAATGTATTTCTAACCGTTAACCACCACAAATGTATTATATTTGAATGCAGCGCTGCATATTTACAAGAACGTTTTGATCCACAATTTATTATGACGTTCGTTACATCTAAACGAAAAACATACCAGAGCAAAAGAATATATTATAAAAGCAATTATGAATCGAAAATAAATTGTGCATCGAAAACTACAAAAAAATATTTGAATAAAAAAAAATTAAAATTAAAAAAGAAGCAACAAAACTAAAATTCTAGCACAACAATACCTCCTCGGTCCTTTCAACCAACGTCTTAATTTGTTTCGTAATGTACGGCATCAAAACCCGTCGACATTCGGGAAACTCAAATAGCTTACTGTGCACGATATCGTTAATAGTCATCATCTTCTGCTTAGTGAGCTTCTTCTGCGGTATTATCTCCAATAAATTGCAGAAAAATACACTGAAAATGAGGGAAAAATATGTTAATTTTTCGTATTATTTTGTAATTTATGGAAATCAGAGAAAAAGAATTGATATGATTTGAAAACTATTTAACAAACAGGAGACAATAAATTAGGATTGGGGAAAGCGAGTCAAGTGAATTAATAAACATCTTGGGGGTACCACAAGGATCTGGCTTGGGACCTGTTTTATATTGGGTGCAATAGGGTATTTGACTGTATTAAAAATATGGCATGTATTAGTCATCTATTAGATTACAGTTTAAGAAAACTATTTGTTATTAATTTTCAAAAAAAATAAGCTTTATTTCTAAGAAAAACCAAAATTAAAATAAAATTTTATTCACGTCCTATCACGTGATTGAAAATGCTCTGTAACTGGCTCAGTGTCCAGTGATGTCATTCGTTAGTACACTTAGAGCGCGTTCGGTTTGTCAGGGTAGGGTATGGGGAGAGCAATGCTCAGATAACTTGGGTCGGCTGTCTCTCTCTTATATGCAGATAAACGCCGTATGACGTTAGTCCGCCTATTATGCAGCGCGTCACCCTCACCGTACAATACCGGGTTATCCGAACGCGCTCTTATGCTTCTCCTGTTTGAATTTAATAGCACGAAAGCGCCATGTAAGCATAACTTTGTAGGTTAGGATAGCCCTAACCTTAAGCTGTCAGATGAGATAATACCTGGTTCGAAAATACGATAGATAGCTTATTCTAGTCAGTTTTACTTATGTCGAAGTAATCTTCAAAACAGAAAACACTTGTATTGGCGGCTATTTATTTCATTTGGATATCTACGAGCTAACCACTTTCTCCGCAGTTTCAAATCTTGCGGAACAGCTACAAATAGTTTATCCGGAGTTTTTCTTGACGTATCTCTGCATTGTGGATTTATACACCATTTATAACCCATTTTTATGTAGAAATTGTGAAAACAACACATCATACAACACAATTACCAAATGGCGACGATGCCGATGCTGACAGACCATATGGGCCGATTTAACATCTACTAACCGGTGACGTCACACAACAGAAAGTATCGTTTTGGCGGGACTTTTTGTGATTTAATTTTTAACGCTGATTTTGATGAAATATTGAGGAAATAATTACGAAAAATAATGCATTTACAATGTAGAGTGAAGGAATAAACACACTAAGATGGTTTTCCAATAATAGTCAAATACCCTATTTAAGCGTGCATTATTTAAATAGATATGTGCACTAAAATAAATACTTTGAGCATAAAATAATAAATATTGTGCATTAAGGCTCCCGTCTCAATTCAAATGGCGCGCTTTTCTCCAAAGCTTAGAAATAGAAAAATTACCAGATGTAGATGGCGCCAATATAACCAAATCTGAATTTATTTCGTATTTACTACATTTGACGATTTAACCTATGGTTGCGGCGTAGTAGGGGAACCCCGTGTCAGTGTTACTACTATAATTGACAGTTCACGTTTCGGTCTTTGTTTTTGATTTATAGAGGAGTTTTAGTGTTCTTAACGTTATAAAGTGTGTGGGAGTTTGTAGTATATGTTTGTATTATCTTATTTTTGATTAATTATAAATATTGGTGATTATATAGTGTACAGTTTTATAATTTATTAACAGATTTAGTAGGTTAGGTTGTAAATAACAAGTTTTGATAAGTTGTTACATATTAGTGATAACTGATGTGTAGCAGATTATATTTTCCCTTTTATATTTATTTGTGCGACGTTCAGTTTAATTTCGAAAAGGTAAGCTTTGGTAAACAACAAATACATATTGTATTTTCTGCCCACAATACTAAATTTACTAATCATTAGTTGGAATAATGGGTCGCGTATCCCATTCTCGAAGGAGTTATTCGAAAAAGAAGGGCACAAATTCACAAAGTGCGACAGCAAAACTAAGGTGGGCAAGATTTCAGGAAGTTTTACGGTATGTTTTATTTTATACAAATAGGTATGCTATAAATTAAAATATTACTATTTTAGATATGGTGATGTACAGCCGAACTCTCCGGAACCGTTGTCACTGGATACTGTCGAAGATTCTGCTATGGAGATGCCAGAAAGCAGTGCAAATTTGACTATTGATAATGCGTGGGGAGCAAACGAGGATGTTGAAATGTTTGTTTCTTATTATACACACATGCATATCACTGGAAACGGTGGAAGATTACAGTGACACCTTCCGAAGTGAATAAGAAGTCTTTGTCAAATATATTGTACAGTTTCTGCGGAGAATAGTGTCATAAGTTTTTGCCCTTTTTCCAGAAAGTTCGTCATGAGTTTTCAGTCTGTTAACATGTATAATAGACAGTAAACGTTCATCTGTTATACGTATGATGTAACTGTTCCACTATTCCCCGCGGAAATTATATGTGATGTATGATATATAATTTATATACAGGTGTCCCACTTTTTTCCCACAAAATTATTTTTCAAGTAGTAATTGTCATACTGAGTAAAAAGTTTCATATGAGTTTGTATTTATTAAAATAATTCATATACAGTAGAGCATCGATAATCGGAACTAATTGGGACCGATGGTGGTTCGGATTATAAAATTGTTCGGATTATCAAATATCGAGTATTAGATACAAGCTATAAAACAAAAGCAATATATGTTTGTAAAAAGGAATCGACAAAAATAGCTTTTTACTCGGTGATTTATTTTTTTATTATTTATTTTTCGGGCGTTCGGATTAGGGAACGTTCGGATTACCGGGGTTCGGTTTATCGACGCTCTACTGTATATACGTGAGTACAGTTGTTGTACAGTTATTGCCTAAACCCTAGTTCCTCCTTCAAAAACCGTCAGGTAAGTATATTATGGAGTACGTTAATACAACAAAATACCTACTACAAAAAGGTTATTAATCAAATTTTACAAAACAAATTGCAATGAATATAAGATTCAAATATTTTTTAAAATTTTGCATTCTCATAATTATATCATGGTCAAAATATTACATAACTAGTAGTAACAATGTTACAATTAAATATATTACATTATTTACATTTAACAATGACAAAGAAATTTTTGTAGACATGTTGTAGATATATTTACTTGTTTAGTGGGTTCTAAAATTTAGCAAATAATATAATTTATACTAATATAATATTTATTTCTTAGCAAGTAGCATGCATTTTGTTTGAACGCGGTTTGAACATACTACGTACAAAAAATCGAATAGATTTACCCATTAATAACATTAAACTAACTGGAACACCATAGTAATTTTCAAATACAGGAAACCAATTCCATATGTGGATATATGTAATTTGCAAATATAAATAATATATTATTGATAATATATTTATAATATAAATATATACCTATATTAAATATATTATTGCTTTCTATTTATACAAATATTGAAACTGGAGTCGTTTTGAGTTTTTTAGTTGATGATATAGTACTTTAACAATCGACATATCACATAAAAAAACACTTAAGTAAAATGCGGATTTAGGTAGCGCCATCTAGTTTTGGATACCTGAACTGTCGCTATTGTAATCATTTTTGCCAACTTACTACAATGCACCAGAATGCAATTCTAGAGAAGTTCGGAAGAAAGTAACTTGTGCTCTTATAGTTAACATTTAATGTACTTTTATAATGTATTACAGCAGACAATAATCAGATGCCACTGCCATGGGAAAGCTTTTTTAATATTTGAAGTCCACATTTTTTTAACACTATAATTTGCATAAATAATCTGCATAAATATTGAAATCCTTTCCGATGGCAGTAGCATAAAGACCTACAGAATCGAATGGTAGCAACCATTTCACGATTGGCGCTATAATTATAGCATGAGTTACTTTGGCGTTTTGGGGGTAGGAGACGGCAGCCTTAAGCAAAGGCTTCAACAGGAAATTGAATAAACTATAAAAGTACTAAGCTAAAAAAAAATCATGTCGCGTTTATGTATTGGATAATTTTAAGTAAGATAAGTAAGATTTGATAAGTTTAGGACTCATTTGGCGACTTACCTAAGCTTTCTCGGCTCGTACACCCTCAGTATATCGGGAATGGTGCTCGGGAGGTACTTCAGGCACGCGCCCTGCTCCTTCAGGATTTCGTTCCTGTCCTCCGTCATCAGATTGATGATGCTGTCGAGCAGGTCCTTTAGGATGCGCGAGAAGTCGTCCTCGACGTCGTTGCACATCGCCGACATGAACAGCAGTCTCGACTGGACGACAAAACGGAAGATGTACTGCAGCGAACGCATCGATTTGTACAGCAGGTCGCCCACACCGTCGTTCTTATCAATGACGTTCCTTATATAACCCTGCAGCACGCCTATCAGTTTCCTAAAAAAAACCATTCAAATTTAAGACAATTTGTCTTCTCTTTTACCAGAAAAATTGTTTCAAAGCTATTCTTACAATTTGAAAATATAGATAGAGGTGGAGGATTATTTATAGTTTTGGTAATTTTGACTAACCGTAATATTTGTCAACCAGTGTATTCCAAACAGAATACAAAAAAGAAAAATCTCTTACTTGTAAGCCAGAGTGGCGCTGAAACTCTCCTTTATGTAGTGGTCCAGTACGGGCTCGAAATGCTGATATTTCCAGTCGTTACTGACGAGCCCAATCACCGACAGTAAGCACTGAAAAACCAGCTCATCGTACTCCTCTGTGTCCGCGTTATGCATCAAAATGTCGAAGAGAGCGTCCAGAATATCCTGAAAGAACTTCACGACTTCTTCACCGTTCTTAGAGATAACCTCCTTAAGAGAATTCAACGATGTCCTTAAAGTATCCTGGTGCGTCGCCCAATTTAACAAACCCAATAGATCCACTACAAAGAAAAAATTATACAAATCAATTAAGGGTCGGCACCAAACCAAAAAATTCTCTAAACCTGTACAAAAAAGTGCTATTTGGGTTGCAACACAATGCAGTAATATCCGAATTTTGTGGTAAAGAAAAATAAAACCGTACATAGCGTTAACGTTGGATCGCGTGACTAGACAAAGACGAATGGCACAAAGTGGGATGGATACCAGAGACATTTCTACTACGAAAACTACTACATTGCTTACATCTGTTGAATATCCTGATATCCGTCCAGGGATGTTTCTTTCTTGCCGAGCGCCGGTCACACGTCTAAATTGAACCATTTTGCACAAAGAGTAATTACATATCGTGATTAATAAAATGAAGTGAGCAAAAAAGTTCATTTATTATGTGCGCATAGGTATTTAGTTTACTTTATTGCCTAATTACGGTTCCTATCGGTTGGTGTTATTGGTGTTATTAGGCTAGTGTTATTACTAGTGGCCGGACAAAAATGTATGTCTCGCAGTGCTAGAAGTCGCCCAGCTATGAGTGTGCATAGCGGGCACGCATGATTCAATGACGACTTATGCGGTCGATTGGATTGATATCCATAGGCGCGACGCGCCTGGCGGTCGGTAGTAAACCGAGTGAATTTAATATTAAATGTTTGTCGTAACTATATGCAACACGTGCCCACTGAAATATTTCACTCATTTCCTGGATATGCATTGAACGATTATATGTATTACTACATATTTTTCTAAATTATCTTCAATAAAATTATTTCGCTTAGATGTTAAAATGTCTTTAAACCTTGAAAATGATCATTCTACATCGCAGCTAGTCACAGGCGCAAAAGAATAAACCAACACCAAATTGGAATATTTTTGAGAAATTCCTTCATCCATAAATGAATTCGTAGAGATTTGTTTTAAAATATTAAAATCCGGATTTCTATGAACTGCTTGCAAGTTCAACATTTTGTTGTTCTAGAAACTTTATGGTTGGCAATACTTGCGCAAAATTTGTATCAATAAATTTTAATTGTTCATGCAAATCTTGTAATGATAGTACTTTTTTGCAGTCTTTAATACTAACTGCTTCATCAGGCAAATTTAAGACGAAGGGTTTGATGATATCAAAGTTTCCTTCATTAAAAATTGCCGCTTCTAACCATGTACCCCATCTCGTAATAACTGGTTGTGGTGGCAAAGGTAGATTAGGGCACTTTTCCTTGTAAAGAGACAATCTGGAAGGAGCTTTCAATAAATTTTTTTTGCATGTGCTTATTTAACGTATTCACGTAAATTCACGGAAATTCTTCCCGAATAAATTCACAAATGCTATGAATAGCGGTGTGCAAAACATGTCAAATGAAGAATATTTGAAAAATGTTGTTTAAGTAATTTTCGAACTTTTAACATAATCGCAGCAGCGTCAGAAACAAACAGTAATACTTTGGTAGCGTCTGTGATTCCTACTTTTTTTATGGCATCATTTACTATTGTACATATCTCTTCAGCTTTGACGGTACAGCGAAACTGAGTAGATATTAAATAGGGTTTATATAAGTCTTGCGGGTCCAACAATCCGACAACGACGTTGACCACACATCTACCCTTCATATCCGTAGTTTCATCTGCAGAAACCCAAATATATTTATCGGATAGTTTTGACTTTATTTTAGAAATTGTTTTGTCATATTGCCCTTGTCCGTAATATTTTCTAATTGTGGATTCATCGGGTAAGTCTCGTCCAGTATACTTCATGATAATTTTTTTAAAAACGGGATTATTAATTTTTGTGAAAGGTATATTAGCAGAAATAAATGTTTCACATAAATCATCAAAAAAGTTTTTAGTTGACGTTCCTGATACATTTTCCATGTGTTTTTTTGTTTTTACATGAGCCCGAAGACATTGTTTACTACGAATAATTAAATTTCGTGAGCAGAAATTGCAAACCACATCCCCTTTCTTAACGAACGTGAAAGTACTGCCAAATTCAGCTAGCAAACCATTCATTGCAGGATTTTCAAACTAAGTACAACTATAAAATAAAAAAGATAATTCAACTCTAAGTATAAAACAGAAGAACAAATTCGAAATGGAAAATAAAAACAGTTAATCACACAAAATTTCAAGAAACAACACAATTGAAAGAAACTGCTCAAATTATCTATCGACAAAGCGGAAATTTAAAAAAGGCAAGCGACTACTCGATCAACACCAAAGCAGGTGTAGTGGTATGTACACCATGAGCCGAAGATAGACCGGCTAGCCGGTCGCTCCCCACCAGCACGTGTCCCATGCACGACACTGGAAAATATACCGTTTTGTCTGGCTACTGGTTATTACTTAGTATGTATACCTATGACTTGTTTTGTCTACAGCTATACTTATTACATTAGAATAAGTATGTATAAGTTATAACTTTTTGTGTAAGTTATTACAACTTTTTGCAAACTAATAAAGTACATATACATAAGTAATAATTTTTGTTTAGTGTTCATGTCGGTGCAATACGTAGGATAATATTGCTTTGTGAAAAAATTTCGTGATATACAATGACATACAATTTGGCATGGGCTAGATTTGTTTTTAAATTTTTTTTTGGTGCTAGGTTATGTATGAGAATTTATAGTATAATTTATACTATATTTATATAGTAAGTACAAATATTATATGTATTCTACATACATATGTATAATACATACGTACTGTATAGCTTGAATAAATCCTAAATTTACCTGTAATTCGTGACAGAAAAATCCTGATGCTTCGGTTGACTAACAAATTTTTGATTTCCATTCATATAACTCCAATTCATAGAGGGTAACACTTGTTACGCTACTAATAATCCGTTATACATTGGTTAAACCTTTACGATAAATACTTCACATTTAATTAATTTTATAACCATTATTCACTTATTCAAATAAACACAGTTTGATTACACAAGATTTCGCAGCTTATAAAAAAAGCAAACAGTACAGTTTCAAGAATAATTTTCAGAAACATAACCTCAATAATGCCCTTGCAGTTTTGACACTATTTATGAATTAGATTGAATCCGTATGAATGAAAGCAAAAATCAATACATACTTTCGTTTGGGTTGCCTACATCAAGGGGTTAAACAAGAGCGACATCTCGTATCAAACGCTTGAACTACAGACCAATGAGTGTGTCAATTTATTTTACACGATCAGCTTTTTTGAATAAAGTACAAGACTACTAAATTACAATTTATATTATTATGGTTGTATATACCATTCGGTTCAGAAGAACATGGTGATTTTTATCTCGATTTTATCTCCGTTTAATGTTCTTATTGTGGCTATTTGAGCATAACAAATAATAAATTTATAGAGACAATTAAACTGAGATCACTATTTATAATCTTGCAAATTCAGATATTGAATTAATCCTCTCTATCAAATGTCTTGTATACGTTTCAGTTGCGTGTAAGATTTCAGCGTCGTATGTGGTAAGCTTCCCTGTGACGCCGAACGTAAAATTCAGACACTGTCCAGAATTTCAACATATTTCTGTTTAGTTGATTGAAGTAAAAAATCTATACTATTTAACGATATTTTAGGATATCAGGATTGTTGATTTGACATTACACTTTTAAATTAAAAAAAACTCACCGTTTTGTGTTAACTTCGTCGAACAAACATTACTAGCGATGACAAAACTCTCCTTGCTGACACTTAACCCTGCCGCTTGAATTTTATTTCCGGAGAATTCAAACTCTTCCCTTGTCGAAGCTAACTGTAAATACTCGATACTCATCGGGTCAAATTTTTTGTGATCGAATTTGTAGACAACCATAGTATGATAGTTATCACGTAACGTGGTGCCATCTTCCTGCATGAGCTTGACGTAAGACATGGCAAACGGCTTTTCCTGCCTGTCTTTTTGTTCATTCGACGATCGATGCTTGAACGTGAATTTCAAGTGACTAGTTTTGAACTCTTCTATCGGAATTGCCACTTTAAACGTCTCCTGCCACTGGGGCTTGTCCTCGTGATAATAGACAACCGATTGGTACTTGTCGAGTGCTGGAATGCCACCACCGGAAAAAATAACGCCCTGAAATTTAAAGTTTTTTATTTTTCCGTTTTTTTTTTTTTCGTGTCTTTTTTTGGTTTTGGAGTTTTGTTTGGGTGGAAATGGTTTTGGAAAGGTTTTAGAAATGTACGAACCGGTATTTCTGTTCCTTCTTGATTGCAGACGACGACGGATACTTCGACATTTTTGTCGCTTGTTTTGCCACCTTTTGGGAAGTCCCCGGAAACTAGGGTTAGGTAGAGGTCGTTTCGCACGTCGCCTGGTAGGATGACTTCGGGGAATCCCATCTTCCGAGCTGTGGCGATGTTTCCTAATACGATGTGCGGGTTTTCTTCCCTAACCTAAATTAATGAGAAAGTTTAAAATTTTTGTTCTAATTTTACATTAATAAAACTAACAATGATTATTTTATATGTATGTTGAACAATAATTAAATAAAACATTAACAGAAGAAATATTCCGTGAAAACGTACTTCTATTAAAAAAAAAATTTACTTTACGATGTCAATGAAATAAATAAAAAGCATCTGATCTTTTAGAATTAGGGTTCCAAATTTATAAAGCTAACAGTAATTAGTTCTGATACTGATATTATATATTTTATATTATATTATATTATATTTCTGAATGATATTAAACCAATAAAGCAAGAGGTATTTCATGTATACATTGATAAAAAAATTTAAAGTTTACGATGTCAATAAAATAAATAACAAATATTCAATCTTTCGAAATTAGATTTCCAAACTTATAAAGCTGATAACAATTATTTTATAAAACATTTATGAATAATCTTAAACCAATAAAGAGATATTGCATGTACGCATTGATAAAAAAAAATTAAAGTTTACGATGTCAAAAAATAAATATCAAATATCTAATCTTTCAAAATTAGATTTCCAAACTTATAAAGCTAATAAGAATTATTTCATTATTTCAGAAAACATATATGAATAATCTTAAACCAATAAATAGATATTCCATGTACGTATTGGTAAAAAAATTTAAACTTTACGATGTCAATAAAATAAATAACAAATATTCAATCTTTCAAAAGTAGATTTCCAAAATTATAAAGCATAACAATTATTTCAGAAAACATGTATCAATAATATTAAAGAAATAAATAAAGAAATATCCTATATATGCATTGGTTAAAAAAACCATTTATGAGTAATACTAAAACAATAAAAGAGGAGGTATCCCATTTATACTTCAATAACAAAAAGTTTGCAAGTTTACGATGTCAATAAAATATATAAAAAAATCTATCTTTTAAAATTGGTGTTTCAGATTTATAAAGCTAACAATAATTACTTCTTATAGATTTATGAATAATATTAAGATGTTTGCAAGTTAATGAAAGACAACATTATGCATGCGTTTAATTTTTCTAACTTACCTGTTTACTATCACCATGTAACAATTTCCAACTAACAAACAACGACGGCTGTTTATACTCGTTTCCCTTTGCGTTATTAATAATCTTCCGCAGAGTCTGCTCCAAATTATCTCGATCGCAACTAAAACCAACCAAAAAAAAAACAATAATTTTGAGGTTAACTTTAACCCGAGCTAATTCTAACCTATAAAACGGTATCTGGAACTCTCGCTCCAAGTCACTGTCATTATGCCCATTCATAAACATCGTAATATCCTTAGCGGCAACGCCAAAAGGTCTCTTCATAGCGTAAACATTATTTTTCTTCGGCGTAACTTGCTGGGAGCTCCTCCGATCGGGTTCTTTTAATTCCATCGCACCAATTCTAATTACGTAGCAGACTAGATAGATTTTCTCCCGTTCCAAATCTTTCTTACCAAGATCCTAAAATTTTGAGGTTATACCGCGGAAAACGGAGTTAAAAGTCAAGTACTTACGGTAAACATAACTCGGAGGTTGTACATTTGATCGATGTCGCTCATCAGGCCATCCTTGGACCACCGTACGACGTAATTTTCTGTTATTGCTTTGTTATCTTTTGCGTCGTATAACGTCATCAGGAGCTCCGCGTCTTCCGACATTTTGCATGTGAAATTTTTCACGGAGACTATGAATATGTGCGAGAATTGTTGTATGGCCGATTTCACAGGGTTTGCTTTGTATTCCTCCTGTGATTAACAATTTTTATTGTAGTAGATTGAGTAAAAAACAAGGCATTTAGTTGACGAGAATTAAACAATTTGGCTTGATCATACTTATAATAATGTTATAGGAATATATCGTTAGGGGACCTTAAAAATAAAACCTTGAACTCAATTTATATGACATTTATAGCACCAAATATACTGCAATTTATACAGGGTTAAGCATAATTACTGGAACACTTAAATAATTTTCCAACCCTAAGAAATTTCCAAAAATTTTTTGATGATTTATGTGAAACATTTATTTCTGCTAATATACCTTTCCCAAAAATTAATAATCCTGTTTTTAAAAAATTTATCAAGAAGTATACTGGACGAGACTTACCCGATGAATCCACAGTTAGAAAATATTACGTACAAGGGCAATATGACAAAACAATTTCTACAATAAAGTCACAACTATCCGATGAATATATTTGGGTTTCTGCAGATGAAACTACGGATATGAAGGGTAGATGTGTGGTCAACGTCGTTGTCGGATTGTTGGACCCGCAAGACTTATATAAACCCTATTTAATATCTACTCAGTTTCGCTGTACCGTCAAAGCTGAAGAGATATGTACAATAGTAAATGACGCCATAAAAAAAGTAGGAATCACAGACGCTACCAAAGCTACCAAATGCTACATTTTTCAAATATTCATCATTTGACATGTTTTGCACACGCTATTCATAGAATTTATGAATTTATTCGGGAAGAATTTCCAGACGTGAATACGCTAATAAGCACATGCAAAAAAAAATTATTGAAAGCTCCTTTCAGATTGTCTCTTTACAAGGAAAAGTGCCCTAATCTACCTTTGCCACCACAACCAGTTATTACGAGATGGACTACATGGTTAGAGCGGCAATTTTGTATGCAAGAAACTTTGATATCATCAAACCCTTCGTCTTAAATTTGCCTGATGAAACGGTTAGTTTTAAAGACTGCAAAAAAGTACTATCATTACAAGAATGATTGCATGAACAATTAAAATTTATTGGTACAAATTTTGCGCAAGTATTGCCAACCATAAAGTTTCTAGAACAACAAAATGTTGCACTTGGAAGCAGTTTTCAAAGGATTGAATCCCTGTACGAAAGGTTACGAAGCATTGAAGCACCAATCAGTAAAAAATTACAAAAAAAAATTGATGCGGTAGTACAGAGAAATCCAGATTTTAATATTTTAAAACAAATCTCTACGAATTCATTTACGGATGAAAGAATTTCTCAAAAATATTCCAATTTGGTGTTGGTTTATTCTTTTGCGCGTGTGACTAGCTGCGATGTAGAAAGATCATTTTCAAGGTTTAAAGTCATTTTAACATCTAAGCAAAATAATTTTACTGAAGATAATTTTAAAAATATGCACTAATACAATCGTTCAATGCATATCCAAGAAATGAGTAAAATATTTCAGTGGGCACGTGTTGCATATAGTTACGACAAACATTTAATATTAAATTCACTCGGTTTACTACCGACCCCCAGCCGCTTCGCGCCTATGGATATCAATCCAATCGACCGCATAAGTCGTCATTGACTCATGCGTGCCCGCTACACACACTCATAGCTGGGCGACTTCTAGCACTGCGAGACATACATTTTTGTCCGGCCGCTGGTAATAATATATAGGGTAATAATAATATTTAATAATATTTAAAAAAAAAAGGATAAGTTACCGAATTTCTATAATAAAATATACTCTGTATATTGAAAATATATTTAGACAAGAGCTTGTTTAAAGTCAAAAAATTTTTGTTTGAACAATTTTTTCATATTTCTTACGGTTGGAGAATTATTTAGGTGTTCCGGTAATTTTTGCTACACCTGTATATAAAGTATCCCATGTTAAGTTAAGTGCAGTGCATGCACATAATTTATAGTCCGTAGTCATCACAAACTGAGATAAGAAATTCTGCTTCAAAACTGTGATAACAAAAGTATCCCTTATCACTAACAAAATTAAAAGCAAACGGGAACAACGCAGATAATCATACAAGTTATCAAAAAAAAAACAAAACAAATAATAAAAATTAGACTCACTTCTTTTGTAGTCATTCTGTCAGTGGCATTTTTGTGATGGTTGTACAACTCAATGGTGCTCGTCTCGTCTGGATTCAAGATATTCCCGCTTTTGTCTCGGACCACCATATCTAGCCCCAATAATTTATTTCCCATGTCTATTTCTTGCGCAGCATCTTTAGTTATTTTCCTCAATTCGTCTGTAGGCAAAGTACCGCTTATTATCTTGCTTCTGTAACGCAGCAATTCGTATATCCTCTTCTGTATATCCTCGAAATCTTTGATATTGAGTGCCTAAAAAAATATAACATATAAATTTGTAAACATAAGGAGAATACGAAGAAGTAAGTAAAGTAGAAGACTTTGTTACAGTATTTCCATAACTGTTTTGGGTAAAATCAAGTTGAGGGGAATGACTTAATCGATGAAAGTGTTACATTTTGTGTTTAGATGATGTACAGCGATGAAATATATAAGAAAAACACCTGGGAAGACAATTCTAATTGTAAATAGCTTCGTAAGATAACTGTCATCCACGTAGGTTTTGACAGACTTTGACACTAACGTCGTTCAAATAATGATGTCATTATTTGAACGAACTGTCATTATTATACAACGCTAGTGTCATTATAATCATTGGTGTGTATCATGATGGGGATTATAATAGTCATAGATACGTATGCAATGAACTTATTATATGTGAGTCGTAGATAAATATTATTATTATATTTACGTCAACCAATTTTTTTTTTTGTTTTCCG
Organism: Aphodius sticticus; assembly: GCA_963966075.1. Lineage (NCBI taxonomy): Eukaryota > Metazoa > Arthropoda > Insecta > Coleoptera > Scarabaeidae > Aphodius > Aphodius sticticus. Next base: position 1,491,651 of record OZ014509.1, on the reverse strand, counting down.
ATACCTTTGTAAACAAACTGTTTGAACCACAACTGTTTAGACATACAAAATATCAACCGCTTTGCACGTAATTTTATATATCGAACAAAGAAAACACCGATTTTAACCTAGATTCGATTGAAATTCACGAAAACACTTACATTTACAATTTTTCTTCATCCCAGCACAGCTTTTCACCATCTTTCACCGGCGTAGAGGACAATTTCCGCAAATAAAACGCGAAAAACCGAAAAAAAACTTGGACGAAACAAAAAACGTAACACTAGCAAAGCGAGAAGAATTTCACGGCAAACTTGATTTTCAAACTGCATGAAGCGCGTTCGCTAAAAACGCGATGATACAAACATACGTTGGTTATTTGTATTTATGTTTAATTAACTTGAATTTGTAGACACTAGGGAGTACCAAACTTTATTATAGCGAATTTTTAATTAAACTAATAGAGAAAAATCAGTTTTGAATGAAATCGAGATCGGAGATTTGACAGATTTCGCGAAAGCGCCGCGTAGTGGCTGCCCGTCGAATTATATACTTAAGTGGCGGGTCCAACAGCTGATCGACAGAGGCTTGGCTCTTTTTGATAAGTTTAGAGAAATCAGTCGAGAATTGGTCTTTGCGTGGGGATGTCGACGTTTTCGCTAAAGCTACTTTGGAACAAGATAGACTTTGCCGACGTGCGGTCAACATTATATGATCTAACGTCTTTAACGCTGTTTCAATTTATTTTTGCACACGTAAGCAGGCTGTCTAGTGATTTTACAACGGTTACCAACATAACATGGTAGCTCTAAAAATTACTGTGATAAATTGGTGACATAACCGTGACATAACCTATGTGGAGAATGTGAGATATTTATCATATATTTATATGATAAATAACTTCAACATTTGTCTACGGTTTATGAAGTGATATATGCAAAAACCACGTACTATGAATACATGCACACGTACTGTGAATATGTGGAATATTTGAAAGTGTATTGAGATTATGCGCCCATATACATTTATACCTCCTAGAAAACAAACCCCGTACCAATAACTTTGGTCACGGACTACTTACTCTTGGTACGATAGATTATGCACTCATTTCTCAGCCGATAATACACTTATGCCTAGCTACTGAAAAACAAATACATATCGACCCATGCAACGAAGACTATCGTAACTAACAAACTAAATGTAGTTACTATAGTCTTTGTTGCATGGGTCGATATTACATACGTATGTACATCCACAGCGCAGGGATCTGATGACATACAAGAAAAACAAAACAGTTAATAAGTTATTCTTTATTTACCAATTTGTAATTCATATATTATTTATAGAAGACAATTAGACAACATAAGCTTTATAATATTATATAGCTTTATTAATATATTATAATATCAAAATCACAAAAATGTTGATCCTCGCTATCATGAGACCACACGCATACGGGTTCTTCGGGGCTAATTGCAATACTATCTGCGGTTTGTTGTGTTAAACGTAATTCTCCATACACTTTGCACTTGAGAAGAAAAACATCTGGAGTCAGTGGTTGACAAGTTGACTATGTCCCATTATACATTTCTCATATAATAATGTTATAGACGTCTTCCAGTAATATTACCAAAAAATTTGATAAAAAATCGGTAATCTTCAGCATACCTCGATAATTTTATTGTCAGTTCGTGGAAATTATGAAAATTAGTAATCACATCTCTTGTCTAGAAATCCTCTTCGATCAACAAAATAGTACGTAAGGATTTTGATTCCTCGTAATGTGATTTGAATCCAATTACAAAACCCGTAATGAGCTATCTGCATCATACCATACTTGGAGCTTGAATTCTCTGGTAGTAGAATGGATAAAACAGCACTGTTTATATGTATATTCTGCTAACTAACCTAACAATTGAAAAGGAAATTTTAAAAAACAATAGTATACTTCTTTAGGCACAAACCTGATGGATGTCTGATATAATAGTAGAACTTTTATCTCCTAATTTCGATTAGAATACCTCTTTGTGCAGTGTCCCCAAGTTTTCTACATTTTCAGATTATATCGGATTTGTAGGTTAGAACTCTCGAAATCTGTCCCAGTAAATAAAATGTGTGAATTTTAGCGAGTTACAGCCTTTTTTTGTGGTATATGGTAGATAGAGATAGACCCATTACTATTATCTTCGTCTAATGACGACTAGTTCTCGAGAACATCGTAGATGGACACACTGTTCAGACTCGAACATGGATGGAAAAATTGGGAAAATACGACGCCGATTCGTCAAAGGTGTGGCTTTATTTCTTTTCATTTATTGAATTTTTTTCAAATTGTACATTGACATAAAGTGGAACTACTGCGGCGCGTCGCAAAAATACACAATTGAATTGTTATTCCTGAAATCAGGATATCACCCGTCCTCCAATTATATGTCTATCTTTGAGCAGCAATTGTTTAAAATTGGGCATGGGTATAATAAATATGGAGATGTGGCCCACTAGAATAGTTAATTCAGATTGTTGTAATCTTATAAGATGCTATCATTATTCAATAATTAACCCACAGGAGCATTGAACTGTTTAAATAATTGGACCAATAGGGGACCACCAGAGCTGAGCAGAACAGACCTGAAGTTAGGCTGAACCAGCCTCTTAAGAGGCTGGTTCAGACGTATAATTGGAGGACGGGTGATATCCTGATTTCAGGAATAACAATTCACTTATGTATTTTTGCGACGCGCCGCAGTAGTTCCACTTTATGTCAATGTACAATTTGAAAAAAATTCAATAAATGAAAAGAAACAAAGCCACACCTTTGACGAATCGGCGTCGTATTTTCCCAATTTTTCCATCCATGTTCGAGTCTGAACAGTGTGTCCATCTACGATGTTCTCGAGAACTAGTCGTCATTAGACGAAGATAATAGTAATGGGTCTATCTCTATCTACCATATACCACAAAAAAAGGCTGTTACTCGCTAAAATTCACATTTATATTTACTGGGACAGATTTCGAGAGTTCTAACCTACAAATCCGATATAATCTGAAAATGTAGAAAACTTGGGGACACTGCACAAAGAAGTATTCTAATCGAAATTAGGAGATTACATAACAATTCTACTATTATATCAGACATCAATCAGGTTTGTGCCTAAAGAAGTATACTATTGTTTTTTAAAATTTCCTTTTCAATTGATAGGTTAGTTAGCAGAATATACATATAAACAGTGCTGTTTTATCCATTCTACTACCAGAGAATTCAAGCTCCAAGTATGGTATGATGCAGAAGATCATTACGGGTTTTGTAATTGGATTCAAATCACATTACGAGGAATCAAAATCCTTACGTACTATTTTGTTGATCGAAGAGGATTTCTAGACAAGAGATGTGTATACTAATTTTCATAATTTCCATGAACTGACAATAAAATTATCGAGGTATGCTGAAGATTACCGATTTTTTATCAAATTTTTTGGTAATATTACTGGAAGACGTCTATAACATTACTATATGAGAAATGTATAATGGGACATAGTCGACTTATCAACCACTGACTCCAGATGTTTTTCTTCTCAAGTGCAAAGTGTATCGAGGATTACGTTTAACACAACAAACCGCAGATAGTATTGCAATTAGCCCCGAAGAACCGAACAAGCATTACGACCCGTATGCGTGTGGTCTCATGATAGCGAGGATCAACATTTTTGTGATTTTGATATTATAATATAATATTAATAAAGCTTATGTTGTCTATTTGTCTTTTATAAATCATATATGAATTACAAATTGGTAAATAAAGAATAACTTATTAACTGTTTTGTTTTTCTTATACGTCATCAGATCCCTGTGCTGTGGATGTACATACGTATGTAATATCGACCCGTGCAACAAAGACTATAATAACTACATTTAGTTTGTTAGTTACGATAGTCTACGTTGCATGGGTCGATATGTATTTGTTTTTCAGTAGCTAGGCATAAGTGTATTATCGGCTGAGAAATGAGTGCATAATCTATCGTACCAAGAGTAAGTAATCTGTGACCAAAGTTATTGGTACGGGGTTTGTTTTTTAGGAGGTATAAATGTATATGGGCGCATAATCTCAATACACTTTCAAATATTCCACATATTCAGTACGTGTGCGTGTATTCATGGTACGTGTTTTTGCATATATCACTTCATAAACCGTAGACAAATGTTGAAGTTATTTATCATATAAATATATGATAAATATCTCACATACTCCACATAGGTTATGTCACGGTTATGTCAACAATTTATCACAGTAATTTTTAGATCTACCATGTTATGTTGGTAACCGTTGTAAAATCACTAGACAGCCTGCTTACGTGTGCAAAAATAAATTGAAACAGCGTTAAAGACGTTAGATCATATAATGTTGACCGCACGTCGGCAAAGTCTATCTTGTTCCAAAGTAGCTTTAGCGAAAACGTCGACATCCCCACGCAAAGACCAATTCTCGACTGATTTTTCTAAACTTATCAAAAACAGCCAAGCCTCTGTCGATCAGCTGTTGGACAGGCCACTTAAGGCGGGAAAATTGTTATATTCAAACTTTCCATCTTACGAATTTGTTTCTAAACTGCTTAATTTACTTAAGACTTTATTTCGAAGACGTTTATTTTTAACTATTAAGTAGTTTTATTAACAATTAAGGTAAACGCACCAAATTCAAACGGGTTAAGGAATATTTGTTACGTTTTTAACTGTAGAATTTATATTTATGTGGTGCTAATAACTATGTCCAGTTTTATTAAATGAATATTTCCTTCTAAAGATACCTGGCTACTGATTTCTAAAGAAAATTGATAATAATTGTTCAATTTACATTATATTTTGTAAGTAACAATTGCACCTAATTCCGACATTAACCGTATATTTTTATTCGAAATCAGACACCTCTGAAAGTAATTCAGATAGTGATCCAAAATCAGACACTTGTGGTACATTATTCCGACAAATAAAAACGTTCAAGTAAATATGAAGTGATTTAAATATCGTTAATAAGATTTATTATTAAGAAAGGTTAAACATTTATGTTTTTTACCATGTTTAAAGAAACAAAGTATAAAATAAGGGCCTTAGTCTTCTTCAGTCTGCCCTCTCTACCTCATCTGTATTGTAATTTTTCTTGCATCTGGGACTTTTAGTGTTTTCTTTTTCTTTGCGTAACTTTTTATTTTGCTTCTTTTTTTTGCTTCCTTTCTTATTTCTCTAGAATGATTTTCTTTTGTGCTTCCTTCTTCGTTATTAACAAATTAATATTCTCTCCAAGCATGAGAAATAGTTACAGAAGAACAGTTTCGTTTACTTTTTTTTTGTTTCAGGCAAGAATAACAATTTTTAGTAGGTACGCTAATTGGTTGTTTGTTACGTTCAAATGTTGTTATCGATATTTTACCTGCTTCCGAATGTTTAATCGCGTTGAAATTTTGCATGTGGACAGATTTCCGGTGACAATGCATGATTAATTAGAAAAATTTTCCAAAATATGGAAAAAATTTCAAAATTTGTAAATTTCTTCCAATAGAGTAGAAAATTTTGCATGTGGGCAGATTTCCGGTGACAAAGCATAAATCAATAAAAAAAATTGTGGAAAATTTTGAAAATTTGCCCAATCGAGTTGAAATTTTGCATGTGGGACAGATTTCCGATGGCAATGCAATGAGTCAGTAAAGAGAATTAATTTTCTTTGTTTTTTTTAAATATAATTTTAAAAAAATATATTTTAATGGAGAGGGCAGGGCATAAGTTCAACTGGTAGCTCCAAACGTGGTGTAATAATGCCAAAATTCTCTTTGCTACTAGTGTTGCAACATTCTGTCTCATTTCATCATTTCCTCTGATGCCTGTTGATTTTTTTGACAAAATTACGGACTATTGATGTCAGTAATTTCGACACCCCTGTCAGAATTACAGATTTTTGATGTCCATAATTCCAACACTGTGTCGGAATATGTACATAACGCATACTATGAATTGTAATATAGCAAACGATGCAAAATATGTTATTTTTACTTTATCATACGCAGTATGTAAAGTATTGTAATCGTGCCAAAAAATTTTTTGGGATTTTAGCGGAAATATGTCTTTTTGGGTCCCCTGAACATTTTTGACCAAGGTACAAAAAAAATGTCTGTGTGTGTGTGTGTGTGTGTGTGTGTGTGTGTGTGTATGTGCACCCGTTTTTGTGGCGACGATTCTGGAGAAACAACTAAAGGTATCGGGACGAAACTTCATATTTAAAAATTTTATGATCAAACTTAGAGCTGAAAAGCTTTCTGCTGAAAAGGGTCCAAAGGAACTGGAGGTTTAGTCTTAGCATTTTTGAAAGATTTTGCAAATGAGCCGCCATTTCTGGAATTTCGTCGAAATAGTTAAATAATAAATTAAAGAAGAGGAAATTCTGAACAATTTATGACTATGAAATTTTTTGGTACAATCAATAGTTTACCTGCATGAGCATATTCTATTTCATCGAGATCGGTCGTACTGCATTAAAACTAGTAGCCAGGATATGTCAGATATTTTGGTTCTAATGACAGTAGGTAGTGTCTAACGCTAATGTTTTGACAATAACTTCTGTCAATATAAGCTGTGTTTGGATATTGTATTACACTTTTTACACCCAATAACACGTGTCATTTGGACGGTGTTCCGGAGTCAACGGAGTACAATATCCGAACGCAGCTTTAATCGACATATCTGTCTAGTTCTGCTAGTTTTATTTTAATGCAGACATGGCCGATCTCGATCAAATAGAATCTCACGCAGCTAAACTATTAATTTTCTATATAGTATGATAAAGTCATGTGCCTGGCCACATCAGATTTTTTCTTTAAAAAAAAAGTTTGCGGACGGTTCTGGTATACGTTTGGCACTAATAGCGCGTATTAATTTTTAATTTTGAGACTTAAAGACCCCTATTCAGTTACCTTATAGGGAAAAAATCAACTTGTAGCGTAACACTCAATTATCAAGATCGGTCAAACTTCCCGGTAATATTCTGATCGTTAGCACTAAACAGAAATATGTCGGAATTTGGGACGTTTACCTTAGTTTTATTAACAATTACGATAATATTTTAAAATTTTAGTCTAAAATATAATAATAAAAAAAGTATCCACTTACGACATATAACTTTTTCCAATGTTCCTTCCATTCTCTTAGTACCGAGGTAATCTCCTGAACGATCGGAGGCTGCTTTAGGATAAAAATAGGCATCGAGGTTATGTCGTTGGAACTTTCGATGAGGTCGCTATAGCTTCTGTCGATCTTGCATTCGATCAGGTGGACGTAAGTCTTCGGGAAGACTCCGGTCAGCTTCCGGTTGTTAACAAGACACCCTCGAAACCAGTCATCGCACTCCTCGAACAAATGCACTGCGTCGCCGCAGTTGAGCCACATTTTTTCTCCGTTCTGTGGCTCTCCGAAATTGTAGATTGCTGCAAGACGCAGAAGGTTGTTAATATCGTTAAAATAACTTTATTGAAGACGATAAAGGTGTAAAATTTGAAATAAAAAAATTTTGCCTAACTTTGATGTTTTGTATGATAATTTTCTAATCTGGTATCAATTTTGAAGACTACTTCTGCATATTTTAAGTAAATAAAAAGATTTTATACCAACTTTAGCTTTGATGTTTAATAACTTTTGTAATCTTTTACCGATTCCTTATTTTTGTTTCTCCACATTGCAAACAAATTCATCTACATTATCAGATTCTTTTAAAATATTAAAAAGAATAAATAAATAATAATAAATAATAAAAAAATATTTTTTTCCTTTCCTTGCGTCTATTTAGACTTTTGTTTTATTTGTTTTGCATTGATAAGGGTTGCCATTTGATTTGTTTTGCCAACATTACACATGTCTTCGGTACCTACTTAAATATAAACATGTTGACAGATTGATAATATTCTTTGCCAATTGTTGTGCAATGACTTTCAGGGAAAAAAAAATAGAGCATGTCATCTTTGATAATTTTCAATAAACCAGAACACACTTGGTAAATTACAGAAACAATATTACAACTCTTAGTTACTTCAAGTTACACCTAAAAAATGAAAAATAAAAACGCAAAAAAAATGGATATGAGTTTCCCCTTCTGCTATTCAGCGTTTATGGAATCGGTTTCGGGAAACTGGACAATATGTTAGAAGAACAGGACAAGTTCGAAATCGAAAAACTACCCAAAATCAAGAACGATTTCTTGTCCTTTCCTCTCTACGTCAGCGTACTGCCACAGCACGAGACCTCCTAAACGACCTAAGACCAGCACATGAAAGAGAAATTTCTGATCAAACTGTTAGAAACAGATTAAAAGAAGCGAATTTGAATCCAAGAAGACCAGCCCGCGCACCACGCCTTACGCAGCATCACAAAGCAGGTTTGCTCTGGATCACAGAGATTGGCAACTTCCTCACTGGACGCCTGTACTGTTTACAGACGAGTCCAGATTTCGTTTAACTCGCTGCGACGGTCGACTACGTGTATATAGACGTCCTGGTGAACGCTACGCAGCCGCTACTATACAGGAAGTGGATAGATTTGGTCGTGGATCTGTGATGGTTTGGGGTGGAATCAGTATAGACAACAGAACTGATCTTGTTGTGGTTCCTGGTAGACTAAATGCCATGAATTACATCGAAAACATCTTGGAGGATCATGTGGTGCCTGCTGCATATGGCGTCGGTCAAAATTTCATCCTAATGCATCACCTTTTTACAAGAACGTGGAATTCAGGTCATGGAATGGCCGGGATTGTCCTGAACAGAATCCTATTGAACACGTGTGGGATCAGCTTGACCGACGTATTCGCAAGCCCTCTGATCCACCACTAACCATACAGGAACTGACACAAGCCCTGATTGAGGAATGGGAAAGCATTCCCCAAGAATCTCTTCGCAGACTAGTGCGAAGCATGCCACGCAGGTGTGAGGAAGTGATTCGTGCTCGTGGAGGGCATACACTGTATTAAACTTCACCAATCCACAGAAAACCCGACTGTCATCGATACTATGACAATCATTTCCATTTTATTTTGCGTTATTAATTTACATTTTTAACTGTAACTAAGAAGTAACTAAGAGTTGTAACAACAGTGTACACCGGGTGTTCCTAAATATCATGTAAATACGAAAAGGGGTA